>OX465299.1:184261881-184907840 GCA_949987735.1 Leucophora obtusa | reverse complement strand
AGTAAACAAAATCTGAATTTCTGAAATACCTAGACTAGTCGCCGAATTTCTAAGTATAGACGCTAATAGGCCTTATTCGTACGAACATTTTGGTATATCACACTTATATCCTATCAGTTTTTTGTGGAGTTGCTCCATGAAAATGTGATTCACCAATGGTGGTCAGTAAACAAAATCTGAATTTCTGAAATACCTAGACTAGTCGCCGAATTTCTAAGTATAGACGCTAATAGGCCTTATTCATACGAACATTTTGGTATATCACACTTATATCCTATCAGTTTTTTGTGGAGTTGCTCCATGAAAATGTGATTCACCAATGGTGGTCAGTAAACAAAATCTGAATTTCTGAAATACCTAGACTAGTCGCCGAATTTCTAAGTATAGACGCTAATAGGCCTTATTCGTACGAACATTTTGGTATATCACACTTATATCCTATCAGTTTTTTGTGGAGTTGCTCCATGAAAATGTGATTCACCAATGGTGGTCAGTAAACAAAATCTGAATTTCTGAAATACCCAGACTAGTCGCCGAATTTCTAAGTATAGACGCTAATAGGCCTTATTCATGCGAACATTTTGGTATATCACACTTATATCCTATCAGTTTTTTGTGGAGTTGCTCCATGAAAATGTGATTCACCAATGGTGGTCAGTAAACAAAATCTGAATTTCTGAAATACCTAGACTAGTCGCCGAATTTCTAAGTATAGACGCTAATAGGCCTTATTCGTACGAACATTTTGGTATATCACACTTATATCCTATCAGTTTTTTGTTGAGTTGCTCCATGAAAATGTGATTCACCAATGGTGGTCAGTAAACAAAATCTGAATTTCTGAAATACCTAGACTAGTCGCCGAATTTCTAAGTATAGACGCTAATAGGCCTTATTCGTACGAACATTTTGGTGTATCACACTTATATCCTATCAGTTTTTTGTGGAGTTGCTCCATGAAAATGTGATTCACCAATGGTGGTCAGTAAACAAAATCTGAATTTCTGAAATACCTAGACTAGTCGCCGAATTTCTAAGTATAGACGCTAATAGGCCTTATTCATGCGAACATTTTGGTATATCACACTTATATCCTATCAGTTTTTTGTGGAGTTGCTCCATGAAAATGTGATTCACCAATGGTGGTCAGTAAACAAAATCTGAATTTCTGAAATACCTAGACTAGTCGCCGAATTTCTAAGTATAGACGCTAATAGGCCTTATTCATACGAACATTTTGGTATATCACACTTATATCCTATCAGTTTTTTGTGGAGTTGCTCCATGAAAATGCGATTCACCACTGGTGGTCAGTAAACAAAATCTAAATTTCTGAAATACCTAGACTAGTCGCCGAATTTCTAAGTATAGACGCTAATAGGCCTTATTCATACGAACATTTTGGTATATCACACTTATATCCTATCAGTTTTTTGTGGAGTTGCTCCATGAAAATGCGATTCACCACTGGTGGTCAGTAAACAAAATCTGAATTTCTGAAATACCTAGACTAGTCGCCGAATTTCTAAGTATAGACGCTAATAGGCCTTATTCATACGAACATTTTGGTATATCACACTTATATCCTATCAGTTTTTTGTGGAGTTGCTCCATGAAAATGTGATTCACCAATGGTGGTCAGTAAACAAAATCTGAATTTCTGAAATACCTAGACTAGTCGCCGAATTTCTAAGTATAGGCGCTAATAGGCCTTATTCATACGAACACTTTGGTATATCACACTTATATCCTATCAGTTTTTTGTGGAGTTGCTCCATGAAAATGTGATTCACCACTGGTGGTCAGTAAACAAAATCTGAATTTCTGAAATACCTAGACTAGTCGCCGAATTTCTAAGTATAGACGCTAATAGGCCTTATTCGTACGAACATTTTGGTGTATCACACTTATATCCTATCAGTTTTTTGTGGAGTTGCTCCATGAAAATGTGATTCACCAATGGTGGTCAGTAAACAAAATCTGAATTTCTGAAATACCTAGACTAGTCGCCGAATTTCTAAGTATAGACGCTAATAGGCCTTATTCATACGAACATTTTGGTATATCACACTTATATCCTATCAGTTTTTTGTGGAATTGCTCCATGAAAATGTGATTCACCAATGGTGGTCAGTAAACAAAATCTGAATTTCTGAAATACCTAGACTAGTCGCCGAATTTCTAAGTATAGACGCTAATAGGCCTTATTCGTACGAACATTTTGGTATATCACACTTATATCCTATCAGTTTTTTGTTGAGTTGCTCCATGAAAATGTGATTCACCAATGGTGGTCAGTAAACAAAATCTGAATTTCTGAAATACCTAGACTAGTCGCCGAATTTCTAAGTATAGACGCTAATAGGCCTTATTCGTACGAACATTTTGGTGTATCACACTTATATCCTATCAGTTTTTTGTGGAGTTGCTCCATGAAAATGTGATTCACCAATGGTGGTCAGTAAACAAAATCTGAATTTCTGAAATACCTAGACTAGTCGCCGAATTTCTAAGTATAGACGCTAATAGGCCTTATTCATGCGAACATTTTGGTATATCACACTTATATCCTATCAGTTTTTTGTGGAGTTGCTCCATGAAAATGTGATTCACCAATGGTGGTCAGTAAACAAAATCTGAATTTCTGAAATACCTAGACTAGTCGCCGAATTTCTAAGTATAGACGCTAATAGGCCTTATTCATGCGAACATTTTGGTATATCACACTTATATACTATCAGTTTTTTGTGGAGTTGCTCCATGAAAATGTGATTCACCAATGGTGGTCAGTAAACAAAATCTAAATTTCTGAAATACCTAGACTAGTCGCCGAATTTCTAAGTATAGACGCTAATAGGCCTTATTCATACGAACATTTTGGTATATCACACTTATATACTATCAGTTTTTTGTGGAGTTGCTCCATGAAAATGTGATTCACCAATGGTGGTCAGTAAACAAAATCTGAATTTCTGAAATACCTAGACTAGTCGCCGAATTTCTAAGTATAGACGCTAATAGGCCTTATTCATACGAACATTTTGGTATATCACACTTATATCCTATCAGTTTTTTGTGGAGTTGCTCCATGAAAATGCGATTCACCACTGGTGGTCAGTAAACAAAATCTGAATTTCTGAAATACCTAGACTAGTCGCCGAATTTCTAAGTATAGACGCTAATAGGCCTTATTCGTACGAACATTTTGGTATATCACACTTATATCCTATCAGTTTTTTGTTGAGTTGCTCCATGAAAATGTGATTCACCAATGGTGGTCAGTAAACAAAATCTGAATTTCTGAAATACCTAGACTAGTCGCCGAATTTCTAAGTATTTCTAAGTATAGACGCTAATAGGCCTTATTCGTACGAACATTTTGGTATATCACACTTATATCCTATCAGTTTTTTGTGGAGTTGCTCCATGAAAATGTGATTCACCAATGGTGGTCAGTAAACAAAATCTGAATTTCTGAAATACCTAGACTAGTCGCCGAATTTCTAAGTATAGACGCTAATAGGCCTTATTCATACGAACATTTTGGTATATCACACTTATATCCTATCAGTTTTTTGTGGAGTTGCTCCATGAAAATGCGATTCACCACTGGTGGTCAGTAAACAAAATCTGAATTTCTGAAATACCTAGACAAGTCGCCGAATTTCTAAGTATAGACGCTAATAGGCCTTATTCATGCGAACATTTTGGTATATCACACTTATATCCTATCAGTTTTTTGTGGAGTTGCTCCATGAAAATGTGATTCACCAATGGTGGTCAGTAAACAAAATCTGAATTTCTGAAATACCTAGACTAGTCGCCGAATTTCTAAGTATAGACGCTAATAGGCCTTATTCATACGAACATTTTGGTATATCACACTTATATCCTATCAGTTTTTTGTGGAGTTGCTCCATGAAAATGTGATTCACCAATGGTGGTCAGTAAACAAAATCTGAATTTCTGAAATACCTAGACTAGTCGCCGAATTTCTAAGTATAGGCGCTAATAGGCCTTATTCATACGAACACTTTGGTATATCACACTTATATCCTATCAGTTTTTTGTGGAGTTGCTCCATGAAAATGCGATTCACCACTGGTGGTCAGTAAACAAAATCTGAATTTCTGAAATACCTAGACTAGTCGCCGAATTTCTAAGTATAGACGCTAATAGGCCTTATTCATACGAACATTTTGGTATATCACACTTATATCCTATCAGTTTTTTGTGGAGTTGCTCCATGAAAATGTGATTCACCACTGGTGGTCAGTAAACAAAATCTGAATTTCTGAAATACCTAGACTAGTCGCCGAATTTCTAAGTATAGACGCTAATAGGCCTTATTCATACGAACATTTTGGTATATCACACTTATATCCTATCAGTTTTTTGTGGAGTTGCTCCATGAAAATGCGATTCACCACTGGTGGTCAGTAAACAAAATCTGAATTTCTGAAATACCTAGACTAGTCGCCGAATTTCTAAGTATAGACGCTAATAGGCCTTATTCATACGAACATTTTGGTATATCACACTTATATCCTATCAGTTTTTTGTGGAGTTGCTCCATGAAAATGTGATTCACCAATGGTGGTCAGTAAACAAAATCTGAATTTCTGAAATACCTAGACTAGTCGCCGAATTTCTAAGTATAGGCGCTAATAGGCCTTATTCATACGAACACTTTGGTATATCACACTTATATCCTATCAGTTTTTTGTGGAGTTGCTCCATGAAAATGTGATTCACCACTGGTGGTCAGTAAACAAAATCTGAATTTCTGAAATACCTAGACTAGTCGCCGAATTTCTAAGTATAGACGCTAATAGGCCTTATTCATACGAACATTTTGGTATATCACACTTATATCCTATCAGTTTTTTGTGGAGTTGCTCCATGAAAATGTGATTCACCACTGGTGGTCAGTAAACAAAATCTGAATTTCTGAAATACCTAGACTAGTCGCCGAATTTCTAAGTATAGACGCTAATAGGCCTTATTCATACGAACATTTTGGTATATCACACTTATATCCTATCAGTTTTTTGTGGAGTTGCTCCATGAAAATGTGATTCACCACTGGTGGTCAGTAAACAAAATCTGAATTTCTGAAATACCTAGACTAGTCGCCGAATTTCTAGGTATAGACGCTAATAGGCCTTATTCATACGAACATTTTGGTATATCACACTTATATCCTATCAGTTTTTTGTGGAGTTGCTCCATGAAAATGTGATTCACCAATGGTGGTCAGTAAACAAAATCTGAATTTCTGAAATACCTAGACTAGTCGCCGAATTTCTAAGTATAGACGCTAATAGGCCTTATTCATACGAACATTTTGGTATATCACACTTATATCCTATCAGTTTTATGTGGAGTTGCTCCATGAAAATGCGATTCACCACTGGTGGTCAGTAAACAAAATCTAAATTTCTGAAATACCTAGACTAGTCGCCGAATTTCTAAGTATAGACGCTAATAGGCCTTATTCATACGAACATTTTGGTATATCACACTTATATCCTATCAGTTTTTTGTGGAGTTGCTCCATGAAAATGCGATTCACCACTGGTGGTCAGTAAACAAAATCTGAATTTCTGAAATACCTAGACTAGTCGCCAAATTTCTAAGTATAGACGCTAATAGGCCTTATTCATACGAACATTTTGGTATATCACACTTATATCCTATCAGTTTTTTGTGGAGTTGCTCCATGAAAATGTGATTCACCACTGGTGGTCAGTGAACAAAATCTGAATTTCTGAAATACCTAGACTAGTCGCCGAATTTCTAAGTATAGACGCTAATAGGCCTTATTCATACGAACATTTTGGTATATCACACTTATATCCTATCAGTTTTTTGTGGAGTTGCTCCATGAAAATGCGATTCACCACTGGTGGTCAGTAAACAAAATCTGAATTTCTGAAATACCTAGACTAGTCGCCAAATTTCTAAGTATAGACGCTAATAGGCCTTATTCATACGAACACTTTGGTATATCACACTTATATCCTATCAGTTTTTTGTGGAGTTGCTCCATGAAAATGTGATTCACCAATGGTGGTCAGTAAACAAAATCTGAATTTCTGAAATACCTAAACTAGTCGCCGAATTTCTAAGTATAGACGCTAATAGGCCTTATTCATACGAACATTTTGGTATATCACACTTATATCCTATCAGTTTTTTGTGGAGTTGCTCCATGAAAATGCGATTCACCACTGGTGGTCAGTAAACAAAATCTGAATTTCTGAAATACCTAGACTAGTCGCCAAATTTCTAAGTATAGACGCTAATAGGCCTTATTCATACGAACATTTTGGTATATCACACTTATATCCTATCAGTTTTTTGTGGAGTTGCTCCATGAAAATGTGATTCACCAATGGTGGTCAGTAAACAAAATCTGAATTTCTGAAATACCTAGACTAGTCGCCGAATTTCTAAGTATAGACGCTAATAATAGGCCTTATTCATACGAACATTTTGGTATATCACACTTATATCCTATCAGTTTTTTGTGGAGTTGCTCCATGAAAATGCGATTCACCACTGGTGGTCAGTAAACAAAATCTAAATTTCTGAAATACCTAGACTAGTCGCCGAATTTCTAAGTATAGACGCTAATAGGCCTTATTCATACGAACATTTTGGTATATCACACTTATATCCTATCAGTTTTTTGTGGAGTTGCTCCATGAAAATGTGATTCACCAATGGTGGTCAGTAAACAAAATCTGAATTTCTGAAATACCTAGACTAGTCGCCGAATTTCTAAGTATAGACGCTAATAATAGGCCTTATTCATACGAACATTTTGGTATATCACACTTATATCCTATCAGTTTTTTGTGGAGTTGCTCCATGAAAATGCGATTCACCACTGGTGGTCAGTAAACAAAATCTAAATTTCTGAAATACCTAGACTAGTCGCCGAATTTCTAAGTATAGACGCTAATAGGCCTTATTCATACGAACATTTTGGTATATCACACTTATATCCTATCAGTTTTTTGTGGAGTTGCTCCATGAAAATGCGATTCACCACTGGTGGTCAGTAAACAAAATCTGAATTTCTGAAATACCTAGACTAGTCGCCAAATTTCTAAGTATAGACGCTAATAGGCCTTATTCATACGAACACTTTGGTATATCACACTTATATCCTATCAGTTTTTTGTGGAGTTGCTCCATGAAAATGTGATTCACCAATGGTGGTCAGTAAACAAAATCTGAATTTCTGAAATACCTAGACTAGTCGCCGAATTTCTAAGTATAGACGCTAATAGGCCTTATTCATACGAACATTTTGGTATATCACACTTATATCCTATCAGTTTTTTGTGGAGTTGCTCCATGAAAATGCGATTCACCACTGGTGGTCAGTAAACAAAATCTGAATTTCTGAAATACCTAGACTAGTCGCCAAATTTCTAAGTATAGACGCTAATAGGCCTTATTCATACGAACATTTTGGTATATCACACTTATATCCTATCAGTTTTTTGTGGAGTTGCTCCATGAAAATGTGATTCACCAATGGTGGTCAGTAAACAAAATCTGAATTTCTGAAATACCTAGACTAGTCGCCGAATTTCTAAGTATAGACGCTAATAATAGGCCTTATTCATACGAACATTTTGGTATATCACACTTATATCCTATCAGTTTTTTGTGGAGTTGCTCCATGAAAATGTGATTCACCACTGGTGGTCAGTAAACAAAATCTGAATTTCTGAAATACCTAGACTAGTCGCCGAATTTCTAAGTATAGACGCTAATAGGCCTTATTCATACGAACATTTTGGTATATCACACTTATATCCTATCAGTTTTTTGTGGAGTTGCTCCATGAAAATGCGATTCACCACTGGTGGTCAGTAAACAAAATCTGAATTTCTGAAATACCTAGACTAGTCGCCGAATTTCTAAGTATAGACGCTAATAGGCCTTATTCATACGAACATTTTGGTATATCACACTTATATCCTATCAGTTTTTTGTGGAGTTGCTCCATGAAAATGCGATTCACCACTGGTGGTCAGTAAACAAAATCTAAATTTCTGAAATACCTAGACTAGTCGCCGAATTTCTAAGTATAGACGCTAATAGGCCTTATTCATACGAACATTTTGGTATATCACACTTATATCCTATCAGTTTTTTGTGGAGTTGCTCCATGAAAATGCGATTCACCACTGGTGGTCAGTAAACAAAATCTGAATTTCTGAAATACCTAGACTAGTCGCCGAATTTCTAAGTATAGACGCTAATAGGCCTTATTCATACGAACATTTTGGTATATCACACTTATATCCTATCAGTTTTTTGTGGAGTTGCTCCATGAAAATGTGATTCACCAATGGTGGTCAGTAAACAAAATCTGAATTTCTGAAATACCTAGACTAGTCGCCGAATTTCTAAGTATAGGCGCTAATAGGCCTTATTCATACGAACACTTTGGTATATCACACTTATATCCTATCAGTTTTTTGTGGAGTTGCTCCATGAAAATGTGATTCACCACTGGTGGTCAGTAAACAAAATCTGAATTTCTGAAATACCTAGACTAGTCGCCGAATTTCTAAGTATAGACGCTAATAGGCCTTATTCATACGAACATTTTGGTATATCACACTTATATCCTATCAGTTTTTTGTGGAGTTGCTCCATGAAAATGTGATTCACCACTGGTGGTCAGTAAACAAAATCTGAATTTCTGAAATACCTAGACTAGTCGCCGAATTTCTAAGTATAGACGCTAATAGGCCTTATTCATACGAACATTTTGGTATATCACACTTATATCCTATCAGTTTTTTGTGGAGTTGCTCCATGAAAATGTGATTCACCAATGGTGGTCAGTAAACAAAATCTGAATTTCTGAAATACCTAGACTAGTCGCCGAATTTCTAAGTATAGACGCTAATAGGCCTTATTCATACGAACATTTTGGTATATCACACTTATATCCTATCAGTTTTTTGTGGAGTTGCTCCATGAAAATGCGATTCACCACTGGTGGTCAGTAAACAAAATCTAAATTTCTGAAATACCTAGACTAGTCGCCGAATTTCTAAGTATAGATGCTAATAGGCCTTATTCATACGAACATTTTGGTATATCACACTTATATCCTATCAGTTTTTTGTGGAGTTGCTCCATGAAAATGCGATTCACCACTGGTGGTCAGTAAACAAAATCTGAATTTCTGAAATACCTAGACTAGTCGCCAAATTTCTAAGTATAGACGCTAATAGGCCTTATTCATACGAACATTTTGGTATATCACACTTATATCCTATCAGTTTTTTGTGGAGTTGCTCCATGAAAATGTGATTCACCACTGGTGGTCAGTGAACAAAATCTGAATTTCTGAAATACCTAGACTAGTCGCCGAATTTCTAAGTATAGACGCTAATAGGCCTTATTCATACGAACATTTTGGTATATCACACTTATATCCTATCAGTTTTTTGTGGAGTTGCTCCATGAAAATGCGATTCACCACTGGTGGTCAGTAAACAAAATCTGAATTTCTGAAATACCTAGACTAGTCGCCAAATTTCTAAGTATAGACGCTAATAGGCCTTATTCATACGAACACTTTGGTATATCACACTTATATCCTATCAGTTTTTTGTGGAGTTGCTCCATGAAAATGTGATTCACCAATGGTGGTCAGTAAACAAAATCTGAATTTCTGAAATACCTAGACTAGTCGCCGAATTTCTAAGTATAGACGCTAATAGGCCTTATTCATACGAACATTTTGGTATATCACACTTATATCCTATCAGTTTTTTGTGGAGTTGCTCCATGAAAATGCGATTCACCACTGGTGGTCAGTAAACAAAATCTGAATTTCTGAAATACCTAGACTAGTCGCCAAATTTCTAAGTATAGACGCTAATAGGCCTTATTCATACGAACATTTTGGTATATCACACTTATATCCTATCAGTTTTTTGTGGAGTTGCTCCATGAAAATGTGATTCACCAATGGTGGTCAGTAAACAAAATCTGAATTTCTGAAATACCTAGACAAGTCGCCGAATTTCTAAGTATAGACGCTAATAGGCCTTATTCATGCGAACATTTTGGTATATCACACTTATATCCTATCAGTTTTTTGTGGAGTTGCTCCATGAAAATGTGATTCACCAATGGTGGTCAGTAAACAAAATCTGAATTTCTGAAATACCTAGACTAGTCGCCGAATTTCTAAGTATAGACGCTAATAATAGGCCTTATTCATACGAACATTTTGGTATATCACACTTATATCCTATCAGTTTTTTGTGGAGTTGCTCCATGAAAATGTGATTCACCAATGGTGGTCAGTAAACAAAATCTGAATTTCTGAAATACCTAGACAAGTCGCCGAATTTCTAAGTATAGACGCTAGGCCTTATTCATGCGAACATTTTGGTATATCACACTTATATCCTATCAGTTTTTTGTGGAGTTGCTCCATGAAAATGTGATTCACCAATGGTGGTCAGTAAACAAAATCTGAATTTCTGAAATACCTAGACTAGTCGCCGAATTTCTAAGTATAGACGCTAATAGGCCTTATTCATACGAACATTTTGGTATATCACACTTATATCCTATCAGTTTTTTGTGGAGTTGCTCCATGAAAATGTGATTCACCAATGGTGGTCAGTAAACAAAATCTGAATTTCTGAAATACCTAGACTAGTCGCCGAATTTCTAAGTATAGACGCTAATAATAGGCCTTATTCATACGAACATTTTGGTATATCACACTTATATCCTATCAGTTTTTTGTGGAGTTGCTCCATGAAAATGTGATTCACCAATGGTGGTCAGTAAACAAAATCTGAATTTCTGAAATACCTAGACAAGTCGCCGAATTTCTAAGTATAGACGCTAATAGGCCTTATTCATGCGAACATTTTGGTATATCACACTTATATCCTATCAGTTTTTTGTGGAGTTGCTCCATGAAAATGTGATTCACCAATGGTGGTCAGTAAACAAAATCTGAATTTCTGAAATACCTAGACTAGTCGCCGAATTTCTAAGTATAGACGCTAATAGGCCTTATTCGTACGAACATTTTGGTATATCACACTTATATCCTATCAGTTTTTTGTGGAGTTGCTCCATGAAAATGTGATTCACCAATGGTGGTCAGTAAACAAAATCTGAATTTCTGAAATACCCAGACTAGTCGCCGAATTTCTAAGTATAGACGCTAATAGGCCTTATTCATGCGAACATTTTGGTATATCACACTTATATCCTATCAGTTTTTTGTGGAGTTGCTCCATGAAAATGTGATTCACCAATGGTGGTCAGTAAACAAAATCTGAATTTCTGAAATACCTAGACTAGTCGCCGAATTTCTAAGTATAGACGCTAATAGGCCTTATTCGTACGAACATTTTGGTATATCACACTTATATCCTATCAGTTTTTTGTTGAGTTGCTCCATGAAAATGTGATTCACCAATGGTGGTCAGTAAACAAAATCTGAATTTCTGAAATACCTAGACAAGTCGCCGAATTTCTAAGTATAGACGCTAGGCCTTATTCATGCGAACATTTTGGTATATCACACTTATATCCTATCAGTTTTTTGTGGAGTTGCTCCATGAAAATGTGATTCACCAATGGTGGTCAGTAAACAAAATCTGAATTTCTGAAATACCTAGACTAGTCGCCGAATTTCTAAGTATAGACGCTAATAGGCCTTATTCATACGAACATTTTGGTATATCACACTTATATCCTATCAGTTTTTTGTGGAGTTGCTCCATGAAAATGTGATTCACCAATGGTGGTCAGTAAACAAAATCTGAATTTCTGAAATACCTAGACTAGTCGCCGAATTTCTAAGTATAGACGCTAATAATAGGCCTTATTCATACGAACATTTTGGTATATCACACTTATATCCTATCAGTTTTTTGTGGAGTTGCTCCATGAAAATGTGATTCACCAATGGTGGTCAGTAAACAAAATCTGAATTTCTGAAATACCTAGACAAGTCGCCGAATTTCTAAGTATAGACGCTAATAGGCCTTATTCATGCGAACATTTTGGTATATCACACTTATATCCTATCAGTTTTTTGTGGAGTTGCTCCATGAAAATGTGATTCACCAATGGTGGTCAGTAAACAAAATCTGAATTTCTGAAATACCTAGACTAGTCGCCGAATTTCTAAGTATAGACGCTAATAGGCCTTATTCGTACGAACATTTTGGTATATCACACTTATATCCTATCAGTTTTTTGTGGAGTTGCTCCATGAAAATGTGATTCACCAATGGTGGTCAGTAAACAAAATCTGAATTTCTGAAATACCCAGACTAGTCGCCGAATTTCTAAGTATAGACGCTAATAGGCCTTATTCATGCGAACATTTTGGTATATCACACTTATATCCTATCAGTTTTTTGTGGAGTTGCTCCATGAAAATGTGATTCACCAATGGTGGTCAGTAAACAAAATCTGAATTTCTGAAATACCTAGACTAGTCGCCGAATTTCTAAGTATAGACGCTAATAGGCCTTATTCGTACGAACATTTTGGTATATCACACTTATATCCTATCAGTTTTTTGTTGAGTTGCTCCATGAAAATGTGATTCACCAATGGTGGTCAGTAAACAAAATCTGAATTTCTGAAATACCTAGACTAGTCGCCGAATTTCTAAGTATAGACGCTAATAGGCCTTATTCGTACGAACATTTTGGTGTATCACACTTATATCCTATCAGTTTTTTGTGGAGTTGCTCCATGAAAATGTGATTCACCAATGGTGGTCAGTAAACAAAATCTGAATTTCTGAAATACCTAGACTAGTCGCCGAATTTCTAAGTATAGACGCTAATAGGCCTTATTCATGCGAACATTTTGGTATATCACACTTATATCCTATCAGTTTTTTGTGGAGTTGCTCCATGAAAATGTGATTCACCAATGGTGGTCAGTAAACAAAATCTGAATTTCTGAAATACCTAGACTAGTCGCCGAATTTCTAAGTATAGACGCTAATAGGCCTTATTCATACGAACATTTTGGTATATCACACTTATATCCTATCAGTTTTTTGTGGAGTTGCTCCATGAAAATGTGATTCACCAATGGTGGTCAGTAAACAAAATCTGAATTTCTGAAATACCTAGACTAGTCGCCGAATTTCTAAGTATAGACGCTAATAGGCCTTATTCATACGAACATTTTGGTATATCACACTTATATCCTATCAGTTTTTTGTGGAGTTGCTCCATGAAAATGCGATTCACCACTGGTGGTCAGTAAACAAAATCTAAATTTCTGAAATACCTAGACTAGTCGCCGAATTTCTAAGTATAGACGCTAATAGGCCTTATTCATACGAACACTTTGGTATATCACACTTATATCCTATCAGTTTTTTGTGGAGTTGCTCCATGAAAATGCGATTCACCACTGGTGGTCAGTAAACAAAATCTGAATTTCTGAAATACCTAGACTAGTCGCCGAATTTCTAAGTATAGACGCTAATAGGCCTTATTCATACGAACATTTTGGTATATCACACTTATATCCTATCAGTTTTTTGTGGAGTTGCTCCATGAAAATGCGATTCACCACTGGTGGTCAGTAAACAAAATCTGAATTTCTGAAATACCTAGACTAGTCGCCAAATTTCTAAGTATAGACGCTAATAGGCCTTATTCATGCGAACATTTTGGTATATCACACTTATATCCTATCAGTTTTTTGTGGAGTTGCTCCATGAAAATGCGATTCACCACTGGTGGTCAGTAAACAAAATCTGAATTTCTGAAATACCTAGACTAGTCGCCGAATTTCTAAGTATAGACGCTAATAGGCCTTATTCATACGAACATTTTGGTATATCACACTTATATCCTATCAGTTTTTTGTGGAGTTGCTCCATGAAAATGTGATTCACCAATGGTGGCCAGTAAAAAAAATCTGAATTTCTGAAATACCTAGACTAGTCGCCGAATTTCTAAGTATAGACGCTAATAGGCCTTATTCATGCGAACATTTTGGTATATCACACTTATATACTATCAGTTTTTTGTGGAGTTGCTCCATGAAAATGTGATTCACCAATGGTGGTCAGTAAACAAAATCTAAATTTCTGAAATACCTAGACTAGTCGCCGAATTTCTAAGTATAGACGCTAATAGGCCTTATTCATACGAACATTTTGGTATATCACACTTATATCCTATCAGTTTTTTGTGGAGTTGCTCCATGAAAATGCGATTCACCACTGGTGGTCAGTAAACAAAATCTAAATTTCTGAAATACCTAGACTAGTCGCCGAATTTCTAAGTATAGACGCTAATAGGCCTTATTCATACGAACATTTTGGTATATCACACTTATATCGTATCAGTTTTTTGTGGAGTTGCTCCATTAAAATGTGATTCACCAATGGTGGTCAGTAAACAAAATCTGAATTTCTGAAATACCTAGACTAGTCGCCGAATTTCTAAGTATAGACGCTAATAGGCCTTATTCATACGAACATTTTGGTATATCACACTTATATCCTATCAGTTTTTTGTGGAGTTGCTCCATGAAAATGCGATTCACCACTGGTGGTCAGTAAACAAAATCTGAATTTCTGAAATACCTAGACTAGTCGCCAAATTTCTAAGTATAGACGCTAATAGGCCTTATTCATACGAACACTTTGGTATATCACACTTATATCCTATCAGTTTTTTGTGGAGTTTCTCCATGAAAATGTGATTCACCACTGGTGGTCAGTAAACAAAATCTGAATTTCTGAAATACCTAGACTAGTCGCCGAATTTCTAAGTATAGACGCTAATAGGCCTTATTCATACGAACATTTTGGTATATCACACTTATATCCTATCAGTTTTTTGTGGAGTTGCTCCATGAAAATGTGATTCACCAATGGTGGTCAGTAAACAAAATCTGAATTTCTGAAATACCTAGACTAGTCGCCGAATTTCTAAGTATAGACGCTAATAGGCCTTATTCATACGAACATTTTGGTATATCACACTTATATCCTATCAGTTTTTTGTGGAGTTGCTCCATGAAAATGCGATTCACCACTGGTGGTCAGTAAACAAAATCTGAATTTCTGAAATACCTAGACAAGTCGCCGAATTTCTAAGTATAGACGCTAATAGGCCTTATTCATGCGAACATTTTGGTATATCACACTTATATCCTATCAGTTTTTTGTGGAGTTGCTCCATGAAAATGTGATTCACCAATGGTGGTCAGTAAACAAAATCTGAATTTCTGAAATACCTAGACTAGTCGCCGAATTTCTAAGTATAGACGCTAATAGGCCTTATTCATGCGAACATTTTGGTATATCACACTTATATCCTATCAGTTTTTTGTGGAGTTGCTCCATGAAAATGTGATTCACCAATGGTGGTCAGTAAACAAAATCTGAATTTCTGAAATACCTAGACTAGTCGCCGAATTTCTAAGTATAGACGCTAATAGGCCTTATTCATACGAACATTTTGGTATATCACACTTATATCCTATCAGTTTTTTGTGGAGTTGCTCCATGAAAATGTGATTCACCAATGGTGGTCAGTAAAAAAAATCTGAATTTCTGAAATACCTAGACTAGTCGCCGAATTTCTAAGTATAGACGCTAATAGGCCTTATTCATGCGAACATTTTGGTATATCACACTTATATACTATCAGTTTTTTGTGGAGTTGCTCCATGAAAATGTGATTCACCAATGGTGGTCAGTAAACAAAATCTGAATTTCTGAAATACCTAGACTAGTCGCCGAATTTCTAAGTATAGACGCTAATAGGCCTTATTCATACGAACACTTTGGTATATCACACTTATATCCTATCAGTTTTTTGTGGAGTTGCTCCATGAAAATGCGATTCACCACTGGTGGTCAGTAAACAAAATCTGAATTTCTGAAATACCTAGACTAGTCGCCAAATTTCTAAGTATAGACGCTAATAGGCCTTATTCATACGAACACTTTGGTATATCACACTTATATCCTATCAGTTTTTTGTGGAGTTGCTCCATGAAAATGCGATTCACCACTGGTGGT
The DNA here is from genome assembly GCA_949987735.1 of Leucophora obtusa. NCBI lineage: Eukaryota > Metazoa > Arthropoda > Insecta > Diptera > Anthomyiidae > Leucophora > Leucophora obtusa. Next base: position 184,891,747 of record OX465299.1, on the reverse strand, counting down.
CAGTAAACAAAATCTGAATTTCTGAAATACCTAGACTAGTCGCCGAATTTCTAAGTATAGACGCTAATAGGCCTTATTCATACGAACATTTTGGTATATCACACTTATATCCTATCAGTTTTTTGTGGAGTTGCTCCATGAAAATGCGATTCACCACTGGTGGTCAGTAAACAAAATCTGAATTTCTGAAATACCTAGGCAAGTCGCCGAATTTCTAAGTATAGACGCTAATAGGCCTTATTCATGCGAACATTTTGGTATATCACACTTATATCCTATCAGTTTTTTGTGGAGTTGCTCCATGAAAATGTGATTCACCAATGGTGGTCAGTAAACAAAATCTGAATTTCTGAAATACCTAGACTAGTCGCCGAATTTCTAAGTATAGACGCTAATAGGCCTTATTCGTACGAACATTTTGGTATATCACACTTATATCCTATCAGTTTTTTGTGGAGTTGCTCCATGAAAATGCGATTCACCAATGGTGGTCAGTAAACAAAATCTGAATTTCTGAAATACCTAGACTAGTCGCCGAATTTCTAAGTATAGACGCTAATAGGCCTTATCCATACGAACATTTTGGTATATCACACTTATATCCTATCAGTTTTTTGTGGAGTTGCTCCATGAAAATGCGATTCACCACTGGTGGTCAGTAAACAAAATCTGAATTTCTGAAATACCTAGACTAGTCGCCGAATTTCTAAGTATAGACGCTAATAGGCCTTATTCGTACAAACATTTTGGTGTATCACACTTATATCCTATCAGTTTTTTGTGGAGTTGCTCCATGAAAATGTGATTCACCAATGGTGGTCAGTAAACAAAATCTGAATTTCTGAAATACCTAGACTAGTCGCCGAATTTCTAAGTATAGACGCTAATAGGCCTTATTCATGCGAACATTTTGGTATATCACACTTATATCCTATCAGTTTTTTGTGGAGTTGCTCCATGAAAATGTGATTCACCAATGGTGGTCAGTAAACAAAATCTGAATTTCTGAAATACCTAGACTAGTCGCCGAATTTCTAAGTATAGACGCTAATAGGCCTTATTCATACGAACATTTTGGTATATCACACTTATATCCTATCAGTTTTTTGTGGAGTTGCTCCATGAAAATGTGATTCACCAATGGTGGTCAGTAAAAAAAATCTGAATTTCTGAAATACCTAGACTAGTCGCCGAATTTCTAAGTATAGACGCTAATAGGCCTTATTCATGCGAACATTTTGGTATATCACACTTATATACTATCAGTTTTTTGTGGAGTTGCTCCATGAAAATGTGATTCACCAATGGTGGTCAGTAAACAAAATCTAAATTTCTGAAATACCTAGACTAGTCGCCGAATTTCTAAGTATAGACGCTAATAGGCCTTATTCATACGAACATTTTGGTATATCACACTTATATCCTATCAGTTTTTTGTGGAGTTGCTCCATGAAAATGCGATTCACCACTGGTGGTCAGTAAACAAAATCTAAATTTCTGAAATACCTAGACTAGTCGCCGAATTTCTAAGTATAGACGCTAATAGGCCTTATTCATACGAACATTTTGGTATATCACACTTATATCGTATCAGTTTTTTGTGGAGTTGCTCCATTAAAATGTGATTCACCAATGGTGGTCAGTAAACAAAATCTGAATTTCTGAAATACCTAGACTAGTCGCCGAATTTCTAAGTATAGACGCTAATATGCCTTATTCATACGAACATTTTGGTATATCACACTTATATCCTATCAGTTTTTTGTGGAGTTGCTCAATGAAAATGTGATTCACCAATGGTGGTCAGTAAACAAAATCTGAATTTCTGAAATACCTAGACTAGTCGCCGAATTTCTAAGTATAGACGCTAATAGGCCTTATTCATACGAACATTTTGGTATATCACACTTATATCCTATCAGTTTTTTGTGGAGTTGCTCCATGAAAATGCGATTCACCACTGGTGGTCAGTAAACAAAATCTGAATTTCTGAAATACCTAGACTAGTCGCCAAATTTCTAAGTATAGACGCTAATAGGCCTTATTCATACGAACACTTTGGTATATCACACTTATATCCTATCAGTTTTTTGTGGAGTTGCTCCATGAAAATGTGATTCACCACTGGTGGTCAGTAAACAAAATCTGAATTTCTGAAATACCTAGACTAGTCGCCGAATTTCTAAGTATAGACGCTAATAGGCCTTATTCATACGAACATTTTGGTATATCACACTTATATCCTATCAGTTTTTTGTGGACTTGCTCCATGAAAATGCGATTCACCACTGGTGGTCAGTAAACAAAATCTGAATTTCTGAAATACCTAGACTAGTCGCCGAATTTCTAAGTATAGACGCTAATAGGCCTTATTCATACGAACATTTTGGTATATCACACTTATATCCTATCAGTTTTTTGTGGAGTTGCTCCATGAAAATGCGATTCACCACTGGTGGTCAGTAAACAAAATCTGAATTTCTGAAATACCTAGACTAGTCGCCGAATTTCTAAGTATAGACGCTAATAGGCCTTATTCATACGAACATTTTGGTATATCACACTTATATCCTATCAGTTTTTTGTGGAGTTGCTCCATGAAAATGTGATTCCCCAATGGTGGTCAGTAAACAAAATCTGAATTTCTGAAATACCTAGACTAGTCGCCGAATTTCTAAGTATAGAGGCTAATAGGCCTTATTCATACGAACATTTTGGTATATCACACTTATATCCTATCAGTTTTTTGTGGAGTTGCTCCATGAAAATGCGATTCACCACTGGTGGTCAGTAAACAAAATCTAAATTTCTGAAATACCTAGACTAGTCGCCGAATTTCTAAGTATAGACGCTAATAGGCCTTATTCATACGAACATTTTGGTATATCACACTTATATCCTATCAGTTTTTTGTGGAGTTGCTCCATGAAAATGTGATTCACCAATGGTGGTCAGTAAACAAAATCTGAATTTCTGAAATACCTAGACTAGTCGCCGAATTTCTAAGTATAGGCGCTAATAGGCCTTCTTCATACGAACACTTTGGTATCTCACACTTATATCCTATCAGTTTTTTGTGGAGTTGCTCCATGAAAATGTGATTCACCACTGGTGGTCAGTAAACAAAATCTGAATTTCTGAAATACCTAGACTAGTCGCCGAATTTCTAAGTATAGACGCTAATAGGCCTTATTCATACGAACATTTTGGTATATCACACTTATATCCTATCAGTTTTTTGTGGAGTTGCTCCATGAAAATGCGATTCACCACTGGTGGTCAGTAAACAAAATCTTAATTTCTGAAATACCTAGACTAGTCGCCGAATTTCTAAGTATAGACGCTAATAGGCCTTATTCATACGAACATTTTGGTATATCACACTTATATCCTATCAGTTTTTTGTGGAGTTGCTCCATGAAAATGCGATTCACCACTGGTGGTCAGTAAACAAAATCTGAATTTCTGAAATACCTAGACTAGTCGCCGAATTTCTAAGTATAGACGCTAATAGGCCTTATTCATACGAACATTTTGGTATATCACACTTATATCCTATCAGTTTTTTGTGGAGTTGCTCCATGAAAATGCGATTCACCACTGGTGGTCAGTAAACAAAATCTGAATTTCTGAAATACCTAGACTAGTCGCCGAATTTCTAAGTATAGACGCTAATAGGCCTTATTCATACGAACATTTTGGTATATCACACTTATATCCTATCAGTTTTTTGTGGAGTTGCTCCATGAAAATGTGATTCACCAATGGTGGTCAGTAAACAAAATCTGAATTTCTGAAATACCTAGACTAGTCGCCGAATTTCTAAGTATAGGCGCTAATAGGCCTTATTCATACGAACACTTTGGTATCTCACACTTATATCCTATCAGTTTTTTGTGGAGTTGCTCCATGAAAATGTGATTCACCACTGGTGGTCAGTAAACAAAATCTGAATTTCTGAAATACCTAGACTAGTCGCCGAATTTCTAAGTATAGACGCTAATAGGCCTTATTCATACGAACATTTTGGTATATCACACTTATATCCTATCAGTTTTTTGTGGAGTTGCTCCATGAAAATGCGATTCACCACTGGTGGTCAGTAAACAAAATCTGAATTTCTGAAATACCTAGACTAGCCGCCGAATTTCTAAGCATAGACGCTAATAGGCCTTATTCATACGAACATTTTGGTATATCACACTTATATCCTATCAGTTTTTTGTGGAGTTGCTCCATGAAAATGTGATTCACCAATGGTGGTCAGTAAACAAAATCTGAATTTCTGAAATACCTAGACTAGTCGCCGAATTTCTAAGTATAGGCGCTAATAGGCCTTATTCATACGAACATTTTGGTATATCACACTTATATCCTATCAGTTTTTTGTGGAGTTGCTCCATGAAAATGTGATTCACCAATGGTGGTCAGTAAACAAAATCTGAATTTCTGAAATACCTAGACTAGTCGCCGAATTTCTAAGTATAGACGCTAATAGGCCTTATTCATACGAACATTTTGGTATATCACACTTATATCCTATCAGTTTTTTGTGGAGTTGCTCCATGAAAATGCGATTCACCACTGGTGGTCAGTAAACAAAATCTGAATTTCTGAAATACCTAGACTAGTCGCCAAATTTCTAAGTACAGACGCTAATAGGCCTTATTCATACGAACACTTTGGTATATCACACTTATATCCTATCAGTTTTTTGTGGAGTTGCTCCATGAAAATGTGATTCACCACTGGTGGTCAGTAAACAAAATCTGAATTTCTGAAATACCTAGACTAGTCGCCGAATTTCTAAGTATAGACGCTAATAGGCCTTATTCATACGAACATTTTGGTATATCACACTTATATCCTATCAGTTTTTTGTGGACTTGCTCCATGAAAATGCGATTCACCACTGGTGGTCAGTAAACAAAATCTGAATTTCTGAAATACCTAGACTAGTCGCCGAATTTCTAAGTATAGACGCTAATAGGCCTTATTCATACGAACATTTTGGTATATCACACTTATATCCTATCAGTTTTTTGTGGAGTTGCTCCATGAAAATGCGATTCACCACTGGTGGTCAGTAAACAAAATCTGAATTTCTGAAATACCTAGACTAGTCGCCGAATTTCTAAGTATAGACGCTAATAGGCCTTATTCATACGAACATTTTGGTATATCACACTTATATCCTATCAGTTTTTTGTGGAGTTGCTCCATGAAAATGCGATTCACCACTGGTGGTCAGTAAACAAAATCTGAATTTCTGAAATTCCTAGACTAGTCGCCGAATTTCTAAGTACAGACGCTAATAGGCCTTATTCATAAGAACATTTTGGTATATCACACTTATATCCTATCAGTTTTTTGTGGAGTTGCTCCACGAAAATGTGATTCACCAATGGTGGTCAGTAAACAAAATCTGAATTTCTGAAATACCTAGACTAGTCGCCGAATTTCTAAGTATAGACGCTAATAGGCCTTATTCATACGAACATTTTGGTATATCACACTTATATCCAATCAGTTTTTTGTGGAGTTGCTCCATGAAAATGTGATTCACCAATGGTGGTCAGTAAACAAAATCTGAATTTCTGAAATACCTAGACTAGTCGCCGAATTTCTAAGTATAGACGCTAATAGGCCTTATTCATACGCACATTTTGGTATATCACACTTATATCCTATCAGTTTTTTGTGGAGTTGCTCCACGAAAATATGATTCACCAATGGTGGTCAGTAAACAAAATCTGAATTTCTGAAATACCTAGACTAGTCGCCGAATTTCTAAGTATAGACGCTAATAGGCCTTATTCATACGAACATTTTGGTATATCACACTTATATCCTATCAGTTTTTTGTGGAGTTGCTCCATGAAAATGTGATTCACCAATGGTGGTCAGTAAACAAAATCTGAATTTCTGAAATACCTAGACTAGTCGCCGAATTTCTAAGTATAGGCGCTAATAGGCCTTATTCATACGAACACTTTGGTATCTCACACTTATATCCTATCAGTTTTTTGTGGAGTTGCTCCATGAAAATGTGATTCACCACTGGTGGTCAGTAAACAAAATCTGAATTTCTGAAATACCTAGACTAGTCGCCGAATTTCTAAGTATAGACGCTAATAGGCCTTATTCATACGAACATTTTGGTATATCACACTTATATCCTATCAGTTTTTTGTGGAGTTGCTCCATGAAAATGCGATTCACCACTGGTGGTCAGTAAACAAAATCTGAATTTCTGAAATACCTAGACTAGTCGCCGAATTTCTAAGTATAGACGCTAATAGGCCTTATTCATACGAACATTTTGGTATATCACACTTATATCCTATCAGTTTTTTGTGGAGTTGCTCCATGAAAATGTGATTCACCAATGGTGGTCAGTAAACAAAATCTGAATTTCTGAAATACCTAGACTAGTCGCCGAATTTCTAAGTATAGGCGCTAATAGGCCTTATTCATACGAACATTTTGGTATATCACACTTATATCCTATCAGTTTTTTGTGGAGTTGCTCCATGAAAATGTGATTCACCAATGGTGGTCAGTAAACAAAATCTGAATTTCTGAAATACCTAGACTAGTCGCCGAATTTCTAAGTATAGACGCTAATAGGCCTTATTCATACGAACATTTTGGTATATCACACTTATATCCTATCAGTTTTTTGTGGAGTTGCTCCATGAAAATGCGATTCACCACTGGTGGTCAGTAAACAAAATCTGAATTTCTGAAATACCTAGACTAGTCGCCGAATTTCTAAGTATAGACGCTAATAGGCCTTATTCATACAAACATTTTGGTATATCACACTTATATCCTATCAGTTTTTTGTGGAGTTGCTCCATGAAAATGTGATTCACCAATGGTGGTCAGTAAACAAAATCTGAATTTCTGAAATACCGAGACTAGTCGCCGAATTTCTAAGTATAGGCGCTAATAGGCCTTATTCATACGAACACTTTGGTATCTCACACTTATATCCTATCAGTTTTTTGTGGAGTTGCTCCATGAAAATGTGATTCACCACTGGTGGTCAGTAAACAAAATCTGAATTTCTGAAATACCTAGACTAGTCGCCGAATTTCTAAGTATAGACGCTAATAGGCCTTATTCATACGAACATTTTGGTATATCACACTTATATCCTATCAGTTTTTTGTGGAGTTGCTCCATGAAAATGCGATTCACCACTGGTGGTCAGTAAACAAAATCTAAATTTCTGAAATACCTAGACTAGTCGCCGAATTTCTAAGTATAGACGCTAATAGGCCTTATTCATACGAACATTTTGGTATATCACACTTATATCCTATCAGTTTTTTGTGGAGTTGCTCCATGAAAATGCGATTCACCACTGGTGGTCAGTAAACAAAATCTGAATTTCTGAAATACCTAGACTAGTCGCCGAATTTCTAAGTATAGACGCTAATAGGCCTTATTCATAAGAACATTTTGGTATATCACACTTATATCCTATCAGTTTTTTGTGGAGTTGCTCCACGAAAATGTGATTCACCAATGGTGGTCAGTAAACAAAATCTGAATTTCTGAAATACCTAGACTAGTCGCCGAATTTCTAAGTATAGACGCTAATAGGCCTTATTCATACGAACATTTTGGTATATCACACTTATATCCTATCAGTTTTTTGTGGAGTTGCTCCATGAAAATGCGATTCACCACTGGTGGTCAGTAAACAAAATCTAAATTTCTGAAATACCTAGACTAGTCGCCGAATTTCTAAGTATAGACGCTAATAGGCCTTATTCATACGAACATTTTGGTATATCACACTTATATCCTATCAGTTTTTTGTGGAGTTGCTCCATGAAAATGCGATTCACCACTGATGGTCAGTAAACAAAATCTAAATTTCTGAAATACCTAGACTAGTCGCCGAATTTCTAAGTATAGACGCTAATAGGCCTTATTCATACGAACATTTTGGTATATCACACTTATATCCTATCAGTTTTTTGTGGAGTTGCTCCATGAAAATGCGATTCACCACTGGTGGTCAGTAAACAAAATCTGAATTTCTGAAATACCTAGACTAGTCGCCAAATTTCTAAGTATAGACGCTAATAGGCCTTATTCATACGAACACTTTGGTATATCACACTTATATCCTATCAGTTTTTTGTGGAGTTGCTCCATGAAAATGTGATTCACCAATGGTGGTCAGTAAACAAAATCTGAATTTCTGAAATACCGAGACTAGTCGCCGAATTTCTAAGTATAGGCGCTAATAGGCCTTATTCATACGAACACTTTGGTATCTCACACTTATATCCTATCAGTTTTTTGTGGAGTTGCTCCATGAAAATGTGATTCACCACTGGTGGTCAGTAAACAAAATCTGAATTTCTGAAATACCTAGACTAGTCGCCGAATTTCTAAGTATAGACGCTAATAGGCCTTATTCATACGAACATTTTGGTATATCACACTTATATCCTATCAGTTTTTTGTGGAGTTGCTCCATGAAAATGCGATTCACCACTGGTGGTCAGTAAACAAAATCTGAATTTCTGAAATACCTAGACTAGTCGCCGAATTTCTAAGTATAGACGCTAATAGGCCTTATTCATACGAACATTTTGGTATATCACACTTATATCCTATCAGTTTTTTGTGGAGTTGCTCCATGAAAATGTGATTCACCAATGGTGGTCAGTAAACAAAATCTGAATTTCTGAAATACCTAGACTAGTCGCCGAATTTCTAAGTATAGGCGCTAATAGGCCTTATTCATACGAACATTTTGGTATATCACACTTATATCCTATCAGTTTTTTGTGGAGTTGCTCCATGAAAATGTGATTCACCAATGGTGGTCAGTAAACAAAATCTGAATTTCTGAAATACCTAGACTAGTCGCCGAATTTCTAAGTATAGACGCTAATAGGCCTTATTCATACGAACATTTTGGTATATCACACTTATATCCTATCAGTTTTTTGTGGAGTTGCTCCATGAAAATGCGATTCACCACTGGTGGTCAGTAAACAAAATCTGAATTTCTGAAATACCTAGACTAGTCGCCGAATTTCTAAGTATAGACGCTAATAGGCCTTATTCATACAAACATTTTGGTATATCACACTTATATCCTATCAGTTTTTTGGGGAGTTGCTCCATGAAAATGCGATTCACCACTGGTGGTCAGTAAACAAAATCTGAATTTCTGAAATACCTAGACTAGTCGCCGAATTTCTAAGTATAGACGCTAATAGGCCTTATTCATACGAACATTTTGGTATATCACACTTATATCCTATCAGTTTTTTGTGGAGTTGCTCCATGAAAATGCGATTCACCACTGGTGGTCAGTAAACAAAATCTGAATTTCTGAAATACCTAGACTAGTCGCCGAATTTCTAAGTATAGACGCTAATAGGCCTTATTCATAAGAACATTTTGGTATATCACACTTATATCCTATCAGTTTTTTGTGGAGTTGCTCCACGAAAATGTGATTCACCAATGGTGGTCAGTAAACAAAATCTGAATTTCTGAAATACCTAGACTAGTCGCCGAATTTCTAAGTATAGACGCTAATAGGCCTTATTCATACGAACATTTTGGTATATCACACTTATATCCTATCAGTTTTTTGTGGAGTTGCTCCATGAAAATGCGATTCACCACTGGTGGTCAGTAAACAAAATCTAAATTTCTGAAATACCTAGACTAGTCGCCGAATTTCTAAGTATAGACGCTAATAGGCCTTATTCATACGAACATTTTGGTATATCACACTTATATCCTATCAGTTTTTTGTGGAGTTGCTCCATGAAAATGCGATTCACCACTGATGGTCAGTAAACAAAATCTAAATTTCTGAAATACCTAGACTAGTCGCCGAATTTCTAAGTATAGACGCTAATAGGCCTTATTCATACGAACATTTTGGTATATCACACTTATATCCTATCAGTTTTTTGTGGAGTTGCTCCATGAAAATGCGATTCACCACTGGTGGTCAGTAAACAAAATCTAAATTTCTGAAATACCTAGACTAGTCGCCGAATTTCTAAGTATAGACGCTAATAGGCCTTATTCATACGAACATTTTGGTATATCACACTTATATCCTATCAGTTTTTTGTGGAGTTGCTCCATGAAAATGTGATTCACCAATGGTGGTCAGTAAACAAAATCTGAATTTCTGAAATACCTAGACTAGTCGCCGAATTTCTAAGTATAGACGCTAATAGGCCTTATTCATACGAACATTTTGGTATATCACACTTATATCCTATCAGTTTTTTGTGGAGTTGCTCCATGAAAATGCGATTCACCACTGGTGGTCAGTAAACAAAATCTGAATTTCTGAAATACCTAGACTAGTCGCCAAATTTCTAAGTATAGACGCTAATAGGCCTTATTCATACGAACACTTTGGTATATCACACTTATATCCTATCAGTTTTTTGTGGAGTTGCTCCATGAAAATGTGATTCACCACTGGTGGTCAGTAAACAAAATCTGAATTTCTGAAATACCTAGACTAGTCGCCGAATTTCTAAGTATAGACGCTAATAGGCCTTATTCGTACGAACATTTTGGTATATCACACTTATATCCTATCAGTTTTTTGTGGAGTTGCTCCATGAAAATGCGATTCACCACTGGTGGTCAGTAAACAAAATCTGAATTTCTGAAATACCTAGACTAGTCGCCGAATTTCTAAGTATAGACGCTAATAGGCCTTATTCATACGAACATTTTGGTATATCACACTTATATCCTATCAGTTTTTTGTGGAGTTGCTCCATGAAAATGTGATTCACCAATGGTGGTCAGTAAACAAAATCTGAATTTCTGAAATACCTAGACTAGTCGCCGAATTTCTAAGTATAGACGCTAATAGGCCTTATTCATACGAACATTTTGGTATATCACACTTATATCCTATCAGTTTTTTGTGGAGTTGCTCCATGAAAATGTGATTCACCAATGGTGGTCAGTAAACAAAATCTGAATTTCTGAAATACCTAGACTAGTCGCCGAATTTCTAAGTATAGACGCTAATAGGCCTTATTCATACGAACATTTCGGTATATCACACTTATATCCTATCAGTTTTTTGTGGAGTTGCTCCATGAAAATGCGATTCACCACTGGTGGTCAGTAAACAAAATCTGAATTTCTGAAATACCTAGACTAGTCGCCGAATTTCTAAGTATAGACGCTAATAGGCCTTATTCATACGAACATTTTGGTATATCACACTTATATCCTATCAGTTTTTTGTGGAGTTGCTCCATGAAAATGCGATTCACCACTGGTGGTCAGTAAACAAAATCTGAATTTCTGAAATACCTAGACTAGTCGCCGAATTTCTAAGTATAGACGCTAATAGGCCTTATTCATACGAACATTTTGGTATATCACACTTATATCCTATCAGTTTTTTGTGGAGTTGCTCCATGAAAATGTGATTCACCAATGGTGGTCAGTAAACAAAATCTGAATTTCTGAAATACCTAGACTAGTCGCCGAATTTCTAAGTATAGACGCTAATAGGCCTTATTCATACGAACATTTTGGTATATCACACTTATATCCTATCAGTTTTTTGTGGAGTTGCTCCATGAAAATGTGATTCACCAATGGTGGTCAGTAAACAAAATCTGAATTTCTGAAATACCTAGACTAGTCGCCGAATTTCTAAGTATAGACGCTAATAGGCCTTATTCATACGAACATTTCGGTATATCACACTTATATCCTATCAGTTTTTTGTGGAGTTGCTCCATGAAAATGCGATTCACCACTGGTGGTCAGTAAACAAAATCTGAATTTCTGAAATACCTAGACTAGTCGCCGAATTTCTAAGTATAGACGCTAATAGGCCTTATTCATACGAACATTTTGGTATATCACACTTATATCCTATCAGTTTTTTGTGGAGTTGCTCCATGAAAATGCGATTCACCACTGGTGGTCAGTAAACAAAATCTGAATTTCTGAAATACCTAGACTAGTCGCCGAATTTCTAAGTATAGACGCTAATAGGCCTTATTCATACGAACATTTTGGTATATCACACTTATATCCTATCAGTTTTTTGTCGAGTTGCTCCATGAAAATGTGATTCACCAATGGTGGTCAGTAAACAAAATCTGAATTTCTGAAATACCTAGACTAGTCGCCGAATTTCTAAGTATAGACGCTAATAGGCCTTATTCATACGAACATTTTGGTATATCACACTTATATCCTATCAGTTTTTTGTGGAGTTGCTCCATGAAAATGCGATTCACCACTGGTGGTCAGTAAACAAAATCTGAATTTCTGAAATACCTAGACTAGTCGCCGAATTTCTAAGTATAGACGCTAATAGGCCTTATTCATACGAACATTTTGGTATATCACACTTATATCCTATCAGTTTTTTGTGGAGTTGCTCCATGAAAATGCGATTCACCACTGGTGGTCAGTAAACAAAATCTGAATTTCTGAAATACCTAGACTATTCGCCGAATTTCTAAGTATAGACGCTAATAGGCCTTATTCATACGAACATTTTGGTATATCACACTTATATCCTATCAGTTTTTTGTGGAGTTGCTCCACGAAAATGTGATTCACCAATGGTGGTCAGTAAACAAAATCTGAATTTCTGAAATACCTAGACTAGTCGCCGAATTTCTAAGTATAGACGCTAATAGGCCTTATTCATACGAACATTTTGGTATATCACACTTATATCCAATCAGTTTTTTGTGGAGTTGCTCCATGAAAATGTGATTCACCAATGGTGGTCAGTAAACAAAATCTGAATTTCTGAAATACCTAGACTAGTCGCCGAATTCCTAAGTATAGACGCTAATAGGCCTTATTCATACGAACATTTTGGTATATCACACTTATATCCTATCAGTTTTTTGTGGAGTTGCTCCATGAAAATGCGATTCACCACTGATGGTCAGTAAACAAAATCTAAATTTCTGAAATACCTAGACTAGTCGCCGAATTTCTAAGTATAGACGCTAATAGGCCTTATTCATACGAACATTTTGGTATATCACACTTATATCCAATCAGTTTTTTGTGGAGTTGCTCCATGAAAATGTGATTCCCCAATGGTGGTCAGTAAACAAAATCTGAATTTCTGAAATACCTAGACTAGTCGCCGAATTTCTAAGTATAGACGCTAATAGGCCTTATTCAAACGAACATTTTGGTATATCACACCTATATCCTATCAGTTTTTTGTGGAGTTGCTCCATGAAAATGCGATTCACCACTGGTGGTCAGTAAAGAAAATCTGAATTTCTGAAATACCTAGACTAGTCGCCGAATATCTAAGTATAGACGCTAATAGGCCTTATTCATACGAACATTTTGGTATATCACACTTATATCCTATCAGTTTTTTGTGGAGTTGCTCCATGAAAATTCGATTCACCACTGGTGGTCAGTAAACAAAATCTGAATTTCTGAAATACCTAGACTAGTCGCCGAATTTCTAAGTATAGACGCTAATAGGCCTTATTCATACGAACATTTTGGTATATCACACTTATATCCTATCAGTTTTTTGTGGAGTTGCTCCATGAAAATGCGAATCACCACTGGTGGTCAGTAAACAAAATCTGAATTTCTGAAATACCTAGACTAGTCGCCGAATTTCTAAGTATAGACGCTAATAGGCCTTATTCATACGAACATTTTGGTATATCACACTTATATCCTATCAGTTTTTTGTGGAGTTGCTCCATGAAAATGCGATTCACCACTGGTGGTCAGTAAACAAAATCTAAGTTTCTGAAATACCTAGACTAGTCGCCGAATTTCTAAGTATAGACGCTAATAGGCCTTATTCATACGAACATTTTGGTATATCACACTTATATCCTATCAGTTTTTTGTTGAGTTGCTCCATGAAAATACGATTCACGACTGGTGGTCAGTAAAGAAAATCTGAATTTCTGAAATACCTAGACTAGTCGCCGAATATCTAAGTATAGACGCTAATAGGCCTTATTCATACGAACATTTTGGTATATCACACTTATATCCTATCAGTTTTTTGTGGAGTTGCTCCATGAAAATGTGATTCACCAATGGTGGTCAGTAAACAAAATCTGAATTTCTGAAATACCTAGACTAGTCGCCGAATTTCTAAGTATAGACGCTAATAGGCCTTATTCATACGAACATTTTGGTATATCACACTTATATCCTATCAGTTTTTTGTGGAGTTGCTCCATGAAAATGTGATTCACCAATGGTGGTCAGTAAACAAAATCTGAATTTCTGAAATACCTAGACTAGTCGCCGAATTTCTAAGTATAGACGCTAATAGGCCTTATTCATACGAACATTTTGGTATATCACACTTATATCCTATCAGTTTTTTGTGGAGTTGCTCCATGAAAATGTGATTCACCAATGGTGGTCAGTAAACAAAATCTGAATTTCTGAAATACCTAGACTAGTCGCCGAATTTCTAAGTATAGACGCTAATAGGCCTTATTCATACGAACATTTTGGTATATCACACTTATATCCAATCAGTTTTTTGTGGAGTTGCTCCATGAAAATGTGATTCACCAATGGTGGTCAGTAAACAAAATCTGAATTTCTGGAATACCTAGACTAGGCGTCGAATTTCTAAGTATGGGCACTAATAGATTTTATCCATACGAAAATTTTGGTGTATCACACTTATATACAATCAGTTTTTTGTGACGTTGCTCCATGAAAATGCGATTCACCACTGGTGGTCAGTAAACAAAATCTGAATTTCTGAAATACCTAGACTAGTCGCCGAATTTCTAAGTATGGGCACTAGGGCGGGTCGATTTAATAATCGCCCATGGCGACAATTTCAATTGCTAGCTAGCGTTTCCAAACGAGTTATACCGGAAAATGTAGAGGCTGTTATGGCGACGACATTAGAGAGCGGTGCGAAATTGCCCAGACTTGAAAGCAAAAAAGACTTCAAACAGTAATTTTTTATTTTTTCTTTTCTATTACTAAGTTAAATTAATTTTTTCATTTACATATGTTCTGACTAAATAAATTCCTAAAGAGAAAAAATAAATAAAATAATAAAAATAAATAAAATGAATAAAAAATAATAAAATAAAGTGCCAAAAATGGTGATTTTTTAAAATGTTTGTATGGGGAACCCCCCAGGGGAGTTCCAGGGGGTGTGCCACTGGCATGGGTGGATCGGCCCTCCAAAGTTAGTGGGGGTCGGTCATACATTTGGACTCGATTGGGGCACTCTAAATGGGTCAAAGTGTGATTTTTCAAAACTTGACCCTACGGGACAAAAGTCAACAGTTGGGGGGTAGTAGATTCCCTGAGCCACGGGCGATTTTTTTGCCTCCCCACAAATCGACCCGGCCTAATGGACATATATGATCGGCTATACCCATTTATATACATATATCACCCCAATAGGGGTGGTATATAATCATATATGCCTATGTCTGATTATATATGTCCATATATAGTACAACATATGACCATATATTGTCTCGTATAAGACTTAATATGTTCATACCCGAAATTTGAGAATATTTGGTCGTATATGATTATCAGAGAAGACAAAAATGCTATTTTTGCAGTTTATTGCTTGTTTTACTCATATTTGCTTCTTTTTGCTTTTTTTGGATTTTTCGTCTTTTAGCTTTAAGATAGCTTTTTCTTAAGATTTTTGAGCTTTGAATTGCTTTTTTTAAGACTTTTTGCCCATGAATAATTTTTTGCTGACAAAAAAAATTTTTTTTCTTAACTTTAAATGCGCACTCTACAGGTCGCAACTATTAAGATATTTTGATGAAATTTGGTACGCAGACCTATGTTGGCCCAAGGACGTACAAATTTGATTTTGGTGAACATCGGTCCATGTTTAGACCTAGTGCCCATATAAGGGTCCTACCAAATTATATTGTTTATACGCTGCAGGTCGTAAATATTAAGATATTTTGACGAACTTTGGTACACAGACCTATGTTAGCCCAGTAACGCAGCCTATTGATTTTGGTGAACATCGGTCCATGTTTAGACCTAGTGCCCATATAAGGGTCCTACCAAAATTATACTGTTTATACGCTGCAGGTCGTAAATATTAAGATATTTTGATGAAATTTGGTACATAGACCTATGTTGGCCCAAGGACGAAGCCTATTGATTTTGGTTAACATCGGTCCATGTTTAGAACTAGTGCCCATATAAGGGTCCTACCAAAATTATAATATTTATACGCTGCAGGTCGCAAATATTAAGATGTTTTGATGAAATTTGGTACACAGACCTATATTGGCCCAATAACGCAGCCTATTGATTTTGGTGAACATCGGTCTATGTTTAGACCTAGTGCCCATATAAGGGTCCTACCAAAATTATACTGTTTATACCCTGCATGTCGCAAATATTAAGATATTTTGATGAAATTTGGTACATAGACCTATGTTGGCCCAAGGACGAAGCCTATTGATTTTGGTTAACATCGGTCCATGTTTAGAACTAGTGCCCATATAAGGGTCCCCCCAAAATTATATTGTTTATACGCTGCAGGTCACAAATATTATGTTGGCCCAAGGACGAAGCCTATTGATTTTGGTTAACATCGGTCCATGTTTAGAACTAGTGCCCATATAAGGGTCCCCCCAAAATTATATTGTTTATACGCTGCAGGTCACAAATATTATGTTGGCCCAAGGACGAAGCCTATTGATTTTGGTTAACATCGGTCCATGTTTAGAACTAGTGCCCATATAAGGGTCCCCCCAAAATTGGCTTGGTTACAAACTGTAGGTCGCAAATATTAAGATATTTTAATGAAATTTGGTGCGCTGACTCACATTATAGAAAATTTTGACATAAGCCCCATTTTAACCCATTCGAATTTCGGATCCAAACAATACACCAGACTGGTGTAGGGTATTGTATAGTCGGCATGCCCGACTTTAACCTTTTTACTCGTTTTATTTAAAAACTGTTCTTTTTGCAAGTTTTTTTACTTTTGCTTTTTTATTGCTTTTTTTTACAACATTTTTTTTGCTTTAAACACACCAGATTTTGCTTTTTTCTGTCTTCTCTGATGATTATATATGTTCTTGTTTATGTATGCTCATGATTCATGTATGCTCATATGTGATCATATATGGCCACATACCCTCAAATTTAAAAAATTATTATTTTTTTTTTTTGTTTTTTTTATTTTGAGAAATTTTAAAAATTTCTTATTTATATATTTATTTATAAATTTCCAATTAGGAAAAAGGGTCTCCTTTCCACTCGTTCAAAAAGTACTGAAAAAGTGATGAAATTGGAATACTCCACTCCTATTTTACTAATATTTAGCAAAATTTTCCACAGATTTTGCAGTATAATTTATCTATTCAATTAAGTAAAAGTCAACTCAAATATAACTAAAATCTTATAAATTTAAAAGTTTTAGTTTCGCTATTCTTATTTTACTAGTATTAGCAAAAAAAAGTTCAGCTATTTTCAGCAGTTTTTTCTGCAAGGTCATTTTAAAATCATTTTTAGTAGCTTCTTCTGCTAGTTTATTTCTTTAAGTGTATTATAGAAAAAATTAAAAATGAAATGCGAAAATTAAAAACTTTAAATTGAATACGTTTTTTTTTCAGCCAACCAATTGATATGGAATGCCTTATATATGGGCTGCAGTTCTATGCACTTAAGTTTCATTGTTTTCTTTAGAAATTGTTTTAACCATTTTCATTTTTTTTTTTTTTCTACTTTTAGATACGACATCCGTTAGATGAAACACAATGCATTAAATGTGAATTGGGCACATTACCCGATGCTACGAAGCGGTATTGTCAAACAATACCTGAAGTTTACTTACGTCCGGAATCAGCTTGGGCTATTGGCGCAATGTCTTTTAGTGCAACTGGTATATTGGTGACTTTATTTATTGTGGGTGTATTTGTAAGGTAAGTTGAAAATTATAGTATATAAGTATGTACGTATATACGCACACTTATGTACAGACATTTAAAAACATAATTCCTTAATTTGAGTTATCAATCTAAATCAATTTTGTATGATTGAACTATTGACTGCCTTATTCAATCAATATCTTGTTCAAACAATCAATTTGATTTTTGTTGATTCTTGTCATAGAATCAAAGGAATTGAATAATTTCAACTAAAACTAGTTTTTTTGATTCGGGCCTTTAAAACATAATTCAATCATCTGTAATAATTTAATTTCTAAAAAAGAATTAAAAAAATATTTTTAATTGTCGAATTATATATTGATTTTTTGTTTGTTTTTTTGACTTCGTGCGAATTATAGTTTTTTAAATACATTTTAAGTTTTGACCCATTTTAAGTTTTGACTTATTTCCGGCATTGACGTCAAATTTTCAACTTTGATGTCTTTAGAGACTTAGAGTATAATTTTATGACAAATATTTTCGCGGAACATTTTAACCCTCTAAATCTGCAACTTATGGGGCTTTTTGGTACCATTCTAAAAAGGGGTCAAAAAAGTCCCTTTAATTGAAGAGTAAGAGGATTAAAATATACCGCAAAAATATTTGTTAAGAAATTCTACTATAAGTCTCTGAAGACATCAAAATTGAAAATTGAACTTCAATGCCCGAAATAAGTGAAAAATTAAAATATCCAAATATCCAACAAACCTGAGTTTTTGGGGGGAAACCATGTGAATCTTCCATTCTAGGTATAGGAAACCATGTGAATCTTACATTTTAGGAATAGGTCGTATTCAAAAAACTGATATAAAATACTAGGGGGAATATTTTTGTGGAAAATTTTAACCCTCTAACTCTTCAATTTACGGGTCGTTTTGTCCCTTTTTAAATACAGGCCAAAAAATTCCCGTTAATTGAAGAGTTAGAGGGTTGAAATGTTCCACAAAAATGGTTTTCGTAGTATTTTACATAAGCTCGCTGAAGACATCTATATATAAAATGGAAGAATCACATGGTTTTCTGTACCGATTCACAATAAACATTTAAAAAACGGAGGAAATTTTAAAAATCCGATGTGACTTTTCAAAACGCCGACTTGCGTTTGTTTTATTCTTCCTCCGGAATCCATTTTTCGTCTTGTACTGTATTATTATACATTATTCACTAATTCATAAAATTAATAAATTTCTCTGCGAATAGAATCAAAAAAGAATCATCTTTTTCAGCCTCTGTTTATGTATAATTTTACATTGAAAATATGACATTGGTCAAGTACGAAAGACGATCATAACTACACACCCCATAACTGCCATTTTTTTTTAATTTTCGGATAAAGTTGCCAAATAGATTTTGTATGCTGCAAAATTATTTGGTTAACTTATATTCTTAATAAATATCTTATAATTGTTATCAATTTATGACCATCGATATACAATTTGAAGAGGATTTTGTTTTAAAGTGCTTCTTTAGTTTTTTCCAAGACAATGAAAATATCAGTTTTTTAACTTTTTATATGAAGTTAAACACTCGATGACTATTAGGTATATTATATTGAGAATTCGTCTTTTGTTGCAAAATTCTTGAAATTTCAATTTTGTTTTTTTTTTTAATTCTAGTTTAAAAGCAAGATTAACAATTGCTTTGTTTCAAGTGGTTTGTGAGATTTAAAATTTCTTTTCATAGAAACACCAGTTAGAAATTCATTCATGCATATACTTTAACTTTTTAAAAATTCTTAAAATTCTTTTAAATTTAAGCCCTGTGCATATAATGGTCAATTTTGATATTATAAATCCTTGATATTTACTATGGAGATATTTTTTTATAAAACCATAAATTTTAACCAAATCTGATTTACAGGAGGAAGAAGAAGAAAATATTATTATTGAAAAATTTAACAGATACAAGGAAATCACCAGACTCGTCAGTATTTAGTTTATTTTTCAATTGCTCAAAGTAATTTTAACTGTTATTTTGTCTCGATATGAAAAACCTTTTTGTGTATGCCATGACCGAGGATCGAACCGGCAGCCATCTATTCAGGCTATGACTCGTAGTATCACCTTTTAACAAGATACACCACGGTCGGTATAGCGCTGAGTGTGGCTAATTGAAAAAAAAATTTTTGCCGAACGTAGGTGTCGCCTTTTTCAATTTTTCGTTATAGCTTCGGCATTTAAAGTCGGATTTTAAAGTGTGATATATCAATTTTTTTGCCTTGAGGAGACCAATGTTTTACTATAAAGGAAAAATCCAATGAAAAAAAAATTTAAAAAGGCGACCCCTACGTTTGGCAACCAATATGTAAAAAAATTCTGGGTTTATCGAAAAACTTCTTTAGCAAAAGTTTAATGATTTTTTGTGAGCTTTAATTTTCTGACATTAGGATGGTACATTAGGGTCGTAGCAACTGAGATCTGGTGGGTAACTACTTGAACGGGATACTTGAGGTCAATGGCCCTTAGAGCAAAACACTGGTCTCCTCGAGAGAAAAACATCGATATATCATTCTTTAAAAACCCCCTGTAAATGCCAAAGATATAACGAAAAGTGTCAAATGGCCACCCCTACGTTCGGCAAAAAAAACAAATTTTTTTTGAAACCTCCTTTCAAAAATACTTCAAAAAAAGTGCGTACGGCGCACTTTTTTTTACCTGTAAGGTGGTACGCTCTAATGGACAGGCTTCATCAGTGATTTCCCATTAAATTGTATTATTGTTTATATTTTATTGTCAGACTTTCTCTATATTATAATTTTTCTACAACCCGTCGGCTGAAGTTATCGAACCCATGCATTCCTACATTACAAACGTAACTATACTATACTTCGACAGCTTAGCCATCTAAACCAAGTAAGGCCTGGAATGTAGTGTATCTAATTCATAGTTTTCTTTCCTATTCAGCTTTCTGTTATTGTTTACTATTTTCAGAAGTGATCAAACAGACACATACAAATATTCTAATTTAGATTTTTTTTCAAAAATTTTGGACCCTAATATGCACTAAAAGTCAACTAAACGGCCCAATTTCTTTGCCAAAAATTTTCAATATAGTGGACGAACAGACCCCCAATTCATACGACCCATGACAAATCGATGAATTTGAATCTCCTTGCACACTTTCGTTTACAGCGGCGATATTCTCTTTAGTATGAACTTTCCTGAGAGAATTATACACTGAGAGAATTATCTGCAAGATAATAATGAATTTTTGCATAAATCTAATGAAATTTCACTGGGACTCGTCCATTGAAACTTTTCATTGAATTAACGGAATTTTTCATAAAATGTTGTGAAAAATTTCATTTTATTTATTAAAAGTTTCATACACTTAATGAAAAAGTTTCATTAAAACTAGATTCATAAAATACTTTTTCATAAAATTCAAGAAATTTTTCTTTTACTTTGTAAAGAAAACTTCATTAGTTTACTGAAAAAAATTATTTAAATTCGTCCAGAAAAATTCTCTCAGTGTAGCGTGCGAAAAAGTACAAAAAAATCATTAGAATTCGTCCAGAAAAATTCTCTCAGTGTAGCGTGCGAAAAAATACATTTTTTGGGGACCTCTACATGAGCAGTAGGGGTGGTCATTGGCTGGCTTCAACCATAATAAATAAGCTTCAGCCTGTTGCCGATAGAAGTTGGTGTAACAAATTTCATCACACTATCTTAATATTTGCGACCTGTAGCATTCAAACATGCACATTTTAGGGGATCTTTTCGTTAAAATCGGTGAGAACCAATTGTGATACCTTTCTTTTAAGTTATTTATATTCCCTGCAATTTTTCAAAATGCTGCTGTTTTCAAAACAATTTAAAAAAGTTTTTAATAACATACATATTTGAGCAAACAACCTTTAAATTCTTGCGTCAATCACTTGGTAATACAAAACCTTCCATTGTGTAGAGTTTTTAAAATAATATTAAAATTACATTTACACTTAAAATTTTTCTGAAAAATTTGCAATATATTTCAACTATTTTTTTTTCTTTTTCTCTTTATTTTACATGTATTTTGACATTAAAATTGTATGCTGCTTTTATGGTTTTAATGTTATGTATGGAATTTCAACATTTTTTTTTTTTTTGGAAACAGACACAATGATACACCAATCGTACGTGCATCCGGTAGAGAATTAAGCTACATACTACTGGCTGGTATACTCATGTGCTATGCGGTTACTTTTGCGTTGGTATTGAAGCCAACAAATATTGTTTGTGCCATACAGAGGTAAGTGTATTTAAGTGAAGGTTTGTTTTGAAAATTTTTTTTTTTTTTTTTTTTTGTTGCAGTTTTAGGGTGTACGTTAAAATAGCCAGTCGCAAACCAAAACATGTTGGTTTACGAGTGCATATTATTTAAAGTTTCGATTTGTTTTGCATAGTTGGTATAACTACTTATACTTTAAAAAGCATTATATGGTTTTTGTGGCATAAAATATGCATTTTTATTTAACAAATGTGTGGGATTTAAAGTGTCGACAATAATGTGTTATACAATTGGAAAATAGTAATTTAAAAAAATTAGCAACAAAAATTTTATCGGGGGAAACGATTTAGATTAAACTAGATTAGATTAAACTAACAAAAGTTTTTAAATTTGATTATCTAAAGTGGACATTATTTCCATATAAATTAATAACACTATTCAACAAATTTTATATTTTTTAAGAATATTCTATTAGAATGCACATTTACTAGAAAAAACTACGGTGATTCTGAATCTGGCTAGAAAATTTTTGTTTTAAAGAATTGTGTTTGATACCCAATTTTTGGCCAGTTCTTAACAAACTTTTCGAACCTGGAACATAAAATCGTATAAGTAGTTTCTTTAAAAATTACTCTTAGAATATTACACCTAGAATACATATTAGATCGTATCACCTTGGAGGCAAAAAAAAAAAGTGCGCGGTACACCCTCAAATATAAAGTATTTTTGCAAGGCAATTCCAAAATAAATTTTTTTGCCTTTCTTTATTTTTCGTTATAGCTTCGGCATTTAAAGTCGGCTTTTAAAGTACGATATATCGAATTTTTTGCCTCGAGGAGACGAGTAGGTTGCTATAAAGGAAAAATCCAATAAAAACAAATTTAAAAACGCCACCCCTACGTTCGGCAACCAAAAAAAATAAAAAAAAAATTTGCTGGGTTTATCGAAAAACTTCCTTAGCAAAAGTTTAATGATTTTTTGCTAGCTTTGATTTTCTGACATTAGGGTCGTACATCAGGGTGGTAGCAACTGAAATCTGGTGTGCAAATACTAGAACGGGAAAATTGAGGTCAATGGTCCTCAGAGTAAAATATTGTTCCCCTCGAGAGAAAAACACTGATGTATCAAACTTTAAGATCCGACTGTAAATGCCAAAGATATAAAGAAAAATGTAAAATGGCGACCCCTACGTTGGGCAAAAAGAATAAAAAAAAAATAATTTAGATTGGATGGTGTACGGCAAACTGTTTTTTTTGAGGTACAATCTAATGATTATACTCAAGCTTCGGTTTCACTACAATCATGTAGTTTATTGTTCAAGGATGCTTTACTGGCTTTTAAAGGATGTTGAAATATTTCTTTTCTTAGTTTCATCCTTATAAATATAACAGTTGTTAATCAATTTTGCCACTTTGAAATGTGTATATGAAAAATATTTGAAAAAGCATAGCAAAATTTAGAATTAGATTCGCGTGTCCATGCTTAATAAAATATGTTTATCACTTTTTAATATTGTTTTGTTGATTTGAAACGAAAACTAGTAAATTTTACTCATGACACCAACTAAATTGTATTTGGGCTTTAAATGCTTCACCGAGGGCCGAACCTGGGCCCTCCCAAATTTTTACACATAACTACAACTTGGGCCATCTGAATAACAATAAATTTTATTGTTGTTGGTGAGAATTAAAAAATGTTATATATCAAGGAAACATATATTTCCGGTCCTGTTAAATCGAATATCAAGTTTTTTACAAATTTTTGTTTACTTAAGTGTTTATGCATGAGAAGAAATTGGCAAATTTTATTGGCAAACATGACATGCAGTAGAATTAAACTAAAACGCAGTAATTTCAGCCTTTGTTATATCTCCAGAAAAATGTCCTTAAACATCCACCGTCATGTTTGTACTCCAATGAAAAGCTAATTAATGTGGATTTATTATCTTGAAATAAACTTTATGATTTTAAAATTTGTATCAAAACTAGGTGAAATGCAATTTCTGCCACAAAGTCTATTGAAAATTTTCTTCTTGCTAAATTTAACGAATCCAAACTTTAGTAGAAAATGGGTATTGCAACAGGAGTTTTTTTTTTGTGTTGTTGTATAGTGTAATTTAAAAAATCACAAGTTTAATTTATATATAATGTGAAATATTTTAATATTTTCTAACGTATGATTAATATTTAATTTAATATAAATTAAATATAACTCATACGCCGAAATTTTTATTAAATTAATTTTTCTATTTTTTTGACAGATTTAGTGTTGGTTTTTGTTTTACTGTCGTCTATGCTGCTTTACTTACCAAAACCAATCGTATAGCACGTATTTTTAAAGCCGGCAAACAATCAGCAAAAAGGCCCTCTTTTATAAGCCCCAAATCTCAATTGGTCATATGCGCGTTCTTCATATTTGTACAGGTTAGCAAAGACATTGCTTAAATAATAAAATATTAATTTCTGTTTTTATAACCCACTTTAATTTAATTGTAGATATTAATTAATGGTGTTTGGATGTTAATATCACCATCGCATGCCAAACATTATCATCCAACACGCGAGGATAATCTGTTGGTTTGTGATTCCTATATAGATGCTTCGTATGTTATAGCATTCTCTTATCCCATTGTATTGATTGTGGTGTGTACAGTGTATGCGGTACTAACACGCAAAATACCAGAAGCATTTAATGAGTCCAAACATATCGGTAAGTAGCTAATAAAATTACCATTTTAATAGAGTCTTATATGCCAATATAAAAGTCATTATATATGTTTAGATTAATATTTTTCATTTAAAAATTTACCCCGCAATTCATACATGCTTTGTAAAGTTATAGCAGGTTTACAAAACGTCATTTTCATACAAAATTTGTTCAATAAACCTCCTATAATTTTACAAAGCGTTTATGAATTTAGGGGTTAGTATACTATTGGCCTATAGTATCGAACAATTATTTTATTTGTTATTATTACTTAGCCATTTATTACATTTGTTTATCTGCTATTAATAGCTTTTTGTTTATTTATTAATACAAAATTTATTTTCTTATTATTCTGTCTATCCCCTAAAGGCTTTACTATGTATACAACATGTGTCATTTGGTTGGCATTTGTTCCCTTATATTTTGGTACCGGTAATCATGTACCCCTGAGAATAACATCAATGTCGGTGACTATTAGTTTATCGGCCAGTGTCACGATAGCATGTTTATTTTCACCAAAGGTAAGTGGAAATAATAAACTTATGATTTCTAATGAAAAATCAATAAAGATGTGTATTTAGTAAGTAGTAAATTTAATAACCCATATGTTTGTTGATATTAAGCAAAAATAAATTAATTGAAAAAGATTTTTATCTTTAGGGTATTAATAAAGTAAAATTGGGTTTAGTTTTTTTATAGGGTTGTATAAATGCTGTCAGTGCAAATACGTCCAAAATGTTCATTACACATAATAGGTTAATTAATTGCTTATTTGGTTTATGAATTTACCATTGATGACACTCAAAAAATTAATGGAGATCTGACCATCAGTTCTATATATTGCGGACATGCTGATTTCAATGGCATACTTTATTTATCGATCTAAGGTTGAGCGGTTTTCCATTTAGTTTTTTATATACAAAAATTTTCAAATACAATCAATATTACATTTGTGGTGAAATGTAGGCACAGGACCTGTATTCATATTTAAGCTTAAAATTTGATGCATAAAATTTGATATTAAAACCACTGCTCGCATTTTATATTGATTTTTTACGGTTTTTTAAGGTTTGCTTCGTAAAGAAGCAATTAAAAGGAAATATTTCAACAAAAAAAATGCATATGTGATCTTCTCCGAGAAAAGAAACCTAGTGTGTTAAAAACCCTAGTGTGGTAAAAACTTGGGAAAATCGATATTTTCTCATTTTTATCGATTTTCCCAAGTTTTTGACACACTAGGTTTTTTGACACACTAGGTCCCTTTTCTCGTTAAAATCGCGACTTTTCAAAAATGTTATATGCCAGCATAGCTTTCCAAGATATCCCTATATATATTTTTTAGTATAATATGGGGTTACCTCTAAAAATTGTTGTTGCAAAATTTCAAGCAAACCAGTTTCTATTTGCAAAAGTTATTGCAATAAATGCATTTTTACTAAGGTTAGTATCGTACTAAAGGCATTTTAAAATACTAAAGTGTAAACGCTAAAGTAAGTAAATTGTTCAAGGGGTTACATGACATTCGCGGCAGAGAAAACAGACCTTTTTTTAAAAATTCATAACTCAGTCAAAAACAAACATTTTTCCAACATTTTTCTATTATTGTAGAGAATTGAATAAATTACAAGAAAAAAAATTCAAAAAAATATATTTTTCACTCCAACATGGTTTTATAGAGCTCCAAACTGGCGGGCCTCGTGGTTGCGGCGCTGGGAGTCGCAACAATTGTCCGATCTGGAAAAAAAATGATATTTTTAAATCTTAACAAAATTGGTTATCGTATGAATAACCAATCTAATAATAATAATTTTTTTTTCGATGTTTTTGACTGAGTTATGAATTTTTAAAAAAAGGTCTGTTTTCTCTGCCGCGAATGTCATGTAACCAGGGATGATAAATGGGATTTTCAAAATAGTACCAACCTGCTTAAAAATAGTACTTTTTCGACCTCCATAGTACCAAAAAATATTTTCTGTACTCTACGCCACTCTATGGGTGTACTGAGTTGGTGTTAATGATGTCGGTTCGTCTGTCCTTATAAAATGAACGATTTTTATAATAAAACTGTAAGTAGTTCCTATTTTAAAAGATAATTTGACGAAATTTGGTACTACTACATAAGTTTGTACTGCATCGATTACTAACGCTATTGAAAATGGTTAAAATCGATCCATTTTTTGACCTACACACAGAGAAAAAATTTGCCATTTTCCAACTGAAATTCGGTTATATGAACTAAAATAAGTTGGTACAACTGAATATTGGTTATTACAACAAAATTTGATTTATACAACTGAATTTTAGTTGCAATATCCAAAATATTTAGGAATCGCATTCCAATATGGTTTCACCAACCGAATTTATTGGTTGTAGTAACCAAAATAAGCTAAGCAATTCGGTTGGCAGCTTTTTTTCCTGTGTGTAGTAATCATGGAGAGGTCCTATCTGATATTGAATTCATTGGTAGTTAATGGTTTAACCAAATCAAAGCATTTTTTATGATTTCTTCCACGCGACCTAAATAATTTTATTCGTTAATGAGGTAGTGATCCTTTCAGGCAAAGATCCAAGCTCAAGTTTGGCTCCCGGCTCTTTTTTACACCGTCTGTACTCGAAAAAGTTCGGAAAACTACGAATATTTTATTTCTTTTTCGTGTTTTTTTATTCTTTGCTATTTATTCGCTATCTAGTCTTAACTGCTACACTAGTATCTAAACCTACAAAAAAAATTTGTTGTCCCAACCGAATTTGGTTCCAACCGAATTGTGCGGTTGTTTCCCCATATTTCGGTTGTCGCAACCATTTTTCGCTTGCAGCAACCGAAAGATTCGGTTGGAATCTATGTAAAGTTAAAAAAAAAATAAAAAACTCGAAAAAATCAAGATTATCATTTCGGCTTTATCTCGTAAACTGTCGGGCCGATATTTACAATTCAGAAACTAGAATATCAGACGTGATAGATAGCATAAGCACGGAACTACGATCCCTTCCACTATCAGAAAAATCGATTTTTGAACTTGTTAAACTTGTTTCTATGAAATTATACCATAAATTATGTGGTATGGAATATAATAACTTTGTGCTGACGTTTGATTCAGATTTTTGTTTGAATGAAGTTGAAAGTCGTATTCAATTTCGCTTGATAGCGAAAATTATTTTAAAGGGATTTAATCAAGTTAGCTCGTTTGATTTATTCAACCATTAAAGTAAGTACCACCTCAGTTAACATAACCCTCGAACTTCTTGGTTATCACAACAATTTTAAGTTGCGATTATTAAGGATTTTTAAAATAAAAAATACGAAATTTTCTAAAAATTTAATTTTGCCTTATTTTTGATATTTTTGTGTATATATTTTAATAATTTGTTTCACAGAATTAAGTTTTCATAAATTTTAAAATCTTTTACTTGGGTTTTTCAACACTTTTTTATTTTAAACTCTGATAGTTAATTTCTTCATTTTAAACACAATATTTGGTATGAAAATTAAAAAAAATAAATAAAATATGAAAATGTGTAAATAGTACTAAATGAGTCATAGGAGTACCATAGTACTTTTGAGGTTCTATTAGTACCATAAAAAGTACTATAGTACTAACTTTATCATCCCTGCATGTAACCCCTTAAAACTACCATATACCCTGATTTTTTGTAAGAACTGCAAACATATTAGTAAAAATAAAACGTATGAGTTATATGAAACTCTTAAACTTAATAACACTCATACGCCTAGTAGGCAGTTTAAAAGATTTGTTTAACCTCTTCAAGGAGGAATTTCTAATTTTAGTTTTTGAGTTAATTGTTAATTAAACCAAACATTTGTTGTTTCGTATAAAATTTTTATATTTTCTTTTGTTACCGCTTCAATATAAAACCTACCATTAAATATCAATGAAAACTTTTTGAACCAATTTCATGCTAATTAACATTTAAATTTGCACAAGCACTTGCATTTTTTAAAAAATTTTTTTTTTTATTGGGATATACATAAATTGCATTAAAGGAATTAAATATGCTAAAATCCCAAACGTTATTGGTTAAAGTTTGTTAAGGAATGTTTTTAAATATCTACCTATACTTCCAAATGAATTTATTAAATACAAAAAATATCAAAAAAGCATATGGCGTTATTTCAGTTTTTGCAAAAACAAAAAAAAAAGTATTAACAAACCTGTCAAAACATGCCAAAACCAACATTAACTTAAAATTTTGTTTACTTTTTCTATCTTTCCATTTTGCAGCTTTATATTATTTTAGTACGACCCGAACGTAATGTACGCCAAAGTATGATGCCACCACGCTACAATACCAATATGCATCGTACAGCAAATACAGGACCATCATCAATGATGGCAGCGGCCGTAGTTACAGCAGCCACATGTGCCCAGGAGGAGAAAATACAAAAACATATCACACCCACGAACACCGAGCATAGTGTACAAAAGAAAAAGCTTTGTGAAATGGCCACACAAACGATAGCGATAACAAGTATTTTTACAAATATAGTAGATAGTACGGCCTACAATCAAATACCATATGCCGATCAATATGTGCCAAATAACAATCAGGCAGAGGTAAATGATAAAATGCCACAGCACCAGGAGGCTGCTTTGACGATAGCCAGGGTAAATGATAATGAAGTGGCTAAAAATGTAGCAAATAATAATAAAATTAATCAACAACAACATAGTACAAATCATAATATAAATTCAACAACAGCAACAACGACAACAACGACAGGTAGTTTGATAGCATCAACAAATGTTATGGCCACAACAATAAACGGTATTGTGTGTGCGTCAACAACACCAATGAATGTAACAGCAACATGTAATCACATATTACCAACAAATACCACAGTAGCGATAGCAACACATTCAACAAATTTACCAAACACACTACTACACAACGAATCTTCAGGGTGTATAAAATCGAATACAGTTTTAACTACCAGCTTATAGCCCTTAAGGTGTCCACAGAATTATGTTGAAACTTCAACAAACCCACCATTAAATACCGCCACAGTTGTTGTAACACCTACCACAAATACATGTGTATGTAATAGTTCTAAAACTTTATCATATGTTGGAAAATATAAAAAAATGGCAGGCTCTAAGTCTTCTGATAATTTATTTAACAATTCCGACTGCAGCAGTAGCAGTGGAGGAGGTGGTGCTGATGATAATGTGGGCGGTGATGGTCGTGTGGGTAGTGGCAGCCTTTCATCGCACAATGGCTCTTCACAAACAAGTAATAATAATGTAAGTTCATCTATTTTAAATCCTTCTTTAAGTCGTGAAAGTAGTGCTGGCAAAAAACGTTGTGCTATACCAGTATAAAATAGTTTAATGCATAAATAGTTGTTCTAAGTAGTTAAGGATACGATACAAAATAAAGTTATAGTTATACTTGTAATTAAATTTAACTTTAAGCTATACGAAATAGTATTAGTTTGCATAAAACTATGCAACATTTTTAAAATCTTTTGAGAACTCACAGCTGCAGATATAATAAACCAGAGCTGACAAAATTATGGCAAGGCAAGAGAGTGTTCGGTAACGTTTTGTTTAGTACTAACAAAAAAAAAACTAAATTCATTAAAGTTCGTTAAAATTTAAAAATTTACAAATTTATAATGTTTAGAGCCGCATATAAAAACCATTGGCGGAGGAATTTTCCATAAAGCTTATGCAGAAGTTAAGAATAGGATAAGTTTTTAAAACTACAAATTTTAAATTTTAGTTTCGTTAAGAATTTTTAAAATCAAAAGAACCAAAATTCCCCTTAAGAAGAAAATAATGGAAAAATTATTTGAGTGTTATGGAATTTTAAGTGCCTTTATTCGTACACCCAGAAAACAGATTCAGTTCTGATAACCGCATTTGCAGCCAATCGCATGGTTCGGTTGTGGTAGCCGAATTTTTCAGTTGTGGCAACAGAAAACCAATTGAGACAGGACTAATTTGACTATGGCAACAGAATTTTAGTTGTATCAAGACTAATACGGCAGCCACAACCGAAAAATTCATTTGATGCCACTGAACTATTCGATTGGAAACAAATGGGGTTGTCAGCACCGAATCTGTTTTCTGGGTGTAAGAACTCTTAAAATATGTGGAATTGGAAAAAGTTTAAAGAAAATTTTACTAAAATTGGAAAAAAAGAAATTTCTTAGTGTCCACATTTTTAATTCGTTTATAGATTATTGAAAAAAAAATAATTTTTGAAGTTGTGAGATTATTTTCTATCATTTGAGTATCATTTTACCATAAAATTTCATCATTTTCGGTCGCCCCTATTAAGGCACTAAAATGGCTCTAGTTAGGGCTACGTTTTATGGATAAAAAAAGAATAAAATTTTTGGAATCGTGAGACAATTTCCTTTAATTTGAGTAGCCATACTTGTATGTTACTATGTCCCCCGTTTTTTGCCTCCACGGGCCTCCCGGTTTCGAGCCCCTCCCAAAATTAATTTCGGTTTTTTCTTTTTTAATTCTAGAGGGGATCATATTTTTTTTTTTTGACGATACCCCTAAACTGCAGTTTCTCCATAGAAATAAATCTGTAAAAATAGCAGAAAAATTACTAAAAATTTGTTAAAAATGATGCTGCAGAAAAAACTGTTAAAATTGGCAGATTTTTTTACTAAATACTAGTAAAATGAGAACAGCAAAATTAAAACTGTTAAATTTAAAGGAATTTAGTTATATTTAGGCTATTTTTCAGTCAATTGAAAATAGAAAATTGTACTGTAAAATCAGCAGAAAATTTTGCTAAATATTTGTAGAATGAAAATAGCAAAAATAAACTGTTAAATCTACAAAATTTGTTGCTATTTTTAAGCTAAATTTAATTGAATGCAAATAGCAGTCTAGTCTGCTAAAATCAGCAGAAATATTTGCTAAAAAATTGTAAACTGCTGTTTTCAAAAGGCTTGATTTTTATTTGCATTTAAAACAAAATCGAAAAAAAACTTCGAAAATTTTAAATTTTTTTTAATGATTTTTTAGGCTACTAATTATTTAGCAAATTTTTTTACTGATTTTAGCAGGTTAATTTGCTATTCTCCATTTACAAAAATTTAGCTCAAATATAACTAAAATTCTGTATATTTAAGAGTTTTATTTTTGCTGTTCCTATATTACTAATATATAGCAAAAATGATCTGCTAATTTAGCAGTTTTTTTCTGCAGCATCATTTTTAACTAAGTTTTAGTAGTTTTAACTAAATTTTTTACGGACTTTTTTCTATTAGTGTACGAGTTTTTATTAAAAAGCTTTGAGAAAATTTCTGTAAAAAGGAAATTACAAAAAAACTTTACAAAATATCTTTGTTTTGGTATAATTATTCAAAATGTGGCAACATTGTTATGGGGTTTTTGACATAGGATTTATCGACGCCCGGAAATGTGCTTACGCGATATAAAACAATATCCCAGCAAAAAAAAAACTCTTTCATTGCTTCCAAAGTATTCTTTAGTATCTTTTTTCTGCTTCTTTAAAAGTAATTCTGAACCACTTCAAAAATATCACATCTTTTATTGTTACCCAAATGTTCGTTTGTATATTTTAACAGTTTCTTTGGAAATTATTCTAAACAACATCCAGAAAATCACTTTATTATCGCTTCTAAATCATTATTTCTCTAAAAGCAATATCGACACATTTTATTTCCAAACAGTTGATTGCGGCTTTGAATTCTGACGGATCCAGTATAGATGAAAACTGTCAAAATGAACAAAACTAGAAAAACTGTTTAATGGAAAACCGCCAAAATTTCGATAGAATAAAAAATAATTAAAAACAATAAAATAAAAAAATTTTAAACTTAGAAGAAATGGTATAAAATGGATTAGTACTAAAATAGCGATACAATACGCATAGAAAAGAGCATAATGTTTTGATCACAATATGATCAGTAATAATTATATTTATAATCACTAGAATCATGTTATGCTTGTTTCATTTCGCGAATCATATTCAACTATGTTATTTCTCTGCATGAACAATGTTAAAATTAATCTAAATAAAGCAAAACGATATCCTTGTTTGTACTTAATCCGAGGAAATTGCTAAAATTAGGCAAAATAAAATAAGCAAATTGTTCACTAGAAACATATTATGATAATTTCATTTTCCCAATCATATTCAACTATATTTTTTCTCTGCTTGGACAATGTTAAAATCAATCTAAATAACGCAAACCGATATTCGAATTTGTAGTAAATATTGTGAGATTTTTAAATTTAGGGGATAAACTCTACAAATTGTTCAATTGGTGGTATTTTGAATACAAGAAGGAATAACAGGACGAATAGTGAAAAGCCATAAAGCGGAACAAATATCCATTTGTACAAGATCTATAGTAAATCTTTTTTTCCCATTTAATGAATAGGTAAATTGATATGTAACTCAAAAGATTTTAAATATGTTTGCTAGCGCGTAAAACATAAGGACTGTTTTGAAATATTTTGACATTTAAAATACATAAATTCTTATAAGTTGATAAAAAATTACCAACAATTATAAAATTTAGCTGAGTTGTAAACGTTTTCCACTTGATATTAGTTAGTTTTTAATTACAAAATATTAATTTAGATAATATAATTACTATTTCTAATATATATGTTAAAAAAACAACTTCCATATATGTATATTTTTATATACATGAACAAAATAATTACATTTATTTCTTCTTAACAATATTTTTAATTTAATAACAAATTTTTATATACTACTATAATTATTAAAGGATAAAATTTTGCATGAAAATATTTTTTTCTTAATTTTATTAGAAAACTAAAAAAATATGTTTTATTTTACAAGTACTAGGTTATGTTTTAAGTGGATAAAATGTTTTACAGAAAAATCCATGGCCTTTATTGAAAAAATTATTATTTATATAAGAGGATACTTTTGAATTACAGCACTTTCATTTCTAAACTATGATTCATCTTAAGTACTTGCAATAAGAGCTTACATATGAGTTTTATTTCAAGCATGGTATACGAGAAAATTTTACAAACTTTTATAAACTTTTATTTGGCTAAAATAGTTTTACAGATTAGACGCAACGAACTCGCCTAACGACAGCAAAAGTTGTGGCGATTAATTTAAATTAAGCGACAATCGACCATCACAATTTTAAAGGAATCAAGTATCTAAATATATATTTTGTCATATTTTTTCAAAAAATTGAGTTTAACTAATTTACATTTTTTATTTACACTTTACTTTGATTTTTTACCGTAAATTGCTAATTTTTATTTTCAATCATTATTCTAATTTTAAAAAAATTTTAAATTTTGCAACTCTGTATTAGTCGGTAACCCTAATTTAGGTAAAAATATTACAAAATATAATAAATGTTTTGAGTGTGTGGTAATAAAATAGATTATTTAAAGTGAACATAAAATATATTCTCTTACAACTACAAACCGCAATTCAACATGTTGAAATTTTGCTTACCATACAATATGAAAAATCAATTGCCGCTGTCGTTGTCGACCTAGTTATGACTAAGACCTTAAATATAAACGTGGCACCTCAGTTGAAATTATCAAAATGGTACACGCAGAAAAAACTAGGTGTATCTTTTAAAAAGCGTGCTATATAAAATTTCCATCGCTTTGAACTAATATTTGTAAATGCCACGCCTTTTTTCTATGTGTATTTGGTCTTAAAAATCGTCAAAATGCCTAGAACTTGTCAAATCTCGCAGCAGGAGTGAGAATGTTTAAAATGTAGCATACATTAGGGGAGAATAAAAAAAATATTATTAACATGGCAGCGACTTTCATGTAAATGCATGTTTGTAGTCATTAATCCAAAAATGATTTTGACCAAATACTTTTCCGAATCAAAGAATTTGCAACCAAATGGCATCGCATATTTTATTATAAATGCATATTTTTGCATATTTTTCTTTTAAGTTCATATCGTTGTGTGATAGCTTTAATAATACTCATCACTATTGCATCGTTTCCAACATCAAACAGCCACTGGGTAGTAGTGACAACTTTTTTCATGAAAAATTGCTAAATCAAACTAAAAGGTCGCTAGAAAATAGCCCCTAATAGCTAATTATATTTTATAATACTGATTGCATTGACATATCGCTAGATTTGAGGGTAAAATAGCTAAATTGGCAACAGTGTTCGCTTGCCATGAATTTTTCAAAAATGGTGCGGAAACAAAAATGTTAAATTATATGATTTTTTAAAATATTTTTTTATATGAAATTATAACTTTAGTGATTAAAATTGCAAATAAAGCAAAAATAAAAAGTTTTTTTTTTTGTATATTATGAAAGAAAATATCTAAAGCGATTGCTATTGCAAAGTAGCTGTCAAAATTACAATTTCGAAAAGTCGATTACAAATTTTCCACTACGTGAAGCAACACCATCGTCAAAACGATACCGTCAGACTAAGACTAAAATCGTTGTATTGAATTCGGGCAAAATTTTCTACCACAAACCCAGTTGTTTCTACAGTATTGCAACACTGGTTGGGGTGAGTATTTTGTGTTTGAACCAGTTTCACACACAAACGTTACTTTTGATCTCCCATTTAATGTTATTAGCTGTGTGTGATTTCAACCTGGCATTAACCACGACTCTCATCTGAAAAACTGAACTGGTTTTAAGAGAGTTTCCATGTAAAATAACAAAAAACATAAAAAATGTGGTGTTTTTAATTAATTATTTTTATTGTTTTCAAGCAATTTTAATTAAATTGTAAAGTGCACTTGTGTTGTTTGTTATGTTCTCTGGATTCGTTTTGTATAATTAGCACAAAATTTTGTGGATTAATATTAAAAAATACGCATTGAAAAAAACACTAAAAACTGTTTCTCTTAAAACCAGTTTTCATACAAAATTAAAGAGACTTATTAACAGAGATAGAGTCGATTAGTTTGTCTTTAGTCTTTATGTTCGTTGTTTTAACTCATTTCATTTGTAAATCCAATATATCGTCACCTAAAATGCAAAAGGGCGTAACAACAAAAAAATTTAAGCCGATTTTCTGATTGATTATGATGCACTAGACTAAATTACATTTCCCTACAAAATTTTAAACTTATATGTCGAAATAAGTCTATAGTCGTGTTTTAAACAAGAGAAGAAAATAGAGAATATCTTTAATTCTACAATGTTTTTTTTTTTTGGTTCTAGTGTAAAAAAATAAAAAGTGTTGTTACGCCCTTTTGCATTTTAGGTGACGATATGTAGTAAGTGAATTTGGTAGTCAAGTACAAGTGCAAAGATTCTGTATACACTAAAGCCCATATCGTCGACCGGCCTGCAAAATGTCACATGCGTTTTTTAATAGATTTTCAGGAGAGCGAAAAAAACTGTTACAAAATCTACTTTTAAGATATTTATCATATGCCTTAATGATGATTTTACTAAATGAGGTATTGAATCATTAAGGCATATGATGCCAATAAAATATCTTAAAAGTAGATTTTGTAACAGTTTTTTCGCTCTCCTGAAAATCTATTAAAAAACACATGTGACATTTTGCAGGCCGGTCGACGATACGACACTAGCTTTTTTTATTGATCAATTATTTGAGAACAGTGCAAATCTATTGTCATACTAAAATTACAAAAGTGCAAAAAATGACTTTAAAATGGCATTTAGTTATTGATTGTCTAGAATGTTGTCAATTTCCTAAGTTTTTCTCTGTTTCTAGCGATTTTTAACAATTTTTTGTGATTTTCCGTTCGAAAAAAAGTGTATTTCACTGTTTAAATTTTTACAAATTGTATTTTTTACTCTCACTTATATATGTTGTTTCATTACATCAATCCAATCAATTCAATACAAAATTAAGCAAGTGTCATACGGGCTTAATAAAGCCTTAAAACATTAATACAATTTCCAAGTCTTGCGATTTGGAATATAGTTTTTTCCATGAAAAATTACAGAATCTAAAAACAACACTACACTATCTTTTTATTGAAAAACTTTTAAGAAACTTTTTCTATAATAAATATATTAGTTTCTTTCCGAAAGAGACATATTACAGGAAAAACCTTTTATAAAATTCATGTAAAATTTTATCGATTTTAATATTTATAATGCAACTTTCAAATGTGATATTAGTTTTGAATTTGAAATAAAAATATTTTAATTAAATTTTTAAATTTATATTTACAAGCAATAGTTCTCAAAATTAAATAGAATAAATTCTTATTTATACAACAATGAATTCCTTTATGTTGCTTTGAGCCCAGCAATATAATAAATTTAATTGTTGTATATAAAAAATCTAAGTTCATAGCTCAAATACTTCAAAAAAAAAAAAAAATATAGTCATATGCATGCAAAAATAATCTCCTTTAAAATCTAATAAATATTATTCAAAAGAAAATATAAATAAAAGAAAATCTTTCTTAATTGCTGTGGTATTCTGCATACAAAGAAACAAAACAAAAACTTAATTGTAAAAACATTTCAAATTTAACCTTAAAATATTTTAAAATATATATATATGTATAAAAATCTAAACCAAAAAGTTATCATGAAAATAATATAATACTTTATAGCTACATACCAAAAAAAATAACATGTATAATAATTTGGTTAACACCACCCCTCTTGCTTGTGTAAATAATATTCTCTATTTAAAAATAAGTAAATAAATATCTATGTATGTAAGTTTTAATAAAAATAAATATATTATATATACAAAATATATTTGTTGGTTAGTTTAAATAAATTTGAAAAATTAAATTACTACAAGTAAATTTGTAAGTAATTTAAAATAAATATTATGTTTTTTTTTGTACATAGAAACAATTATTAATAGCTGATACAAACAATTGCAAAAAAATAAAAAAAACGTTATGTATACTTTAAATTGAAATTTAAATATAAATTGTCTTTGATAGAAATTAAAAAAAAACAATAAATATATAAGTATATTAAATAAATTGATATTGTTATTGAGTCGAGTAAAAATATGCATTTGTGTATGTGTATATAATAAGAAGATATTGAATATGTACGAAAGTTCATAGTTTATAAAAAAATTTAAAAAATCTTAAAGATTAATAAAATAAAATTGAATATTAATAACAAAATTATACGTATTAAAAACATTTGTTTTAATTTATATCAAGGCACAAATGAAGGTGAGAAAACACTGCTAGAGATAGAGCAAAAAAACACTTCTGATTAGCTCTATTGTGAATAACGTATTCCCCATATAGACACAAAAGTTAATCCCTTAAAAGTCGGATTAACTGCTTAGTCATCTAGACTACCAAACTACTATTTCCAAACGACTCTGTATTCATAATGCTAATTGTATGCAATGTATAATGGCGGTTGGTAGCACTGAAAAATACACGCACTAAAGTCAGAAAAAAGTTAATGTTAAAGCCTAGATCAGCCAGACGTAAACGTAAACGTATCTCTGCATAGCTGAATTAATAAGTTAAATAAGAACAGAAGATGTGTTGTGTTTTTTGTTGCATTCTTATGCATTCAATATACATAAGAATGCAATGTATTTACGTTTGCTCTATATTGAATGCATAAGAATGAAACAAAAAACACAACACATCTTTTGTTCTTATTTAACTTATTAATTCAGCTATGCAGAGATACGTTTACGTTTACGTCTGGCTGATCCAGGCTTAAGACGCTGCAGCGAAAATATTTGGGCGCTGTCGAAAAGTATGTTGCTAGCGCCGACAATTTCCATATTCATGATGTGCCGCATCGCTATCGCTGCCGCCTTGGTATTTTAAACTGAGAGAGTTAACTTTGTAACCGTCAAGTTAATCTATTAACTGTCAACAAATGCATGTGTAAACGATGAAGATTAAAAATTTAGATTAATCAAGTAGATTAATTTTTTGTGTTTTTTGTTCTATCTCTACACTAATAGAAAACAGTCCGTAAAAAATTTAGTTAAAACTATTAAAAATTAGTTAAAAATTATGCTGCAAAAAAAACGGCTAAATTAGCAGATTATTTTTGCTATATATTAGTAATATAAGAACAGCAAAAATAAAAATGTTAAATATACAGAATTTTAGTTATATTTGAGCTAAATTTTTGTAAATGGTCAATAGCAAATTAACCTGCTAAAATCTAAATCTAAATAAATAATTAGTAGCCTAAAAAATCACCAAAAAAATTAAAATTTTCGAAGTTTTTTTCGATTTTTTTTTAAATGCAAAAAAAATCGAGGATTTTGAAAACAGCAGTTTACAATTTTTTAGCAAATATTTCTGCTGATTTTAGCAGAATAGACTGCTATTTGCATTCAACTAAATTTATCTTAAAAATAGCAATAATTTTGTAGATTTAACAGTTTATTTTTGCTATTTTTAGTCTACAAATATTTAGCAAAATTTTCTGCAAATTTTACAGTACAATTTGCTATTTTCAATTAACTAAAAGTTAGCCTAAATATAACTAAAATTCTGTAAATTTAACAGTTTTAAATTTGCTGTTCTCATTTTACTAGTATTTAGTGAAAAAATCTGCTAATTTTAGCGATATTTTCTGCAGCATCATTTTTAACTAATTTTTAGTAAATTTTTCTGCTATTTTTACAGATTTATTTCTATGAGTGTAAGGGCAAACATTTTTCATATTTTTTTCTCATTTGACGACTCTACCGAAATTAGCAACTTAAAAAAATTATTTACCATTTCCCTTTTATTCTTGTTAAAACCAAAATTTTATTTTAATTTGTTCCTAAAATAACCGCCTCACCGGCTGCTAAAGATATTGAAGTTGTAGTTAATTGAGCACCATTATATTTCGAAGAAGCCAAGCTGGATATTTTAATATTCATATTATATGGTAAAGTATTATCAAAATTTGATAAGATATTTGCATTATAAGACCCCTCTCCAAAGTTGGCCACAAAAACTAAAGTTTCTTCACCGCTTAAATATCTACATAAATAGAAAACTTACAATTAATTAAAGACACCAGAAGATTTAATAGGTTAGTCTTACCTTTTCAAAACAAAAACACCATCATTTAGGGCCTTATATTTATAAGATCCCTGCTGTAAAGTCTTGGAAGATTTCCGCAATTCCACCAAAGATTTGTAGATCTTTAAATGAGATTTACCGGCAGAATTTTCAGTCTCAACATTAACCGTTTGATAGTCACTAGCTAAAGGCAACCATGTTTGGCTAGCGGTAGAAAATCCCGCATTTTTTTCTGAATTCCATTGGAAAGGAGTACGTGAAGGATCCCTAGTAAATTTCTCATAAGTATCAGGAGCAGCATTACAAGCAGCCGGATCAACAGTATCATCCCATGAAATTTCACCATCTGTCATACCCAATTCTTCACCTTGATAGGTTATACTTGCACCAGGTAACATCATAACCAACATATTCATGGCATCTAGGTTGTGCACACCATAACGACTGGCAGCTCTACGTTGATCATGATTACCTATAACCCAATTGGCAGTTCTACCAGCTGGCATATTCTTTAACCAATCGTCGATGGCTTGTTGTATTATAGTGGCAGTAACGCCAGATTTTAATTCGGTGATTAAATTAAAATTAAAAGGTAAGTGAGCACCTTCGACGGTAGCATTACCATACATTTGCATGGTGTACCAAGCTGCAGCATAAGTTTCTATAAGTAAAACTCTAGTATCACCACCATAAATACGTTGATGATCATCCATAACTTGACGCCATTGATAAACCATGTCAATAGTTTCTGGTTGATTTTCTATTAAATCCATTTTTAAATATGTACGATCTTCAGTATCTTCCGTTAAACCACTAACTTCTTCATCTGCATATTGGCCATTCTCATCGGGTTTTACTTCAAACAACACTGGCACAGCATCTATACGAAAACCGGCTACACCTTGATCTAACCAATATCTTAAAACACGTTTCATTTGTTCGACTACATCGGGATTACGATAATTTAAATCAGCTTGTTGTACGGCAAACTGATGCAAATAATACTGTTGTCTTTCCTCATTCCATTGCCAGGCACTGCCACGAAATGCTTGTAACCAATTACTGGGAGGCTGTCTTTGACCATTCGCATCTACTTTGCCATCATGCCAAACATAATAATCTTCATAACCTCTTTCACGTTTTACCGATTTTTTAAACCATTCATTTTCGGTACTTGAATGATTGGGTACAAAATCTAATATTATCTTTAAACCAATTTCATTAGCTTTCTTAATTAAAGCCCTAAAATCATCTAAAGTACCATATTCTGGTTGTATATCAAAGAAATTGGATATATCGTAACCAAAATCTACCATTGGAGAGGTAAATATGGGTGATAACCAAGCTGCTGTTACTCCAATATCTTTAAGATACTGTAACTTTGAGGTTATACCATTTAAATCCCCGATCCCATCGCCATCAGAATCCATAAATGAACGAGGATATATTTGATAGAATTGTGCTGTTTGCCACCAATCCTGTTGAGTTGCCACCTCTGTTGAATCCTTACATTGTTGGGTGGTGTTAATAAAAAGCACCAGTAAGGCTGTAACCGTCAATCGTAATGTTTTTAACATTTTTGTTATACTAAATTTTATTTCGGTATTCTTTTAGATTTTTATACAAACCTCAAGGGTAGCAAGTTTTAAGAACTGTGTTTGTTTTTAAAGATAACCTAGGACAATCAAAATTACTATTGAGTTAAGTCAACTGAATTTATTAAAATTGATAAAAATGAAAAATCAATAATTGCTTATTGAATATAATCCTCCCAGTACTTAAGAAAACGAAATGCAAACAAAATACTTTAAGATTTCCTTACAAAACACTTAGAAATATATGAAAATACTTAAGAAAAAAAAAATTATTTAAGTCAAGTACCTAAACAAGACGAATTCATGAGAAACATGAATGCTATAAAGGGGGATGAAGACATTGTAAGTTACAACAATGAAGCGTTAGTTTTATTCGCTGTTATTTTATTGTACCTAGAACGAGCAAATAATTAAAGTAAAATAAAAAGATATAAAATTTTAATAGAAAATAACACAATAAAAGCAACAATTTTTAGTTAATATGTTCCAATGAAATTTTTTTATATATAATAAAACCGGGAAATGGGAGAAAACGAAAAATGTGGCAGCACAGAAAAATTGGTGACAAACAGCACAATGTTATCAAATATATCCCCGTCGGTTTATGGATTTGAACTGTGATGGTATCGGGGACTTAAATGGTATACCTCAATCTTTAAAATCATCATGTTGTAAGTGATAAAATATCAAAAAAAAATTTTTTCAATGAAAAAACTCCTTACATTTCAATGAAAGAAGGGGAGAGTTTACTTAAAAAGCCTTTTTATTTTGAGGACTATGGACTCCCTATTATAACATAATACAATTATCTTCCCAGTGTTGAAAATCATTACCAGATATGTGGTTATTAGACCGCACCAGCTTACAGGCAAAAAAAATTGCGCCGTACACCCTCCAATATTAAGTATTTTTGCAAGGCAGTTTCAAAAAAAAAATTTTTTTTGGCGAATGTAGGGGTCCCCAATTTACATTTTTCGTTATAGCTTCGGCATTTAAAGTCGGATTTTAAAGTGTGCTATATCGATTTTTTTGCCTCGAGGAGGCCAATGAAAAAAAATTAAAAAGGCGACCCCTAAGTTCGGCAACCAAAAAAAATTTCTGCTGGGTTTATTGAAAAACTTTCTTAGCAAAAGTTTAATGATTTTTGCGAGCTTTAATTTTCTGACATTAAGGTGGCACATTAGGGTAGTATTAACTGAGATCTGGTGGGTAACTATTAGAACGGGATACTTGAGGTCAATGGTCCCTTAGAGCAAAAGATTGGTCCCCTCGAGAGAAAAACACCGATGTATCATACTTTAAGATCCGACTTTAAATACCAAAGATATAACGAAAAATGTTAAATGGCGACCCCTACGTTCGGCAAAAAAACATTTTTTTTAAACCTTCTTGCAAAAATAATTTATATTGGACGGTGTACGACGAACTTTTTTTTGAGGTACGGTCTAGTGGTTATATAACTACATACTTGGTAATGGTAATTAGTTAGTTTTCTCATTACCGTTCTTACTACATTTGTATGCCAATATCGAGCAAAATAATGAGTTATAGTTACACACCAGCTTACGAAAAATAAAAAAGATATACCGTTACATATGTGCTCACCAGTATTGACAACACTAATGAGTCTAAAAATAAATTTTCAAAACCATAAGTTTTATAAAAAAAAATATTTATGTATTGTAAATTTTCTTTAATAAAATTTGCTCGTATGGGACTCGAACCCAGGACTCCAGATCGCCAGTCAATAGCTCTACCACCTGAGCTACCTCGACATCTAATAATTAATAGATAAAAACATAATTGACCTACTGCTCACAAGTCAGCTTACTCGCCAACATACAAAAGAACCAAAAAATATGTGGTTGCATGAATTCTTACTGGTGTTAAAAAATATTGGGTCTAAAAATAGATTTGAAGACAATTTACAGGAAAATCTAGAATAATACTTTATGTTTGCAATAATGATAAAAAAT
Organism: Leucophora obtusa; assembly: GCA_949987735.1. Lineage (NCBI taxonomy): Eukaryota > Metazoa > Arthropoda > Insecta > Diptera > Anthomyiidae > Leucophora > Leucophora obtusa. The sequence continues at coordinate 184,848,337 of OX465299.1, read as the reverse complement.
AAGTCGTTATTGGTAATGCATTGGCAAAATAATTTCTATTGCCTCAACAATATTTAGGTAGTCATAACTGAAAAATTCTGTACCTAGTCATAACCGAACCATTTGATTAGCAATAAATTCAGTTGTAGGCACGAATCCCTTTTCTGTGTGTAGAATTCATAATCAATAAGTCTGATTGAACCCTTGAATTGTCTTAAAAAAATTAATTCTTAATCTTTTTAATTTTTCTTGTTATAATTTATTGTTATGTTTTTTAATAATAAACTATACAAATTATTTCATTTCTAAAAAATCGTCATATTTCATACATGGAATTTTGCAAAATCGTCAATCATCACTTCATCAAATTTTACTTCAAAAATCGTCAAAATGGGAACAATTCCTCAAAGTTGGCAGCGTTGCTCAGCATAGCGGGATCCGCAAGGTTAAATCTATACTCTAAGAAAGGTTTCGCTATTGGAAGGTAATTTTATTTAAAAACTTCGAAACGAAATTATTGGTTAACGGAAGAAGTTCGCAATTGGGAGGTTTCTCTATAATTACCCGTATTTATTTTGCGAAATCTCGTTAAGTGGGGTTTGTCCATAAAATGGCTTTGCCCTCTCAGTATGCAATGGGGTGTGTAGTATTAAAACAAAAACTCCCACTTTTAAAAGGTAAAACTTAAAAAAAAAACTTTATGTTAAACTTTTATCAAACAAGTTTCGATTTTCTTTTCCTTTTTACATACACTGCTATTAAAATCATTAACCATGATTGATCATCGAATATGAATCACTCATTTTCCTCGTAAATAATGAGCAACAACAAAAAAATACTTATGCACGTTAAATAAAAACAAGTTTTTTAATAAATATGTATGTATATACAGTACGATCTGATTTAACGCTACTAATATAAAGCGAGAAAATTTCTAAAAACGACTGTAGTTGCGCAGACTGATGTGAGTGAACAATTTTCTATATCCAAATATGTTGATTTCATATAGAAATTGACATTTTTAAAAAACCTCAATTATTCTAATTTAGTAAGTTTTAGGTTATGAAGAAGATTAGAACTTTTTCTCTAAAAATTATAAACACATTAATATTCAAATCAGACTTGATCTAGTTTCTGCCTTTTCGTTCTTTCATTAATCCAGAAGTGCGTTCATCGAGGTGACACTGTATATGTAAAAGATGTGTGTGTCTCCTTTGTCATGATTACAGCAAGGGAGATTTTAAAGAAAATACATAAATATACATAAGTACAATACAACAAATTTTATAATGGAAATTATTGGCATCATCATTATAATGAGTTTATATAAATCATTGAACAACAGTTTGTATTTTTCGATAATAAAAAAAAGAAGAAAAAAATGGAAAACCTGAACATAATGCTTGCAGATAAGCAAAGAAAAAAATTGTTGTTTTTATTAAAATTTAATTGATTTCATTTTAATAAAGAAACAAAGATTTTCTTAATAAAATCGAATACAATAAGGGTGACTTAATGAACGACTTATAGTTAAAGTAAAAGGAACTTTTTAATGTTCTTAAGCAAACTTTAAGTTTTCTTATATTGGTGAAACAAGGAAGGTGGGTGGTTCACCTCAATGTTGTAGAGGAGACAAAATTAATGAAAACATATTTATTATCAGGATTTCGTTAAAACTTTTGATAGAAGATACTTGTTACTTGCGTACAAAGAAAAAAACAAAAAAATGCCCAAGCTTTAACAAAAAAATAAGAAAAATATTAATAATATAACGTATATTATATAAGAAATAAAAAAGTACAATAATTTATGAAATATCTGAAAATAAAAATTTTTGAGAATAAAACTTGTTAATTAATTTTTTTGTTTATTTTTAATTTTCGCTATTTTTATATATGTATTCTATAATCTTTTTTCTTAATTCTAAAATTTTTTTAAATTTTTATTGTAATTTTTAGTTTCACATGGTTTTAATTGAAATGCAAACAAAAATTCCTGCATAAGAGTATTAAGAAATTTCATTGTGTATTTTAATATTCAAAAGAGTTTTTACAAACTTATGTCATTATTTCTTTGAAATCTTGTTAAAACTTAAACATGTGATGTTATTATGTACATTAGGGTGGGTCGATTTAGCAACCGAAATTGTCCCATCGATTTTTCCCTAGCTTTTGGCATAGGAAAAAAAGTTCCACTACGAAAAATCATTTTCAAGGCGCCCAAGTTTAAATTTTTTGACTTTTTCTCAACTTTTATTTTTAAGGTTTTTTAGTAAAAAAAAAAAAAAAATCCGGTGACTTAATTTTTTTTAAACATTACGATAGCAGTTTTTCTCCAAAAAAATGTTTTTCTTGAGGTTTTGGAGGAGTTTTTGTCGAAAATTCTTTCTTTTTTACGCGTTAATTTTTAAGGTTTTTTAAATTTGGTTTGTTAAAAAAAAATTCGTCGATTTAAAATTTTTTAAATATCCAAGGTCAAATTGTACGCTTAAAACGATGGTGATATAAGTTTTTAGAAAAAAAAATTAGTTTTTGGGTTTTTAGACGAGTTTGTTACGAAATTTGGGCGCCTCGAAAATGATTTTTATACCCTACACCACTATGTGGTCAGGGTATTATAAGTTTGTGCTGATGTTTGTAATACCAAAAAATATTGGTCCTAGACCCACCTTATAGTATACCGATCGGCTCAGAATTTTTTTATTTCGATTTAACGATGTCCGCCTGTCCGTCCGTCCGTCCGTCTGTCCATGCATTCTTGTGCACACTCTACAGGTCGCAAATATTAAGATATTTTGATGAAACTTGGTACACCGACTTACGTCGGCCCAAGAACGACGCCTATTGATTTTGGTAAACATCGGTCCATGTTTAGACCTAGTGCCCATATAAGGGTCCTACCAAAATTATATTGTTTATACGCTGCAGGTTGTAAATATTAAGATATATTGATGAAATTTGGTACACAGACCTACATTGGCCCAATAACGCAGCCTATTGATTTTGGTGAACAGGGCTCCATGTTTAGACCTAGTGCCCATATAAGGGTCCTACCAAAATTATACTCTTTATACGCTGCAGGTCGCAAATATTAAGACATTTCAATGAAATTTGGTACACAGACCTATATTGGCCCAATAACGCAGCCTATTGATTTTGGTGAACATCGCTCCATGTTTAGACCTAGTGCCCATATAAGGGTCCTACCAAAATTATACTCTTTATACGCTGCAGGTCGCAAATATAAAGGTATTTCAATGAAATTTGGTACACAGACCTACATTGGCCCAATAACGCAGCCTATTGATTTTGGTGAAGAGTGCTCCATGTTTAGACCTAGTGCCCATATAAGGGTCCTACCAAAATTATACTCTTTATACGCTGCAGGTCGCAAATATTAAGACATTTCAATGAAATTTGGTACACAGACCTATATTGGCCCAATAACGCAGCCTATTGATTTTGGTGAACATCGGTCCATGTTTAGACCTAGTGCCCATATAAGGGTCCTACCAAAATTATACTGTTTATACGCTGCAGGTCGCAAATATTAAGATATTTTGATGAAATTTGGTACACAGACCTACATTGGCCCAATAACGCAGCCTATTGATTTTGGTGAAGAGTGCTCCATGTTTAGACCTAGTGCCCATATAAGGGTCCTACCAAAATTATACTCTTTATACGCTGCAGGTCGCAAATATTAAGGTATTTTAATGAAATTTGGTACCTATATTGGCCCAATAACGCAGCCTATTGATTTTGGTGAACATCGGTCCATGTTTAGACCTAGTGCCCATATAAGGGTCCCCCCAAAATTATATTGTTTATACGCTGCAGGTCGCAAATATTAAGATATTTTGACGAAATTTGGTACACAGACCTAGGTTAGCCCAATAACGCAGCCTATTGATTTTGGTGAACATCGGTCCATGTTTACACCTAGTGCCCATATAAGGGTCCCCCCAAAATTATATTGTTTATACGCTACAGGTCGCAAATATTAAGATATTTTGACGAAATTTGGTACACAGACCTAGGTTAGCCCAATAACGCAGCCTATTGATTTTGGTGAACATCGGTCCATGTTTAGACCTAGTGCCCATATAAGGGTCCTACCAAAATTATACTCTTTATACGCTGCAGGTCGCAAATATTAAGATATTTTGATGAAATTTGGTACACAGACCTATATTGGCCCAATAACGCAGCCTGTTGATTTTGGTGAACATCGGTCCATGTTTAGACCAAGTGCCCATATAAGGGTCCTACCAAAATTATACTGTTTATACGCTGCAGGTCGTAAATATTAAGATATTTTGATGAAATTTGGTACACAGACCTACATTGGCCCATTAACGCAGTCTATTGATTTTGGTGAATATCGGTCCATGTTTAGACCTAGTGCCCATATAAGGGTCCTACCAAAATTATACTGTTTATACGCTGCAGGTCGCAAATATTAAGATATTTTGATGAAATTTGGTACATAGACCTATGTTGGCCCAAGGACTAAGCCTATTGATTTTGGTGAACATCGATTCATGTTTAGAACTAGTGCCCATATAAGAGTCCCCCCAAAATTGGCTTGGTTACAAACTGCAGGTCGCAAATATTAAGATATTTTAATGAAATTTGGTGCGCTGACTCACATTATAGAAAATTTTGACACGAGCCCCATTTTAACCCATTCAAATTTCGGATCCCAACATTAGTTGGGTTTTACCCATACTGGTGTAGGGTATTGTATAGTCGGGCATGCCGACTATGCAATACCCTACAATATCGTTTTAAAAACGATGGCGATAGCAGTTTTTCCCAAAAAATTTTTTCTTGAGGTTTTGGAGGACTTTTTGTCGAAAATTCTTTCTTTTTTTACGCGTTAATTTTTAAGGTTTTTTAAATTTGGTTTGTTAAAAAAAAATTCGCCGATTTAAAATTTTTTAAATATATCCTATCCAAGGTCAAATTGTTCACTTAAAACGATTTCATTTTTTAGAAAAAAAATGTTTTTTTTTTGGGTTTTTAGACGAGTTTGTTACGAAATTTGGGCGCCTCGAAAATGATTTTTTTGATATGTTGTAGTTGAACTTTTGTTTCTTCATGCCAAAAGCTATCGAAAAATCCATGGCACAATATCGACAAATTGTGGTCCTTAGAAATTGGCCCACCCTAATGTACATACTTATGTATAATTACTTACTTTTCTATGTAAAATACTTGCATATTTACTATTATACAATATTATTATTTTGTAATGATAAAACGTGTTTCAGTTCAAAAGAATTAAATTAATTAAGTGGATTTTTTTTAAAATTTAATTTCATAAAACTTTGAAGCTGATTATGTTTCAAAGGGAAAATATTCTATAAATTAATGGTTCTATATATATGTATATAAAATCCTCGACCCCTCCACCCTCTAGAAGGTTATGTTCAGTTTCTTATATACGGAGCTTCTAAAGAATTGAATCCCTCAATCTATTTTTAATTCTGATAGATTTTGGAATGGTTGAGTTCTTAAATTTCAATTTTACACATCGAATAAAGTCTTAATTGGTCTCATTCGATTTAATTTTAAAGACTTCAATAATTTTTTTATCATTCGATTTATTTAATCACTGAATTCAGTCATTGTGAATTCGAATTTTGTTCAACCGAGTGAAAAATGTGGGAATTTCTTGACTTAAAAATTAATTCCAAAGAGTGATTAATCTACGAATAGTTAAAAGTTAATTTAATCGATTTAGAAGGAAATCGAATAATATTTTTAAGGTTTTCATTCAAAATAGAATTCATTCTTCAACGTAGTTGGTGTCAAAACTTATGGGTAAAACTCCCATCATTTGATGAGTCGATTTAGGGATGTCCGTCCGTCTGGCCATGCAAACTGAACGACCTTTGTAATTAAACTATAGGTCCCAATTCTGAAAATAATTATATAAAACTTGGTAAGCTTAAATGGTACCACCTACCAATACATTATAAACTTTTACCCAGTGTAGAAACGGTAATTACGTTTCATTATTTTTTGGACTACCAGTAATGACACCCACTTACCTTCTGAATTATTTTAAAACATATAATAATGAGTTGCTGATAATGAATTATTTTTATAATTATTTCAAATAGAAAATAATTTTCTAGATTTTTTTGAAATCTATTTTTGGACTCAATATTTTCTAACCACATATTTTTTGATTTTTTGTATGTTGGCAAGTAAGCTTACTTGTGTGCAGCAGGTCAATTATGTTTTTATCTATTAAATAGACCCAGGTTCGATTCCCGCACCACCAAATTTTATTTTACAAAAAAAAAAAAAAAAATATACAATATAACGATATATTTTTTTTTTATATTTTTTGATTTTTCGGATGCCGTTGTGTAACCATAACTCATTATTTTTCGCGACATCGCCATATAAAGGTAATAAGAAATGTAATAACAAAAGTAACTAGTTACCATTACCAAGTATGTAGTTACATAACCACATTTCTGGTAATGATTTTCTACACTGGGTAAGTGATAAAGAAATAGGTCCAATTTTGGGTCACTTTCAGCCAGAGCCAGTTAGCAGAGGATGAGATGCATGCAAACTCTTAAGATTCTATGCTTGTTGATTTCATCTGCTTCCCAAAATATGTCTACAATCGTACTCTAGTGTAGGGTATGTTTTTCTCATTTTAACAACTTTAAAATTTTTCAATAAGATTTAAAGAATTTAATTTTCGGATAACAATAATTTCCCCTCCCCCCCTATTCCTTAATATCTATTGTTTAATTTAACAAATTGCTTAACCACATGTGTCTACACCATTATTACATTTTGTGGTATTAAGCATTATCTACACCTTCAAATAATTATCAAAAAATAATAGCATATTTGGCCTTAAGAGTATTTTGGCAGTTTCAAAAGCACAAGAACAGCAAACGGAAGGATGTAGAAATAAACCTATAGCACCGTATATGTGGGAGTTTCAAGAAAATGATGCCAGCAATGTGATTATAAAATTGTCAAGAACATTTGAGAAAACATTAACCATAAATGGAACAAGAAATTTTAAATAAGAACATTTTTAAATGAAGGAAATCTTAAGTTAAATCAAGATAAACAACATGCTTGACTTTATTTTCTTTTTGAACAGAAATTTAAATATTTATTTAAACTTTTGACATACGAAGAAAGTGTAAAAGAAAAATAAATCAGAAATCTACAAAGCATACAATGTTTTTTGTTTTACTTTGAAGATATTGCAAGAGAAAGTTCTTAATCTGTTCCTACACTAACACGTATCATGACTAACGCCTTGTGGAAACCCCATATTATTATGAAAATATAAGTTTTATATTCATGTGCAATATGAAAACTCTATGCTAAAAACATATCCCTTCTTTCAAATATTTTAAAAGGTCTTCAAATCAAATTTTACTACGTTTACAAAATTATCTATTAGAAAACGTTTTTTTTTTTTAATTCTACAACCATGTGTAGGTTAATTTTTTTCTATCATTTATTGCAAGAATTAAAAAGGACTTAATATGAACTAATGTTTTTTAAACAGTTTCTAATACAAGTTTCCATTTAAAAGAAGGTGTAGTATTATCCCAGCAAAAATATTTCTATCAAAAAGTGCTTCTTATTTGTTTTTCAAAAACAACTTTTCTGAAACTTATTTATTCACATAATTTTTCCTCGAATTTGTTTTAAAACATTAAAAACTGATTATGTGATTTTACATAAGTCCGCCGAACACATCTTATACCTAAAATGGAAGATTCACATGGTTTACTATGCCGATTCACAGTTTTGACTTATTTCTGGCATTGAAATTAAATTTTTTAACTTTGATGGCTTCAGAAACTTATAGTCCAATTATATGACAAATACACTGTGAGACAAATGGTAGGGGTCAGTGATCGGGAAGGGTTCAAACTACCGGGGAAAGTTATATCGGTTAAAAAGAAGTTATACGTGTCCCGGCGTTTCGCTGGGTCACCCCGTAGAAATCGAGATATATCGATTTGACCTTTGGTGGTCTTTTTTTTTACATAACTCGAGAACCACTAGTCCGATTTTGCTCAAACTATTTTAAAAAAAATTAAAAATTACAATTCCTTTAATCTGTTCATATAACGTTTTTCTATTTACTTAACAGTTTTGCCGGTAAAAATAAATGTATGAAGAAAAAAATATTTTTTGCCTAAAATATTAAAAAAAAGTAATAAACAAAAGTTTATTGATTTTTATGGTAGCGGTAACAAACATTTATTTTTACCGGCAAAACTGTTGAGTATATAGAAAAACGTTATATGAACAGATTAAAGGAATTGTAATTTTTAATTTTTTTAAAATTGTATGAGCAAAATCGGACTAGTGGTTCTCGAGTTATGTAAAAAAAAAGATATATCTCGATTCCTAGGGGTGACCCAGCGAAACGCCGGGACACGTATAACTTGTTTTTGACCGATATAACATTTCCCGTTGGTTTCATCCCATCCTGATTTTGACTGTCGCATAGTGATATTGGTCAAATAACCTATAACTTCCCGATCAAAAAAAAAACATTATATCTAGCATATGTAGTCATATCTCATTTCAAGCTCCCAAGTTCATCTCAAAATTGGGGTATCCAGTAATATCCAATAAGATCCCTCAAATATATTACAGGATTAAATTAGATCCAAATAGATCTCAAAATTGGGAGATCCTATAATATCCAATAATATAAAATTGAGATCCCGATAGATCCCAAAATATCCCATGGGATTAATTTACAGCCAATTAGATACAAATGGATAGGCTAATTTTGGCAGATCGAATTCGATATCTGGAATTATTTAAATTTTAATAACATTTAAAAAATAACACAAAAAATTATAAAAAAATATTTATTTTTTAACAAAATATTTATTTAAAAAAAAAACAATGCCGACGGTAGGATTCGAACCAAGATTCCTGGAGCTGTAGTCGGTCACTTAACTCACGCAGCCACAAACTGCTATACAAAATGACTGACTATATAAGACAACATTGTTCGTGTCATTGCGTTATATATATTCATATACCATGACTTAGAAAAAATAAATTAATAACATTCTTGCAAAAAAATAATAATAATATGCAAGTGCTTGTGCAAATTTAAATGTTACTGACACTTTAAAAAACATTGTTTTCTATTGGTGTTTATACATGAATGGATGTCACTACATTGCTATATCTGTCAAAACAATAGAGTAGTATATTGGAAGATGACAAAGCAAATTGTGGTAAATTCTTTGTTGTTCTTCTTGTTTTTTCTTTGATATTTGGAATGCTTAATAACGCCCCTGGCGAGAACAAGAAATTCTCATTGAGTTTGTAATTTAACTTGACAAATATTTCCAGAAATTCTAAAAATATCATCCCCTGACGACTTCCTTAGGCAAGAATGAAATCCGGATAGGGACATGCCTCCAACAGATTATTTTTCACAATTTGTAAAATACGTTTGGGATTTTAGCACATTTAATTCCTTTAAAAACTCTTAAATGTTTTTCACTCACGGAATTTTTTTGGTGAAGAAGATAAAAAAAATGTATGCCACGATTTATATGGGTTAAAAGTCTGTATTTGCGAAATTAATAATAGGATAAGAAAAATATAAGTGTTGTTGAAAAGGTAATATAAATGTCTTTTAATTAACCCAGCAGAAATTACTGCAGTTTTGTCAGGGAATGTTGAGCTGTGAAGCGATTGAATTATTAATGATATCATGCCTGATTTTTGTTCGAGATAGCTCGCGTGAAAGCACTTGTTTCGGGATCCAAAAAGGCATGAATTCACCGCTTTTAGTTAGTGCTCCTGTTTTTCTTTTAAAATGTCGATAATTCATGCCTTCTCGGAAGTGCATATTATAAAGTTTTTTAACTATTTAAAATCATTCTCAAAAGCAGAATATTCCTGCATATTTTTCCGTGAAGAGAAAATGCCTCTTATTTTCAGTGAAACTTCTTATTTTCATTAAAATAATTTTTTTTCCGCATTTTAAAAAAATTTTGATAAAAGAACAGCAAAAATATTTAATCAATCGAAAAGTATTGCTCATTTCATGCCTTTTTGAAAAGGCAGGAAATAGCGATGTAAACAATTTATCAACTTAGGGCTTTCATATGTTCTGTTTACGAAGCTATAAATTTTTAGAAGCGGTAAAGGTAGCAGTAAGGAAGCAGTAAACGTTTTTACTGCTTCCACATTTTTGCTGGGAAGGTATGACACGTATAAACTTAGAAATCATTTGGAAAAAATTACTCTTATCCAACACTTTTTCACAAGTTGTTTTTTTGGTATTAAAAGTAGGAGTAAAAAAATAAGAATATTGCTAAAATTATATGTAGAAATATTACAAAAAAATATCATTTTCGCTCTGGAAGAACTCAAATTCAGAACTTTAACGAAATTTTTATTAAGATATCTAATTATATATTTAAAATACTATTAATTGAAAACATAATTTGCAGATGTTGTTGACACAAAATGTTATAATCTTTTTAAGATCTGTAAGAAGAATATTTATAAGTAAATCAAATTGAGTTAAAGTAAAAAAATATTTTTTTTGTGCCCAAGCTGGGATTCGATAATAGGACCTCAGTCACATATATAATTATGTGTGGGATTATATATAACAATATATAATTACATATTAAAATATTATTAATCCCAAGTTGCAGTAAACATAACTTTCAGGTGCTGTTGGCAGAAAATGTGTTAATTTTTTTAAGATCTGTAAAAAAAATATTTACAACTTAATTAAATTGATTTAAAAAAGTAAAAAAAAAAAACAATTTTTTTTGTGCCCGAGCTGGGATTCGATAGTAGGGTCTCTCAGATTATATACATAGATAATATTATTGATGTGGGACCATATATAATCATATCTCCAATTATATTGTTAATCTTGCACCATATATGGAATAATATATAACTATATCTTAGAGCATTTAATATAATATATAATCATATATAAAAATATGTTCACCATACCACCAAAAAATTTTTATAGGAGGACATACATATATCATTTTATCTCAAAATATATGGCTTATATGCCACAATATGTGATATATATGATAAAACAAGATGTTACTATATGTGACCTTCTCCGAGAAAAGGGACCTAGTGTGTCAAAAAACGGGGTTCGATAAAAATGAGAAAAACATTAAAATTTTATTTTTAATTTAACTTAAAATGCGTTCTTCTCAAAACTTTATTTTCACACACTAGGTCCCTTTTCTTGGAGAAGGTCACATATATGACTGTACTGATCGGGTCTTCAACTTACAGGTATTTTTTGTTCGTTTTTAAAAAGGGGCCAAAAAGTACCATTAGTTGAAGAGTTAGAGGGTTAAAATATTCCACAAAAATGTTCCTCCTAGTGTTTTATGTAAGTAAGCCGATTCACAATAAACATTTGCAAAAGTGGGGAAACTGTCAGCTTTTGTCAAAATTGGTGGAGCAGATAGTAAAAATATTTTAGTGTCGATATCTCGGAAAAGAGATCCGCTGGGATTTTTATTCTTTTAGATTTGAAATCTTGGCTTGTGTTTGTCGTCATTTTCGTCACACCGGTTACCGCTCGCGGCTCAGTGTGAATGGGGGTTCATATATTTATTGTTGTCCTACAGTATTTTTTTTTTATTCATGAATTCTTAACTTTTTCAACAAATACTCCTCTTGAAATAAGTACCCACCACTCAACTCAACTACTATATAACGGAATTACACAGTTATGAAAAGTAAAATTGCACATAAATATCTTTTTCTTCTATAGTATTTCTTTGTACAGATAACCACCACCACCTGACAATTAAAAATTTCCACTCTAATGAATCGAGAACGTATGTAAACAAAGTACTTGTGATGCTATTTTATTGCAAACATATAACCAAATGCCAATAATGATGAATTTGATGAGAAAATCAAATCAAAATTATTTAAAAAAAATGATAAGAATAATCAATTAAAATCAATTGTGTAAAAAATGTGAGTAAACAACACCGAAAGAAACTGTTTGGGTGAAACCAATAGCTAAGGTGAACATTAGTGATGCGATTATAAAAATAAAATTTTATGTAAGTTTTTTTTATAACTTTTTCACATTTTTATTAATATTTCCAGCTCTTATTAAGAACAACTTTTCAGGATATTATTTTTCGTAAATTTATTAAGATCATAAAAGTTAGTAAGTTTTTCTTAGTGTATCTATTAAATAAAACTTTAAATTGTGTGTTTTTTAACTCTACAAAAATACTGCATTCACTTCAATATACATATATAATTTTGTCAACAGATCAATCATGCACTTAAGATATTATTATCAATGAGAATATACATATTAGGTAAATAATAACTTATAAAAACTCTAGACATTACAATTGAAATATTTAGTATTAGTTTAGCTAAAGTGCCCAATAAAGTATCAACATAACAGCGGCAAAAATGAAATTAATAAAAATTTCATTATTAGTAATTTTTGTGGTAATATTTAAAATTTCTGCGATAGAAGGTTGTACAGGAACTGGTGGTATAACAACAAATGCAACAGATACCAAAGATTGGTGGCAAACTGCTCAATTTTATCAAATCTATCCTAGATCCTTTAAAGATTCAAATGGTGATGGTATTGGTGATTTGCAGGGCATAATTTCTCAACTTTCATATCTAAAAGAGATAGGTGTAAATGCAACATGGTTATCACCCATTTATGTCTCACCTATGGCTGATTTTGGTTATGATATTGCTGATTTCTTTGATATTCAAGCAGAATATGGCACCTTGGATGATTTTGATGTTCTCATACGGGAAGCCAACAAATTGGGTTTAAAAATCATTATGGATTTTGTACCCAATCACTCTAGTGATGAAAGTGTTTGGTTTAAAAAATCAGTTAATCGCGAAAAAGGCTATGAAGATTATTACGTTTGGCATGATGGTTATGTAAATGAAGATGGTACTCGTAGACCTCCTAGTAATTGGTTGCAAGCTTTTCGTGGCAGTGCCTGGGAATGGAATGATCAGAGACAACAATATTACTTACATCAATTTGCTGTTAAACAACCCGATTTAAATTATCGTAATCCCGATTTAGTAGCCCAAATGAAACGTGTTTTAACTTATTGGTTAGACCGTGGTGTTGCTGGTTTTAGAATTGATGCTGTACCCTGGATGTTTGAGGTGTTACCTGATGAAAATGGCAAATATCCCGATGAACCCTTAAGTGGTTATACCGATGATCCCGATGATTCTTCATATCTCTTACACATCTATACCCAAGATCAACCGGAAACCATTGATATGGTTTATCAGTGGCATCAATTGTTACAAGATTATCAACGTATTCATGGCGGTGATACGCGTGTGTTAATGATTGAAACTTGGTCTAATTTGCAGCAAGTTATGCTTATGTATGGCAACAAGACTACAGAGGGTGCTCAAATTCCTTTCAATTTTCAATTTATTAGTGGTGGGAATGCAAATCAAATTAATACCGATTTAACGGCTCCCGGATTTACAAAGATTATTAAATCTTGGTTTGATAATATGCCCGCGGGAAAGACAGCTAATTGGGTGGTAAGTAACAAATAAATTGGCGATAAAAAAATTGTGTTCACTTTTGAAGATGCAGACATAAAATATACAACCAACGAAAACAGTTGTAAAAAAATAGTAAAAAATTAAATTAATAAAAATTACTTTTAAAATATCACCATTATAGGTCATTCATATGACCGATGTAACTAAATCTCCTCATTTTTGTTCTTTATTCTATTACCACATAAGGTAACTATATGGTAATAGAATAAAAAGGTAACAGAATAAAAAACAAAAATGAGGAGATTTAGTTATCTCGTTCAGGTGAATGGTCTATCAAAAACACTTAAGATTTGCGATCGTCTTGGGGTAATGGTTAACGCGTTTGACTGTTACACATAAGGTTGAGGGTTACATCCCCAGCTACCTCAATATCAATTTAGAAAAATAACATGCATGCGTTTTTTATCTCTCATATATAACGCAGCATCTTCATTCGTTGTTCCCATAGTACTTAACGTCACCAAAGTAAAATAACATAAAAGGGTTGTGAACTTAAAAAGCTTAAACAAAGCTCGCCAACTCTGGATTAGATGGCACGCAATAACTGTTCTTAGATTTAACGTGTCGCACAATTACAGTGTTGCCATATAAAAAGTGGTTTTAGGTGAAGTATTTTTGACAAGAAGCATCAGCACAAAGTCATTATACTCTATGCTACATAGTATAGGGCAGGGATGGCAATACTTTTTTGGTTGCGTTCCAAAAAAAAGCATATTCTTTTGTGAAAATATTTCGCGTGCCACCTTAAGTCCTTTTAAAGAATTTAAAGAAATTTTTACCGAACTTGTTTTATAAAAAATATAAAATAGTTTAAATTTGATTGGTTTTAATATATTAAATTTAAATGGTAAAAATATTGAAAACAATACTAGTTCCAAAATGTTTTTAAATATCTAAAGTTTTGAAGTTGTGGTTCCTTTATTTAAAAAAAAAGAATTCCCATGTGAAATACTAAATATATATGAACACACATGATCATACATTGGCTTGTATATGATCATGCATGGGCATACATAGTCATATACGTCCATGTCATGATCTCATACATTTTCATATATCTTCGGATCCGAAATTTTAGGGTATATGACCGTACATGTTCATACATGACCATATATGCCCATATATGATTACATATGAATTTATGTGATCATATATGGGCATATATATACCCTCAAACTTCGGATCCAAAGGTATAAGAAAATATATGAGATCATGTATGGTCATACATTGAACTATGCATGGACGTATATGACTATGTATGCCTATGCATGATCATGCATGTTCATATATATTTTTATTTTCACATGGGTTACTAACAAAGTCTAAATAGACTTTTTTTAAAAGTGGATTTACAATATTTATAAAAATTTGTCTATTATCGGTTTAAAATACACATTTTTGTGGCGAAAGTTAATGCTTAAACCTCCGATAACACTGTACTTAAATCGGAGACACATTTTGACAAAATCACCTACCAAATCGTTAACTCTTGTGGACCGAAGGCCTAAAAAGGCCATTTGAGGCGAAAATTCTAATATAAGATCTCAACTGTGTTTGTCGACAATTTTTGCCGGGTAGTATATTTCGTTACAAAAAAAAAATAAACAATATAACCCAAACTGTTGTAGAGCATCATATAGTCCCCATAACAGATTTTTTTTTTTTACTACACTCATAGTAATAAATCTGTAAAAATAGCAGAAAAAGTTACAAAAATTAGTTAAAAATGATGCTGCAGAAAAAGCTGCTAAAATTAGCAGATTTTTTAATTAATACTAGTAATATAGTACAGCAAAATTAAAACTATTAAATTTACAGAATTTTAGTTGTATTTAGGCTAACTTTTAGTTAATTGAAAATAGCAAATTGTACTTTAAAATGTGCAGAAAATTTTTGCTATTTTGCAAAAATAAAAATTTTTGCTATTTTTAAGCTAAATTTAGTTGAATGCAAATAGCAGTATATTCTGCTAAAGTTAGCAGAAATATTTGCTAAAAAATTGTAAACTACTGTTTTCAAAAGGGTCGATTTTTATTTGCATTTAAAAAAAATCTAAAAAAAAAACTTTAATTTTTTGGTGGTTTTTTAGGCTACTAATTATCAAGCAAAATTTTTTGCTGATTTTGGCAGGTTAATTTGCTAATCTCCATTTACAAAAATTAAGCTCAAATATAACTAAAATTTTGTATATTTAACAGTTTTATTTTTGCTGTTCCTATATTACTAATATATAGCAAAAATAATCTGCTAATTTAGCAGTTTTTTCTGCAGCATCATTTTTAACTAATTTTTAGTAGTTTTAACTAAATTGTTTAGGGACTTTTTTCTATTAGTGTAGTTTTTTATTAATCAATTAACTATCTTCTGTTTAGATGGGTAATCACGACAAACGACGTGTTGGCAGTCGTTATGGCGAGAATCGTATTGATCTTATGAATATGTTACAAATGTTTTTACCTGGTGTTAGCATAACTTACATGGTAGGCTATTAGGAAACTCAAATAAAGTCATACATTTAATTTAATGCGAAATATTTCTCAAGGGTGAAGAACTTGGTATGGTCGATTTAGATATTTCCTGGGAAGATAGTGTTGATCCTGCCGCTTGTAATTCTAATGCTGATATTTATGAACAATTTACTAGAGATCCAGCACGTACACCATTCCAATGGAGCTCAAATATTAATGCTGGATTCTCTACCAATAGTTCCACATGGTTGCCAATTAATCCCAATTATGTTACCATCAATGTGGCCACCGAAAGGAGTCAAACCAAAAGTCATTTAAATGTTTATATACAAATGTCCCAATTAAGACAAACAAAAACAATACAAAATGGTAAAATGCAATATGGTAATGTGGGTGATAAAATATTGGCTATAAAAAGGTAAGAATGAAACAGGAAAAACATAAAATAATATTCGTGTATACCTGCTAAAATTTACTAACTTTACTAAGGATGCAAAATTTCAATACAAAGCTGAGAAAAATTTCCAATTATGGTAAAAATAGTAAAAATTTCGACTAAACGAATACACAACAGGTTTTTCGTTTATATACTACAATTTGCTACTTTTACTACAGCTGGAAAAATTCAATATAAAAAGTAAACAAAACTTTCCAGTTGTAGTAAAAATAGTAAGAAATTTTTTTTTACTATAATTATAAAGTTTTGTTTTGTAAGAAATTCTTACTGTTTTCACTATAATTAGAAAGTTTTGTTTAGTAAGAAATTCTTACTATTTTTACTACAATTGGAAAGTTTTGTTTACTTTTCATATTGAATTTTTCCAGCTGTAGTAAAAGTAGCAAATTGTAGTAAGTAAGCGAACAAGCTATGTATTTTAACAAATTAAATTTTTACAGATCATTACCTAATGAAAAAACGTATATTTTACTGGCCAATGTATTGTCAGATGGTAAATCGGCCAATGTGGTGGATGTTATTAAAGAATCTGGTACTTTCAAAACTAAAATAGCAAACGTCATTTCTACCCGTAAAGAAGGGTGAGTTATTAGATACATTTTTTAGTGTTTAATAAATCAAAAAATGCGCTTTCTTATTCTTTTTTAGCGACTTGGTTACTTTGGATAACTTTTATTTGGCTGGTAATGAGGCCATTATAGTAGAATCAAATTGAGCGTGTAATAAAATTATAGTATAAAAATATTTTTGTATGTTTAAATAAAATTATGTTTACGATAACAGTAAATAACAATTAAATATTGCTTTTATTCTGAGGTAGAATTTTCAGCCTTGTAATAGGTAAAGTAACCAGCGGTAGTGGTAAGTTTAGTAATGGATCTTAAGACAACAGCTTCCTTGGGTTGCATTTCAATGGATGAAGTTTCCACACGATCGCTGTCAATTAAAAAGAGAGAGAAAAGGTTTTCAAAATAAAACTTAAAAGTTATTTGTGATCAAAGCTTAATTTAAATTAAAAAGCAAATAAATTAATACTGTTTAAAATATCAAAAATTTTCACTAGAACTTAGGGACCAGTTTTGTAGTTACACTAATAGAAAAAAAATGTGTAAACAATTTTGTTGAAACCACTAAAATTATTTAAAAATTACGTTGCAGAAAAAACAGCTGAAATTAGGAGATTATTTTGATATATATTAGTAAGTTAGGAAGAGCAAAAATAAAACTGTTAAATATACAGGATTTTAGTTATATCAGCACAAATGTTTGCTAAGTAATTAATAAGCTAAAAAGTCACAAACAATTTTAAAATTTGAAAAGTTTTTCTTTTATATATTTGTTTTTTTTTTTAATGCAAATAAAAATCGAGCCTTTCCAAATTAGCAATCTATTATTTTTTAGGTAAAGCAGCAGAGACTGCTATTTGCCTTCAACTAAATTTAACTTAAAAATAACAAAAGGTTTTTAGATATAGGAGTTTGTTTTTGCTATTTTAAGTCTACATACTAATATTTTGAAAAATTTTCGGCACATGTTATAGTGTAATTTGTCATTTTGAATTAACTAAAAAATAACTAAAATTCTATAAATTTAACAGTTTTATTTTTGAGGTTCTTATTTTCGAGTATTTAACAAAAATATTTGCTAATTTTGTCAGTTTTTTCTACAGGGCCATTTCTAAGTAATTTCTAGTAGCTTTTGCTGCTATTTTTAATACACTCAAAAAAATAAGTTAGTAGAAAATAAGTAAAACGTCTTGTATATCAAGTGTACTAGTTTTCAGCAATTTTTTTGCTGAAATTCCGTTTCAGCAAAAATTTTAGTTATATTTTTTTAAAACTAAACTAATTTTGATCTAACGTTTTACTAATTTATTTTGCTACAAAAATTGTGCTGATAACCGCATTCATAGCGTGGACGACAACCAGATAGACAAGATGTAAATGTCGCAGCTTGTCTGGAAACGGAAATGCCAAAAAAGAAAAAACAACTCTACACATATTCTATATTTAAATTTTCAGCAAATAAATTAACTAAAGTAAAATTTCGCTACAAGTTTTTTGAGTTTTTTTCCGTTTACTAATATTTAGCAAAAAGTTTGGTGATTTTAGCAAGGATTTTTTTCATTTGCAGTTGACTAAGTGTTAGCAAAACTTTTGCTGAAGATTACTATTTTTTTGGTAAAAATCAGCTCGCTGATTTTCAGCAAACCTTTTGATGAAATTACCAACTTTTTGCAAGCACGCTCCTGACTAAAAATTTGCTGACACAGCAACATTTTTTGCTGACTTTACTGACTTTTTTTGAGAGCTTTCTATAAAAAGCTTTGCAGAAAACGAAAGGTTTCTCATTATCAATTATTTTAATTTTTGCATTAAAAAATACAAAAATTGTTTTTTCGGACTTACTATATTTTCATATATTTAGTTAGAATATTCTTCCACCTCAAGTCCAAATTCTAATATGATATTGTCATATTAGATTTTTATTTGTTGTTTCAAAAAGGGGGTTGATCATTTTCATGATAGACAATACAATTGTTTCGTAGACATCACTCTACTCTTCAGTTGTCCGCAATAAGAAAATGATAACTTTCTTACTCAAACCGAGACATTACATAAGGTACAAGAAATCAACGGGACGAGAATTATAAAAATTACTTTCAAGTGTTTTTAATACTATTTTTTCTAATCTTGTGGCTTTAGTTTTCTAAGAATTCTTTATTCAATATTAATCTCTCCACTTACCCCTTTTTAGCTTTAGATCTATCTGTTACCAAAATATACATCATTTCTTTTGGCATAAAACCAAAAGCTTTTTGTAAATTGGCTTGTTCCATATTATCAAAAATATTCATTAAAGTAACATACGTATAATCGTTAAGTAGAGTTCTGAAATCAAGACAAAGAAAATTTTAAAACTCTAAGGAAAAGTAACAATCACAAAATTCCCAACCTTTTAATCGCCAGCACATTTTGACTAATAGAAGTCACTTCTGCCTGACCATATTTTAGTGATGGTTCTTTTCTTAAATTTTGCAACTCTTTGAAAATATTGAAATTACTTAAATTGAGAGCTCTTTCTTTCTTAACATTAATTTCCTTATAGTCTGGTGACAAAGGTAACCATGTTTTGTTGGCTGTAGAAAAACCAGCATCAAATTCATCACTCCATTGGAAGGGTGTACGTTCAGGATCACGTGATAGAGACTCATAAATTTTAGGATTAGAATTACAAGCCGATGGATCAACAGTATCATTCCAAGATATCCACACATCTGTCATGCCAATTTCTTCACCGTTGTAAGTGATACTACAACCGGGCAAAGTGGATATTAACATATTCAACATGTCAACACGATCTGTGCCCAGTCGAGATGCAACACGATTTTGATCATGGTTACCAATCTGGAATATAAAAAAAATTTATGGAATTAATATGACTGCATAAAGAATTTTAGAGCCAGTGTTCAATTTTTTTAAATTTTTAAGTAATATTTAAGACAAAAATCGTTCCTAGTTCTGCGTATAAAACATTATATACAGTAATAGAAAAAAATCTGTAACAATTTTAGTTAAAATTACTAAAAATTAGCTAGAAATGGTCTTGCAGAAAAAACTGCTTAAATTAGCAGATTATTTTTGATAAAAATTTTTAAGATAGCAACAGCAAAAATAAAGGTGTAAAATATTCAGAATCTTAGTTATATTTGAGTTAAGTTCTTGAGTTGAGTTGAGTTCTTTTATATGGAGTCCCAATGCTGCTTTTCATATAGCCCGTATTGAGAAAATTCAAAGGAAGTTTATTAAATTTGCGCTCCCATTTTTAAATAATCATAATTCTTTTGATATTCCGTCTTTTTTAATTCCCTCTTACGAGGATAAATGTGAATTTATTTCTTTGCGAACTCTTGAAACTCGTCGGAAAATTGCGGCCTTAACATTTTTGCATGGTATTATTTGTGGTATTATTGATTCCCCTGAATTGTTAGATTTAATTTCAATTTATGTTCCTCCAAGATCATTTAGAAATGTAAGTAAGTTTTTCCACATTGATATACACGCTACTCAATATGCTCTGAATGAACCACTTAATAAATCTATGAGGTTATTTAATATGTGTTGTAATCATTTAGATATAAGTGTTTCTCAATCTGATTTTAAAACCTTATTAAATAATATATTTTAAATTAGTTTTTAAGATGCTAGTCTGTAAGGATAAATTGTATCCATAGACTGAAATTAAATAAATAAATAAAATAAATAATAGAATATAGCAAATTAACCTTCTAAAATCAACAAGTACATCAAAAATTAAAAAAAAAAAATAAAAATTTCCAGAGTTTCTTTCTAAGTTTTTTTTTTCAATACAAATAAAAATCTAGCCAGCTGAACTCAGCAATTTACCGATTTTTAGCATACATGTCTGTTAATTTGTACTAAAAATATATTATAAAATGCCCTGTGGCAACCCGTCTCCAATATATGCAAGTTGGCAACTCTTGAACGTAAAAACAATACATCAGTATGGCAACATTTGCGAAAAAGGAGACACAGTGGAGATTGGAAGATAAAGAAAAATCTGAAAATAAAATGTTTGTAGGTGTCTCTGCTTGATCACTTTTGAGTAAAAGACAATAACAGAAAGCCGAATAGTAAAGACAACAATGAATTAGTTACATTGTAATGAAGGCCTTACTTGGGTGAGATGGCTAAGCTGTAGTCGCATTTCAGTATAGTTACGTTTGTAATGTGGGTACATGCCTTCGAATCCCACAGCCGATGGGTTGTTGAAAAAATTATCATATGGGGACAATGTGACAATAAACATATAAAACAATTAAAAATTTATGAAAAATCACTGATGAAGCCTGTCCATACAAAATCTAAGCTAAATCTAATCTGATTTAAAAATTAATGTAGGTTTGAGGTTAAACCTACTAAATTAAAATTGCAAAAATGCATATTAAATACAACATTAATTGCAGCTGTCTATAGGACGTTAAAACAACACAGTAAAAAAAAACTCTTTTTACTACTTTTAGTCTACTAATAAATAACTAGCAAAATTTTCTGCAGATTCTACAGCATAATTTGTTATTTTTAATTAACTACACTAATAGAAAAAAGTCCGTAAAAAATTTAGTTAAAACTACTAAAAATTAGTTAAAAATGATGCTGCAAAAAAAAACTGCTAAATTAGCAGATTATTTTTGCTACATATTAGTAATACAGGAACAGCAAAAATAATTTAGTTATATTTGAGCTAAATTTTTGTAAATTGAGAATAGCAAATTAACCTGCTAAAATCAGCAAAAAATTTTGCTAAATTATTAGTAGCCTAAATTAAAAAATTTAAAATTTTTGAAGCTTTTTTTCGATTTTTTTTTTAAATGCAAATAAAAATCGAGCCTTTTAATAACAGCAGTTTACAATTTTTTAGCAAATATTTCTGCTGATTTTAGCAGAATAGACTGCTATTTGCATTCAACAAAATTTAGCTTAAAAATAGCAAAAATTTGGTAGATATAATAGTTTATTTTTGCTATTTTTAGTCTACAAATATTTAGCAAAATTTTTTGCAGATTTTACAGTACAATTTGCTGTTTTCAATTAACTAAAAGTAAGCCTAAATATAACTAAAATTCTGTAAATTTAACAGTTTTAATTTTGCTGTTCTCATTATACTAGTATTTAGTAAAAATATCTGCTAATTTTAGCAGTTTTTTCTGCAGCATCATTTTTAACTAATTTTTAGTAATTTTTTTGCCAATTTTACAGATTTATTTCTATGAGTATATGTTGTAGATATTTTTTGATTTTTTTGAAATCTATTTTTAGACTCAATATTTTTTCAATACTGGTAAGGATGTTGGAGCATAAGCATACTTGTGTCCAGCAGGTCAATTATGTTTTTTATCTATCAAATATACGATATCGAAATAGCTCAGATGACTTTCAATCTGGAGTTCGATTCCCAGCACGAGCAAACATTATTAAAAAAATTTTACAATAAAAAATATTTTTTTATATAAATTCTGTCATCCAAAGAAGAAAATGTTTTCGAAATCTTAAGAGCTTTTCAATACATGTATTTTTCATAATAATGCCTGTATAAGATTAAGCAAAAATTGTTTTTGTTTAATATACACGTGTTAGTTTTAGAATACTCTTCGAAAGCTCTTATTCGTCTCGATAACTGACCTTTCTCTGATTTTTGTAATTTCCCTATAATCATTAAACTTACCACCCAATTAGCTGTACGTCCCTCAGGCATATGATGCAACCAATTGTTGATAGTATTTTCATAATCATAAGCATTGGAATTATTATTAAGATTATTAATCAATAAGAAATTAAATGGTATTTGAGCTCCATCCATAGTTGAGTTGCCATATAACTGCATTACAACCGATATAGGAGAATAAGCTTCTACCATCATAATGCGATCTTCGCCACCAAATTCATGTTTAAATTCATCCAACACCTGACGCCATTGATAAATCATATCAATAGTTTCCGGTTGGTCCACGGTATAGATATGTTGCAAATAACTATAATCATCGGTATCATTTACACTAGGATTTCTAGGTTCATCTGGCCAATTACCCTCGGAATCTTGTGCCTTTTCAAAAAGGAATGGAACAGCATCAACACGAAAACCATAAACACCCTTATGTAACCAAAAACGTAAAACATCTTTCATAGTGGCCTGCACTAAAGGATTGCGATAATTTAAATCTGGTTGTTTTTTAAGGAATTCATGTAAGTAATATTCCTGTCTTTCATCATGCCATTCCCAAGCAGAACCACGAAATACACTAACCCAATTGCTCGGTGGTTGTCTTTCACCATTAACAATTTTACCCGGATGCCAGACGTAGAAATCTTTATAGAATGGATCTTTAGCCGCTGAAAGTTTAAACCATTGACACTCATCACTGGTATGATTCGGTACAAAGTCTAATATAATTTTTATCTCCAATTCTTTGGCCTTTTTTATCATTTCCTCGAAATCTTGCATAGAACCAAATAAAGGATCAATTTCATAATAATTGGCAATATCATAACCAAAATCAGCCATGGGTGAGCTAAATATGGGTGATAACCAAGTAGCTGTTATGCCAATCTCTTTTAAATAAGAGAGCTTTTCTGTTATACCTAGAGAAGCAGAAGAAAATATATTATATTTAAGAGAGTGATCTTTAAACTCTTAGTTTTGTTGTTTATACCTTTTAAATCTCCTACCCCATCGCCGTTGGAATCTTTAAATGACCTTGGGTATATTTGATAAAATGAGGCAGTTTGCCACCACTTTGTTGCCGCCTCATAATCTTCCAATTTTTTATCACTATCCCATGTTACAAAATCAAAATGTGCATGATAATTTGGAATAACGCCAGCTATAGCCGCCGTTGTTAATAAAGCAATTATGACACAGTGTTCCCACATTGTTTATACAGATGCTTTATTGATTTGTTTGTTCTTTGTGTTTGCTCTACAGAAAAGAGAATTCTATTTCGGCTCACCAAGTGCTTGGATGATAGTGGTTATTCGTTGTTTACTTTTCAGTAGCTAAATGTCAACTAGCAATATTGCAAAAGAATAAATATTTTTAAAGCAAACATAAAAACTGACTGACCATTTGGATTACATATCGCTCATTTTATTTACCGCTCTTTTGTTTATTTTTATAAATTTTGTTTATTTTTTAGTTTTGCATATACACCAAGTTCTTGATTAACGATTTCTTTATTTTTAGAATAATAAATTATGCAAAATGTGTTTACTTAATTTACTCAATTTACTATTTTTACAATAGGCGGAAATTTATAATACTAAACACTTGGTAAAAATAGTGAGAATTTCGAGCAACCAAATTTTTTTCTTTAGATCGAATCAACGAGTATAGAATCTTAAGAGATGGCAAGATACCCAACCCCTGTTAACCACACTCTTGTTGGGTCACGCAGAGATTTGAAGAAATTTATTAGTAGTTGAGAGTCTTATTATTCCGGTTAAATATTAATAAATTTTTTAATAAATGCATAAAATTAATTAATTGAATTAATTTCACAACAAAATTTAAATATAAAACAAAATTTAAATAGCAAAAAATAAAACCAAATAAAAATGTGTTACGGGTAATATAGTGCTCGGACGGACCCAGTTAAAACACGCGAGCGACATGTATAGAGCCTGATCAAAGAGAATTTCCTGTTTTCGTTTAGGAACATTAATAAGTATTAAATATGAAAGATAAAATAAGAAAAATACTGCCACAATTCGCTCTGTCATCTTCCAAACTAATACCATGTTGTTTTGACAGATCTAGTAATGTTAATTATTTTTTAAGATTCTATAAATTTTGATATTAAAAGAAAACAATAATTAATAAATTAATAAGAAAAAATATTTTTTAATATCATATTCAGAAGTTTTTTAAAATACTATTAAAAAGGTGAAACAAGAAATTCACCAATAATTTGTTACCAAGATTATAGTCAAAATTAGTCTTTATTTAGACAGAAATAATCTTTAATGAAAACTAAATAACTTTTCGTACATAGAGTTTGTCAGAAGTCAATTAAGCCAACTCCCTTTTAAACAATTTTGACAAAATTAATCAAAATGTATACGAAAGGGATAAAAATTAAAATACGAGCTTTTTTATCCTTATTTAACTTATAGAATATATTAAAGAGCGCTAGGTTTAGTCTGGCTAATTTAGAAATGTAAAACTTACAAATAACTGCTGCAGAGTGGTTTCTCTCCGCTCTGGAAAAATTTTAGTATGTGATAGAGGGGCCAAAGAAATTGGAAATTTTAACAAAATATTATTTAAAATAATATATAATTTTACTTTTATGAATTTTAGAAGAGTTACTCAAATTTTTTTTTTTTTTTTTAATAAAATTATGAAAATACAACAAAATTTAATTTTTAATTTAATCGAATAATTTTTAAATTTTATTCGATTGCTTAGATTTTTTTGAGTGCTTAGATTTTCACCAACACAAACTGCTTAATATCTGTCGCTTTCCTTATTGCATTTTTTTTTAATTTCTTCCATTTAAAAATAATTTTTAAATTTTATTCAATTAATCGGTTTTTTTAAGTCCTTAGAACTCCACGGATTTTCACCAAAACAAAGTGCTTATTATCTGTCGCTTTTCTTTTTGCATTTTTCTTATTGAAGAACTTCTTCTATTAAAAAATATATAGTCTATAACTTTTTTTAAAGGAACATGTGCTCAGAATCTGAGGAATTTTCTATGCGAATTTTCGGTAGACTTTATAAAAAAAATTATCAGAAAATCCGCGAGTTTGTTAAGAGTTTTTCCTATTGAAAAACTATTAGATTTGAGAATTGTCTCTAAAAAACATAAGATTGTGACGACTTTTTCCTGTAAAATAAAAATCGCTAAGTTCTTGAGGACTACCTTTTAAAGAAAATTCTTGGATTCTGATGACAATTTCCTACAGAAAAATCCTCAGAGCTTTTGTCGTAGAAATTTTGACGACTATTGCCTATAGAAAAATTACTAGATTTTAAGAACTTTTTCTTTAAAAATAACACTCAGATTCATCGGACTCAGATACATTTTTGCTGTAAAAGCGATCCAAAGCGGAGGGAGTTTTCCAATAGATACCCCTCAGATTCCTGGGACTTTCCTATGGAAAATTCCTTTAACCCGGAGGACTTTCTCCAATTCTGCGCACTTTTTCCAACAGATTCTAAGGACTTTCTACAGAACAAAACCCCAGTTGTTTTTATTTTTTAGAATTTTCCTGGGTACCCAGGAAAATTTTTTACAATCGGTAGCCAACCACACCCATTCTACAACTGGTTCCACTGCAACCGATTCCATGGAAATGGTTCCGGAACCAGTTCCTGGGATCCTATATGGAAGGTGTGGGTGACGTAGAATCAGTTCCAGAATTAGTTCCAGAACTGATTCTAGAGCAACCGGTTCCACTTTGGAGCTATAGAAGGGGTTGCTTTTGGGACAATTTCAAACAAAAAGAATCGGTGTTAGAATCGACAGTAGAAGGGGTTGTGAATGAAAAGTAGCTATTCTACAACCGATTCTTTGGGTACTTAATGATTTTTCATGCCTTCAGGGGAATATTTTTAAATTTTGTTTTTTTAACATTTCTATGATGACAATAAAATACAGTTTGTTGTAGCCCGTATATCGAGGCTTTACAAGTACACAAGAATATTTTTTGTTGTAAAATTGTAAACAAATGAGGGAAGAATATGTGCTTGCATATGCAAAATGAAAAATCAAAAATTAATAACACAGTGAGAAGTTTTGACTGCAGTGTGTTTTATTTAGTTCAATTAAAAGTAATAATATGAAATATGTATAAGCTTTGTTAGTAGTTTGTTTATATGGTGCGCTACAAAACTAAGTATAATAGAATAGTATATTCTCGTTATATTTACCAATAATGTTTTTCAAGAAAATTGACTTCTGGTTAAATGGCCACCTAAAATATTATTCGAAACTTATAGCAGTTTGTGACTAAATATGAGACAGATTAGTCGATGTGTTTAAAAGTTATGAGTGAAAATATAAAGAGAATTCTAAACATAAGCTTAAAATTTGAGTCAAAAAGTTAAAAGTAAAAATTTAAAGAGACTTCTTACAGGCAAACATAAATATATTTATGATATATTTTTTGGTATTTACTGAAAACCCGACCTATCTTTCTACTGAATTTCGTCAATTGATGAACGCCAAATAATAGCTAATATTTTTACCATATGAATGCCTCAGTTGCCAAATCGATTAACTCCATTAAAAAAAAATTAATGAGTCTCAATGAGAAAAATGGGAAAATACTATATCAAAATACTACTATATATTAATACTTATTATCAGCGAAATTTGTTTTGAATATTATACAGTTAGGAGTCAATGAATTGTTTTGAAATTAAAGTTTTATAAAATTCTGAAAGCGGAGTTAATAGATTTGGCAACCCACAATGTTTTTAATTATTCCACAGCGCTACTTCATATCGATGACAATAACCATCGATTGTAATTCTTTACTATAAACCATTATTAAGTAGTCATGGAAATCTGAAACAGTGAAGCAGCGATAAGCTTATTTTTGTTGTTGTTGTTAATCATCCATATTAAATTTGTGGTTGTTGCTCTTAAAAAAATACAAATTTATAGTATTCCTTATCACTGTAATGAGTAATTCTTAACTCTTGCATATAAACATAAAAAAGAATATCGAACAATAAATATATTTTAAAAATCAGCACAAAATAAATTGAAAATACAGGTTGCCCTGTTATAACCAGATTCATATTTTCAACGATTAACAATGAGAGATACGATATATTTTCAAACTTACTTAACTCCATTTTGAAATTTTATAACATTAAACTACGTAAATCGAAAGTAGTAGTGTATTGGGACCGAGAATTTAATCTACTTGATTAAAGTTAATCCAACTTTTTAATCTTCATCGCATATAAACCAATTTTTTGACAGTTAAAAGATTAACTTGACAGTTTTAAGTTTACCTCTATCAGTTTAAAATACCAAGATGGCGCCGATAGCGATCCGGCAAATGACGAACATGGAAAATGTCGGCGTTAGCAACATATTTGTCGACAGCGCCAAAATAATTTTGCAGCAGCGTCTTAACGTTAATTTTTGTCTGACTGTAGCGTGTGTGTCCTTCAGTGCTGCCAACCGGCATTATAAGAAAAACAAAAAAACAAAAAAAACAGCGTTGCATACAATTAGTGTTATGAATACAGAGTCGTTTAGAAATAGTAACCGCATTAAAAGATGGATTAACTCTTAATCAAAAAGATTAAAATAGGGTTTAATCGACTTGTTTAGTACTAGATTAAGCAGTTTATCCCACTTTTACGAGATTAAAAATTTCAACTTTGGATTTTCAGGTGGCTTATTTTACCACTTAGTCTGAAATTTGAGCCAAATTGGCTAGCTCCCAAGAAATGTAAATACTGCAAACAAAATTACAATTTATTCAGTTATATAGTCCAATTTAAAATAAAAATTATGTTACAATTAAAAAAAAACTTCACAACACTCTTAAACTTTTATGGTAGATTTTAAAACAACAGCTTCTTTGGGCAGCAATATTACTTTTTTGCTGAATACCTTATCACTGTAAAGACAAGAATTTTATATAACCAATATTATTTATTATAAATTTAGGAATTAACTTACCCCTTTCTTCTGATGGATTTGTCACTAACCACAACATATTTAAATTTTGCAGGCAAATTAGCAAAAATATCATTTAGGTTGACAGTTTGTACAGAATCGAAAATATTCATCAGAGTTATATAGGTATAATCTTTAGAAAGAGAACTGAAAAGAAAGAAAAGTTTGGTCAACAAATATACACTATTGGAAATAAACCTGTAAAAATTAGTTAAAAATTACCTTGCGGAAAAAACTGCTGAATTTAGCAAATTTTTTTCCTAAATACTAGTAAAATTAGAACAGCCAAAATAAAACTGCTAAATTTACTAAATTTTAGTTATAGTTAAGTTAACTTTTAGTTAAATTAAAATGAAAAATTGTACTCTAAAACCCGCAGAAAATTGTGCTAAATATTAATAGACTAAAAATAGCAAAAACAAACTATTATATCTACAAAATGTTTGTAATTTTTAAGCTAAATTTTGTTGAATGCAAATAGCAGTCTATTCTGCTAATATCAGCAGAAATATTTGCTAAAAAATTATAAACTGTTATTTTCAAAAGTCTCGCTTTTATCGAAAAAATCGCAAAAGAAATTTTGAAAAATTTAATTTTTTTTTGTGATTTTTTAGGTTACTCAATTTTTTTGCTGATTTCAGCAGGTTAAGTTGTTATTTTCTATTAAAAAAACATTTAACTCAAATATAACTATGTTAAAATTCTGTATATTTAACAGTTTTATTTTTAATGTTCCTGTCGTGCTAATAGCAAGACTGCTAATTTCAGCAGTTTTTTTCTGCAAGGTCATTTTTAACCAATTTTTAGTAGTTTTAGCTAGATTTTTTACTATTAGTAGCTTTGTTAAATGGTTAAAGGTTGCTAAAAGCTATAAAGCTAAAATTATTTTTTTTTAAACTTACCGCTTAACGGCCAAAACTTCATCATTAAAAGCTTTTATCTCTGATTCTCCATCACGGAAAGTGTTTTCCGCTCTTAACAATTGCAATTGTTTAAAAATATTCAAGTGACTCAATGAAATACCTCTCTGGCGTTTAAGATTCTCAGTCTTATAACTTGGACTTATTGGTAGCCAGGTAGAGTTGCCTTCGGAAAACCCAGCATTTTTCTCATCACTCCACTGGAATGGTGTACGAGCAGGATCACGAGAACGGTATTCATAACCATCCTCATGACCATTGCAAGCCTGAGGATCAACAGTTTCTTGCCAAGAAATCCAGACGTCAGTCATACCAATCTCCTCACCATTGTAAGTGATACTACAACCGGGTAATGTCAGCAATAACATATTAAACATGTCAATACGATCTTCACCAAAACGAGAACCAACACGATTTTTGTCATGATTACCCACCACCCAGTTAGCAGTGCGACCAGCAGGCATAAGTTTTAACCAATCATTAATTAAGTTAGCATAGTGATACGCATCCGAATCATTTGATAAATAACTAATCATTTGGAAATTAAAAGGAATTTGAGCACCATCAGCAGTAGCGTTACCGTAATAATCCATAACAATATTAATGGGAGACCAAGTTTCAACCATAAGAATTCTGAAATATAAAAAAAAAATTAAGAAAATATTTTACTTAAACTTGTCTAGAAATTAAACTAAACCTTTCATCTCCCCCATTATCCTTTTGAAATTGATCCAATAGCTGACGCCATTCATATACCAAATGTGGTGTCTCTGGTTGATCTACGGTATAGATATGATTAACATAACCATAATCATCAGTATCATTGGTCCAGTCATTACGAGGCTCATCAGGAAAATTGCCCATAGCATCTGGAGCAATTTCAATAGCATGATAGATGGCATCTACACGAAAACCATCAATACCTTTGCGTAGCCAAAAACGTAAAATTTCCTAAAATAATATTTTAACATAAAAAAACACAGGTAATTTTACTTAAAATGCAACAGAAAATATTTAAGATAAAATTAGGTAAAAGCTTAGGTAAATTTAGATGTTATTTTGAAAATGTTAGACTGTTTATGCTTTAGATTTCACAAGGTTTTTCACGATTTACCTAAGTTTTTGTATAATTTTTTGAAGACAATATTTTAAAAAACACCAATATTTTATAGAATATACACAAGAAGAAAAAATTAAATCATGCCTAAGTTTTGGCTTAAAATATTGCTTCAGTTATAATTTTCTTTTCAAATCCATAAAGAAAACAACCTGCTGCATTTGATGTGGTTATTACACTTAAATAAATAATACCCCAGCAAAAAACGAAATGCCGAAGCAGTAGACAAAGCATTACAATTGATTATCTAGATGTACTTCTTTTTTAAGATAAACACTAATGATTTTAACATTGAGTTGTACTCCCACTTCAACATTTTTTCAGTACTTTTTGAACGAGTGCAAGGGACGCTCTTTTTCACCAATTAAAAGTTAAAAACAAATTATTCGCAAAGAAAAATTATATTTTTTTTATTTTACAAAAGTTTTTTATTGCCGCCACCACTTTGTTACTGGAAGCTATTGTTCCTTATTCTTCTTCAATAAAAGTACTTATTAAACAAGTGTAAAAAGTGCACTCCAATTCAATATTGTTTTCAGG
Organism: Leucophora obtusa; assembly: GCA_949987735.1. Taxonomy (NCBI): domain Eukaryota; kingdom Metazoa; phylum Arthropoda; class Insecta; order Diptera; family Anthomyiidae; genus Leucophora; species Leucophora obtusa. The sequence continues at coordinate 184,817,005 of OX465299.1, read as the reverse complement.
TGCATTAGAAGCAATTTCTCATAATTTTTTTATATATATACATATTTTTAAAAATATCAAAATTAAAAAAATATTGAATTTAAACAAATTAATTACAAATATATAAAAAAAAAATTAATAGAATAAAAAAAATTTTAAAAAAATAAAAAATATTGGTCCCGCCGGGAATCGAACCAGCGACCGACCCTCTGTTTGGAAATGCCAAATGATAACAAAAACACTTTTTGAGAAATTACTCTTTAGAAGCAATACTTAAGTGATTTTTTGGATGTTGTTCAGAAGTAATTCTAAAAAAACTGTAAAAATATATTAACGGATACTTTGGAAGCAATGAAAGAAGTAATTTTTTAGATTGTTCAGAATTAAAATATTACTTCCAATTTTTTTGTTTTTGTTGGGACGTTAATAAAAAAATCTATCAAGCCGGTTTCAAATCAATTTGACTAATTTAGAGAAAAAAATTAAACTAATTTATTTTAGAGAAAAAATTAAACTAATTTTAAGTGTTAATTTTCAAAATCATTTATAATTAAATTTTAAGAATTTGGCGCATATTACCATACATGCTTTTAGGTAATTTGAACAGATTTTACGACTCAGTAAAATTACAAGTAAAACTCTAGTTTTACAAAAATTTTACCTAAATTAAAATTTGTTAAATTAAAAAAAAAAAATTCGTTAAAATCAACGAGTTTTATTTTAAGCCTAAAAAGGGGAATAAATTTTAGTAAATTAACAATTTTTTCTGTTCAGCCAACATACATATTATTTTGAGTGTATATTTACAAATTTCATCAGTTATTTCTTTTATTAAGTAGTTTCTTCATATTTCAAAGCCAATAATTTTGTACAAAACTTGGCTGAAATTATAGTTGTTGTTCTTCCTTGCATTATTTTTTTTTATTATCTAATAAAATTACTTACATTCATAGCTTCTCGAACTTTGGGATTACGAAAATTAAAATCCGGTTGTTTTTTATGAAATTGATGTAGATAATATTCCTGTCTGCCCTCATGCCATTCCCAGGCTGAACCACGAAATACACTAACCCAATTATTGGGTACCTTTCGTACACCGTCTACAATTTTACCCGGATGCCAAACATAATAATCTGCATATTCAGGATCTCTAGCAGCCGACTTAATAAACCATTCACATTCGTCACTTGAGTGATTTGGCACAAAATCCAATATTATTCTTACGCCCATTTCTTTGGATTTCACCATCAAGTCCTCAAAATCTGCCATAGTACCAAACAATGGATCGACTTCGGTAAAATTGGAAATATCATAACCAAAATCAGCCATAGGTGATTTAAGGAATGGAGATAACCAGGTGGCTGCGATGCCAATTTCTTTCAAATAGGCCAACTTGCTAGTGACGCCCTTTAAGTCGCCGACTCCATCAGCATCGGAGTCCTTAAATGAACGCGGATAGATTTGGTAAAATGATGCTGTTTCCCACCATGATTTAGCTTCTATTTGTGTTAAAGCACAAATAGTTAAAACTACCGCCACTGCTAACAACCGCTTTCCTACCATGTTGTTAAAGCACTGAATTCAATTACTTTTTCAGTTTTCCACTACAAGCTGTTGTACTTTTCTTTTTGCGATTAGGTAATTAATAATCTTTGCTACATTATTATAAATGAGATTAGAGCGAAACGAAATCAATCAATATTGCGTTAACGTTCCATTAGTTCGTATCTTTTTGGATATTAACTAATTAGGATGTGTTTCAAAATTAATATCTACGTTAAGGTGGATCGATTATGAGCAAAGTTTAGCTGCTTCCCAGAAAATAAACTTTAGCGTTTTTTACAGGGATATCATCAATTCCAGAAAAAATTATAAAAAACACATTTTTGATCTCATATTTTCAGAGTTTTCATCAAATTAATTTTTTATTCGTTAAAATTTTAGAAATTCCCGATTTTATTTAAGAATTTGATTTTTTAAAAAATCGAAAAAAGTATAATTTTTCTGATTTTTAACGCAAACAGATTCCATAGTTCTTGTCGGATTCTAATAATTCGTTTCAATTATAATTTTTGTTCACAAATCCACTTTCAATGCAAATTAACTTTATAAAAAAGCGATAAATTTAATTAATTTAAAAAAATTAAAAGGGATAAACAAATTGAAAAAATGCACTCAAAAAGTGCATTTACATGGAAAGTTCATTTGTGAAGAAAAATTATTATTGAAGATAATTAAATACAAATGCAGACGACTGTACCATCAAAACGTTTTTGAATTATTAGAATTGTGGAAAATGTGGTATTAAAACTTAGACAAATTAGACTTTTTTTATTATTTAAAAAAAAAATGTAAATCGTGAATAAATACGCGAATTTTTGGAATATTAAGGAAATAAACGTGGATTTTCCTTAATATTTCCATAGAGCATTCTTGTGCTGAATTTGATGAAAATCCGAAAACATGACTTTCCTGGAATTTATGGTATATTCTATAGGGTAGGTCGATTTAGCAATCGATATTGTGCCATCGATTTTTCGATAGCTTTTGGCTTGAGAAAAAAAGTTCCACTAAGACTAATTTAAATTTTTTGCAATTTTCTAATAAATTCTACTAGATTAGCGCAATCTTGCGGTGTCTTTTTGAAACAACTAACAAAGTTGTAAACAATAGAACATTACAATCTTTCCAGAAAGGTATTACTTATGAAAATCGGTTAAAAAATGTGGCAACTAGAGGTGTTGATGAAAACATTTTTTACAATAACTTTCTTTAAAATCACTCAAATTGAAAAATTCAAAATGGCAAGCGAATTGGAAGTGCGAAAATACATTGTAAAAACTTTTCAAAACCACCCTCAGTGGACATACAAAAAAATAGCTGGGAAACTAAGTTGCCCCTAAAATAGTTTCTAGAGTACTAAAGAAATTCAAGCACGACTTGGAGATCACTGGAGCGGCATTTTCTGGCAGAAAAAAGGGCATGTGTGACCAGAATAAGGCAAACAAAATAGTGCCATGTTGAAGAAGAATCCCAACATTTCAGGGAGAATAGCTGCTCAAAAAGTGTATTATTCGAAGTTTGTTAGTACGCAAGGTCTAAAGGGACGCTGGGCTGAAAACTTTTAAAGTACAAAAAGTACCAGACAGGAATGCTGTAAAGAACACGGAAGCGAAACAGCGCGCTAAAAAATTAAAAAAAGATTTATTTGAAAAATTCAATTACTGCATCGTGTACGACGAGACGTATATTTTAGCCGACTTCCAGGCTAGACAGCTTCCAGGCCGGGAATTCTAGATTGCAGACTCATTTTACACAAAACAGCAATCGAAATTACCTAAAAAGTTAAGCTATCTGCACTTGTGGCGAGAGGAGCAAGCCTTTCGTCACCACAGGTAAAATATTCTCTGAAATTTATTTTACTATAAATTGCTTGGAGAAGCAACTAAAGCCTTTTGTTAGACAGCATGAAGTGTCTATTTTCTTTTGGCCCGGCCCAGCCTCTTGCTATTATAGCGAAGCGGCCTTGAAGTGGTACTTGAATAATAAAGTGCCTTTGGTGCCTCGAGAACCAAATCTTCCAAACTGTGCCAACACTTTCCCATGCAAACCCCATACAAAATATTAACTTCTTATCACTCGTGAAAAAAAAACTTCTGACTAGCAAATATTTATTGCAGCTTTGGATGTTGTTCAAAAAGCCTTCCTAAAGGAGAATTTCTTTATGATGTAATGAAGGAAGTGATTCATTTAGAAACTGTTCCATTTATTTTTGCTGGGTAATTATACCATAATTAAGAGCGTTGGTAGAAGAGGTACCAAAAAAATTTCTAAATTTTGTAAAATAAAAATAATAAAAATTTTTATTTAGTTTTATAATAATCTTCATAGAAACACGGTTATAAAATAGTTTTCATTTTTTATATTTTATTTTCAAAATGGAATGACGGGCTCAGCAAATTTTTTGAATTATGTGATGGACGAAATTTTCCAACGCAGTCTTTATCAAAACTTTTTTAGTAGGGTATAATTAATACCATTCTTATCTTCTTAACAATCGTCCAGCAATCATCACGAATTTACCCAAATTCGAAAACCAAAATTTTTCTGTTATATATTAATGCCTCAGTCATTATTTTGAAAAGTACATAAAAATTTATGATATTCTACGAAAAAAATAACTACAAATTATTTTCCTATGAAATGTCTCTTGTATTTGTTTAGTGTACAAAAACTTCTACTGCACTTCTGTGAATTTCACAAAAAAAAAAAAAAAAACCGTAAGAAATCACGAAAAACATTTCGAAGGTCAATTCGTAATCATGTTTTCCAATTGCTTAAATACGCATTTCTTAAATTATAATTTTTTAATCAAAACTGTAGCCATTATCTTATCAAAAAGTACTCCAATTTTTTCCAGCAAAGTTCTTACCTCCTGGTGCTAAATGCACTTGTATATAAGTAACAAGTTAAAATTAAGATTTATAGATTACGGTATTTGTTTTTCAAATGATTTTAATAAGGCTGAAAGATTAAAGTATAAGATTAATGCACTATCTACCCTGTGCTTTTTTAATCACCCTTACACCTTTTGCAACTGTTATTCAGAAAATAGCAGCTAGAGTTCAAAGGTTCAGAAATTGGTTTTAAAATTTAGAAATTATTACAATTCAGATTTTTTCTTGAAAATCAGAAAAATTGAGGTAATCCATTTAAACTACATAAAACAAAAATCAAAGTTTAGAATTTCCGTTTGAAAAATGTTAATTGAAATGCTGGAAATGCCTTTTAAATGTGTTCAGTGTACAAAAAAGTCTCTTGCACAACCGTCATTTTTAAATAAAGCATAAGAAATTAAAGAAACCAACTTTGAGGTCCGATAACAATCCGTAATCATTAGACCGTACCTCAAAAAAATAGTTCGCCGTACTAATATGAAGTATTTTTGCAAGGCAATTTCTCCTTTTTCAATTTTTCGTTATAGCTTCGGCATTTAAAGTCAGATTTGAAAGTGTGATATATCTATTTTTTTGCCTTGTGGAGACCATTGTTTTGCTATAAAAGAAAAATCCAATGAAAAAAAATTTAAAAAGGCGACCCCTATGTTCGGCAACCAATATATAAAAAAAAATTCTACTGGATTTAACGAAAAACTTCCTTAGCAAAGGTTTAATGATTTTTTGCGAGCTTTAATTTTCTGACATTTCTGGTTACACACATGCTTACAAAAAGTTGAATTATAAGTGATTACCCGATTGCTTACTTGATTCTTAAAAATAAGAAGTTAAGCAAATACTATTAGCTTAAGGAAATACATTCAGAAAAATTTAAGTTTTCTCTAGTGTGTAATTTTAGGACTCGTCAGAAAAATTTAAACATAAAACATATTTACATATAATAAATAATAATGTATAAAATTAAACTGTGTAAAAAGTAGTTACTTAAACTATTACGCGTAAGTAATTATTTTATATTTAGAAACAATGAATACAATAGGCCGTTATTAGGAAGTCATAATTTTATATAATAAAATAATTCAAAAGGTAATGATATATCATTTTTGGTAATGCAGATAGTAATGAGGTGTCATTACCAATATTTTGCTGGGCGGAAACAAAAATACCTACAATGTTTTTTTTCTATAAAATGCTTCTTGAATTTGTTCAGTGTACAAAAATATCTGCTGCAACACTGTCACTTAAAAAAAAAGCATAAGAAATCAAATAAACCCACTTTGAGGTCCGATAACAAACCGTAATCATGCTTTGTAATCATTAATATGTTTTTTGCAATATTTAATTTTTTTTTAAATATCATTATCTTATCCACAAACACTTAGCACCACAATTTTTGCAACAAAAAAATTGTTACCCCCAGTGTACTACGAGTACTTGTACCTGTATATCAGATGTGAAGTATTTGATTTTAAAAACAAAATTTAATTAAAAAAAAAATTTCCCCACAAAATTTTAAACAGATTTTAGCATACAGATATCATCAGTTAAACATTCAGATTTTGTGTTTGAGTATCAGAAAAACTCTTAATCAAAAAATCCATATGAAATTCACAAAACTTTATTCGAAATTCAGTAAGATGCAAAGAACCGGTTGTAGAACAACTTGTACTTGCATGCAACCTGTTCTAATTTATGTTCTATCTTCGGTGATTTTTGTTTGAGTTTGTTCCAAAAGCAACAGGTTCTGTTCCTCTAAACTAGAACAGGTTTGCTTTGAAACCGGTTCTAGAACCAGTTATAGAACCGGTTCTGCGACAGTGAAGTCTTCCATTTTGATTTCCAAGAATCAGTTCTAGAACCTGCTCCATGGAACCGGTGGATTCAAAGGCAACCAGTTCAAAAAAATTTTCAATTTAATAAATGTTATTAATTTTTACATGCTTATTCCAAAAAAAAAAAACTTTTTGTCTTATTAGAGGTTAATTGAACGATTTTTGTTGTGGTTTTGCAAGTTATTTGTAATAATATTGAAAACATTTTTGGGAATACAAGCCTTAGAATTTAAGATGATGTATACCGAAGTTCAAATGATAATTTCTGATTTTTAATTGACGTTTAATTTATTTTTAATTACACTGTACAACAATTTCTAATTTTTTCCAAAAGTATGGGGTTTTCACTATGGATTCTGGTAGAGGAGACCAAATACACGTGTGTCGGCGTTCTGAAAGATCAAATCGGAATTTTATTTTAGGGGGGTTAAAGTTTTCCCCATTTTAAAAAGTTTATTGAGAATCGGCATAGAAAACCATGTGAATCTTTCATTTCAGGTCTAAAATGAGTGTAGGGAATTTATATAAAACACTACGCGGAATATGAAAGGGACTTTGTGGCCTCTTTTTGAAAAGGGACAAAAAATAACCGTAAGTTGAGGAATTGGAGGGTTACAATGTTCCACAAAAATGTATCTCGTAGTGTTTGACATAGGTTCGCTGAACGAATTCTATACCTAAAATGGAAGATTCACATGGTTTCCCCCTAGAATCCAGGTTTGTTGTACAAGATTAACCCATAAACACATTTTAAGTTTTAACTTATTTCTGGCATTGAAGTTAAATTTTTAATTTTGATGTCTTCAGGGATTTGTAGAATTTCATCATAAATATTTTTGCAGAATATTTTAACCCTCTAATTCATCGTTGCGGCCCTATGCTCCTTGCAGGAGTAAAAGGAACAAATATATATATAACTCATCGTAAATTCTTAATTTTAAAAGTTTAGTTTTAGCTACACTAATAGAAATAAATGTGTAAAAATAGCATAAAAAGTTACTAAAAATTAGTTAAAAATTATGCTGCAGAAAAAACTGCTGATATTAGCAGATTTTTTTTTCTAAATACTAGTAAAATAAGAACAGCAAAATTAAAACTGTTAAATTAAAGAATTTTAGTTATATTTGCGTTAAATTTTTGTTAATGGAAAATAGCAAATTAACCTGCTGAATTAGAAAAAAATTTTCATAAATAATGTGTTGCCTAAAAAATCACAAAAAACATTAAAATTTTCGAAGATTTTTTTAGATTTTTTTTATGCAAATAAAAGTCGAGCCTTCTGAAAAGAGCAGTTTACAAATTTTTTTAGCAAGTATATCTGTTAATTTAACAGGATGAACTGCTATTTGCATTCAACTGAATTTAGCTTCAAATTAACAAAAATTTTGTAGATATAACAGCTTGTTCTTGCAATTTTTTGCCTACTAATATTAAGCAAAATTTTACAGTACAAATTTTCATTTTCAATTAATTAAAAGTTAACTTAAATATAACTAAAATTCTGTAAATTTAACAGTTTTAATTTTGCTGTTCTTATTTTACTAGTATTTGGCAAAAAAAATCTGCTAATTTCAGCAGTTTTTTCTGCAGCATCATTATACCCTACACCACTATGTGGTCAGGGTATTATAAGTTTGTGCTGATGTTTATACCCTACACCACTATGTGGTCAGGCTATTATAAGTTTGTGCTGATGTTTGTAACACCAAAAAATATTGGTCCTAGACCCACCTTATAGTATACGGATCGGCTCAGAATTTTTTTTTATTTCGATTTAACGATGTCCGTCCGTCCGTCTGTCTGTCATCCTTGTGCGCACTCTACAGGTCGCAAATATTAAGATATTTGTATGAAATTTGGTAAACCGACCTATGTCAGCCCAAGGATGAAGCCTATAGATTTTGGTTAACACCGGTCCATGTTTAGACCTAGTGCCCATATAAGGGTCCCCCCAAAATTGGCATTGTTACAAACTGCAGGTCGCAAATATTAAGATATTTTAATGAAATTTGGTGCGCTGACTCACATTATAGAAAATTTTGACACAAGCCCCATTTTAACCCATTCGAATTTCGGATCCAAACATTAGTTGGCTTTTAACCAGACTGGTGTAGGGTATTGTATAGTCGGCATGCCCGACTTTAACCTTTTTACTCGTTTTTAAATAATTTTTAGTTGCTTTTGCTGCTATTTTTACAGATTTATTTCTATGAGTGTATACTGAAAACTGCCAAATTACCGGTTTTTCCATGCATGTTTCAAATACAAACACATTCTGTTTTTTCAGTGAATCCTCCCAATGACGGATACTCCCAATTTTAAATTGAAAATAATGTAAGATTTAAATAAAAAAAATTTTAAGAAAAAAATTTTTCTCATTAGCGGATAAATTCCTGCCTACTATCGTCAGCCCGCTACTGGGTGATTCACTGTAATTTAAGAACCTGCTACCAACCTGAATAAAGATGATCAATTTATTATTCTAAGTTAATACACTCTGTATAAAACAACAACATTTTAATGCACATTTGATATCGATTTTAATTAAAAACAAATTCATATCAAATATAAGCTTATCATTAAAACGTTTGATTAAAAATTGTAATTTTTTGTGCTAAAAAATTTGCACTATTTACTATAAAATAAATCAAAATTGCTTTTTATTAGCCAGTTGTGGTATAGTTAACAAACTATTAAAAATGTGGCAGCTTAAATTATTATCAGTCCTTTTAGGACTATTTTGCTGTTCTACTGTACAAACAGCTGAATTAAAATGGTGGCAAACTGCATCATTTTATCAAATTTATCCTAGATCATTTAAGGATAGTGACGGTGATGGTGTAGGAGATTTAAAAGGTAACATTTATTAATTTGAAGAAATGTGGCCCTATGCCAGTTATTCTAGAATTAATGCAAATTTAAATTTCTTTGAAATTTTTTCAAAACTCTTTTTAATTTTAATATTAGTATTGCATCCACTCATAATTATGCTGAAACTTTTTTTATCCTATAAAAAAATTCTACTTAGTTTAAAAATATATTTCCTTTTCTTCTCAATATATTTTCAGGTATTACCCAGCAATTGCCCTATTTAAAAGAAATCGGTATAACCGCCACTTGGTTATCACCCATTTTCACTTCCCCCATGGCTGATTTTGGTTATGATGTTGCCAATCTAACTGATATCGATCCCACTTTCGGTACCATGGAAGATTTTGAAGCACTGGTTGAAAAGGGTAAGACAATTGGCGTAAAAATTATTTTGGATTTTGTACCCAATCACACCAGTGATGAATGTGAATGGTTTATTAAATCGGCTGCCAATGATACCGAATATAAAGATTTCTATGTCTGGCATCCTGGTAAAATTGTAAATGGTGTTAGACAACCTCCTAACAATTGGATCAGTGTGTTCCGTGGAAGTGCGTGGACTTGGAATGACGATAGACAGGCATACTATTTACATCAATTCCATGCCAAACAGCCCGATTTGAATTATCGTAATCCCAAGGTTGTAGAAGCTATGAAGGTAAGTTTTCATAAATTTAAATAAAGTTCTGATTCTGTAGTTTACAAACAAGGGCACATTTGGTTTAACTTCCGGCATAGTTTAAAATTACGAAATATGAATTATTTTCTTTAATTTTAATTATAATCACAATCTAAAACAAAAAATGTTGTTCCACTGAAATTTTGTCAATACATTTTAGATTGGCCATCATTTAAATGTTCAAATTAACTACACACATAATAATCCATGCATAAAAATACGAAATTAATGTCAAAACAACAAAAACTTTCGTAAAATAAACCATTTTTCGTATATTGTACAAACTTTTTTGTTATTTTGACATTTTTTCGTAATTTTATGCATGGATTATTATCAGTGTACAGAAGTTTTAATTTATTTCCTTTAATATCGGTATTTGATTAAAAAATCTTTAAATATTTTAAAAACAAATTCTCTGTCGGATTTTGTGTGGTAATCTTTCAAATCAGTGTTGCTAACCCTGTAATTTTTAGTGGAAAAAATCATCAAAATCGTCCTTTTCTAAATGAGAAATCGTCATGAAATCCTTAATCCAAAAACTCTTTACATTTCAATAAGAAAAAGAAAAGATTTTTTAAATGTAATAATTTTACATTTTTATGTAAAAACTTGTCTTAAAGATTGCTTTTTTCAATATGCTAATAGAAGGTAAAGTGAAAAACTGATCTTGCTCCAAAATATATCAAGAATATTTGTTTTGCTAGTATAAAAAATTCACATATTTTTTGTTGAAATTTTTAGACTTTCGATGAAAAACGCATGACAAAGATCAATTCTGATTTTCCATAAAACTTAAAACCAAAAATTATTACTTCTATTCACAACTTTTCTATCCCTGCATTAAACGAAATTCCTTTAAAAATCTATTTATATCCACTCTATTTTATTCGTGTTAAGGATTTAAGAATTAAAAAGGGATAATTAGAATAACAATTTTTCGATTCTTTCTGATTTCAATTTATTTTCCTTTTTAGGATGTTTTACGTTTCTGGTTACGCAAAGGTGCTGCAGGTTTCCGTGTCGATGCTGTTCCCCACACCTTTGAAATTGCTCCCGATAGTAATGGCAACTATCTCGATGAACCACGTAATTCCAATAACAACGATCCTGAAGATTATAACTATTTTCAACATATTTATACCACCAATCAACCTGAAACTATTGACATGATTTATCAATTCCGTTCGGTTATGGAAGAAATGAAGCAAGAATTGGGTGGTGATGAACGTATTTTAATGACTGAAGCTTATGCTCCTTTAGATGTTATAATGCAATATTATGGTAATGCTACTCATGATGGTGCTCAAATTCCATTTAATTTTGAATTGATAAGTAATTTAAATAAGCAGTCAACGGCCTATCATTATGATGAATTGATCAATAAATGGTTGACTAATATGCCAGCAGGAAGGTCAGCTAATTGGGTGGTAAGTTTAAGATTTAGTGCTTGGAAACTTGAGATTTTAATAAAATTTGTTTTTTTATTTCCAGCTTGGCAATCATGATCAAACTCGTGTTGCTTCACGTTTGGGCGAAGATATGGTTGATATTATCAATATGATGTTATTAACCTTACCCGGTTGCAGTATCAATTATCAAGGTGAAGAGATTGGTATGACTGATGTTTGGATTTCATGGAATGATACTATGGATCCCCAAGCCTGCCAATCTAATCCTCATGAGTATGAGAGATTAACACGTGATCCCGTACGTTCACCCTTCCAATGGAATGACGAAAAATTTGCCGGTTTTACCGATGGTTCTTCAACTTGGTTACCTGTTTCTGCTAATTATAAATTGATTAATGTCAAACGTGAACGAGGTATATCACAAAGTCATTTAAATGTTTACAAACAATTACAAAATTTAAGAGGAGATCCTGTTATACAACAAGGTGATAAAGTTGTTAAAGCTTTAAGTGGCAATGTTTTAGCTATTAAACGGTGAGTGAAGCTTTCATATTCTCTATTTATTCTTCGTAATTCAATATTTAAATATTTCCATTTAATTTGTTGTTAATTTCAGCTCTCTTAGAGGTTCTCATTCATATGTCATTCTTCTTAATATCGGTAATGATGTTGAGTCGTTGAATTTAAATGCTGCCTTTAGTGGAATTTCGCCTCTATTGGAATATGTAGTGGTTACTGATAGAAGTCCCAGACGTAAGGGAGATATAGTTTATTCTGACTCCTTGGCATTGATGCCCAAAGAAGCTGTAGTCTTAAAAATTGTTTAAAATATAAATTTTCCTATTTTGTTTTAAATAAATTTCGAAAAATAAAAATCAATAGCATTAACCGGATTTTTTTTCAAACAAAAAGTTTTTCTGCTAAATTTTTTTAAGAAATAATGTTGAACATAATAAAAGTTAAATCAGTAAAGGCGGGTAACTTATCTAAAAAATAACAGGTATACGTTTATTTCCATATAAGTTTTATATTTTTAACTGCAGCTAAGCAATAAACTTGTGAGTGTGTTAGAATTCAATGACACTTCTCTTAAATTTTTGAAAATACTCCAAGATTATAATAAAAGTTTTTTTTTTATTACCCAATCTATGCCTGGTACAAAAGTTTTTTTTTTTTTTATAAAGACAAGCAACACTCAGGATATTCTTCCTATTAATTAACGTGTTGCTTCCTTTGGAAAGGGGATAGAGAAGAAGTGAAAGGTGGTGAAGGATGAAGGGCTTCAAATATGGCAACACTGTAATTGCGCGAGATGTTGAATTTTAGAACAGTTGTTGCGCGCCATCGTTGAAGCTTTTTAGTTCATAGCCCTGTTATATTATTTTACTTCGGTGGGATTAAGTGCTATGGGAACACCGAAGGAGGACGCTGCGATATATATGAGGGATAGAAAAAACTTATACATATTACTATTTTTCATAAATTGATGTTGCCTTGGTTGGGGCTCGAACCCGCAACCTCACGTGTAACAGTCCAACGCGCTAAAAATTAAACCACAGCGCCCACAAAAGTGGACGAATCCTATTAAAAATGGTTAAAATCGGTAAGTGTTTTGATCCAGTAGCCACTGAAGTCCCTATCCGAGATAAAATGTATTTATTTTAAATAGTATTACCACACCAAAGCGATTTTTAACAATATCTTGTATGACACCTACAACATTTTATTAATTAATGAGGCAGTGGTCATTTCAGACAAAAAATCCAAGTCCAACCTTGGCTTAGTTTCTCCCGGTTCTTTTTTACAGTATTCTAAAGGCCGAATTGTTCGAGAAATTACGAAATTTATTGCTTTTTGTGCTTCTGTTTATTCTTTGGTTTAAAATTGTTAAGTGAATCGTACTTCTTCAGGAGGTAGTACTCGAAACATAGCTGATGGATAAACTTTTGGGACCCAGAAAAAATCACGATATTTACTACCTATGAATAAAACTAGAATATCAGGCCTATATTTTGAAAGCCCGCTCTATTCCCCGATCAGAGAAATCCCGATTTAAAATTTTTAAATGCTTTCTTATGGAATTATAACCCATGTAAAAAAGACTAAATCTGGTCACATCTGTTTAGATCTAAATAGATATGATTTAATCTAATGACAATCGGTTCCAGAAACGGCATATGTGATTCAATTTATGGTCATATCTGATCATATCAAAAGCGATATGGAATACTGGGTGATTTTCCTAGCAAGATATAAGCAGATTTTGCCAGATCTGATACCAGATGAAATCTATTAGAGCTGGCACCAAAAGAAAAATGTTCAAACAAATTTTGAAGAATTGCATAGATTTCTAATAATTTTTACGGTTTCTAGTGAGAATTTCTTGTGATTAATTGTTCGTGAGCGTAAGTCAAAAATCACTCACGAGCCTATCTCTATTTCATATAACGGGCATACCCGACTTTAAACTTTTTGATTTGAAGTTTTCTTCAAACAATCTTATTTGAAAGTATAATATTTTGATACTAAGACCTGTTAACTTATCTCGAAATAAATTAAGTTTAGTTCTTAACCATAGTTATGAATTCCGAGTATATATCTGTGGTTAAGGTTTAACTCTGGTTATTTTTTAGATAAGTTACTGGCCCTCAGTAACTTAAAATAAACGCTATGTGTTGCATAGAAACCTGCGCAACTTAAAACACAGAGTTCCCATCCCTGACTTGAAATAAACTTTAATAATGATCTAAAAAATTGTGTTTGATAAGAACAAAGGCTTAGATAAAGCTCGATTGTTAAACAAACAAGTTTTGTTGTAAATAAAAATGATATAGAAAAAGCTTTACTTAAAAAAGAGAAATTTTGCAAACGCCGGGAACTTTGCCAAGAATTAAAAAAAATTAGTCAAGGTTTAATTATTCATTGAGCAAGACACTTTGTTCTCAATAAAAGAAAAATTCATTAAAACTGGCAACTATGTATATTCTTAACCTCGAAAATACCCATCGATATGATTAACACATTTTTCGCAAATCTTGCCAAAATGATATACGTTTATATTGGAGACGGGTTGCCACAAGGAAAATTTCATAATGTATGAATTTTCTCTGCGGGAACACAGTGGTCAGTTGTGACGCGATTACTTGTCCCCTGACCGGTGAAAACAGGACCTTCTGAATAAAAACAATAATAGAAAACTGAACAGGAAAGAAAACTATGAATTAGTTACATTGTATTCAAGGCCTTACTTGGGTGAGACGGCTAAGCGGTCACACCTTAGTATAGTTACGTTTGTAATGTAGGAATATGCACATTTTCGAATCCTACAGCAGGGTTGTTGGAAAATTATCATATAGAGAAAATCTGACAATGAAATATAAACAGTCATACAATTTAATGGAAAATCACTGATGAAGTCTGTCCATAAAAAGGCAGAAACTAGATCTAGTATGATTTTAAAATTAATCGCCCTTACCATACAAATTTTTTGAATGTATATTTTAGGTCGACTTTAGTCAAAATCTTGTGTGGTAGTATGCCATAAATTGGTTTATTTTTGTGGCATTCTGAATGGTTAATTTATTTTCAACCAATCAAATTGTTTGAAAATATAAATATTTTTGTAGGCTTCTCATACAGAAAATGAACAAAACCGTATGATTAAACATTAAGTTGATTTAAATTTAAAACACTCTTTTATAGTAAGGGCCAATGTGTTTATAATTTTTAGAGAAAAAGGTTTATAAATTAGAAATTTATTAATTCTAGTTCGAGGCCAATTTCTTTATTATGAATTAACATATTAAGTACTTTTTCCAAAAATTGCTATTTTTCTTCATCAGGATTTTTGTTTTAAATAAAAATTAAAAATCAATATTTTAAAAAAGGTTTATTCCTCTTCTTAACCTCAAACCTACAAACATTGTTTTTTTTTCAAATTAATATTTGATAACTCTGGATAATATTTTGCTATTAGATCAGTCCCACAATTTTTAAAATATTGCATTTTGTTTACCAGGTACAAAAATATAATTTTTTAAAAGTACTGGGTTGAAAACGGAACAGTAAGTATTTCCTATAAATATAAGTATAACTATAAATAAATAAAATTTTAATTAATATCTTTTAGTACATTTATTTACAACAACAAAAAAAAACTGTAAAATCGATGGACGACACTTTGCAACTAACAACTTTGACACAGAGATGCAGAATAAATTAGAGGTGATGGAAAAGTCATTTGTTAAACTTATGTTATCAATTCATAATTTATACATTTTCGATGAGAAGGATATAATACGTAGTTTATAAAATTATCACCACTTAGTTGAATTATATTATTTATTGTTCTAACCAACGTAATACCACAGCTTCGTAAGGCATTAAATAAACACGGCCACTTAAATTGGCTTTATCGCTAAGAAAGTAATGAAAAAATTAATTATTTGACAAAAAATAAACACAAATAAATAATATTTTGGCTTACCCATAATTATGAGTTGAATGCGGACTCATTATGATATATTCAAAAGTTTTTGAATCCAAATTTTCAACATATTCCAATTTGTTACCCATATTAACTAAAATTCTATATTCCTCCTTGCCCGGTAAAGCACGAATAATTTGTAATACTTGTTCCGATACAGCTTTATAAGAAAAACCTCCTTCACTCTTGGCATTTTTAAAAGCAGAAGTATGTTTTAGTTTTTGTAAACTCTTATATATTTGTAAAGTACTACGTGCTACTTTACGTTCAGTTTCTACATTAAAAATTTTATAATCTTCAGATATGGGTAGCCAAGTTGAAGAACCTTCTGAAAATCCAGCATTATTTATTGGTTCCCATTGCATGGGTGTTCTTTCAGGATCACGATTATCACATGATATGGCAGAACACTGTGTGGGAACATTCGACATGGCAATTTCTTCACCATAATAGGTTACCGAAGCTCCGGGCATTGAATGAATTATGATATTTAAGAGATCTACCTTGTGCCTTCCCATACGATTAGCTACTCTATCATTGTCGTGATTACCTACCACCCAATTGGCAGTTTGATGAGTTTTCCACATGGTATCCATCCAAGAATTAGCAGAATTTTCTACATCTTTAGCCGTAGAAAAGCCATTCAAATACATCAAGTTAAAATTCATGGGTAATTGGGCACCCCGATGTGTTTCATTGCCAAAATATAAACTTAAAGTTTCCACCGGAGAATAGGCCTCGGCTAGCAAGATTCTACAAAGATTTGAAAGTATAAAGTAATTGAGTAAGTTTTAGTACAGTTTTGTAAGAGAAAAGCTCTTCGTAGACAAAGCTTTGTTTTTTGCACAAAAGCTTCATTTTTTGATATGTTGTTTTTCCAGAAAATTTTATTTCTTTGATTTCGCATTCAGTTTTCTAAATAAACGAATTTCAATTATAAAGCTTTTCAACTGAGGCTTAAAATGTCGTACGAATTAAAAAAAAGTTTCACTTTAGAAATAACCTTTTAAGCAGAAACAAATCGGTTTTTGTTGTCAATAAATATGTATAGAAACTATACATGAAGAAAAGCTTATAGACGTTAAATATTTAGAGATCACATTTATTAAAGCTAAATATGTGTATTTTGTTAAAATTTTAACATCACTAAGCTTTCCTTCATTGTTTTTTTAGAGTGGTGAATATCGAAATTTCGAGATTTCGATGCAAGCGTAAAGTTGCTATTCACCATTCATATAAATGTTCAATTTTAAAAAAAGCAAACATAGTTAGCTCTAATAAATATATTCTCTTAAAATATAACGTTTATTTGCTTTGCCTCATAGTTTTTTTTGAGTGGTGAATATCAAAATCTCGGGATTTCGATGCAAGTGTAAACGCAACTTAAGCGCAACCTTAGTTAAAAACCAATTCTGCTACTGGTTCCACTAGAACCGATTGCATGGAACTGTTTTAGGAATCCGTACCACGGATCTCATATATAAGTCATGACTGACGGAGAATCAATTCTAAAACTAGTTCCAAAACTGATTCTAGGTCAAATGGTTCTACTCTGGGTTCTATAGATACAGTTGATTTTGGGACAATTTCATACAAAAATCATCGGTGTGAGAATTGACCGCTGAAGGGGGAAAAGTAGCTATTCTAAAACCGATTCTTTGGAACAGAAAATTTTCTTGGGTACTTATCGGCCCACAAAGCATGTTGATTTTAGTTAACATCGGTCCCTGGTTATATCTAGTTCCCATAGAATAGTTCTCCAAAAATTTGCTGTTATGCTTGGTTGCAACCGTGGAGGTAACAAAATATGGAGATACCCAGCAAAATTGTCGGATGCAAAGAACCGGTTGTAGAACAACTTGTACTCGCATGCAACCTATTCTAATTTATGTTCTATCATCGGTGATTTTTGTTTGAGTTTGTCCCAAAAGCAACAGGTTCTGTTCCTCCAAACTAGAACAGGTTGCTTTTTAACCGGTTCTAGAACAAGTTATAGAACCGGTTCTGCGACAGTGAAGCCTTCCATTTTGACTTCCAGGAATTAGTTCTAGAACCTGTTCCACGGAACCGGTGGTAAAAGCACCTGTTCTAGAACAAATTTAAAGGCAACCAGTTCAAAAATTTTTGCTGGGTATGCTAATGAAATTCCAAGGAAAAAGTCTATTGAATTTATTTAAAATCGGTCGTTTAGACCTAGTGCCCGTATAAAATGCCCACGGAGAAAGCATACTGATTTTAAAAATCGGACCATAATATATCCTATACCACAGTACGATTTGGGTATTATTAATGGAAGTGCGCCAAATTTCAGGAATGAACAACGTACTTATTATATTAGCGCGAAATAAATGGTGAATGCATATGGTGAATGAAATTGCCGAAAAAGTTTATTTAAGAAAATACCGAGAAGGTGGGTTTGTATGGGAACTAGATCGAAATGTGGTCCTATTTTCTTTAAATTTGCTCTGTGGTTCTATAAAATATTCACAATCCGAATAATAACCATTTAAGCCGAATTCAGATAGGAACTTTTTACGGGAGGTAGGGATCCATCTAATCTTTTAGGGTATAAAGGCGGAGTGACACAAAAATTATATAATTATTCAAGAAGGAACAAGAAAAAAAAATCCACGCTGAAGCAGACTGTACTATTTTGAATCTGCCAAAACTAAGAAACAATTTCTAATAAAATACAAACTTTAATTTCATTGCACCGACAACACTTACCTAGTTTCACCACCATTCTTAGCCTGATATTCTTCCAAAAATGCTCTCCATTCATATAACAACTCAATTGTAGGATACTGGTCCTTAGTATAGATGTGATCATGATAATCATAACCGCTAGGATTGGAGGACCAGCCATTGACAGGTTCATCAGGATAAGTACCATTAGCATTTCGTTTTTCAAAAATATGTGGCACAGCATCGATACGAAAACCATCAACACCACGATCTAACCAATATTTTAAAACCTCTAACATATGTTGACGAACTAAAGGATTTGAGAAATTCAAATCGGGTTGTTTATCCTGGAATTGATGTAAGTAAAACTGTTGTCGTTGCGCGTTCCAAGTCCACATAGAGCCACCAAAAACAGATACCTTTAAAGAAATATTACGGAAATTAAGTTATGGCTTAAGTCTAATAAGATATTAAAATTTTACCCAATTACTGGGAGCCAAAGGTTTGCTAGGATCTTGAGAATTGATTTTGCCATCATCCCATACATAAAAATCCTCAAATCCTTGTTCTCTTCTTATGGACTTTTCAAACCATTCACATTCGTCACTTGAATGGTTGGGTACAAAATCCAATATTATCTTAATACCCAATTGTTTGGCCTTTGCAATCATTGCATCAAAGTCATCTAGGTTACCAAATATGGGATCAATTCGGGTAAAATTGGAAATATCATAACCAAAATCGGACATAGGTGATTCAAATACCGGTGATAGCCATGTTGCGGTGACACCAATTTCCCTTAAATATTCCAATCTCGAGGTAATACCCTTTAAATCTCCTACACCATCGCCATTACTATCTTGAAAGGAACGAGGATATATTTGATATAAAGAGGCATTTTCCCACCAGTCACTTTTTGAAATGGCCTGTGATAGACAGACTGTAAAAATGGTGGTAAAATATACAGCCACCCTCCAACTCATGGCGTTAACGATTAATAAATGTTCTACATGAATTTGAGGCATATTCCTATTAATCACTTTATATACTTACTCAGGTTTTCATTATCAAACAATTTGAATTTATATAGTATAAATAAAGATTATTTTTTATATTTGCGATAATGCTAGTGGTAGTTTTGATATAGTATAACAACACAATCTTTATGTGTGGTATATATTGATATGCCATAAACTTTGGATATTCATAGGGGTTCTTTTAAAAACAAATTACGTACACTGTAAGAAAGTCATTAATTTTTAAACGTTATGCTTTAAAATTATATGAAAAATTTATAAACCTGTAGAAATACTCTCTGTGATTGGGAGATATTGTGTGTTATTCTCTTCAATAAAATACTTATCAAAAAAGTACAAAAGTTGCACAGCAATTTAATTTTTTTTTTTCAACTATTTTCACAGGAGTGATTTTCCTTCCTTTTAACTTCCTTCATTGCTTCTGAACAACAACCAAAAAATCACTTAAAACATCCACTTTTTTCACTGCTTTAAAAGTATATATTAGTATACTTTTACTGCTCTTTTAGAAGTAATTCTGAACGACTTCAAAAATAACTTCTTTCATTGTTTTCAAAGTAACCGTTAGTATATTTTACAACTTTTATTAATTCTGAACAACATCCAAAAAATCACTTAAGTATTGCTTCTAAAGAATAATTGCTCTAAAAGTGATTTTAATACAGTTTATTTGAAAACAGATGATCGCAAGTTCGATTCCTGTAGGGACCAATATTTGTAAACAGTTTTTTTTATTTTTTTTATAATGTTTATAACTAATATATTAATATCGATATTAATATAAAATAGATATCGTAAAAATATCGTTATTATTATTTTTTTATTAATCTTTACAAAATGTCTTCAAAATAACGGTAAATTTGGAAATATAGCCTTTTTTAAAACGAAAAAATTTATGAAAATGAAAAAATTGGTGATTCCAAAAATTGTCCAACAAAACTTTTGGAGAACATAGTAAAAAGATTGCTAAAAATATTAGCAATTTGTGCAAAATTTTCTAAAATTATTTAAAATATTCTTTATCGCAGGTCGCCAAGGATTAAGCCTTCATATTTCCCTAAAATTGAACCACAGACCTTGTGCTTCAATAATCCGAACAATAACTGATGAAAATCGAAAGTCGAAGTTACTGCCACTCAAACATTTATAAAATATAGAAAATTATAAAAAAATTATTAATTTTATTTGTGTTCACGCTACAAGTGGCAATTATTATGATATATTAATGAAATTTGAAACACCGGAATATATAAGCCGGAGAACAATAATATCAGTCCATATTTAGAACTCCTTCTCAAAAAAGGTTCGCCAAAAATTTGTTCTTATGTTTGTTCGCATGCTTTCGGTGGTAAACATCAAGACATTTTAACAAAATTTAGTATACTGATTCCGATTGGTCTAAGAAAAAGCCGATTGACCTTGATTGAAATCGGTCTACGCGTGGGTCTTGTACCCGTATCAAGGTTCCCAAAATTTGGTTTTACTGATTTTCGCACGCTGTAGGTCGCAAATATAGGGTGTTTTTTTAAGCCCAATAGAACTTGAAATTGTAAAAAATAACACAAAAAATTAAATTGTAATCAAAATTTTTTTTTTATTGGAAAGATCAATACGTGACATTAACATTTGAAAATGATTTCGGGCATATGGGCACCGCGGCTGTTCTTGACGAAGCGCATTCTGGACGTCCAATTTTGGGCCACTTTTTCGAGCACTGCTGGCCGTATGTCACGAATAACACGAACAATGCTGTCCTCCAAGGCATCAATTGTTGCTGGTTTATCAGCATAAACCAGTGACTTCACGTAGCCCCACAGGAAATAATCGAGAGGTGTCAAATCGCACGACCAATTGACAGGTCCATTTCTCGAAATCAACTTATCGCCAAATTTTGATTTCAATAAGTCGATGGTTGCGTTCGCCGTATGGCACGTAGCGCCATCCTGTTGAAACCACATCTCCTCCGGATCAATGTCATCCATATTTTCAAACAAAAAATCATTGATCATGGTGCGGTAACGATCTCCATTGACCGTAACGCGAGCTCCGGCCTCATTTTTGAAGAAATAAGGTCCGATGATGCCACCAGCGTGAAAACCGCACCAAACGGTGCATTTTTCTGGATGTAATGGAGTCTGTAGGGTCTCTTGTGGATTGGTCTCACTCCATATGCGGCAATTTTGCTTATTAACAAACCCGTTAAGCCAAAAATGCGCCTCATCGCTGAACACAATTTTGCGTCTATAAGTTGCGCGAATCGACGACTGATTTTCAAAGTAAATTTGGATAATTTCGTAGCGTTGTTCAAGCGTGAGTCTATTCATGATGATTTGTCAGAGTATACTGAAACAAATAAAAAAAATGTTTCATCAAAATTTAATTTTTTGTGTTACTTTTTACAATTTAAAGTTCTATCTAGCTTAAAAAAACACCCTTTATAAAGATATATAAAGATAATGAAGTTTGGTACGCTGACTCACATGAGCCAAAGGATGACCGTTCATTTTTTAAGATAGTGCCGATCCATGTTTAGACTTATCACCTATACCTATTATTTTTCCAATTTTCGCTTAAATACACCTAACGTTAGATAACATTGAAATTTCTCACCGATTTTCTATTTTAACCATTTTGTAGACAAATTCTGATACAAATCCATTTCAAATTTTTGACGCAAGAATTAGTTGAACTTAAACTCGGCATGTCCGACTACAAATTTTTGCCTTGTTTTTTTATAATTTTGTCAAAAACCTGTTACAAAAAAAAGAAACTATATATTTTTCTATAGTTTTACAGTAGATTTACAAACTTTATTGATTCAACCAACGTAATACAACAGCTTCATATGGCATTAAATAAATTCGACCGGTTAAATTGGCTTTATCGCTAAAAAGAGAAACAGAATAAAGTATTGTAAATAAATTCTAAATTCGAAGACTATTTCTTGTAACTTACCCATAATTGTGCGGTGAATACTGACTCATTAAAATATATTCAAATGTCTTTGTATCCAAATTATCTAAATACTCCACTTTACTACCCATATTCACCAAAGTCACATACTCCTCTTTACCGGGTACAGCACGTATAATTTGAAAAACTTGTTCGTTGATGGCCTTATAAGAAAATCCTCCTTCACCTTTAGTATTTCTAAAGGCTGCGGTATTTTTTAATGAATGAAGACCTTTATAAATTTGTAAGGTACTACGTCCTATTGTTCGTTCAGTTTCTACATTATAGCCTCATAATCTACGGCTATGGGTAACCAGGTAGAGTTACCCTGAGAAAATCCAGCATTTTTGATGGGTTCCCATTGCATGGGTGATCTTTCAGGATCACGATTATCACATGATATGGCAGTACATTGGGTGGGAACATTCGACATACCAATTTCTTCACCATAATAAGTAATTGATGCACCAGGTAAAGAGTTGACAATAATATTTAATATATCTATTTTATTTTTTCCTATACGATCGGCAACTCTACCACTATCATGATTACCTACCACCCAATTGGCAGTTTGATGATTTGTCCACATAGTATCCATCCAAGCTTGAACCAAATTTTCTACATCTTTTGCCGTAGATGAGCTGGTAATCTGCATCAAATTGAAATTCATAGGTAATTGAGCACCTTCATAAGTACCATTGCCAAATAATGAACTTAAAAAGTCTATGGGCGAATAAGATTCAGCTAATAAGATTCTAAGAATACAGCATTAATATACTTGGATTGCAATAATTTCATGATGTTTTTAATAATTATTATTTACCTAGTATTTCCACCCTTCTTTGCTTGATATTCTTTCAAAAATGTACGCCATTCATATAACAACTCAATTGTAGGATATTGATTTGCAGTATATAAATGTTGTAGATAATCATAACTTGTAGAATCAGTAGTTAAACCACTGAGAGCTTCATCAGGATAAGTACCATTAGCATTTCGTTTTTCAAAAATATGTGGCACAGCATCGATACGAAAACCATAAACACCACGATCTAACCAATATTCTAAAACCTCTAACATATGTTGATGAACCAAGGGATTTGAATAATTTAAATCGGGTTGTTTTTCCAGAAATTGATGTAAATAAAACTGTTGTCGCTGTTCATGCCAAGTCCACATGGGACCACCAAAAATAGAAACCTTAAAGAAATAATAATTAATGAGGTTTTTTTTTTTTAAATTACAAACAACCTTACCCAATTACTTGGTGGCAAACGTTTAGTTGGATCTTGAGGATCTATTTTACCATCATCCCACACATAAAAATCTTCAAATCCTGGTTCTTTTCTAACAGATTTTTCAAACCAAATACATTCATCACTCGTGTGATTGGGTACAAAATCTAATATTATCTTAACACCCAATATTTTAGCTTTTGCTATCATTTCATCAAAATCTGCCAAGGTGCCAAATATAGGATCCACTCTGGTAAAATTGGAAATATCATAACCAAAATCAGCCATTGGAGATTCAAATATGGGCGATAGCCAAGTGGCTGTTATACCAATTTCCTTCAAATATTCCAATCTCGAAGTTATACCTTTCAAATCCCCCACACCATCACCATCGCTATCTTGAAAAGATCGTGGGTAGATTTGATAGAGTGAAGCATTTTCCCACCAATCACTTGTTTTAGTAACTGTCTTGCATGATAAACTAACTGCCAAGCAAGCAGTGAAATAAGCAACCACTGTCCACTGCATTGTTATAGAGACTGATATATTAAATTCAAATTTTAAAACGCAAATAATTAATTTAAAATGTTTTAAAAGATACGCGAAGTTTTCTTATCATGGTGGCTATAGTTTTTGACAAAAAAAAAAACATACATTATGAGTGGTCGTTCAGATATAAGTTATAGGTTTGTATTTGAAAAAATATTTTGAATTTTATTACAGTTTAATAAAACAAACTAACATGCAAAATAACAACAAAAGCCGTCAATATCCCCTAATAAAACAAAAATTGTGAATAAGCATGTTAAACTAACAAGGAAGGTATCCCAATGGGTTTCCTCCGATTTAAATGAAATTCGGATATGTATGATATGATATGGATTTATTTTGGAAAATTTATAAAAGCATTTTATGTACCATACCAATTCGGAACTAGAAAAATCTAATCTGAAAGAGAGGATACAGCCCTGAATCCTAATCCTTACCAATATCGAAGAAATCAAGACTTCAACTTTGGAATTTGCGATTCTATAGAATTATAGACTGTACTTTGTGGTACAATTAATTACTTTATATTAATGTTTGTTACTACCAAAAATACTTGTCCGATGTCCGCCTTTTATTACACCAAATCACATATATGTTCCATTACATTACATTACAAATATATTTTACTATATTTATTGCCAATCGCACTGTGGTTTAGGGTTGCATATAGTCAATGGCCCTGCCAATCGCTCTATACTTTTTGTGCAACAAAATATTATGTACCTTCAAACAGGAACGAACACAGACTTGTTAATCAGGGATGGATAAGGCTTGCTCGTTAGGTTTATTTAAATTCATAATCCAAGGACTAAAATATCTTATACCAAAAATTAATGGTTTAGTTTGGAAAAAAAAATTATGAAAAAAATTTATAAAAACGAAAAATGTTGCATCATATATTCGTTTGCAGAATGTTAATCGCTGATTAAGTTTCTTAATTCATATTCTGTGGCACAAATCCTTTTTCCCACTACGCCATTATTTTGGAAATTTTTAATTGCGGTATAATATCCATATCTTAAACCAAAGTTTGGTGATTAGGTTGCAAAAAAGGAAATACGAAAATAATTTTGCAAAAAGAAAATTTTTGCATCAATATATTCGTTTGCAGAATGTCAATAGCTGATTAGATCTTTTAAGTAATTTTTTAAGGGCCTTTTTGCATTCCGCTGTTATTTTGCAATTTTTAAAGTGCGATTTCTTAAAATTTATAATCTAGAGACTATAATACACATTTCATACAATAAAGTTTGGTGGTTGGTTGCAAAAAAAAATCGCGAAAATAAATTCGGAAAAAGAAAAATTTTTCCGTTAATATATTTGTTTATAGAATGAAAATCGCTGATTAAGTTTATTCAATTAATTTTTGTACCATAAAGTCTTGTTTCGCGTTCCGCTATTATTTTGCAATTTTTTTGCAAAGAGTGTTTTTTTTTAATTCATAATCTAGGGACTATAATATCAATTTCTACATCAAAGTTTGGTTCTTAGTTTGCAAAAACAAAAAAATCGCGACAAACAAAATTCTAAAAAGGAAAATTTTTGCATCATTATTTTTGTTTGCAGAATGTAAATCGCTAATTAAGTTTTTTAATTCATTTTTTGAACCACAAAGCCCCTCTTTTCGCATTCCGCCATTATTTTCTAATTGTGGTTTTTTTTTTAATTCATAATCTAGGGCTATAATACTGTGGATATAAAGTAATTAAGATTCCATTCTTAATTTTAATAACTAAATCATTTTGAATGGCTCGTTCGAGCTTTTTTTCCTTCCCTGGTTACAATTGATGTTTAAGTCATACAAAGAGCGCAAGTAATGATGTTTGATGTAGATATTTGGTTTTTATTAGTACATTAGTATTGGTTTGAGTATGTTCCTGTTTGAAGTCACAAGATAAAATAAAAGCTTTCTCAGTGATAGAACGTCCCGAAATCTCTTTATAAAATACATACTCTTTGACTATACTCACAACTTAAATTAAGCCCACGCCCCTAAAGGTAAAAGATTTATAAATATAAAAATACTTATATTCTAATAAAATGCTATTGATAATTTTTGGAAAATTATGCAGAATTTAAAAAAATATTTAAAACACGAATTAATATTTCTTCATGATATGAAGATATTTCTACATGATATAAAATGATATTTTCAAATTCAGCATTCTAATATAATTTTTTAAATAATTTAAAAAAGAGGGGTGTAATAAATGAAAATCAGCAAATTGCAATTTAAGGGACGTTCTAATGAATGAAATAAAATAATAACTTTAAACTTCAGTTTAAATATACTTGTTTTTTTTTTTGATAAAACTGTTACAACAATTTATTTATTTTAATTGATATTCTTTATTTATTTCACTTTAAAACATTTCCATAATTTATTCCTATGCATTTTTGATCAAAC
This sequence comes from Leucophora obtusa, assembly GCA_949987735.1. Classification (NCBI taxonomy): domain Eukaryota; kingdom Metazoa; phylum Arthropoda; class Insecta; order Diptera; family Anthomyiidae; genus Leucophora; species Leucophora obtusa. The sequence goes on along the minus strand of OX465299.1, from coordinate 184,790,427 downwards.
GTAAAACATAACCAACATAAGCTTTGGCCACAAAGTTTTCAGAATCCACCAGTTGTCTATAATAAATAACAAAAATACAAACATATAGTACACATTCAGGGGAAAAAATATTATAAGACTGATAAATTATTAAAAGTTTTATATTAAGATAAAAAAAAAAACACCAACATACCCTTGTTGTATACCCGACTGTATGGAACTGACAGCTACTTCAACTTGAGAGCCAACATTATTAGCATATTGGCTTAAATTTATACCGACATCAGAATTACCAATATTTAAAACAATCAAAAAGGAATCAGCATCATCAGAAGGAGAAATTCTTAAGAGACAATAAAAAAAGTAAAAAAAAAATATTAGTGAATTGTAAATACACTCAAACAATATATTTGGACAATAACTGAAAAATTGGCCAATTTTATAAAAAAAAAAAATCACAGATTTAGTAGAACCTAAATTTGTTAAATTTAACTAACAAAACTACATTGTTGTTTAAAGATACAAAATTATCAATAATGGCTTTAGGACCATAATTCAGTTCTAGGTCCAAATATTTTTCACAACTTTTTGTTGATCTCGTACTTACCTTTCATAAATCAATACTTCTCCTTGAACAATGGGTTGTATTTTTTTGCCACTAAATGCAGGTTCATGTTTACGCAACTGAGTAAGACTTTTGAAAATTTTTAAATGTGAATTTTCATCAGCCAATTGTTTTTCAACATTCTCCTGTTTATAGCCATCACCGACTGGTAACCAGGTCTTATCGGCTATACTGAAACCAGCATTTTTAGAAGAATCCCAACGGAAAGGCGTACGTGCAGGATCTCTAGTATATCTTTGATAAGTTTGGGGATCAGCATTGCAACCCTGAGGATCTACAGTGTCTTCCCAGGAGACTTCAACATCTTCGGCGCCATATTCTTCACCCTGGCATGAAGAAAAATATTAGCGCACTTTTTTAATTTAAAAAACCATTTCAATTTTAAAAATTTGCTAAAATTAAAAAAAAAAAATTGCTAAAATTATGAGAAAAACGGCAAAATTAAAAAATCGCCAATCTAAAAAAAATTTCAAAAGTTAAAGCAAAGATTGAAACAAATCACTAAAAATTAAAAATAGTCACCAAAAAAAAAAGCTGAAATCTATAAAAAAAAAGTAAAAATTGATAGTGTCTTAACGGCGATTTATCGAATAAAAATCGCTATACCTGAAAACGTCGGCCAAAGTTAGAAAGAAAACGCTAGAAATTTAATACAATCAGTAGAATTAAACAAATTGTCTAACTGAAAAACCAAAGGAATTGAAATCTATATTAAGGCACATCTGCACGAGATAAAAAATCGCTAGACTTTATGAAAATGCAGCTCTGTATAATTCAACGAAATGTAATCTCTAGGCCATTGAAAATACATAATTTCTTTAATTATTAACAATTTTTAAGATGTCTTGTAATATTACTGAACATTTCAGTTTATTAAATGCATCTTTTGGTATTTGGAATAAAAATTATTCTTTAAAATACAACAATTTTAATAAAAACAAATACTTGACAACTAGAGATGATATTTTTACCATAAAAATTAGTGCCACTAGTATTAGAGATGACAAATTTAGAGCCAACTCTACGAGATTTCTATCCCGTGTAGATGTGCCTTTAGGACTTGTTATAAATTTGTTATTGACGTTAATTCAGAAAAAAGTGGTCACCTTACACATATTTTACATAGATTTTAAAGTGTGATATATCAATTTTTTGCCTCGAGAAGACCAGTGTTTTGCTATAAAGATAAAATCAAATGAAAAAAAATTTAAAAAGGTGACCCCTACATTCGGCAACCAAAAAATAAAAAAAATTCTACTGGGTTTATCGAAAAACTTTCTTAGCAAAAGTTTAATGATTTTTTGCGAGCTTTAAATTTCTGACATTAGGTTGGTATATTAGGGTGGCAGCAACTGAGATCTGGTGGGTAACTACTAGAACGGGATATTTGAGGTCAATGGCTCTTAGAGCAAAATACTGGTCTCCTCGAGAGAAAAACATCGATGTATCACACTTTAAGATCCGACTGTAAATGCCAAAGATATAACGAAAAATGTAAAATGGCGACCCCTACACACATAATAATCCATGCATAAAAATACGAAATTCGTGTCAAAACAACAAAAACGTTCGTAATATAAACCATTTTTCGTATATTTTACGAAATTTTTTGTTATTTTGACATTTTTTCGTAATTTTATGCATGGATTATTATGTGTGTACGTTCAGCAAAAAGAAAAAAATTTGAAATTGCCTTGCAAAAATACTTCATATTGGAGGGTGGTACGGTCTATTGTCACCATTTTGAACCTGTTTGTACTTGTAGGGCAAAAAGCGCTTATACCTCAACGTAAACGAATATCGAAAAATTATTAAACACGCCCTCAATGAAATCAACCCCAAAATGTGTGACTATACAGTTGAAAAAATCATTTCCCTAAGGGTTTTCTCCTCTACAACATAAAGATCTCACATCTTGGTCCGCGGCGAATTATTATTTTAAAAAAATCTAACAAATACTTACATTATAAGTCACTGCAATACCAGGTAATGTCTGTAGTAATATATTCACTAAATCCTTGCGTTGAGTACCCAAACGAGAAGCCAATCTTCGATTATCATGATTACCCAATACCCAATTGGCATAAGTACCCTCAGGCATATTATCCAACCAATGTTTCACATAGTATTTAAAATCTTTAGCCTTACTGTTTTTGGTCAAACCAGCAAGCATTTCAAAATTGAAAGGAATATGAGAACCGTTACGTTGCCCATTGCCATACATAAGCATTAAATTTTCAAAACTGGTATAAGCCTCAGTTAAGAGAATTTTTGTGGAAGAATTATGTTCGCGCTGGAAATTTTCGATCACTTCACGCCATTGATAAACCATTTCAATATCTTCGGGTAAAGAATTGGTATAAGGATGTTGTAAATGACACCAATCAGTGGGATCAGGACAAGCGGAGCTCTCATCAATTGGTTCATCGGGATATGTACCAGTTTGGAGATCAATTTCGTTTTCAAATAGAAAGGGAACAGCATCAATACGAAAACCATCAATACCACGTTCTAACCAATATACCAAAATATCCTTCATGGCCTGAACAACTTTTGGATTACGATAATTCAAATCGGGTTGTTTAACACCAAATTGATGTAAATAATATTGTTGTCTTTGATCATTCCATTCCCAGGCTGAATATTTAAATTGTGACAGCCAGTTGCTAGGAGCATCCATTTTTCCGGTAGAGGGATTATAAACACCATTATGCCATATATAATAATCACGATATTCAGGATCATTAGCCACCGATTTTTGGAACCACTCATGTTCATCACTAGTATGATTGGGAACAAAATCTAAAATAATTTTAATACCCACTTCATTAGCTTTCTCAACTAAAAGCTGTAAATCCTCGACAGAACCATATTCTCCCTGAATTTGATAATAATCCGAAATATCATAACCAAAATCAGCCATAGGAGATTTCATAATAGGAGACAACCAAACACCATCCATACCCAAATCTTTTAAATATTGAACTTTTTCAGCAACACCTTAAATATAGAGACAAAATACATTACCAAATCCATTTAAAATATGTGATTTGTATCACTTACCCTTTATATCTCCTATACCATCACCATTACTATCCTTAAAGGATCTAGGATAGACCTGGTAAAAATTACCATTTTCCCACCAATCACGAGCCGAAACTTGCAATGCTAATCCCACTATAAATAGGGAAATTAACTTGAACATTTTAAAATGTGTTTTAAGATATACTTTTCGAATTTATTCTTAAATCGAAACTACAGTAATCGCATCAGTCTCGGGCTTTATATAGTCCAAATAATTAAAGAATTGGTTTTAAACTGTTGTATTTTTTTTTTTCTTAGAATTTGAATAATAAACATTTGTATCAATATTATGCAAAAATTTTGTGTGATAAAAAAGTTTTTATACAAAGTAATTGTATTTATTTGTAAAATTACAAATATTTATCGAGATCAATTTGTTGTCAATCTAAATAAATATAAATTAGAAATTAAATATATTAAATAAACAAATAAAATGGTTGACATAACAACTAGAAATGGGCACGTGAATTATTTTGACACACACTCGCTCACGAAAGAAATATTCCACTTATGCACAATAACCAAAGAGTATATATTTTGTAAAGAGATTGCGGTATGCTCCATCAGTGAGAAATATTTTGTTCTATAATGTGTCTTCAAACAGAAACATAATCAAACTAATACCAATGTGCTCATAAAAACCAAATATTTACATCAAACATCATTATTTGCTCTATTTCTATGATTCAAACATGAATTATAACCAGGGATGGAAAAAAAGCTACAAAATGATTTAGTTATTATAAAAATCAAGAATGGAAGCTTAATTACACTATATCAAAAGGTATTGTAGCCCTAGATTATTAATTTAAAAAAAAACACAAGTAGGAAATTGCAAAATAATGGCGGAATATGGAAAAAGGCTTTGTGGTTCAAAAAATTAATTAAAAAACTTAATTAGCGATTTACATTCTGTAAACAAATATTTCAATGGAAAAATTTTCCTTTTTGTAAATTTTTTTCGTGATTTTTTTTATGAAATGTGTATTGTAGTCCCTAGATTATAAATTTAAAAAAATCACACTTAAAAAATTGCAAAATAATAGCGGAATGCGAAAAAAGACTTTATATTACTAAATTTAAAAAACTTAATCAGCGATTTACATTCTGTAAACAAAAATATTAATGCAAAAATTTTCTTTTTTGGAAACTTTATTTTTCGCGATTTATTTATTTTTTTTTAAGAAATCGCACCTAAAAAATTGCAAAATAACAGCGGAATACGAAAATGGGATTTATGGTGTAGAAAATGACGCAAAACTGCTAATTAGCGATTGACATTCTGCAAACGAATATATTGATGCACAAATTTTCCTTTTTGCAAATTTTTTTTCGTAATTCTTTTTATATTCTTTGGATTATGAGTTAAAATATACCGCAATTAAAAAATTCCAAAATAATGGCGGAGCTGGAAAAAGGATTTGTGCCGCAGAAAAAGAATTAAGAAACTTAATCAGTGATTAATACATGAATGGATGTCACTACATTGCTAGATCTGTCAAAACAACAGAGTAGTATATTGGAAGGTGACAAAGCAAATTGTGGTAAAAAAATTTTTGTTGTTGTTTTTGTTTTTTCTTTGATATTTTAAATGTTTAATAACGCTCCCAGACGAGAACAAGAAATTCTCAGTTAGTTTGTAGGCGATTTCCTTAGGCAAGAATGAATTTGTTAAATACGTTTGGGATTTTAGCATATCTAATTCCTTTAAAGCACAGTAAGTTGTTTCGTTTTCACATTACTGTTATACTCCATATAAAAAAACGATTTTTCACGACAACGAGTTTCACGTGAAAATTGTGTAGACTTTGTTTTCACACAAATTTAATATACAAGACTACTATTTTTCCTGCGAAAAGGTGACAATTTGTGTTTATTGTGATGGTGCCTTTCCAATAAAATAAAAAAAATATTAATTTTCAGAATAAAAATTAGCTTTTTAGGCCTTTTAAATTTGATTAAAATTTTTCACGTGAAAACCAACCTACGGTGCTTAACCGTTCATTTTTGGTATAAGATATGGGTATTATAGTCCTTGGATTATGAATCTAATAAAACCGCACGAGCGAGCCTTTTCCATCCCTGATTAACAAGTCTGTGTTCGTTCCTGTTTGAAGGCACATAATATTTTGTATCACAAAAAGTATTGAGCGATTTGGCCAAATTTAATAAAATATTTAACATTACACTAATGGAAAAAAGTCTGTATAAAATTTAGTTAAAACTACTAAAAATTAGTTAAAAATAATGCTGCAGCAAAAACTGCTACATTAGCAGATTATTTTTGATATATAGAATTTAGATAGGAACACTAAAAATAAAACTGTTAAATATACAGAATTTTAGTTATATGTGAGTTAAAGTTTTGTTAATAGAAAATAACAAATTAATTTGCTAAAATCGGCAAAAATTTTGCTAAATAATTAGTAGCCTAAAAAATTTTAAGTATTTGCTTTTTCTTATTTAGCAAAAAATATCTGCTAATTTTTCAGTTTTTTCTGCAGTATCATTTTTAACTAAATTTTATTTGCTTTTTCTGCTACTTTTACAGATTTATTTCTATGAGTGCGTTTACAAATATTTGAGTAGAAATTTAATTTTAGTTTTTTCTGTGTGTATTTATTGCACAGTTGATTTTTGCGCTCGTATACTAAGGATCCGGGACCCGTTCCGAATGTAGTTTCCTTCCAAAATGTAAAATTTAATTTTTGATTTTTACTATAACTTTTTTGTTTAGGCTTCTTTACGATTTTTTGTTAATTCCCACGTTATTTTAAGTGTGAACGCCAGTTTTATAGTCACCAGACAAAAAATTAAAAACGAATTGCAATTACGAAATTGATAATATCAATTATATTTTAACTGATTTTGAACCATTAATAGAAATAAGTAAACAATTCTTAACTCATTCGATTAAATATTTGTTTAAAACCAAATTTTATTTTAAACAAATCTTTAATTAGATTGATTTTTACTTAAATATTTCTTAAGTAAGAAATTTTCAAGCAGAAGCTGGACCTAAGATAACTATATTTTTTTGTTTTATTTTTATTAATTTTTTTTATTATACCCAAGCCTAAGACAACAAAATTAAAAAAATCTTCCGATAAACAATGGCAACCAATTAAATACTACAACATTATACATACTGATTCATACGAAGTCATTGAGAAATTAATATAGTTTAAGTATTTATTTAAGATAACTATATAAATCATCATCACAAACTATTTCAAGTACAAAAACACCTGAAAATAACAAAATGATAAGATCTTTTCATACGATTGAGAAATTATACTAAAAATCACAAATTAAATAAAATCCAAATAAAATTACCCCCTCTAAATGAGAAACGGAATATTGTCATGCTTGAGTAAAATGTAAGTGCATAAGAGTAATAACCCAGCAAACAATTTTTAAATAATTTAGAAAAATTTTACGACAAGAAATTTTATGCTCCCTGCAAGGATATTTTTATAACAAAGTAAGTGAAAAAAATTATAACTTACTTTTTAAGATTCTTGTACGCATAAATGGAAGTACTTTTAAAGTAACCGTAAGGAAAATTTATACAAACTTATACAGAAACGGTTCGATTATTTGAAAGAGACCTGTCACTTTAATATTATGTTGTCGTAGAAGAGTGGAAAGGCGACAGGTTACTAAACATTTCTTAATACACGGTTCGGTGGAAAAAGGAAAGAAATACAATCAATCCTCTGACAGACGACGAAAGTCATTGGCGTACGTTCAAATTTTAATTTAATTTAACTTTTAATGCAAACTTTTACTGGTTTACCACAATTAATGCACAAAATAACCTATGGAGTATTTTAGGTACTCGTTGCTAAAATTTAGTAAATCATACAATCAAACTTAATATTTTCGCTGTTGACAAAACAATTGTGATTTTGATAACGTTTAGGAAGAAAAAAAAATATTTTAACAAATAATTTTTTTTAACACACTTATAAAAGCAATTGGTATTCTATGAATATTTAGTAGTTTTAATTTGAAAATAGTTTGATTTATACAAAACGAACGTATTTAATGTGGTGAAAGAAATTGTTTAAAAATGGAATTATTAGGAAAACTTATGATATTATTTTCCTTGGTGGCTAGTAGTTTAGCTAAAGATTGGTGGGAAAATGGAAATTATTATCAAATATATCCCAGATCATTTAGAGATAGTAATGGTGATGGTATTGGTGATTTAAATGGTAAGAAATTGAAACGATATTATTATTCGAATAATCGGTAACACTGTGCAACAGTATTTTCGGGCGTGGATAGTTCCAATTTTGTTGAACAGAATTCATGATTTTACATTACGTATCAATTTTTGGATACTTTTTTGAGGTACTTATTCTATGAATCAAAAATTACTCCAATAAAATATATTTTTTTGATATTTAAAAATTTTTTAAAAAATTGTTCACATTTTGGACGAAAATATCAGCCGTCTAAAATGAATACCAAAAGACACAACAATTTGAGGCAAATTATTAAATCCAAAAGATGAGTCAGAAATGTAAATAATTTTGAATATTTTGTAAATAATTAAAAAAAGGCTCAAAAAAGATTAATTTTTGAGCCTTTAGAGTTTTTTAATTTTTTTTTTTTGAGTTCCTTTTTGATTCACTTTTCTTCTAATTTTTGATAATTTATAATATTTTTTATAATTTAATAAATTATGTATTCTATGTCGTAAATGTTGTATTTATTTTTTAACTTTCCTTAGGTGTTACTGAAAAACTTCAATATCTTAAAGATATTGGCTTTACCGCTGCTTGGCTTTCACCCATTTTTAAATCTCCCATGGCCGACTTTGGTTATGATATCTCCGATTTTTATCAAGTTCACCCGGAATATGGTTCAATGACAGATTTTGAAAATATGATTAAGAGAGCCAATGAAGTGGGTATAAAAATTATTTTAGATTTTGTACCCAATCATTCTAGTGATGAAAATGAATGGTTTAAAAAATCTGTGGAGAATGATCCCGAATATCGTGATTTTTATATCTGGCATAATGGTAAAATTAATGAGACTACTGGTGAACGTGAACCACCCAGTAATTGGTTAAGTGCTTTCCGTTATAGTGCCTGGGAATGGAATGATCAACGGCAACAATATTACTTACATCAATTTGCCATCAAACAACCCGATTTAAATTATCGCAATCCTAAAGTTGTTGAGGAAATGAAAAACGTTATGCGTTTTTGGTTGGGTAAAGGTATAGCCGGTTTTCGTATTGATGCTGTTCCCTTCTTATTTGAAAAAGAATTGGATCAAAATAATCTATATACCGATGAACCAGTTATTGCTGATGTAGCTTCTTGTCCTGATCCTGATGCTTACTGTCATTTACAACATATTTACACTAATGATCAACCGGAAACTTTTGATATGGCCTATCAATGGCGTGCTTTGGCTGATGAATTTAAAAAGGAACATGGTGGTGATACTAGAATTCTATTGACAGAAGCTTATACTAGTTTTGAAAATATTATACGTTTCTATGGTGATGGCAGCCGAAATGGTTCACATATTCCTTTTAATTTTGATTTTCTATCAAATATCTTCAATGACACCACTGCTGCTGATATTGTATCTCATATTACTAAATGGATGGCTGCCATGCCCAAGGATGTTAGCGCAAATTGGGTTTTGGGTAACCATGACAACAAACGTTTAGCTTCACGTTTGGGTATTAATCGCGCTGATTTATTTAATATTTTACTGCAAACTTTACCCGGTAATGCTGTTACTTATAATGTAAGTTTATGTTAATACCAAAAATTTGGTTACAATAATACTAGATGGAATTTAAATTCCAGGGTGAAGAACTTGCTATGCATGATGTTTTTATTAGCTGGGAAGATTCTGTTGATCCTCAAGCTTGTAATGGAAATCCAGATACTTATTACGGACTCTCAAGAGATCCCGCTAGAACTCCATATCAATGGGATGCTTCTAATTTAGCTGGTAAGTTTAATAATATTGGTTTTATGTACACTCTAATTGTTGAGCACCTTCTCCTACAATTTAAAAATGCCAGAATATTTATTACTATTAAGGCAGGAATACACGTTCAATATTATTGATCACTGTTTTTAAAAATCAATCAATCAGAACAAAGTATTTAAAAATAAAATGTTCTGATTGGTTGATTTTGAATTTGAGCGTGTATGCCCTACTTTAAGGCAGGAATACACGTTAAATATTATTGATCAAGTTTTCAAAAATCAACCAATCGACCACCTTGTAGTGTACCGATCGGCTCAGAATCACTTTTTATTTCGATTTAACGATGCCCGTCTGTCCGTCTGTCTGTTTATGCAATCTTGTGCGCACTCTACAGGTCGCAAATATTAAGACATTTTGATGAAATTTGGTACACCGAATTACGTCGGTCCAAGAACCTATTGATTTTGGTTAAAATCGGTCCATGTTTAGACCTAGTGCCCATATAAGGGTCTCCCCAACACGCTGCAGGTCGCAAACACGAAGATATTTCAATGAAATTTGGTTCGCTGACTCACATGGTCCCAAGGACAAAGCTTATTGATTCTAGATAGAATCGGTCCATATGTGCTATATTTACGATTTTCTCTTTTATAATTTTATAGAAACTTTTGACACAAGTCCCACTTTAACCCATTCGAATTTCGGATACAAACATTAGTTGGCTTTAAGTCAGACTGGTGTAGGGTATTATATAGTCGCCTTCCCGACTTTAACCTTTTTACTCGTTTATTTATTTTTTTTTTTTTTTTGTTAATAATAACAAAATAACAAACACTGAAATACTATTCCAATATCTGGCAATTCTTGACTGCTGAAGTTATTTGGGTGTAGTTTAATTTTCTTCTCAAAAAGACATCACCATTTTTAGGAGAATGGTTTGAATAGATTTTAAGAGAAAATGGTAGCATCAAATATTAAGTGAAATCAAAATATACTTTATTTACAATTTTATTTACAGGTTTTACTACTGGTGATCACACTTGGCTTCCTGTAGCTGAAGATTATGCCTCTAATAATGCTCTAGCTCAGTTGAGAGCCCCACAATCTCATTTGCAAATTTTCAAAAAACTCATTAAACTACGTAAAGAACCCTCAATGCAAGATGGTGAACTAAATATACAAGCCATAGCCGATGATATTATTATTTACTCTAGACAAAAGTCGGGTAGTGATTTATATGTGGTGGTACTGAATTTAGGCACCCGAGATCAAACTATTAATCTAAATCAATACTATAATTTGGGTAGCAAAGCTGAAATTATAACCACTTCCTTGCATTCCAAACATAGTGATGGGTAAGTTAGAAAAATTATTTAGAAATTTACAAAAGAAAATAATTAAATAAAAAATTTCTTTTTCAGACAAACTGTTGATCCTACTTCCTTTTTAGTTGAGGCTGAAGTTGGTACAGTTTTGGTAAACGTATAATCGTGACAAAATAAAACTTTTTATAAATTTGAATTAAAAATATTAACAAAATTTTATTTTAATAAAAAAACAAAATTATACTATATTCTTTCTCTTAATCTTATATGCACACCATTTTCGGATTTTAATGTTAATACTGCTGATAAAATTGGTTCATATTTATGTTGGATTTTGTTTTCTTTGTAAGGTCCAAAGAATGTAGTAACATAGCCATCTTTCGAGGCAAGTTCATCTAAGGCAGGTAAAATTTCAAAATTACGCACAATTTTGGAGATCACAGTTTTAATTTCTAATTGGGCAAATTTCTGTCCAACGCAATTACGGGGTCCAGCACTAAAGGGTACATATTCAAAGGGATTTTGTTTCACAGTTCTTTTAGCCATATCAAATCTGTCGGGATCAAAACGATAAGGATCTGGGAAAGATTTCTCATTATAACCCAAGGCCATAAGGAACAGATTTATAGAAGTATCTTTGGGTATAATTTTGCCATCTGTAATAACAAAAATAAATATTGTGCATATTACTAGTGATTTTCAAAACTTTATAAATCTCTCTTACTTATATTGTACTCCTTATCGGTGAATCTTCCTATTATTGGTACACTCGGATACAAACGTTGGGCTTCTTTCAATACCAAATCTAAATATTTCATTTCGGCTAGTTCTTGGAATGTAGCATCCCCCTTCATATTTGAACCCATAATCCTTTGCTGTTCTTCGTAGACTTTTTGTTGTACTCCCAAATGACGTGAGATTAAATATACAGCAAATGTTACACCCGATGTGGTGGTATCATGACCTTCAAATATAAATGTTGATACTTCTTCATATATCTCTTGGGTATTCAATGGTCTACCATCGATGGTTGATGATAGCAGCGTATCTAAAAATGCCATTTTACATTTATTGAATTCATCGTCGGGAGCAGAATTTTTATTTGCTTCTTCTTGTTTGCGTGTTTCAATACGTTTTTCTATAACCTGGAAATTGTAAAAGAAATTAAATCAAATAATTAGTATTGTAGGTTAATTTTTAAATATGAACTTTTTTAAATAACTCTTTTTGTAAAAATAAAATTACTTTTTTCAAATAAAATTTACTTTTTTAAATAAAGACTTTTTTTTAAATAAAATGTATTTTTTTTAAATAAAAAGTAATTTTTTAAATAAAAGCTACTTTTTAAATAAACGGTACTTTTTTAAATAAAAGGTACTTTAAAAATAAAGTACTTTAAATGATGTACTTTTTTAAGTAAAAGGTACTTCTTTTAAATAAAAGGTACTTTTTTTTTAATAAAAGCTACTTTTTTTAAATAAAAGATACTTTTTTAAACAAAACGTACTTTTTTTAAATAAACAGTACTTTTTTTAAAAAAAAAAATATGCCTTTTTATATAAAAGGCATTTTTTGTATTAAAGGTATACTTAAAAAATGTACGAAGTGAAAACATTTTGACCAAAAGGAAATGTCTAATAAATTCTCTACCATCGCTTTTAAGAATATTTGGATTAATATATAAAATACTCTTTATCCGATTCTTCCCAAATTTGGTGCAGATGTAGAAAACTGCGAGATATGAATTTTGTTCATACATGGTTTTTTGAAATTTTGCTGTTTTCTTAGCGTAAAATTAATTTTAAACTTTAAACGCGTTTTCCCACAACCCTGAGTTCAAAATCGGCTGCCACTGTACAGCCAAGGCGGGTTAACCGATTTCGATTCGGGTTTTTTTTTCGTAGGCAATATAAAAATCTAGTCCTTATCGTGGCCCTCTTTTTGAATTTTGTTCAAATAAGTTTTCTATCCCCGAGCAAATGTGTTTTTTCTTGCCTTTTTCGGAATTTTTAAGTTTGTGTGGCAACTTTATTAAAAAAAAATTTTTTTAATAAAAATCGGCCCACGATAAGGACTAGAGAATTTATCTGGGATTAAGAATCACTTAAAATTTTTATTTTCCGATAATAAATAAAGGCTGCACACAGCCGATTTTGCCTTTTTTAAAAAAGACCAGTAAGGAAGTGGCAACTCTGGCGATTTTGGATGGGGAAATATAAAACTGATATTTTTTGAAAATACTACAATAACATAATTTTTAAATAAAAAAATAAAATATTAAAAATAATGTTAATTGAGTTTTTGACAAACGTTCAAAAATAATATGTCAGTAGAAAAATCTGTCAAACGGGTTTCAAATCGATTTGAATAATTTTTAATAAATTTTTGGTTGAAACATAGATTTTAACAAAGATTTTATTAATCTTCAAAATCCTCAGTACTTTAACTAGTTTTGAGTGTTAATTTTCAAAACTATTTATAACTAATTTTGAAGACCCCATTCGTTAAATTTTACAAAATTTATTGTTAAAATATAATATTTCCGTGTTTCTGTTATTACCTGGTAGATAGCGCCACCAGTGTATCCGAAGTTTCAAAGACGGCGCTATTTCTTTCCCATTTCTTTCTGGTCCATATCTTGAAAACTAAGAGAGATAGAGCAAAATTGACAAAAATTTCGACTACCCTTAACCACATAATACCCTAGCGAAAGGGGTTATCTTAATCCAAAAATGGACCATGGTGGGTCCAAGTACCCTCGGGAATTTCTAATAAAAATTGTCCACTTCATAAGATGGCCCATATCTCGAAAACTAGGCGAGATAGAGTTAACGTATAAAATGTTTGCTCCTTTAAAGTGCCCCTACATGACTTTAGATGGTAAGGACTAGGCCCGGAGAGGGTCCTGAGACTTTAATTTGAATAAATTTTACGACTCAGTATAATTACAAATAAAACTGTAGTTTTACTAATTTCTTACTTAGATTTAGATTTGTTTAATTTAACAAAAAAAATTTTTAAAATCAACAAATTTTATTTTAAGCCAAAAAACAGGAATAAATTTTGTTAAAGTAACAAATTTTTCTGTCCAGCCAACAGACGCAGTATTTTGGGTGATATTTTATGCAAATGGCATTTTTATACACAGTGGTTCCGAACCCAAAATAAGTATTAATAATAACTTAATGATTTTTTTAACTTAAGACATTTGTTAGTTTTTGTAATTAAATAAAAATAATTTTTTTTTAATTATTTTTCTAAATTTTACTCTCTGAATTTTAATTAATATTTTTAGAATTTCAATTAATGATTTGTGAATTTCAGTTTATATTTTCTGAATTACAATTGATCTTTACTGAATATAAATTGATATTTTCTAAATTACAACTGACGGTTTTATGAATTTTAAATGAAAAAACTAAATATGAATTGTTGTTTTCGGAATTTCAAATAGAATAGATTATGCACAGATGTGGAAAAAGTGACACATGTCAAAATTTTTACATACAAGAAGTAAAGTCGAGAGTGAAATAGAAACTAAAATGTTCATATAGTTTGTATTGGTATATCTTTCTCTCTCTAGACTTTTGTACTTTCGATTCATATCTGCACACAGAGAAAAAATATGCGATTTTCCAACTGAAATTCGGTTACATCTACTAAAATAGGTTGGTACAACTAAATATTGGTTATCACAACAAAATTCGCTTTATACAACTGAATTTTATTTACAATACCCAAAATATTTAGGAATCACATTCCAATAAGGTTCCACCAACCGAATTTATTGGTTGTAGCAACAAAAATAGGCTTAGCAATTCGGTTGGCAATTTTTTTCCTGTGTGTGTGTTTAATCTGTGATTTGAAGGTTAATGGTACTTAAAACTATTTCATTATGGCATTTTAGGGTTATGAATAATGATATTTTAGAGTTAATGTTAGTGCCTACCATGATGGCAACAGATTCAAATTTATAAATCAATTTTCTTACCTCATATGTAAAATTTTGTAAAATTTTTAAAGTTTTACAAAAATTTTTATAATCCGGGAATAATTTGTAAATAGCATGACTTCGTTTCAGTGGATGAAAAGAACGCATATTAATGTTATAGCACATACTAGAGGAATTTAAGAAAAACAAGTAAATATTTTAATATTCAGCGACAAATATTACGATACAAAACAAAACTTACTCTTTAAAAGCATTCACTATATCAGAATCACGATTATCCATAGCATTAATATGAACCCCCATGGCAGTATCTAAACCGAAATCGAAAAGATTTTAAAATTATTTTAAATCAGGTTTTTGTTTTTAACTACTTACCACAAATAACATCCAATGTTAGATAGTGAGCTTGATCTTGAAAATCAAATATTGTTTCACCTTTTGAAACACTATGCAACTTTTCAATAAATTTATTGCAATTTGTATTCATTACGATATGAAAATCTTGTAAGATTTTAAAATGAAATGAAGGTGTAATCATTTTACGATGTTTATGCCATTTCGAACCAGTGCTTGTTAATAAACCTTCACCCAACCAGGGATGTAACAAATCATAGACATCTGATTTTGTAATCAGTGTGTTACTTGATAGCACAAACTGAAAATAAAAGAAAATTCCTTTTAATATTTTAAAGAATATAAACTACAGGTATACAAAACAATAAATTTTACCTCTACATCTTTAACATTCGATATTACAATGTTCAAATAGTAACCAATCCAAATTCTTATATTATCCTGTTCAAATTCATAGAACCAACTAAATAAACTATTTAAAATTTCTGTAAAATAAAAAAAATATATATTTTACATCATAAATTAAGGTAAGTAATTAGAAAAAAAATAAATTTTGATAAACATTTTATAGACGTTTAAAAAAAGAGGTATTGAATAATTCACCCGTACCAAAAAAATTAGTATCTGTTAAATGAATATCGGTAATGCAGTGCTCCCATTTAATTTATATTGCTGTCAATATCAATTCAACACAAAATAAAGCTATTGTCAACAACTAGTTTAAAAATAAAATAAATAATGACTTTTTTTTGTTTAGTTTTTACTTTAGTGTTTTGTTTGAAAAAATGTTTTTATTAAATTTTTTATTCTTTCGACTTCCTTTACTTTCTCTCATTCGCTGTTAATTTTCTACCAATTCATGTGTTTTGCTCTCGTATGTGAAATATTTGTGGGAAACTATGCGCTCTTAAAACATCTTAATCGATACCCCCTGAGTAGATTTCAAAGTAGAATTCCTACTTGAAGTCAAAGTGCTAAAAAAAATACACAAAACTTATGTGGAAGAATAAAGTTGAATTAAAAACTAATAGTTATATAATTATCAAACTAGTAATTAGTATTAATTATGACTATTTTATATAGACACTCAAAAAAAGTTTATTGGTATAATCTAGTGAAAATAAAAATAATTTAATAAAATCGTTAAAGTTGTAGTTATTTTAAACTGTTAAAAAATAACAATGCCGTTAAATTAATTAACATTGTGGTAAAAATAAGTGAAACATTTTTACAATAAAATTTTTTAACAAACTGAAAAAAACTACTATTATTAGATTTAATTTTGTCGCACCAAAAATTTAATTTAATTTGCTGCATTAGACATTTCTAATTTTTATTTGTAAACTATTAATACATAAACTCAAAAAAAAATTTTAAATAACTAAAAGAAGTAACTGTATACTGCCAAAATATTGTTTTGGTAGACAACCAAACAGAATTACTGTTAAAAACAGCAACTTACTAGACTCAAAAAAGTTTTAAAATTACTATGTGACAGTTGATTATGTAGTTAGCAGTAGCTGTTGTTTTTAACTATATATAACATATATTTTCTTTTCTATGGAAAAATAGATAAAAAATAATATAAAAAATAATCAAAGTTATTTAAATAAACAATTAAAGAAAATTACAGTATTTCGTAACAGTTGTTTAAAGCAGTTATTTTTAATATTGTAATAAAAAACTACGAAAGTTACATTTTTGTAGTAAACAGTTATTTTTGTTAGTTATTTAAAAAATAAAAAAATTCGTTGAGTTTAGGACCTGCAGATCTTAACGGATATTAAACATTTTGTAGATGACACTAAAATAATACACACGTATTTTATTTTGTGATACTCTTCGTATCACATATTTTTTTCTTTGCGTGTATACCTTTTTTTTAACTGTCACTTTTATTACAATATACTGACAAAACTTCATAAGTAACATGCAATGACAAACTTGATTTAGCGTTTTATTATTTTATAGCGAATTTGCAGTCATATTTCCACAAGGTTTTGTTAAAATTTAACAAAAAGTTAAGTTCAAATTTTATATCGAAAAACACAAACATATTCATTAGTTTAAACGCCAGTTTATAGTTAGGCACTAATTACATGAGATCACAAAATAATTAATATCAACAACATGCATGTCATTAATCTTAAATGTTAATAATAAAATTTAAATAAATATATGCATGACTTGCTCGAATAAGCGCATTAAATCCCTTTGGAAAAGTTCATAGGAGAGAAAAAAAAAATTTTAACAATTTA
Organism: Leucophora obtusa; assembly: GCA_949987735.1. Classification (NCBI taxonomy): domain Eukaryota; kingdom Metazoa; phylum Arthropoda; class Insecta; order Diptera; family Anthomyiidae; genus Leucophora; species Leucophora obtusa. The sequence continues at coordinate 184,772,880 of OX465299.1, read as the reverse complement.
TTAACACACGGTTTTAAGGGTTATAATCGTAGTTTATATATTTAAAGACTTAGGCCGGATAACAAATGGGGGTTTAGTATTATTGACCCCCATTAACAAAATGTCCTGTTAGCTACTAACTGATACTTTAACTGACGCATTTGTTGTTGCAGGGGGAAATTGACCCCTTGTGACATGTCACAAGACAAATCCTAGGACAGGTTACCGAACTCTCATAAAAAAACAAAGTTCAGGTTAAGTTGGCTGCAGTTTTCTTGCACCCACGTATGAGTAAGGATACAACCTTGCGGATGCGGCTGCGGATTCCGCTGCGGAGATAAAATACAAATTAAATGACTGCGGCTGATGTTACGGTTGTTTTTATACATACATTTACACTTTCTTTACATGTATGTGTGTGTGTGTGTACATTTAGTGTATGTGTGGAGAGCACCAGCGATGGGAAATGAGGATTTTGTTTCAGTATAGAAAAATTTTTAATTTTTTATATTTTTTTTAATTTTAACTTCGGCAAAGATCATTGAATTTAAATGATAGGCTAAATGAATTCGACACTATACTCGTAAAAAGACCCCTACAAATAGTTCAAAATTCTGCTAAAAATTCTGCGCCATCAGAATTCTCAATAAAGTTGAGAATTATGGTCTGCTAAATTTAGGTAAGCTAAATTTTACAAACTGCTAAATACACAGACAATTCTAGTTAACTTAGCTAAGAAATTTGAGCTTAATTCAACAGAAACTTCACCTGATTTAACTGAAAATTTCTGCTAAAATGTCGCTTACAGTCTTGGTTTTTGGGCTCTACTGATCTGTCCCGAGACAGGCCCACATTTAGTTTTGGGAGTATAGGTGGCTCATAAAGATTGATAAGTTCATAGTATGGAATTTTTGTCCAGTTTGCTCTATCTCGCTTAGTTTCCGAGATATAAGCCATTTTATGATTATATAATAAAAAATTATGAAAATATAGCGCCATCTCTATGTGATGTTGATAGCAGAGACTCAAAAATATAAACTTTGGAAAATAATTGGGGTTTAAATTAGCTGAAAATTTGTAAAATTAAGAAACATAAATTACTAAATATTAGGATGCAAAGTTAGTTCAAATACGGATGAAAGTAATTGTTATGCTAAATGGGATTTACGAAAATATTAGTTCAATCCTAAATTTTAAGACAAAATAACAGAAAAAGTCAGTTCATTTGCATCAGAACGCGTTGAACAGACTTTTGTACTAACTTTCAACTTTTCCATCTCTGAACATCATCAAATATTGGGATTATTTTTTGAAAATATGGGAACATTATAGTGAGTGTGAGAATAAAAATATGCGAGTATGAGAGAAAATGCAGAGATATTAAATTAAGTTTTAATTTAGAGAGAATCCGCAGTGCGATTTTAATTGTCAAAACTCCATATAAAAAAAAATAAACGCAGAACAAACCGCAAGGCTTACATTTTTCAATACAAACTGTTAATGTTCGAAAGAGGCGATGAAAACCGTCTGGAGTGGCTCACCGAGCAGCTTTAAAGGGAGAACCACCAATATCGAAGGAAGAAGCCTGACAAAACGCAAGAGGCGGTTGTGGCATAGAATAAAAATAAAACAACAAAGTTGTATGTAGTAAGACCGCGGAAAAAAATACAAAACAGTGATTAACTTTGATAAAGTAAAAATTTAATGTAAGAATCTGCACGCCACTGAGCTATCCCAGCATTAACCCGGATAACAAAGAAATTATACGAAATTTTTATTGATAATATATGATTATATCAAAGCTATTTTAATTGGGTCTAGTGTAGATAACAAAAATTTATAAGCCAGGGTTACCATTCGACAATTTAAAAATTATTCAGTTGTGACTAAAATTGCACAAAAAGTTTAAACATACATATGTGCAGTTTATTATTTATAAAAAAGAAAAATTTTATATAAATTAACAATTAAAAAAAAAAAATCAATTATGAATTGAACTAACTAAAATTTACCGGTGTGCCCCAAATTCGGGTTAATATAAATAGGTGTGTTACGATAGGAATGGTTATTTCACTGGTTTTATAACAATTTTTGAAGTATTAAATAATCAACAAACTAAATGCGGCTGTTATCTTTACAGTGTTAAAAGATTAAACAAATTACTAGTCACTATGATAAGATTAAAAAAAGCTGTTAAAAATAGATTTTAATTATACAAATTATCAAAGCTTTATATGCAGGGCAAGAAGATTGATGCACTAAAAACCGTGTTTTATTTATTAAATATGAATTAAAAAGCATAAACTACCTAATGTAGAAACCGTAATGACATATCATTATTTTATGGACTACCAATAATGACACCGACTAACTTTCTGCATTATTGTAAAACATAGTAATAACTTGTTACTTGTTCCATTATTTGAAAATAAATAATAATGCGTTACCAACGGATTTTTATCATTATTTCAAACATAAAGTATTCTTCTAGATTTTTTTAAAATTTTTTTGAAATCTATTTTTAGACTAAATATTTTTTTCAAACTGGTAAGGATATATGTAACCACAAAAATTGTACAAAAAAACAATTAGTATAAGAAATATGGGAAACAAATTCGCTGAAAAATGAAGATTTAGTGTGCGGGAAAAAACCGGGTATGATGGCAACAAGATAACTAATATTTTTGTCAATGTATGAACTCGTATGTATGCAGATATTCTTTTTCAGAGTTAAATTTAATAATGAAAAATATAAATCATTTAGTTTGTTTCTAGGAGTTAATTTAGCGATATCACCTTTTTATCTTCCAGGTGATAAATTAGCGATATACGATTATCAAGCGATATCGCCGATTTATCATTCAGAAGTATCGCTTTCGTATTTCTTGGGAGTATCGCTATCGAGAGGACATTCACTCCCGAAAGGGGGATCTTCCACAATAAGAATATGATTATTGCCGCAATAAAGTTTTTCTTCCAGGCGATACGATTGCGAAACATTTTCGTATTGTAATGCTTGTAGGGCTACTTTTTGTATGTTGGCGAGTAAACTGACTTGTGCGCTGCAGGTCAGTTATGTTTTTATCTATCAAATACTACACGTTCAGATAGCTCAGATGGTAGAGCTATTGACTGCAAACATGGACTCCCAGGTTCGATTACCGCACTAGCAAATTTTAGTAAGAAAAATTTTACAATAACAAAAACATTTTTTTTTATCAAACTTATTTTCTTGAAAATCTATTTTTAGACTCATTATTTTACTCAATACTGGTAAGCACATAGATAACGATATATTTTTTGATTTTCTGTATACTGGTGTGTAACCATAACTCATTATTTTGCGCGACATCGCCATACAAAAGTAATAAGAAACGTAATAATAAAAGTAGCTAGTCGCCATTACCAGGTATACAGTTACATAACCACATAGCTGGTAATGATTTTCTACACAGGGTATGCATTTAAGATTTAAAAATATCAATGTTTTTAATATTATCAATTCAACTTTATTATTTTGTCTTAACAAAATTTTATGTAAGTAAGTATGTATGTATATAAATAAAACATTTTTGGTGTACAAATTTTAGCAACATCATGATGCTTTTAGGAAACTACCTAGTCATGTGCTTGATTGATAAGAAGCAAGGTTGGTTAACGAAACGAATAACGGTTAGGGTAACGGAAAAGGTATCGAATTTTGTTTATTACGGTAAGGGGTAACGGTAACAGTATTTAAGACTGTTTCACTAACAGTATACCGTTATCGAAACAGCAATACCGGCACGTACCGGTATTATAAATTGCGTTAAAAACATATAAAAGCAATTTTACATTTTTTATATAAATTAATAAATACCTTTAAAATACCGGTAACTACCCTACGGGAAATTTTAACAAACTGTCACCGAACTGGCCCCTTTATATGAAATTGACTGGTCACTTTTACATGGCGTTGTCATAGGAGGGGGAAATTTACCCCTTGTGACATGTCACAAGACAAATCCCAGGACAGGTCCCTGAACTTTGTTTTTTATGAGAGTTCAGTAACCTGTCCTAGGATTTGTCTTGTGACATATCACAAGGGGTCAATTTCCCTCTCCTATGACAACGCCATGTAAAAGTGACCAGTCTATTTCATATAAGGGGCCAGTTCGGTGACAGTTTGTTAAAATTTCCCGTAGGGTACCCATAAAAATAACTGTATCTGTAATGATAACAGTAATTGTAAACTTTTTTAGAGGTATTGGTAACGGTACTCAATTTGAAACGGTATTTTAGAGATAACGGTATTATAACGATAACGGTAACCAACCTTGATAAGAAGTCAAGAATAGAGCAATATATATGTTTTAGTATTTAGAGTTTGTATTTAGGCTCTGCCTGTTCTGGGGGCACTATCTTTCCCAAAACTTGGGTTTTGATAAGATATTTTGTCGAATCGGAATACATGAATCAACATAGCTGGAAATAATAAATGTGCTTTATTTTTGTAAACATAATGATGTTGAAAGCTCGTTATAAATAATCAAAACTAACACACACAAAGATAATCTCCATGTAAATATGTGTATAAAAATAAAAACGAAAAAATTGTGAGAAATGCTGTTTATTATTGTCGGTCTGTCCATGCATTCTTGTGCGCACGCTAGAAGCCGCAAATATCCAGATATTTTGATGAAATTTGGTATGTTCACTAAAGATTATTAATTTTGGTTGCGATCGGTCCATGTTGAGACCCCAAAAATTGGCTCTTATTTCGCACGCTACAGGTCGCAAATATGAATAATGAATAATGAAACATGGTACACTACCCAGTGTAGAAAATCATTACCAGATATGTGGTTATGTAACTACATACTTGGTAATGGCAACTAGTTACTTTTGTTATTACATTTCTTATTACCTTTATATGGCGATGTCGCGAAAAATAATGAGTTATGCTTACACACCAGCATACGAAAAATCTAAAAATATGTCATTACCTATATGCTTACCAGTACTGACAAAAATAATGAGTCTAAAAATTGATTTTCAAAAAAATAAATTATATAAAAAAAAATTTTTTTTATTGTATTTTTTTTTTAAATAAAATTTGCTGGTGCTGGAATCGAACCTGGGTCTACAGATTGCCAGTCAATAGCTCTACCATCTGAGCTATATCGACATGTAATATTTAATAGATAAAAACATAATTGACCTGCTGCACACAAGTAAGCTTACTCGCCAACATACAAAAAATCCAAAAATATGTGGTTACATATATCCTTACCAGTATTTAAAAAATATTGAGTCTAAAAATAGATTTGAAAAAATTTTCAAAAAAATCTAGCAAATTATTTTCAATTTGAAATAATGATTAAATAAGTCATTATCCGTAACTCATTTATTATATGTTTTCAAATAATGCAGAAGGTAAGTGGATGTCATTACTGGTAGTCCAAAAATAATGATATGTCATTACCGTTTCTACACTGGGTAGTTCACATGAACCCAGGGATAGAGCCCGTTGATTGTGAATAGAATCGGTCCATATTTCGACATAGCGCCAGTTTGGACTATATTTCCGATTTTATTTTAAACACATCTATTATTATGCAAATTGAAATTTCCTTCAACCAATTTTCTAATTTTTTACCATTGTATAGACAAATTTTGTCACCATTTTAACCCATTCAATAAGATAAGAAAACCAAAAAAATATTTATAAATATTAAGAAAAAAGATTTTAATAGATATAAGTTATGAAACTACTCAGTTTCGGTCATACATGGACTAATTAATTGAGTTTACTATTAAGAATTTTAACTAGCTTCTATATCATATTAAGAAAAATGTTAAACATTTTGAATCCACTTTATTATACCCTACACCACTACATGCGTAGGATATAATAAGTTTGTGCTGATGTTTTGTAACACCTTTTAGTATACCGATCGACTGAGAATCACCCTTTCAGTCGATTTAGCGATGGCCGTCTGTCCGTCCGTTGGAAATATTAAGATAAATTTTATTTTATATATTAAAATTTGGATTTTATATATTCATTTTTCTTCAATTTTAGACAAATTTTAACATAAGCCCATTTCAAGCCATTACAATTTCGAATTCAAACATTAGTGGATTTTCAACCAGGCTCGTAGGTGGGTTGAAAAAAATTAAGCTTTTTTACATTTCAGGAATATAATATTTTTTCCATGTCCCCATGTACCAACCAACGTTTTCATGTTTTATTTACTGTGTCGCCATTTGAAATCCGCGTAATATTATGTCGATGTCCATAGTTTGACAACAAAAAACAAAAAGGGCGGTATGCAGAGGAGTGTCAAAAAGAAATTTCGCCTTCCGGAAATCCCCTACGGTCTTTAAATTGATTTTCAAACAAAACGAATTTAAAAATTTTTTTTATTGTTAACATAAAACAATGAAAACAACATTTCTTAACAGCTTTACCATTTGAGCCAACATATATGACAATTAAAAATATAATTGACTTGCAGCAATCAAATTATTGGTAGTCCAAAACATAATGACACCCCATTACCATTTCAACACTGGGATGTAAAAGAATTTTAAACAATTTTTTATTTAATTAACCTTTTTTATCAAAACATAAATTTTCATTTAATTTTCAACTTCTCTTGTATATATTTATATATACATATATTTTAACTTTTTCATATTCATTTTCTTTACCACTTGGTGTTTTTCCCACTTGATGTGCATTTCCTATTATGGGCAGGGTTTTTGGCCCCGGTGTGTGTTTAATTTTTTCTTTAATTTTGCCATATTTAACTTCCAAATATATAATGGGCAATAAAATACCAATAATCACAAATAGTACAAACATTTTTTAGAACTCTTTACAGTTATATTATCTCTTAAAAACACAAAGACTTGATATAATAAAAAAAATAATTATATTCTCAATTTAATTACGTTTTTACGTCTGTTGCCGATGAAATTTTAAAACCGAATACTAAAATTTTAACAAGTTGCTTAGTTTTATATAAATTGCCTTTAAAGTCAAGGGGTAGATAAAAATTATTTTGTTTAACAAACAGTTTTTACTAAAATTAAAGAATAAATTTTTTAAAATTTTTTGGAAAATAAAGTAATGGAAAATAAATACTTAAAAAATAAATTTAAAAAATTAAAAAAAAAAATAATAAATGAATACATTTAAAAATATTATTTATGTGTATGATTTTGCAATTTATAAATAAATAGGAAAATAGTCAGATTAGTGTTGCCAGATAACGGGATTAAGCCCAAATTGGGGGGTTTAAATCTCGGCTAGGCAGCAGAATTTTGTGAGAGAGAGACTACAATTTTGTACAGGCTAAAAAAATATTATTGTAAGTATTTTTTATTGTTCGTCCAATAGCTAAATTTATAAACATTTCTGAGTCATTTCTAAATAATTTTTTGGAGTAAATAGATCCTCAAAAACCTTGGTGCCTTTAACTATTGCCTTTAAAACGCTTGTATTTTTGTAAAATTTAATTTCAGTCATATTCGATTCTTGAGTATTTTAGAGGGTGTTTTTAGGTTAACTATTAGGGGATCTTTAATGTTAGAGACACTCTTTGATGTTAGAGAGCGAACTCTCTTTATTTACAAATTTTGTTTTCTTATATACTATTTTAAAACTAAATATAATAATAATTACTTGCTGATTACACACATCAGGGATGGAAAATTAGTTTTTAGAGTTTGTACCAACCAGATCAAAAAATTATACTTTTTCGACCCTTAAGGTACCAAAACAATTTATATATAGAAAATTTGTCCGATCAATAACAAATTTGCAGACAATATTGCTCTACGAAGGAGGGTATGTTAGGGTGATTTTAAAGTTATTCCCAAAATGAAAAAACAAGATTTTTGAATAGCCCTCACTCTCATTTTAAATATTGAGGTTGCTACCGATTGTTGAAAAAAAATAATAATAAATAAAAAAATAATTATTTCTAAATGCTTAGATAAAAATATCTACTTTCTATAATATTTTTAACCTGCTCGAAATTAATGCCAAAAACATATCAATTGAGCAAAATTCTTAAAACTACATTTTTAAATTCAAATTTTTAAGCTTAAATCAAAAAAAATTTTTAATTTTATCATATGATCATTAAATATAACTTAGTGATTGAGAATAAAATACTTTTGTGGGTAATTCTTCCATCCAGTCACCGTGTGTAGCGCTTATAGACAAAAGGCCAAAACGCGACTTTAATGATATTTACCCAAAGTCGAAAAAAATAAATTTTTTTCGTAATGTATGTATGTTAAATATTCTAATTATAATTAGGTAATTAACTCTTTCCACCCAGGCGGAAAAATATTTTTGTTAGAATGATTTTGATCGGTCCACTTTTGGAATTTGAGTATTTGTTCAAAACTTTAAAGTAAAGCAAGTTTATATCAATAAATAATTTTAATTATTTTTATTTTTGTGGTGTAATGGTTAGCGCGTTTGACTGTTACACGTGAGGTTGCGGGTTCGAGCCCCAACCAAGGCAACATAAATTTATGAAATATGGTAATATGTATGACTTTTTTTCTATCCCTTTTTTTCGTCCTCCTTAGGTGTTCCCATAGCACTTAACCCCACCAAAGTAAAATAATATAATAGGGCTATGAACTAAAAAGCTTCAACAACAAGCAACACGTTAATTAATAGGAAGAATGTTTCTTCCCACCACGGTACCACGGTACCAACGAAGTTCAAAATGTACAAAAAAAAAAGTACAATTGTACCATATTTTCCATCCCTGGCACACATGTGTATCAGTACCAACTTTTATGATAACGAGTAGGTTCTGTTCCCTTTTCAATGTGCAGCTTTAGATCCCAGTGTAGAAAATCATTGCCAGATATGTGGTTATGTAACTACATACTTGGTATTGGTAACTACTTACTTTTGTTATTACATTTCTTATTACCTTTATATGGCGATGTCGCGAAAAATAATGAGTTATGGTTACACACCAGCATACGAAAAATCAAAAAATATATCGTTACCTATGTGCTTACCAGAACTGACAAAAATAATGAGTCTAAAAATAATTTTCAAAAAAATAAATTATATAAAAAAAAGTATTTTTTATTGTATTTTTTTTTTAAATAAAATTTGCTGGTGCGGGAATCGAACCTGGGTCTACAGATTGCCAGTCAATAGCTCTACCATCTGAGCTATATCGACATGTAATATTTAATAGATAAAAACATACTTGACCTGCTGCACACAATTAAGCTTACTCGCCAACACACAAAAAATCAAAAAATATGTGGTCACTTGTATTCTTACCAGTGTTAAAAAAAATTGAGTCTAAAAATAGATTTAAAAAAATTTTCAAAAAAATCTAGCAAATTACTTTCTATTTAAAATAATGATAAAAATAAGTCATTATAAGTAACTCATTATTATATGTTTTAAAATAAAATAATGATATGTCATTACTGTTTCTACACCGGATATTTTTGATTTTTTTTTTCATAAAATCAGTATTTCATAAAAATGTGGCAACTAGTGGTAAAAGTATATAAGTAAAATTATTTTGTGCTTGTTTTCATCAACATCATCATCATCATTTCATCATCATCATTATCATCATTTCATCATCAAGCAGATAATAAATTTACTTATATACTTTTACCTCTAGTTGCCACATTTCTTATCCGATTTTCATAAGTAATATCTTTCTGGAAAGGTTGTAATATTATATTGTTAACAACTTTAAATTTGGACGCCTCGAAAATGATTTCTTTGATATGTCGTAGAGGAACTTTTTTTCCTCATGCCAAAAGCTATCGAAAAATTGATGGCACAATATCAAAAAATGTTTGTCCATACAAATCGGCCCACTCTGATACATAAATATATATATTTTTTTGTTTCATTCACATTAAAATAATCACAATGTAGGTATTTGACAAAAAATCATATTTTTCAATAAAAAAACACCTTTTTTAAATAATTTTTTTTGTATTTTTCTTGAAATGTACAAGCCTTTCCAAATCACATATAAAAAAATGGTTAAAATGAAGAGATCATGCATTTAAGTGTTGAATATTGTGTTTTGTTAAAACTTGATTAACACCGAGTTGGGAGACAAAGTTATCCCCAACTGGCAAAATGGGATATAAGAAAAAACTTATCTGCCAAGACTTCAGCAGATTTTCATTTTTTTTTTTCTTTTATATTTTATGCCAAAAATATGCTATCAAAATTTAATATAGTGTTGATAATATGATCGTTCTTCAATAGTACTTAATTGTGAACTCTGTTTTGATTATCTGATTCAAAAACCATGATTGCTTTCTGTATTATCATTAAGGTGACCAAGTCACTACAATAATATTAAAACATCGTTTTAATTATAACTAAGCACAGTATTATCTCAATGAATATTTGAAGAATGAATGAAGTTTTATTTTTGCTGTTCCTTCTATTTACAAAAATTAAAAAAAAGTCTGTAAAAATTTTAATTCAAACTACTAAAAATTTGTTAAAATTTACCTTGGAGAAAAAACTACCCAGAGTAGAAACGGTAATGACATATCATTATTTTTTGGACTACCAGTAATGACACCCACTTACCATCTGCATTATTTTAAAACATATAATAATAAGTTACTGTTAATGACTTATTTTTCATTATTTCAAATATAAAATAATTTTCTAGATATTTTTGAAAATTTTTTTGAAATCTATTTGTAGACTCGATATTTTTTAAACACTGGTAAGGATATACTATGTAACCACATATTTTTTGATGTTGGCAAGTAAGCTTACTTGTGTGCAGCAGGTCAATTATGTTTTTATCTATTAAATCCCAGTGTAGAAACGGTAATGACATATCATTATTTTTTGGACTACCAGTAATAACACCCACTTACCTTCTGCATTATTTTAAAACATAATAATGAGTTACCGATAATGACTTATTTTTATCATTATTTCAAATAGAAAATAATTTTTTTGATTTTTTGAAAAGTTTTTTGAAATCAATTTTTATACTCAATATTTTTTAAACACTGGTAAGGATATACATATGTAACCACATATTTTTTGATTTTTTGTATGTTGGCGAGTAAGCTTACTTGTGTGCAGCAGGTCAATTATGTTTTTATCTATTAAATATTACATGTCGATATAACTGTGATGGTAGAGCTATTGGCTAGCAATCTGTAGATCCAGGCTCGATTCCCGCACCAGCAAATATTATTAAAAAAAAAAAAAAATACAATAAAAAATATTTTTTTTTATATAATTTATTTTTATGAAAATCTATTTTTAGACTCATTATTTTTGTCAGTACTGGTAAGCACATAGGTAACGATATATTTTTTGATTTTTCGTATGCTGGTGTGTAACCATAACTCAATATTTTTCGCGACATCGCCATATAAAGGTAATAAGAAATGTAATAACAAATAGTTACCATTACCAAGTATGTAGTTACATAACCACATATCTGGTAATGATTTTCTACACTGGGTAGTTACTTATATTATTACATTTCTTATTACCTTTATATGGCGATATCGCGAAAAATAATGAGTTACACACCAGCATACGAAAAATCAAAAAATATGTCGTTACCTATGTGCTTACCAGTATTGACTAAAATAATGATTCTAAAAATAGATTTTCAAAAAAATGAGTTATAAAAAAAATATTTTTTTTAATGTAAAAATTGTTTTAATAAAATTTTCTCGTGCGGAAATCGAACCTGGGACTCCAGACTGTCAGTCTATAGCTGTACCATCTAAGCTATTTCGACATGTAATATTTGATAGATAAAAACATATTTGGCTTGCTGCGCACAAGTCAGCTTACTCGCTAACATACAAAAAATCAAAAAATATGTGGTTACATATATCATTAGCAGTATTGAAAAAAATATTGAGGCTAAAAATAGATTTCAAAAAAATTTACAAACAAATCTAGAACATTACTTTTTTTTTGAAATAATAATAAAAATAAGTCATTATTGGTAATACTTTATTATTTAATTTGAAATAATGAAAAAAAGTAAGTATTTACTAGTAGCTCATTATTATATATTTTAAAATAATGCAGAAAGTAAGTCGGTGTCATTACTGGTAGTCCAAAAAATAATGATATGTCATTACATGATATGTTCTACACTGGGTATTTTATTTATTATTTTGTTTTGAACTAAATAGGAAATTTTCCAAGGTAAAAATTTATTTTGCCAATATGACCAACTATTTCACAATGTAGGGTAACCACTTATATCCTAACTTCTGAATAACCACTTATTCTATCTTTGTGAGTAACTATATATTCTTTCAATATGGGTAATCACCTTGGTAACTCATTATTCTCACTTTTTTGTAAGCGAGACGGTAATGAATTTTTGGACATCGCGAACAAAAGTAATATTGCGAGTAAATAGCCTGGTAACCAGTGAAACCCTTTGCGTGATACTTCCTCGCTTAATTACTTGGTAATGTCTGTTTTAGCTGGGTTTGTACAAAAATTACAAGAATATGCTGAAAATGTTGATCAAACAAAATGTTCGTGAATTGGTTAGAAAATGTACTTTGTTTATTCCAAGTAGTAATTAAAGATAGTTTTAAAAATTTTAGAAATCAGGAAGAATTACAATAAAAATTTTTTCAAATTCGAATTAGCCCAAATAAGTTCCAAAAAGCTAAAATGTGTGGCCTTCTAAAATTAGCAGTTTACTATCTTGTTAGCAAAATATTTCTGTTGATTTTTTGCAGGATAGACTGCTTTTGCATTCAACTAAATTTAGCTTAAAAATAACAAAAATTTTATAAATATAACAGTTTGTTTTTGCTATATTTAGTCTGCTAATATTTAGCAAAATTTTCTCCACATTATACAGTATAATTTGTCATTTTTCAATTTACTAAAATTTACTGCAAATGTATTTAAAATTCTGTGAATTTAACAGTTTTATTGTTGGTGTTCTTATCTTACTAGTATTTAGTAAAAAAAAAAAATCTGCTAATTTCAGCAGTTTTTTCTGCAAGGTAATTTTTAACAAATTTTTAGTAGCTTTCACTGCTATTTTTACATGTTTATTTCTACGAGTGTAGGCAAATGAATCTTGCTACCTTTTTGGTCAAAAATGCTTATCATCTTAAGTTTTTCGCTAATAAAATCGTTTAAACTGAAGACCTCCAAAAACGCCAAAATAGGTATCTATTTATTTTCCATGTACCACCAGAACATACAAATATTTTTAAGATATGTAAATTCAAGCGGCAAAGGATTAAAAGTAAAAATTTATGTCTATATATGTAGAAAGCGCTACTGGCCGCAATTATCGAATAAGTTTAAAAAAGAAATTAATTAATTCTTGTATACATAATTTTTTAATAAGTACCTATATTTATAATTTGAAATTAAAAGATAAAAACACTTATTATAATACTTATTAACAATTTAATATTAATTACATTTTTGTTTGGTTTACCCAAATAACCACCACATATACTTATGCCTACATGCATATATCCTACTTCCTGTGAATTTCTGTGGTCTTTGTAGTGTTATAAAATAACGTACTTTAGTACTGTAATAAGGTTCGATTCTTTGTTTCATTTAACACCATATTATGGTAAACAAAGAAGAGATTTACGTAACTTAAAAACTGAAATCAATCGGGTAAATATAATGAAACAAAACGTGGTTAAGGATTAAAAATTGAATCTGTAAAAAGCCTTAAAGAAAAACTGAAAAAATAAATATAGGTATATACATACTATATTTCATTTTTAATTAACAGATTGTGGAAGAGAGAACACGTCAGCTGTAAACCATTACACAAGATGCCACGAATACCAATGATAATGCCACACAGTTGAAGCCATTTTAAAATGTTCTTTTGAAGGCTAAATTGGATAATAGAGAATTGAAATTCTGTGAAATGTTTGAAGAAATATCAACATTTGTATATAGAGTATGTAAATGCAATGCCAGATTAACTGTTATATTCAATTGGAATAATTTGCATATGAAGTATGGTTTTTCTTAAAAGAGCTCTATAGCTGCTGCTTTATCCTTTACCAAGAAGCATATACAACAAGAATACACAATCGCTATCGAAATGCACATCGGACCGGATATCGGATAGAACATTATGGCGTTGTCAGAGAACATTATGGCGTTATCTGGTAAGGCCATAATGTTCTGTCCGATGTGCATAGTTTTCTACTGAAAATGTGTTAAATTTACTATAGTATCGTTCTTTACTATGACACGCACGTGTTAAATTCATTGATGGAAATGCCAAATTTTGAACTACTACCAGTTCCACAAAAAATACAATTAAAAAATAAAAGTAGTTCAAATTTGGCATTTCCATCAATGAATTTAACACGTACATGTCAAACTATGCTTGTGCGTTATGTTCCTATATGTTGATGTATTTGTATTATTTAATTTTTGCATATTATTTAATTGGATATAGATAAAATAGCAATTAGAGTGGCCCAAAAAAAACATGAAAGTTGGAATACGCGATCTCCACAATGTTGCCCCTATTGCAAATAAAAGGAATTTGAAATCAAAACTTAAGAAAATTAAGTAACTTTTAAGTAATTCGCGGTTTTTTAAAAATTATACAAGAAAATACATATTTTAGTTAAAATTTCCAAATTTTCCGAAAAGATGTAATTAAGAATTCAACTTGGTTTTGCCTTGTATGCGCAAATTTTTCAAATCTGATATTTATTTAAATGAAGATTATGAATCAGCAATCGAAATTTAAAAATAATTTGTGGTTTATAAATTATTCGCGATTTTTGAAAATTCAAAAAAACTCAAGTTTTTTGAGGTACTTTCCTAATGAGGAACTAAGGTACTGAATACTTCTCGACTATGATTCTGACTACTAAACTGACTGTTAGTTTATCAATATTTAATAGAAAAATAAACTTGAGATTGTGTTTCAAAAGCAGAAATAGGTATGCATAATACTTATTAAATATCAAGTTATTAAAATTTTTGGAAATATGTCAAGCATTTTCACACTGAGAAAAAGAATACACTAAATTAATGGCTGTATTTGTGCGGCAAACTATGAACGATAGCTTATGTCATTCCCATATAAATTTGACATTAGTAAGGTTAAGTGTTAGCATTGAATGTTGGCTAATGTCAAGTTTATATGGAAATGACATAAGCCAACGTTGATAGCTTACGGCGCAAACACAGAGAAAGTTCGTATAACTAGATATAAAATCAATAAAAATGCTTTTTATAAAATTTTTCATTATTGCAAACTTTAAAAAGTTGTATTCTCATTCTGTTTCGACAACCTTCAAAACATTTCTAAGTTACATAAGTTTTTACTATTGCAACTTAAGTTATAAAAATTTATATTCTCTATATTTAGTTCAAAAAAATACGAAGTTAACTTTTGTTATAATCATTTTTAACGTGTAATACAAAGAAAAACTTCAGCATCTCCTGCAGTTACTATTTACTAACGACTAAAAATTTAAAACATTGTAATTTGTTCTTATACTTGTATGTATGTAGTACCTATATGTGTCACAATAACATCCTTTCAATATGATTGCTATCTTCTTAAAAAAAAAAATAAAATAAAAAACTTTGCAAAATTTACAAAGTTTTTTTGAAAACTAAATGAAGAAAATTCTTGATAGATGCTTGCTACATACATATGTGCATTATAGCTTACAAATAATTTTTGCATAACCTTAATTTTTACACAAAATTTTTACACACATGTGTATTTCTAAATACACATAAAAAACTTGTTGTAAGTTTTGTAGTATCTTATAGTAGATATTCAGAAATTTAAAATAATTAAATTATAATAATTTTAAAACGGATTTTGTCACATTTATTGAAACTTTTGAAAGTTTTTATCAGCTCTATTTTATAACGCTATATATTTTTGTTAAAGTCGACTTTGGTTTAAATTTTGGTTCATAACTTTCAAAGCATTATTTTCAGCCAATAAAAATTTTTTAAAATATAAATATTTTTCTAGTGTTTTCATACATAAAATGAGCAAAACCTTATATTTAAGAAAAAAATCGACTTTGAATTTAAAATATACTTTTATAGTTAGATCCAATATTTTTCAATTTATTTTAAATATTTTTATTAAAAAACATCGATTTGTTTGAAACTAAGAATGCATACATTAAAAAACTGATTATCTACTGAAGCATAACTAAATATTTTTTTAAGTTTATGCTACTAATTGATGTATTTAAATAAACTAAATCAGAAAACTCTACCACTACTTACACAACATGTTAAAATGTAACATAAAAACTTACAACAAAAGTTTTATAAAATACATAATATTGCAGCTAACTTTTAACAACATCATACTGTCAACTTAATAAGTATTTTAATAATTGCATTTAACTAAAGAATGCTTACGAAAGAAATTTTACAAAATTAATGCTGAATAATGTCGGTCTGGTAAATGGTAAGGTAAAAAATGCAATACTTTCTTAGATACTCTGAATTTTATAACATAGCATAAGGAATCTTATAGTCAGAAAAATGTATAAACTAAAGTATGTATGTATGTATTAGACTGTCCCTTAAAATAGCGATCTGTCGATTTTCGTTCATTACACCCCCCCAGTTTTATTGGAAATGGTCCCAAATGGAAGAAATCGATTTTTGTTTTTTGAAAAATGTTAACCCGTGCCGAAAGTTGGACGAAAATGGCCCATTTTGGAAAAAAAAGTGTATTACTATTAAAAAATTCCCAAAATTCTAAATTTCGAAAAATTAATTTTTTATTTCACTTATTTATTTAATATAGTCAAGATTATTCAGATATGAAATTTTGACTTCATCGGATATCACTAACCCACTTTAGCCTGGAATCCAAAATGACCCACGAATTTGATAAAAATGCAAAAACGTGTTTTTTTAAATTAATTTTAAAGATTTTTTACCACATAATAGTTGATATTAACGAAAAAAAATAAATTGGAAAAATGATAATTCGAGTTTGTGTCTGGAGCGACTGCTTTGCAGGACATTTTACAAAAATTGCTCATTTTATCAAAAATTTAACCAAATTTAAATTTTTTCATCAAATTTTACACAGTTTTCGGAAAAACATCACTTAAATTTAGCTAGACTATAATTATCTTTATATTTCTTTAAAAAATATTTAACCCTTAGTGGCCTTGGGTCAGAAAAGTCCCATGAAACTTAATATTAATATGGACTACGATCATGTGCGGTTCCAGCAATTAATATTAGGGGAAAAATCATACGCCTCAGTGTCCAACTCAATGTATTTGTCTACGGTGGCGTATGATTTCTCCCCTTATATTAATTGCTGGAACCGCGCATGACTACGATATTGTAAAGCCAATAAATTGATTAAAAAAACAATCTCAACTGGATAAATATAATTATTTTATGTAGCGTGATCCATATGGAGTTTATTTTTATACTTTTGGCCAAAAACGCCCCACTAGGAAATTTACAGAATAACATTTTTCATAATAATAATCTGATAAATGTTATTTTTTAAATTTCCTAGCGGGTCTTTTTTGTAAAAAGTGAGAACATTAACCCTATATGGATCAAGTTACTCAAAATAATAATTTTTATCAAGTGGAAACATTTCTATTTTATTCATTCAAAGTGATATTTTTCCGAAAATTATGAAAGGTGTTATTATGTAAATTTCCTAGTGGGGCGTTTTTCGCCAAAAGTATAAAAATGAACCCCATGTGGATCACGTTACATAAAATAATTATTTTAATCCAGTTGAGATTTTTTTTTAACAATTTAATGGCTTTACAATACACGTAGTAATGATTAATATTAAGTTTCATGGGACTTTTCTGACCCCAGGTCACTAAGGGTTAAAGATTTTTTAAACAAATGTAAAGATAATTACAATCTAACCAAATTTAAGTGATGTTTTTCCGAAAACTGGGTAAAATTTTTTGAAAACATTAAAATTTTGTTAAATTTTTGCCAAAATGAGCAATTTTTGTAAAATATCCTGGAAAGCAGTCGCTCCAAACACGAACTCGAATTACCATTTTTCCAATTTATTTTTTTTTTCTTCAATATCAACTATTATGTGGTGCAAATAGCAATCGACATCTCCAAATTAGGCATTTTAAAAAATCTTTAAAATTAATTAATTAACCCTTTAGAAAAACGTGTAAGGCCACACAATGTAATCGATTTGGTGTACTTCATTTTGTGCGTACTTACGATATGGGATACCTGTGTATAACAATTGTATATGAAAGACAAAATATTTGAAAATTTTCAAAAATTTTGTCTAACTTACATGCCACTATACTTGTGTGTACTTATGAAGTACCATACCCTGGGTAAAGTAAGCCAGCTTGTGTGTAGAGTTTGAAAGTACTCGTAGATATTTGTGTGTACTTACTAGTATCTCCGTATGTACTTACTAGTATCTCCGAGTATTTACCCATACCCTGGGTAAAGTAAGCCAGCTTGTGTGTAGAGTTTGAAAGTACTCGTAGATATTTGTGTGTACTTACTAGTATCTCCGAGTGCTTTCAAACTCTACACACAAGCTGGCTTACTTTACCCAGGGTATGGCCGCATTGTAATGGCCCACAAGCCAATATACTTCGTAAGTACACACAAGTATAGTGGCATGTAAGTTAGACAAAATTTTTGAAAATTTTCAAAAATTTTGTGTTTCATATACAATTGTTATACACAGGTATCCCATATCGTAAGTACGCACAAAATGAAGTACACCAAATCGATTACATTGTGTGGCCTTACACGTTTTTCTAAAGGGAATTTAAAAAAAACACGTTTTTGCATTTTTATCAAATTCGTGGGTCATTTTGGATTCCAGGCTAAAGTGGGTTAATGATATCCGATGAAGTCAAAATTGCATGCCTGAATCATTTTGACTATATTAAATGAATAAATGAAATAAAAAATAATTTTTTTTCGAAATTTCGAATTTTGGGAATTTTTAATATTAATACAATTTTTTCCCCAAAATGGGCCATTTTCGTCCAACATTCGGCACAGGTTAACGTTTTCCAAAAAAAAAAAAAAATCGATTTCTTCCATTTGCGACCATTTCCAATAAAACTGGGGGTGTAATGACATATCTATTTTTAAGGGACACTCTAGTATACATACATTGTCCGATTTGTAAGGACAAAAATTTGTCGATATTGTGCCATCGATTTTTCGATAGCTTTTGGCATGAGGAAAAAAAAGTTACACTACGACATATCAAAAAAATCATTTTCGACAGCAACACGTTACAACGAAAATACAACAACAGCAAAAAATTTGCCTTCTCTTATTGCATTTTTGGAAGCGAGAGAAAAGAGTAACGCTAAAAATGCGGATTGCTTATAAAATCGTGGCTACTTTTCCATGTTATGAAAAATACTTAATATACAAGTAATTTTTATTTCTAACTAGGCCAGTACACGTTGAGGTAAATAGTGCAAAATTTCATCCATTTTATTTTATCTAATATACTAGATATGTGCCTTAATCAGTTTTTAAAATAAATATTAAAGTAATTTAAATAAATTATACATAAAAACCCTATCTTACTCATCAATGTTTAAGATGACATTTATACAATAATTTTAAAAAGTAGATTATGTTCATATATTAAAATGATCAATGTAGTAGACTAGTTAAAGTCTTTTAGTACCAGTTTTTGGTGTTGGAAAAATGCAAGAATAAATTTTGTGCTAACAAAAGGAAGCAGAAGTAATAAAATTGTTTAGGTAGATTGTGATATATGTATAACACAGGGGGACAGAAAATTTTGTTGTGAAACGCGTAAAAAAATTTTTGAGCATTTTTAAGGGTCCATTTTTGACAACTGATTTCTAAGGCTTGAATTTCATAGTATGTGCTACAGTAAACTAAAAACTGATTTTAACACACCCGAATTACTTATGATCCGAAATCAAATCCGAGATAGCAAAATGGGTCAAGGTATTCACAGTTTAAGTGGTAACGTTAGAACGTTGTAAAATGACATGATTCTTGAAGTTGAATCCATAGAAAGTTGTAAAATTTACCTTAAATGCTAATTTACTACTTAAAATAAGTACTAATGTTAACTACATAAGTGTTGCCCAGTGTTATTTTTTTAACACGCTTTTATGCAAATTATTTGATGCAGATTATTTGAAATGAAATGTCAAAATACAAAAATTCATTTTTGGAATCTAACAAAGGCAAATAAAATTCATATATAAACTTAAGAAATTCAACAAAACAGCATCAGTTAATTCGTAAGAAACAAACTAGAATCAAAACCAATAACTTCAAAATGTTTAAATTTGTAAGTTAGAATTAAAAAAATATTTTAGAAAATTACATCCTTCAATTTTGTATCTAACTATGTACTTTAATTTCTCTCCATGTCATTACAGGTTGTTCTCTGTGCTCTTGTAGCTACTGCTTCAGCTCTTTCGCCGCATGGTTTGAAAAGCCTTCTAGGTGGTTCCAGTGGGCACAGTGATGAAGCTCATGCTGAAATTAAATCTTACGATTCTGATGTACATGCTGAGGGCTTCCATTATGATGTGGAAACTACCAATCACATTAGGGCTGATGCTACCGGTGATGTCCATGGAAACATTCATGGTGCTTTTGAATGGATTTCTCCTGAAGGTGAACATGTTGCTGTCCACTATGTTGCTGATGAAAATGGTTATCAACCTAATAGCGATGCATTGCCTACTCCACCACCAATTCCAGAGGCTATTTTGAAATCGTTGGCTTATATTGCAGCTCATCCACAAAAGGATGATGTCTATCATGGTAAACATCATTAAAACTGAATTAATTAGTAATTAATTATAGAAAATTTATAATTAATATAACAAATTAAAATAAGTGTAGAAAGCACAAAAGAATATACCTTGTATTTTTTAAATAAGAAATTTATTAATATCGATACTAGAAACTGGAATGTCGTTAAATCTAGTAGAGAAAATAGATTATTTGTAAAACAGATAACTGTTTTACAAATTTTCATGGTTAGTATAAGATAAAGTTGTCAGAGGTTCTTCTACTAAAAAGTTTTCGAAAATCAAAAAACTTCTAATCCTTTTGTATTATATGGAGCAAAGGTTGATATTTGGATATTTCTATTACATATTCAAAATTCATCAAAATCGAAATTTTACAGTTTCCTGTGAAAAATATTTTTAATAAAAAATTTTTGTAAACACTTAAGTAACAAACAATAAGCTCCCAGTGAATGGAATTTAAAAATTCCTTTCTAACAATACCACTTTATATAACTCATCGTCTGAAAAGTTTGTATGATAACAAATAAAACATTTTTTTTTTGATAAATTTGACTTGTATCATCAACATATAGGATTTATTTTTGTATTTATTCTATTTTGTTAAAAAATTAATATTTTGTTTTTTAGTTTTCAAAATTTATAATTTTTATCAAAATCTAGCGATTGCATCTCCTAGTTATATTTATTTCTTGCTTTTACCCAAAACCAATCCAAGTAATACGAAAGCAATACCCCAAGAAAATAAATCGGCGATATCGCTAATTTATCACCTGGAAAATAAAAAGGTGATATCGCTTAATAAACTTCCGGGTAGAAAATAAACGATTTATTTTTTTCATTATTAAATTTAAGCCTGGAAAAGAATATCTGCATACATAATCCATTGACCAACATATTAGCTATCTTGATTTCATCACAGCCGAATTTTTCCGCGCATTAAATCGTGATTTTTCGACGAGTTTGTTTCCTACATATTTGTTGATGGTCTTGTACAAATTTTGTTTTAATTTTTAACAAAATGACAAAAAAATTAGAAATTTATTAATTTAGTTCGAGGCCAATTTCCTTATTATGAATTAACAGAATAAGCACTTTTTCAAAAACTGCTAAGGAAATTGGCCTCGAACTAAATTAATAAATTTCTAATCAATCACTTAAAAAGGACGAAAAAAAACAATTTTTATTTTTAAAATAAAAAATTAAAAACCAACATAATGATAAAAAATTCAAACAAATTTTCTTTATCTTCCAGATGATGAAAGGGTACTACTGCCGCCATATTATCATACAAATTATGACAAAAAATTAACCCCTCAATTTATAAATGCTTTATAAAGCTATAGCAGGTTTACAAAACGTCATTTTCATACAAAATTTGTTCAATAAACCTCCTATAATTTTACAAAGCGTTTATGAATTTAGGGGTTAGTTTTTGAATTATTTTTCCAAATATCGCCGAATTATCTTCCAAATGATAAAAGGAAGATAATTTCAAAATACTACTTGATTATTTTTCTACAAATGGAAAACAGAAGATATCGCTTTAATATCTTCTTGGAAGATATCTTTCAAATGCTTGCAGATAATTGTTTATTGAATTTCAGAATTTACATTTAGAACTCAATATCAATTTCAGAATTTTCATTTGAAATTCAGAAAATATTAAATTGAATTAAGAAGACATCAATTGAAGTTCATAACAACATCAATTGTATTCAGGAAATATCAGTTGACATTCCGAAAACATCAACTGCAATTCAGAAAATTTCTATTGGAAATCACAAATTTAAATTCAGAAAACATAACACGAATTTATATTCATGATTTCTGAATTTTAACTGATATTTTTTGAATTTCAGTCGACGATTTATGATTTTGAAGTAATATTTTTGGAATTTCAATTGACAACTTCTGAATTCCAAATAATGTTTTTTGAATTTGAAAAGAGTTGGTTATTTTGTTAGCCGAAGTTATTTTTGTAAGCAATTCAGCATGCGCATGACTATATATTTAATTACAGAAATAGTGTGGCATTGGTAACTACTACTTTTTGCACCACTAATAAGTATTTCAGCAAGATGTATTATTTAAAAACTTCTAACCACTTATTTTTTACTACTTATCTGTAAGGTGCACAAATTTTGTTCATTTTTTATGCAGCTTGCAAAAACAACCTTTTCGAAGAACAACAATGAGGTCTCAGACTGAATCTAATTCTACTGCTTATTATGTAGATATTAGTAATGAGTACCCATTACTAAGATTTTACTGCGATGTTTCTACAAAGTTTTCTTCAAAACTTCCCAGCCAATAAAATTTTGTAGTCAATGGTTTAGAGCAAATTTAAGCAAATATGTCAGTAAAAGTCCCAGTCAGTCAAAGTACCAGTTAACAGGATTTGATGAAAATGAGACTTAAGGAAAATGTTCTACAAAATTTGGATTTTTTAAATGCAATTTATTGCCAGTTTAATCAACTTCTACAAGTTTTGTAATTATAAAATTCAATGATGATATTCTTCCTTACTGGGATGAGCAGCGATATAAGCCAGAGCCTTGAGAATAGGCTCTGGTACTGGAGGAGGGGTAGGCAACAAATCACTGCTGGGTTGGTAACCATGTTCATCAGCAACATAAGTTACTTTAATGTGTTCACCTTCAGGAGAAACGTATTCGTATTCACCATGGATATTGCCATGAACATCACCGGAAGCTACTTGATGAATACCGTTGCTGGTGTCTAAAACAGAATCAAAACCATCAGCTCTAACATCGGACTTTAGGGTAAGTACTTCAGCATGCACATCATCAGAGGTTGTAGCACCACCGGCAGCGGCAAAAGCTACCAAAGCAGAGATAAGGAACTGTAGGAGAGAAAAAAATTATTAATTTTTTTCGTAACTTTTAAAAAAATGTTTTCATTCTTAACTTACGAATTTGAACATTTTGTTATAAAAGTTTTGTGAAGTTCTAATTAAACTGTGCTTATTTTTGAATTTAAAAAGGTTTTTATACAGAATTTTTTGCTTTAATAATTTGTATTTTGTATGTAGATAAACTAAACTTGATTTTAATTGTAGAGAAAAAAAAAACATATTGAATACAGAAAGTAAGACTTATTTTAGGGAGAACATAATTTCTATTTATGCAAATTTTTTTTTATATTACAGTCATAACAAGTTCTTTTAATGGGAATAATTTAAAACAAAACATTTATAAACGAAATTAGTATAAAATTTTTAATGAAGTTTAATGCAGTTTTTCATTATTTTGCTACAATTAAATTTAGTATTAAGGTCCCTCTGTTTTATGATATAGAATATTTAAAACAATCGCTTCCCAATATTTGAGACCACAGATATAATTTATTTTTTGCATTTACAAAAAATGGTATAATGAAAAATATAAATATAAGACATCGGCTGTAAAGTCCGTAGGATGATACATAGGTGGCGCTACTAATGAAAAATCATATGCATTTTTTTTTGGCTCACTGGCTAGATGGCTGGCTCGGGAGCTTGCATTTGGAACATATATAGTTTTTTTAGCTAGATAGTTGGTATGCAAAGCCTCATATATAGTACAGATCTTACATTTTAAAACATTTTAGAACCTAAGAAAAAATTCTCTTATTCATTACCATTTTTTTCATTATTTGTTAATTTTATGATACTAAATTTAATTGTAGCAAAATAATGAAAAACTGCACTAAACTTCATTAAAAATTTTATAATAATTTCGTTTATAAATGTTTTGTTTTAAATTATTCCCATTAAAAGAACTTGTTATGACTGTAATATAAGAAAAAATTTGCATAAATAGAAATTATGTTCTCCCTAAAATAAGTCTTACTTTCTATATTCAATATGTTTTTTTTTTCTCTACAATTAAAATCAAGTTTAGTTTATCTACATACAAAATACAAATTATTAAAGCAAAAAATTATGTATAAAAACCTTTTCAAATTCAAAAATAAGCACAGTTTAATTAGAACTTCACAAAACTTTTATAACAAAATGTTCAAATTCGTAAGTTAAGAATGAAAACATTTTTTTAAAAGTTACGAAAAAAATTAATAATTTTTTTTCTCTCCTACAGTTCCTTATCTCTGCTTTGGTAGCTTTTGCCGCTGCCGGTGGTGCTACAACCTCCGATGATGTGCATGCTGAAGTACTTACCCTAAAGTCCGATGTTAGAGCTGATGGTTTTGATTCTGTTTTAGACACCAGCAACGGTATTCATCAAATAGCTTCCGGTGATGTTCATGGCAATATCCATGGTGAATACGAATACGTTTCTCCTGAAGGTGAACACATTAAAGTAACATATGTTGCTGATGAACATGGTTACCAACCCAGCAGTGATTTGTTGCCTACCCCTCCTCCAGTACCAGAGCCTATTCTCAAGGCTCTGGCTTATATCGCTGCTCATCCCAGTAAGGAAGAATATCATCATTGAATTTTATAATTACAAAACTTGTAGAAGTTGATTAAACTGGCAATAAATTGCATTTAAAAAATCCAAATTTTGTAGAACATTTTCCTTAAGTCTCATTTTCATCAAATCCTGTTAACTGGTACTTTGACTGACTGGGACTTTTACTGACATATTTGCTTAAATTTGCTCTAAACCATTGACTACAAAATTTTATTGGCTGGGAAGTTTTGAAGAAAACTTTGTAGAAACATCGCAGTAAAATCTTAGTAATGGGTACTCATTACTAATATCTACATAATAAGCAGTAGAATTAGATTCAGTCTGAGACCTCATTGTTGTTCTTCGAAAAGGTTGTTTTTGCAAGCTGCATAAAAAATGAACAAAATTTGTGCACCTTACAGATAAGTAGTAAAAAATAAGTGGTTAGAAGTTTTTAAATAATACATCTTGCTGAAATACTTATTAGTGGTGCAAAAAGTAGTAGTTACCAATGCCACACTATTTCTGTAATTAAATATATAGTCATGCGCATGCTGAATTGCTTACAAAAACAACTTCGGCTAACAAAATAACCAACTCTTTTCAAATTCATAAAACATTATTTGGAATTCAGAAGTTATCAATTGAAATTCCAAAAATATTACCTCAAAATCATAAATCATCGACAGAAATTTAAAAAAATATCAGTTAAAATTCAGAAATCATGAATATAAATTCGTGTAATGTTTTCTGAATTTAAATTTGTGATTTTCAATAGAAATTTTCTGAATTGCAGTTGATGTTTTCGGAATGTCAACTGATATTTCCTGAATACAATTGATGTTGTTCTGAACTTCAATTGATGTCTTCTTAATTCAATTTAATATTTTCTGAATTTCAAATGAAAATTCTGAAATTGATATTGAGTTCTAAATGTAAATTCTGAAATTCAATAAACAATTATCTGCAAGCATTTGAAAGATATCTTCCAAGAAGATATTAAAGCGATATCTTCTGTTTTCCATTTGTATGAAAATAATCAAGTAGTATTTTGAAATTATCTTCCTTTTATCATTTGCAAGATAATTCGGCGATATTTGGAAAAATAATTCAAAAACTAACCCCTAAATTCATAAACGCTTTGTATAATTATAGGAGGTTTATTGAACAAATTTTATATGAAAATAACGTTTTGTAAACCTGCTATAGCTCTACAAAGCATTTATGAATTGAGGGGTTAATTTTTTGTCATAATTTTTATGATAATATTACGCTTTTGTCATCTGGAAGATAAAGTAAATTTGTTTGAATTTTTTTGTCATTATGTTGGTTTTTAATTTTTATTTAAAAAATAAAAATTGTTTTTTTCGACCTTTTTAATTGATTAATTAGAAATTTATTAACTTAGTTCGAGGCCAATTTCCTTATTATGAATTAACATAATAAGTCCTTTTTCAAAAACTGCTATTTTTCTTCATCAGGATAGCAGTTTTTGAAAAAGTTCTTATTATATTAATTCATACTAAGGAAATTGGCCTTGAACTAAATTAATAAATTTCTAATTTTTTTGTAATTTTGTTAAAAATTAAAACAAAATTTGTACAAGCCATCAACAGCTATGTAGGAAACAAACTCGTCGAAAAATCACGATTTAATGCGCGAAAAAAATCGGCTATGATGAAATCAAGTTAGCTAATATGTTGGTCAATGGATTATGTATGCAGATATTCTTTTCCAGGCTTAAATTTAATAATGAAAAAAATAAATTGTTGCATCGGACCGGACAGCGTACAGAAAATTATGACCTTGTCAGAATTGTCAGAGAATATTTTGGCGTTATTTGGTCATAATTTTCTGTCTGATTTCCAGTCCGATGTGCGATCCGATAGCGATTGTGTCTCCTAGTTATATATGCTTCTGGGTAGCAGTTGTTCCTGACGGAGGAAACTTCCGCAATACGAAATTGATATTGCCGGCAATAAATGTTTTCTTCCTGGCAATATGATCGGGGAATCTTCTTCGTATTGCCATGCTTGTTGGGTTGTAGAATTTAACATGCAAATGTCGTAGGGGTGGGGGCAATTGTGCCCAATGGCCAATTTTGGTACTAGTTGCGTAATTAATTTTAAAAATTTAAGGACGAGAAATAAGGGACAAAATTGGTACTAATGTGACACTCGCGAAACCAGTTTTGAAGTGACCCTTTGGCAATGTTACTGTACTAGTTGGCTAAGATATATAAATAAAAAATAAAGCGTTTCACTTGATGAAATTTATTGAGATAATTTGTTCCATTTACTATAAGATATTTAAAATATTTCTGTATTAAATATTGGCTGACAATTTCTTAAATAAAACTGGTTTGCAGAAAGAAGAAGAGGAAACATGTTGGCTGTTCATGTCAAAATATGATATGAATTGAATTTTTCCAGCTGTAGTAAAAGTAGTAAACTGCAGTAAGTAAACGAACAAGCCTAATATGATCATGTTTTTAATTTCAGTGTATAAAAGCTTCTTTTAGAATGAAAAATGAAAAATATAAATATATTTTTAATGCAATTTATTGGCAGTATAATCAATGTTTAAACATTTTTAACAAAATCTAATGATGATGCTCATCTTCAACATAAGGATGAGCTGCAATGTATTCAAGAGCCTTTAGGATAGCCTCAGGTACTGGAGGTGGGGTAGGCAACAAATCACTGCTGGGTTGGTAACCATGTTCATCAGCAACATATGTTACTTTAATGTGTTCACCTTCAGGAGAAACATATTCGTATTCACCGTGGATGTTGCCATGCTCATCACCGGAAGCTACTTGATGGATGCTGTTGCTGGTCTCCAAAACGCTATCGAAACCATCGGCTCTAACATCAGATTTTAGGGTAAGAACTTCAGCGTGACTCTCATCAGAGACGGGAGCAGCAGTAGCGATGGCAACTAAAGTGGCAACAAGTAACTGAATTAAATAGAGAAATTAAATAATTTTTTTCATTAATTTTTAAATGGAAATTTGTTGGCAGTTTTGCGTAGATTCTTCTACATATATATATTTTAAACTTACTAATTTGAACATTTTGTTGTTTTTAGGTTTGTGAAGTTCTTTTCTATAAACTTGTTAAACTGTGCTTATTGTTTAATTTCATTTGGTTTTTATACTGAAATTTTTAGAAATATAATGCTTTAAAATTATTAGAAACAAAACTTGATTATTTCTTAATTATATGTATAATATAAATCCAGATTTTGTTTAAGGAGAAAAATTTTTTTTGTTGTTGGTTTGTAGATCAATTTTATAACAAAATCTAGTTTAAAAAAAAAACATCACCTATATTAAATGCTATCATTTTATTTACTTTTTATAATTTTGACTTGATTTTTGGGTAATATATTTGACTGATCTAATTTTTTAATTTTTGTTTAATATTTTTAACCCATTTCGGCATATTTTAGATGGTTTTGATTTTATTTCAACTAACGATGCCCTCTGGGGTGTACACAATAGCGTACCACCTTACATATGGACCAGGTCCGAGAAAGCTCTCTATTCGTAACTGTAGTCTTATTAAATTTGATCTTAAATTGAACAAAAAATGTTGTTAAAATTCAGAAACCAGGAATACATGTTAATGTTAAATGGAATGTTAAATTCAATCAAGTTTTCTATTGACCCCAAAAAAAAAATATTTATAACACTTTTTATTAGAAATGTTAGACCGAAAATCTTGCAAATTTTAAGTTCGTTAGCAAAGGGGTGAAATACGAAAAATGCAATTCTCCTTGGAACATTTATTAAACAAAATCTTGTTTTTAATTTAACACTTAATACAAAGCAAATAATCTAGTTATCGATTTTAAATATTCCTCAAAAAAAAACCTGAGTATAAAAACCAAATGAAATTTAACAATCAATACAGTTTGTCATCAAGTTTATTGAAAAGAACTTCACAAAGCCACAAAAGCAAAATGTTCAAATACGTAAGTTTTAAAAAATTCTTAAAAACTATAGGAGTTTTAATATACTAACTTCGTAAATTTGTTGCAAACCTTGCATAAATATGATTTGTATTTATACAAGGTTTACAAGGAATTTACGAGTTTATATGAAAACCCCTATTATATTATTATTAAAGTGATAAAACTTAAAACTAATTATTAATTAATTCTATTTAACTTAGTTACTTATTGCCACTTTGTTTGCCATCGCCACTGCTGCTCCCGTCTCTGATGACAGTCACGCTGAAGTTCTTACCCTAAAATCTGATGTTAGAGCCGATGGTTTCGATTCTGCTTTGGACACCAGCAATGGTATCCATCAAGTAGCTTCCGGTGATGAGCATGGCAACATCCATGGTGAATACGAATACATTTCTCCAGAAGGTGAACACGTTAAAGTAACATATGTTGCTGATGAACATGGTTACCAACCCAGCA
Source organism: Leucophora obtusa (assembly GCA_949987735.1). Taxonomy (NCBI): domain Eukaryota; kingdom Metazoa; phylum Arthropoda; class Insecta; order Diptera; family Anthomyiidae; genus Leucophora; species Leucophora obtusa. The sequence continues at coordinate 184,743,232 of OX465299.1, read as the reverse complement.
GTGATTTGTTGCCTACACCTCCTCCAGTACCAGAGGCTATTGTTAGGGCTATTGCCTACATTGCAGCTCATCCTTCTGTTGAAGATAGCCATCATCATTAAATTTTGTTAGAAACAAAATGACATTAAATAAACTGCCAATAAACTGCATAAAAAATATATTTCCAAAATTGTTTTTATTAAATAGTATAGAACCAAATGTTAACCTATGTACATAAGTATGTAGACTAGACCGTACCACTAGAGCGTACCACCTTACAGGCAATCGCCATTTTAGATTTTTCGTTATATCTTTGGTATTTACAGTCGGATCTTAAAGTATGATACATCGACGCTTTTCTCTCGAGGAGACCAGTGTTTTGCTCTAAGGACATTTTGACCTCAAGTATCCCGTTCTAGTAGTTACCCACCAGATCTCACTTGCTACCACCCTAATGTACCACCCTAATGTCAGAAAATTAAAGCTCGCAAAAAATCATTAAACTTTTGCTAAGGAAGTTTTTCGCTAAACCCAGTAGAATTTTTTTATATATATTGGTTGCCGAACGTAGGGGTCGCCTTTTTAAATTTTTTTTAATTGGATTTTTACTATATAGCAAAACACTGGTCTCCTCGAGGCAAAAAAAATCGATATATCACACTTTAAAATCCGATTTTAAATGCCAAAGCTATAACAAAAAATTAAAAAAGGCTACCCCTACGGTCGGCAAAAAAAAATTATTTTTGAAATCGCCTTCCAAAAATACATCATATTGGAGGGTGTACGGCGAACTTTTTTTTTGAGGTATGGTCTACTAAACCACCTTACAGGCAAAAAAAAAAAGTGCGCCGTACACCCTCCAATATGAAGAATTTTTGCAAGGCAATTTAAAAAAAAAAAATTTTTTTGCCGATCTTTGGCATTTACAGTCGGATCTCAAAGTATGATACATCGATGGGTTTCTCTCGAGGAGACCAGTGTTTTGCTCTAAGGGGCATTAACTTCAAGTATCCCGTTCTAGGAGTTACCCACCAGATCTCAGTTGCTACCACCCTAATGTACCACCCTAATGTCAGAAAATTAAAGCTCGCAAAAAATCATTAAAATTTTGTTAAGGAAGTTTTTCGATAAGCCCAGTAGAAATGTTTTTTTTTTTTTTTTTTTTGATGCGAACGTTTGGTCGCCTTTTTAAATTTTTTTTCATTGGATTTTTCCTTTATAGCAAAACACTGGTCTCCTCGAGACAAAAAAATTGATATATCACACTTTAAAATCTGACTTTAAACGAGGAAGCTATAACGAAAAATTAAAAAAAAGCGACCCATACGTTCGGCAAAAAAATTTTTTTTTTTGAAATTGCCTTGCAAAAATACTTCATATTGGAGGGTGTACGGCAAACCTTTTTTTTTTTGCGGTACGGTCTACTGTAGACTATATGGTATTGAAAATAAATCGTTGTTGTATATTATTCCACGAATATTCAGGGGTATCTAACCTCCCGTAGCACTAATTTCAGAATTATAAATTGACGTATTAAAGCTATTTTTGTAAAAAAAAAATGTTGAAAATATTGGGCCTAATTATAAGACAAAATTTGAAATTTAAGGTGTACTTTTAAACCTACGGCATTATACATTTTGTATCATGATTGGCAACCGAAACGAATAACAGGCGAGTTTTTAGTTAAGCTACATTAACCTTTTACGGTGGGTTTCATATTGTAGGTTTAAGCATTAACTAATAGCATAGATCAATTACCAAGGACTGTCCTTTGTGACGTTAACCAGAACAATAACATTTCATAATGCATAGATATGACCATGGTCGCCCTTAATGTTCACTACAGAACTTGCTTCACTTAAGATTAATATATTTATGCCTTTTACGATTCATAAAAATTCGATTTTAGCCTTTAAATTGAATTACAATTTAAGTTCTTGCAATCACAAAGCAGAATATTCGAGATTCTTTCACATTTTTTTAACAAAAATATTTTAGTATAAACATTTGTCATTTATGCCGAATTTTATTTTATTATTCCTTTTGGCAAATTCGTAAATATTATTATTATTTCTATTGTTGTCAAAATGGTCTAGGGCAACTGAAAAAAACATCGATGTAGCTAACCTTTTATAATTAAACCATGAGTAATAGCACTATGCGACAGTCAAAATCGGGATGGAATGAAACCAACGGGAAATGTTATATCGGTCAAAAACAAGTTATACGTGTCCCTGCGTTTCGCTGGGTCACCCCTAGGAATCGAGATATATCTTTTTTTGACATAACTCGAGAACCACTAGTCCGATTTTGCTCAAACAATTTTAAAAAAATTAAAAATTACAATTCCTTTAATCTGTTCATATAACGTTTTTCTATATACTCAACAGTTTTGCCGGTAAAAATAAATGTTTGTTACCGCTACCATAAAAATCAATAACCTTTTGTTTATTACTTTTTTTTAATATTTTAGGCAAAAAATATTTTTTTCTTCATACATTTATTTTTACCGGCAAAACTGTTGAGTATATAGAAAAACGTTATATGAACAGATATAAAATCGGAGCAAAATCGGACTAGTGGTTCTCGAGTTATGTCAAAAAAAAGACCACCAAAGGTCAAATCGATATATCTCGATTCCTAGGGGTGACCCAGCGAAACGCCGGGACACGTATAACTTCTTTTTTACCGATATAACTTTCCCCGGTAGTTTACCCTTCCCGATCACTGACCCCTACCATTTGTCTCACAGTGTAGTTAACCCAAAAAATTTGTTGATGTTTTATATAAAATTTTTCGAGATTTTCTTTTGCTTAAAGACGTTTTCACAATATTAGAGTGACTCTACTCTGCAGCACAGCTTGAAATGTTAACTGTTCAAAATGCAGAGTAGAGTTACTTCAAAAACAATATTTGCCGTTTCAATACTTTCGCAGTTCTTGCGAATATCTTGCCACGGCTTTCACTGCTGTTATTACAAAATAATTTTTTATTTTATTCTAAATTGAAAATATTTTGTTTATATTTTTCAATATTTTTTTATAATTTGTTGATAAATAGAGATGTGAACAAATTAGGGATGTGTTTTTTAGTTATATTTGTCATGTTAAACAGTTAACAGAGTGATGTTAACTCTAGAGTGCAAGAAATCCGTACTCCAGAGTCAAACAACTTTGACTCTGGATTGGAGAAAAAAAATATAGCAAAATACAAAAATGTATTAGTAAGAAAGAGAAAAGAACTAAATTTGCTACAGATTGGAGTACTCCATCATTGTAAACGCACCTTAATGGTTAATTGAGAGTTAAACCTACAGTATGGGACCCACCGTTAGTATCAAAGATTCTACATATTTAAGTATAGCTGGTTATTAGGTGGGACCTTCGTTATATGGACGAAAAAAATGGCGACCTGTGACCGGTCCCCACTCTAAAAATATTCGTTTGGGTATAAAAATACATTATGCAAAAAGTTAAGGTTATCGTTTAACAGGAAAACGTGCCGCATGAGCCCTGAAGGGGAAAAAATTACTTTTTTGGCTTTTTCTGAAAAAATTCTAGAAAATGTCAATAGAATCTTAATCTGGACTGAATTACCTTTCTAGCAATGCATAAAAATCCAAAATCGGTTGGAAAAAATTTAAGTAACTAAAATTACCCCCAGACAATTCTACACTCAAAATAATACGTCTGTTGGCTGGACAGAAAAATTTGTTACTTTAACAAAATTTATTCCTGTTTTTTGACTTAAAATAAAATAGAATTTATCTAAATAAAGGGTCTCGGGACCCTCCCCAGGCATAGTCTATATCATGTGAGCCATGCGCGGTTCCAGCAATTAATATAAGGGGAAAAATCATACGCCTCAGTGTCCAACTCAATGCATTTGTCTACGGTGGCGTATGATTTTTCCCCTTATATTAATTGCTGGAACCGCGCATGATGTGAGCACATATAAGGGCACTCCAATGTAGCAAACATTTTATCAGTAGCGTTATGTAAAAATTGCATTAACTTAGAAACGAATCGAAATACCACCTTGAAACTTACCACAAACGTATAAGGGGTTCAGCAATAAGCTTATATTTTTTTAAGAATTATAAAAAAACTCGAATTTTGACATCTGGAACTCATAACCAAAAAAATTACCTTTGACCGTTTCATGAAAAAAATCGATACGTAGTTAACTTCATTTTAACTTTTGTTTTTTTAATATTACTGACGGGTCTGCGCTGCGAAATTAATGTGGCATTTTCCTCTTGTAGTGTACGACAGTTGTGGTACATTTCACCTTAATCGGAGATGCTAAATCCGAATGGTGTGTCTTGTACAAAGATAATTTTTTACAATACATTATACAATTACTAGACCACTGCCAATATATTTTTCAACATTTCTTGTTTGTTATTTTATTTTCAATGATAAAATTCTGTTCGAAAATATTTTTGTTTTTAATCATTTTTTAAAATCTCAAATTTTTTATCCAAACAAATTTGTTTAATTGATTTTGTAGACAGATAATATTTCAAATCTTAAATTTTATTAAATTCAAAAAAGGAATTGCAAAAAATATAAAAATATATGTATATCAATTTCAACCAAATATTTTTAATATTTAATTAATTTAATAAATAATTGCAACAGTATAAAAAAAGAACTGTTAAACACAATAAGCAATATCTTTCAATTAAACCAGTTATTAATGATATAAATTAAAAAACGTGTGGAATATTATTAAAAATATGTATATTTATTATTTTAACTAAATCGTCACTTGACAACTGCATTTCAAAATAAAACTTGCAATTTCGAACGCGTCATAAATTATAGTGTTGGTAATAATTAAAACAAATTTATGTAAATTTTTCTGTCTGCATTCATGTTCTGTTGACTCCATATACAACTAATATTTTCAAATCAATCCATAAATGTCTTTTAAATTATTAAAAATTATCAATTTTGCACACAAACTTTTTGATTGCCACACAACAACACTCTGCATTAATTAATGATGCGAATGTCAAACGGTGTTAAAATGTTTAAATTTAAAAAATAAACATTTGAAACTGGTTTTATTGTTGTGTTAATATGGTCAGACGAAACATTTAACAACAATAGAAGAAAGTAAAATTTAAACACGCGCATAACTACAAAAAGAGTTAAAAATTGTATCTTAAAACGCAGTCTTAAACAATTTAGTATAATAGGCAATAAAATATATATAAAATAAACTAGATTTTATTTTTAGTTTATAATTAAAGCATGGTAGATTGTTTTTCCCGTGAAAAAAGTTCAGTCATTCTTTAAATTTAAATTGTGAATGTGTGCAATGAATTCGACCGATATAAGAATAATTCAGCAAATTAAAAATACATGAAATTTTTTAAAGATCCTTTAATTTTATCAACCGCAAAAGCTTCTAAATTCTAAGGTCCGATTACAGAATTTGCAGTTAAAATTTAGCCAAGAGTTAAATGCAAATTTTACATGAAAAACAACAACAACAATTATGCGAATTAAAGTCCCAGTTAGTACCCTACGGGAAATTTTAAAAACCTGTCACCGAACTGGCCCCTTTATATGAAATAGACTGGTCACTTTTACATGGCGTTGTCATAGGAGGGGGAAATTGACCCCTTGTCATAAGGGGTTAAACATAATACCATGTATACAAAAATTTTATTAAAAGAATTACCAGGTAAAAATATTTCTTTATAGGTACAAGTTGTTTAATTTTGGTTTAAAATTTTTGTTTTAAAGATATTATAATTCCAGATCAAATTGGGTCTGATTACACAAAACAACACGAAAAAATTATGCTGTTCTGACAATGGATTCTGGCAGAGGAGACAAAAAAAATATATACATGTTGGCGTTTTGCAAGATCACATCGGAATTTTATTTTAGGGGGGGGGGGGGGTTAAAATTGCCCCCTTTTTTCAAATGTTTATTGTGAATCGGCATAGGAAACCATGTGAATCTTGTACTTTAGGTATAGGATGTGTTCAGCGAACTTCTATAAAACACTACAAGGAACATTTTTGTGGAACATGTTAACCCTCTGACTCTTCAATTAAAGGAAATTTTTTGGCCTCTTTTTAAAAACCTTCAAAAAATACCCGTAAGTTGAAGAGTTAAAAGTCCAACAAAAATGTTCCTCGTAGTGTCTTACATAAGTTCGCGGAACACATCCTATACCTAAAATGGAAGATTCACACGGTGTACCTTTATGTTCGAAAAAGTTGTACTAATTTGTTTAAGGGGGTTATTTCCTAGAACACTTCGGTCAAGTGTTGCGTTATGTCAATAGAAATTGTTTTTGTTACAAAAACATTTTACATTAAATGTGCCTTCACTTTACCCAAGTGTTTTAAGAAATTAGGTAGCATCAATATCATTTCAAAATAACAATTTTTCCATCTATGATTAATAGGAAAGAAGAAAAAAAGTTTAGTGCTAAATTTCTATGAATTTTTCCATTGACTTTTTATACCCTACACCACTATGTGGTCAGGGTATTATAAGTTTGTGCTGCTGTTTTTTGCAAACGCCGCGATACGGGTCTTCTAATTTAGCCTCTATTTTCACCCCTCACTCTCAGAATCGACCTAACTTTTGCTAACCTGAATTTGTTCCACAGTGTAACCATACATATAGGTATATTATAATATTACATTTGGAAATCTATTTTGGAATAAGCATGAGATAAAAAGAGAATTTGCTGAACAAAGAAAATACTTGAGTTGATAAGTAATTGCTTATCAAAAATAAAAAAAAAAAAAACATTTTTATTATGTAAAAATATTGCACATGAAGCATCTTTACATTTGTATTTAAAAATATGCCAATTATTGTATTCAATATAAATGTATTCATTAAATAATGAAAATAATAAAAAGTTTTAAAAATTTTGTTTAAAGTTCGATATAACAACTGGTTTAAAATATTTTCTAAAATTATTAAAACTGTAAAAATATAATTTATTTAATGCAAAATTTGGTATTTTTTTTGTTAATTAAGAACTGGATTATTATTTGTACTTGAATATTGAAGTTTAAATTCAACTACCTACTATATGTATGTTTAATATAAAAACTAGAGTTGGGAAAATAAAATGTATCATTTCGAATTAGATCTTTCTAGTCAATTGAAGCCTTTTTAATATGTTCAAATATGTAAGATTTCAAAATACTCTCCATTTTCTTTTTGCATAATCAAGTAATTAAATTTTTTCTCATTTTAGTTCCTTGTTGCTGCCTTAATTGCTTGCGTTTATGCTACTGCTGATGAATCTAAAGCTGATATCAAATCTTTAGAATCCGACGTTCGTCATGATGGTTTCTCTTATAGTTTAGAAACTACCAATGATATTGAAAGCAAGGCCAGCGGTGATGAACATGGAAATATTCATGGTGATTTTGGATGGATTTCACCAGAAGGCGATCATATTAAAATCACATATGTTGCTAATGAGCATGGTTATCAGCCTAGTGGTGCTGTTTTGCCAACCGCTCATCCCATCCCTGAGCATGTTTTGAAGGCTATTGCTTATAATGCAGCTCATCCCGTTAAGGAAGAATACCACCATTAATTTTTGTAAGACAACACTTTTCTCGGGAATGTGATCTTCAATGTTAATAAATATACAGCAACAAAAAAAAATAAATATTTTAAATAATTGTTTAAATATTTGCATTCAACAAAATTTAACTTAAAACGAGTAAAAAAGTTAAAGTCGGGCATGCCGACTATACAATAACCTACAACAGTCTGGTTAAAAGCCAGCTAATGTTTATATCCGAAATTTTAATGGGTTAAAATGGGACTTGTGTCAAAATTTTCTATAAAATGATAAAAGAAGAGAAAATCGTACATATAGCCCATATGGACGATAGGTCCAAATATGGACCAATCCTATCTAGAATATATAGGCCTTGTCCTTAGGACCATGTGAGACATGTGAAATATCTTCTTATTTGGGACCCTTATATGGGCATTAGGTCTAAACATAGACCGATTTTAACCAAAAGCAATAGGATTCGTCCTTGGGCGGTGTACCGAATTTCATAAAAATATCTAATACACTATTACATTTTTTATATACAATTTGCATGCAAAGTTTAGAGGTGATTTCACGTTTTCATTCTGAACTTCTGATCCACTGGACCGATTTGGCTCATTTTCAATAGCAATTAGTGTTTTCAGCCAGGGAATTTCCGAGAACTTTGGCTATTTTCCACTTCCCAATTCCCGGGAATCTTCTGGAATTAAAAAAAAAATACTAAAACAACCATATATCCAGGCTTGAAAATCCAAAAAAAAAAAATCGGCATATCTTGAAAAATCTTTACATATTTTAAATTTTTAACGAAAATCTCCAAGGATGTAATAAAGTGTTTTTTTTTTTCTGGAAGAAATCAAATATTTATTAGGCGTTTTGTCTTCAATAGCATTTTTCCAATTTTTTTCGAAATCATTTCCTTGAAATTAATGTAAAACATGCACTGAGTTAACAGTTTTCGTTAAAAACATATTGAAGGAATTCACAGTTTAAGTGCTAAAGATAGCACGTTGTAAAATAACATGTTTTTTGAAGTTTAGCCCATAGAAAGTTGTCAAATTTACGATAGTTGCTAATTTACTACTTAAAATAGCATGAACTGTGAATACCCTCATTGTGTTTTTCGAATAAAAAGTATTTTTTTTTTTTTTTTTTTTTTAATAGAAACATTCCAGGTTATCACCATTACTACATATGTATATCGACTTCGCTTTGCTGATCAAAAATGTGGCCTCAATTTTTTTTCGATTAATAGCAAATAGAGCGACCAACTGATGTTTACCCACCTGCAAAAATTATTACATTTTATATAAATCAAGTCTTTCAATTCCATACCTACCGAAACAACCTGAAAAATACATACAATTAAAACAATTCAAACATTGGTTGATGTAAACTGCTTACATAAACTTTGGTGAAACCAAACGAAAAAGAAAAAATCTTTTAATATTATTAAGAACAAAAACAGATTGCTGTTTGTTAAAGAAATTATTCATTTCACAACAATTTCAATTGCAGACTTAAATTTCTTCGCCTGGTTTATTTATAAAATGAAGTAGACTGGAAAAAACAACATTTTTTAAAACAGCAAATTTGCATATTGATTTTAAAAATTTACTAACATCAATATACTAAAATACATTTTTATTTGTTTATATAAATTTTACATTTATTTGGAAATAACAATGACATGTGTAAGGAAAATTATGAGATAAGCAAAAATATTTCATACTCTACAGTTATGCAAAATTGAGTGATAATTTAAAAATTTAGTTGGGGTTAGATGTGAAAAATATAAATGAAAATAAATGTTTATAGACGTTTTGCATTATAGAATCCATTATTTAGCAAAACATTTGAGTTAATGAAGAATAAAATAAGATATAAACTCAACCCCAGTGGTTTGTAAGAGCCAAAGTTTACTTGCTGAATTTAAATAAATCTGCAAGAAGAAATAAAAAGAAAAAAATATTTAACAATATTATATTTATTATAAAAAACTGTTCAGATAGAATGAAAACATGTATTCAAACAAAAAGTAAATAGAAAAGTTTTAAAGCAGAAATATAAAAAAAACAATATTAAAATTCTGTTAAAGTATAGTGGAAAAAAATTATAGTAAGGAAAAATAATAGTTCAGCAAAAAGAACCATTTCAACTTAAACAAATACCGCTGTTAAAGCAGTAAATGTAGAGAAGGGAAAAATAAACCACTACAAAAATTTAACCCTCTAATGAGGAGAGGTGGGACGAAAGTAAGATTAAATACAACAAGATACAACTTAATATGGACAGAAGATAACTGAGCGCGGTAGCCAACCTTATCATAGGGCATAATGCCTCAGGTAAGCACATGGTAGGAATTGGTAAAGCAGATGGTGCATGTTAAGAATTGATAGAAGCAGATGGAATCAAGGACAATATTGGATATCACAGATACGTTTTAATTTTTTGGATTTTTATTTCTTTATAAGACTTTTAGAAAATCATTTTTTGTTTATGTACGTTATAGGGTTAAACCCGGACTACTTTTACATCACTTATTCAAACAACATCCCCCTTGTTAATTGTTGAGGGCAGGTTTGATTGTTTGCCTCTGGCAGATGAGTTCAGATGTTAATTGTGTAGTGTTTTTTGTTCCTATTTTTCACTTTCAGTTTGTTTGTTTTTTTTTTTTATCGTTGCCGTTATGTTGTGAGTTTCTTTCAAAGATAACCACAATTGAATTTGTGTTAAGTTTTAACTTTTGTAACTTACCCGTTGATCGTGATGGTTTAACTTTAGAACTTTTTTTACGTGCCTCCTGACTGGTTGATGAGGTTTCACGTGAATCGATTTGCATGGCGTCATCGTTGTCGTTGATTTGAGTTTTAAACATTTTCTTTAGATTAATTATCTGCAACATTTAGTTAACAAAATATATATGTAAAAAAGCAATATGAATACAAAATAAGTTAACAAAATGTTTTCATGAGTTTGTAACGACTAAAAGTTTTTAATTAAATTAATAATTGAATACAAAACTGTGATAAAAGAAGAAACATTTGTTGAATTAGTCAAATATTGTTAATAATATATTTAAGAATTAAATTTACTTAACATTGAAAAAGAAAGAAAAGTACCCTATTAGAAATTGCCAGTGGTACAAAAAATCAAGCACTGGCATACCACTGGCAGAACCCTAATTTGCGACGCTTTGCCAGCGTTTGCAATAAGCGTTTTTCCAGTATTTGTTTCACAAAAATGTCGGTGGTTTATGAAAATAAACTGCTGACAAAGAATTGGCTTAGAGTACTTTGCCAAAATTGGCAACCAGTGGTTACCCATTACTACCTAGTCAGAAATGCCAACGGCACAAAAATCAATTCACTAGTTGAGCAAAGATTTTATAAAAATGGTGACGCTTCGTTAAAAAATGTTGGTATTGTAGTTAAAAGGTAAAAAAAATACATTTATTTTTTTTTTAATTTAAAAATTTTTTTGTTCTATAAAATTGATTTTTGTTTGTTTTTTTGTGGAAAAGCTTCTTTAAACCAATTTTTTTTTTAATTTTTTTTTATGAATTCCAACCAGTGTTGCCCTGAGTAGGGAAAAATCCCTACAAATAGTTTTTTTTATGAAAAATAGCAGCATAAGCAAAACGGGACAGCTTTTCAGTCAATAAAAATCTTAAAAAACTGTTATTTTAACTTTTTTATATAAAATAAGCATATTTTGACAGACAATATTAACTTGTTGTTGGTAAAAACAATGTACAAAAATTTCTGCCTTTATAAAATGCCCCTTTTTGATTGATAGTATACTATTTTGACAGATTTTAATGAAATACCGAAAATACTGACAGTTTTAGTCCAACATATTCTAAAAAAATATTTTGTAAAAATTTAAAAGGTTTCTTAGTTGACTTCTATACCTGGGTTAAGTAGGTACACAAATTTATATTGTGAATATACACTCACAATATTTTATCGTTAAAAACAACCTAAAAAATATCTTAAAGTAATTGAAAACACAATTAAAAAGAGGACTATCGATTTTTAATTATATTCAAACCATTTTGCTATGTATTTTCAAACATTGTTTAAACAATCCACCAAAGAAATAAAAATAATTGAAAAGTCTGTTAAAACAATCTTCAATTTTTAACTGACAAAATGTTAGAAAAAAAAAAACGATTTTGTGGTTTGTTTTTTCATATTTGAAATATTTTTTTTTTTTTTTTGAATTTTCAAAACACTACACACGCAACACACATGTTCTTATTTTTATTGGCTATGATTGTGTGTATGAGTAACGAATTTCTTTTAATTTTGTTTTAGAACATTTGACTAAAAAAATCAACCCCTACAGACGATACGTATTTTTTGTAGTTTATTTTTTATTGACTTATACAAAAAGTTAAACAATATGTTTCCATACACTGGTTCCAACAAACCTGTTGCCAGTTCTATACTTAAAAGAATAAGTTAGTAGAAAAAATTAGTAAGACATCTTGTATAACAAGTCTACTAGTTTCAATGAATTTTTTTAGTTATATTTTTTCAGCACTAAACTAATTTTTAACTAACGTTTTACTAATTTTTTTGCAAACAAAATTGTACTGAGAATATAAATTATACTAAATTTTTGATTAATTATGTCGATAATGTGGTTGTCTGGACACTGGTTGTCAGTAAACCCCTTTTGCTAAAAATAACAACTTTTGTGCAAGCACGCTCCTGACTAAAAATTTGCAGGCACAGCAACATTTTTTGCCGACTTTTTTTTAGTCTAGCATTTTAGCGCAATCAGTAGTTGTCCAGCTGTTGTCATTCATTTAAATTTTTATCCACACCAACACTCATACAAATATGTCCGTAAAAATAGCAGAAAAAGTTACTAAAAATTAGTTAAAAATGATGCTGCAGAAAAAGCTGCTAATATTAGCAGAATCAGTTTGCTAAATATTAGTAAAATGAAAACAGCAAAATTTACAGAATTTTAGTAATATTTGAGCTAAATTTTTGTTAATTCCAAATAACAATTTAACCTGCTAAAATTAGAAAAAAATTGCTTAATAAAAATAGCAAAAAAAACTGTTAAATTTACAGAATTTTAGTAATATTTGAGCTAAATTTTTGTTAATTGCAAATAACAATTTAACTTGCTAAAATCAGCAAAAAAAATTGCTAAATAATAGTAGAATGAAAATAGCAAAAAAAAACTGTTAAATCTACAAAATTTTTGCTAAAATTTTCTGAAATCAACAAAACTTTTGCAGATTACTAGTGGACTGGAAAAAGGTAAAAAGGAGCAAATGAAATAAAAATTAATAAATATAAAAAATATACTTGGGACCAGTTTATTGAATGTGTCAATTAATTAATTCAATTGGCATTGTTCAATGCCTAAACGCCCATTTATAATTGATGAAAGAAGTATTTGTTTTTATGTTTTAATAAAAGAATAAATTAAGACAAAAAAAATAAAAATTCGCGTATTTCTTATATTTTTTTTATATTACAATGCTTTTTCTTCATTTCATTACCATTGTTTTCATCAATGCAAATTGAAAAAAATTTCATTGGCATTGAATGGTGATGAAATTTGTTGGCATTGACATTGAGATAAAGTAATGCCAATTATATTGCAATGCCAATGAAAATTTCCCAAGAATGTTTTTTTGTAAAAGTGGTAATATTTATAGACAATAATATGTTAACCATAACAAAATGTATATCAGAGACCCTTCTTTTGATTTTCATTGTTTGCTGATCGGATATGTACTTCCGAATTTATTTGAGTTTCCTTTTTCAAAAAATTTTTAAAATTAGCAAATCTTCTGTTAAAAATTAGTAACTAAAATTCAGTAAAATACTGTAAAGTTAGCAAATTTTTTGTTAAAAATTAGTAACTAAATTCAGCAAAAAAAATTGCAAAAAAATTTGTAAGTTAGTAATGTGGAGGTAGAAAAAAAATTAACTAAAAATTAAATTTTAACTAAAAATTTAGTTTTAACTAAAAATTTAATTTTAACTAAAAATTAAATTTTAACTAAAAATTAGTTAAAAATTTGTTAAGTGGAAGTACTAACAGTTTTACCAACTTTTCTACAAACTTTTTTTCTATGAGTGAAGTATTATATGTCTTGTTAGCTCAGTAGGTAGTGCTACCGTCTGCCAATCTGACGGCCTGGGTTCAAATCACGGCAGAACCCAAAAAAAAAAAAAAAAAAAAAATGCAAATATTTTTTAATTTTATTTTGGGGAATCTATTTACTGGGTTTTCCAGCGTTTTTCCAACGTTGAAAATTTTGTTTTCCCAGTGCTTTTCCGGCGCTTTTTATACAACCGGTCCTTCTGTCTAATGATGTTATCATTTTGGGAATAGGAAAGCACTTTTAGTCAGTTCTTGTACCACCTGTTAAAATGTCTTCCAATCGCTTTCTCGTTTGTACTTTTCGATTAAACTAAAGTTTAGTACACCATTTTTTAATTTATCTTGTGAAAATTTTCAGACATTCTTATTTGAACCAAGAGTTAATTTATTTCTCAATCTACGATAATATATGTACAGAAATAATTATATCAGATCAAATCATTAATTTATTTAAATTTTATTTCATAAACAGATGAAACAATTTCATAAAAGTAATGAAAAACTTCGCAGTTTTTATAAAACAAGTTTCCTTATCTGAGTTCAAAAAAAACTTAAGAAACAATTAAAGACTGTATCGAGTCAAAATAGGCTACCATTTAGATTTCAAAACGAAAATTTTGTTAAAAACATGTAGATTTTCATTAATTTTAAGAAATTTGTTGTTCACCTTTTAAAACAGAAGCAAAAAAGTATCAGAACATTCTAAACTGGATTTGGGGCTGCCGTTAATGCAGAAATTTCTTTTCAAAATGGCTTCCAAATACTGTATGCTGACTCAATAATGCTTTTAGGCCAATTTGCTCGATGGGTCATTACAAATTACTTATTTTTGTCAATTATTTCTACATTTACCTTTTGTTCAACTTGTTTTTTATTATCCAATTTCTTAGCTTTCTCAGCATTAGCAAGTTTAATTTGATCGACAATACAATTTGAAACAGCATCACATGAATTAATCCAATCTTGTAGAGTCTCAGCTATTTTGGCAGTATAACCGGGTGGTATATCACGCCCTTGAGCATAATCAATTTCCAAAAATCGATTATTTTGGAAAAGTTTACCATGTATGATATCTGCAAGAAAAAAAAAAACCAAATGAAAAATATAAAATAAAAATTTACTAGATTTTATCTTCCAAAAGCTTACACAAATTAAAATCTCTTATAAAGAAAATTTGAATTTGTTAAATGAAAGTTTAGAAACAATTGCGTCAAATGAAATGGAAAATTTAACAGGAAAAGGAAGAAAGAAAAATTTTAAATTGAAAAAAATGTAACAATATGCAGTTTGTACAACAACTGCTTAAAGCACCCATTCACAGAAGTGTATTAAGGATACAACGAATTTTAAGAGATTCTCTTGTATGATGGTATGGAAATTTTTGATGAATACCAACAAAATTGTTCGTTGTAACTACAATATGTTTACTCTTCATTACATATGCACTGAATTATATGAACTTGTGTGCTAGTGTGCCCCGTTGAAATAAAAGCAAATGCATTTTTAATAGTGGTTTGAAAATATTTGATGGATAATTTAAGGGTTCAATTGGTATTTATTTATAGAATTTCTTTTTTCAAAATTTGTGTAAAAAGCTAGATTTCGAAAAGCTTCTTTCTTTTTTTTTGGGACACCACATTACACACTCAAAAAATTAAATAGTTTTAATTTTGTTTTACTGCAAATAACTGCACTCAAAATAATATGTCTGTTGGCTCAGCAGAAAAATTTGTTAATTTAACAAAATATATTCCTGTTTTTTGGCTTAAAAAATAATTTTTAATTTTAACATATATTTTGTTAAATTTAACAAATCTAAATTAAAGTAAAAATTAGTAAAACTGCAGTTTTATTTGTAATTATACACTGATAATAATACATGCATAAAATTACGAAAAAATGTCAAAATAACAAAAAAATTTGTAAAATATACGAAAAATGGTTTATACGAAAGTTTTTGTTGTTTTGACATTAATTTCGTATTTTTATGCATGGATTATTATGTGTGTACTGAGACGTAAAATTTATTCAAATTGTTCTGGTCCATATCAATTAACAATCCGTAGCAGCAAACTTTTTGTCAGTTTTTCTCTATCTCTCTTAGTTTTCGAGATGTGGGCTATTTTATGAAATGGAATTTTTTATTAAAAATTTTCGAGGGTCCAAGTATGCAATTATATAGGTCTTCATTGTTTATAAATTTTATCTGCACAATTCCTTCAGTATGTATTTCATATAATTCTGTATTCTAAAACTCATCTTATTTGTTTTGGCAACAACTCAACCGTATATAAAATGGCTTTAAGGCAGTACACAAACATACGAAATGGTAATATTGGTGGTTAATTAAGATTAAAATTAATACATACCTATCAATTGGCAATAGTGATGAAGAAGACTTTATGCTAAACATACTACGTACTAAATTAAATCCATTACCGCCAAAAAGAGTTAAGAACCAAAACAAAATTTTATAGGAGAAGGTTTTACAAAATGGTGTTTTTTTCGCTGGTTTATCGGATTGCGATGAATATCCCAGCAAAAAAAATTCAGAGTCATGCATTACAAACCACTTTTTTAATTGTTTCCAAAGCATCGTTTAGTGTATATTTACTTCTAAACAACTTCAAGGACATCACTTATTCACAAATGGCGGTCAGATTTAAAATGATACCGGTTTAAATATGAGTAAATTTTTCTTTGTTTTTAGCGATTTTAAAATAAAGTTAACAACACTGAAATTTTAATATGAAATGCTTTATACTATAATGTAAAAAAAAGCCTGACTGATCTGTTATATCGTGGTAAATATATCATAATACCATTCGTTTTAAAATTTCAGTGTTGTTAACTTTATTTTAAAATCGCTAAAAACAAAGAAAAATTTACTCATATTTAAACCGGTATCATTTTAAATCAGGCCGCCATTTGTGAATAAAAATAATGCAAGATTTAACGAAATTTTATAGAATTTTCAACAATATTTAGTTTGTACAGATACGATCAGTACTCGCTAAATTTTACTATATAATTTGATGAAAGGTCGATTATGATTTTTCATTAAAAGCCACGCCTACTTAAAACGGGTAGCAAAGTTAAAAAACAAACGCTACACTAAAATTTTCTACAATTTTCTGGACCATATTCCAGTATTTCGGGGACAATTTAATCATTATTTTGATCTTTAAAAATAAAAGCAACGGGGATAAAATTAGAAAAAACTTTAATTGGTGCTATTTTTTCGCAGCTGTAATTGCCTGTAAACATATTTAACAATGTCTTTTAACTGCGTGTAATTTCATCATTAGCATTTTTAGGATTAAAAAAAACATATTATATGTTTGCAGGCAAATATATTTATATATATTTGCAGGCAAATGTATGTATACTTGCCGGTAGATGCATTTCAGTCGATCCAAAGTACGTCATTTTGGCAGATATGACTCGATATAAATAAATTTTCAAAACAACACATAAGTTTTGATACGAATTATTAATTTCACACTTATTTTAATACACAACATAATGGACAGATAAAATATAAGTGTGTCGTCAATAGTACAGTAGTATATTATACAATATAAGGAATAGGGCTGATAAAAGTTTTTGTTTATTAAAAATATTAAAGTGAAAAAAAAATAAAAACACTTTTAGAAAAAGAATTGTTTTTAGTTAATAATTTTAACTCAATTCACTATTTAGTTTTATAAAAATTTTAAGGCATTGCTCTTCAAGTCGACCCAACAATTTTTGAAGAGTTTTATAACAAATATGTATATAATCACTATTTCCTTGGGAGAATTCCTTATTAAATAAAATATGACGTGTTTATGCATAATAATTTCAGAACCATATAACACATTTATGAAATAAATTTTGTATTAAAAATTTGTTTTATAAGCTATTACTTATAAATTTTAAAAGTGATTATGTATATGACCCCATGGACGAAGTAAGGACTGATTTTTATGATGTAAACCAGAACAATAACAATACTGGACGTTGCCAAATGAAAGAAAGTCGGCAAAAACGAATTTAATTATCCGTACAAATTTTGAAAACATTACGAGAAAATGTATTTTACTTTTAAATTAATAATTTGTTTAACATTTTTTAATTTGAAAAGAAATTGAAAAGCTATTTCGAAGTTTCTTCAAAGCAAAATATTGTAGTGTGAATTTAAGTCAAACATGCCGATAAAAGTTTTCTTATTTTCTTTTGTACATTCGTAAATATTATTGTTCTGATAGTTGTCAAAAAAGCAGTAATGGCGACCAAACACTTTGCGAGTATCACTCCTTAGTAATTCCTCTATGTATGACCCTAAAGATTTTGAAACAAGATTAAAAACATAACACTATGCAACAGAATAAGGATCTTGGCCGAGGGCGTGGATGATTCCTGTGCCAGATAAATTTATTAGGTTAGTGTAGTGAAACCCCAACTAAAGGGTTTGGCGCTGTGTGGGTACAGTCAAGTTATATAAGAGTTTATCTACCTGTTTTTATAAAGCGAACAGGGAATATTCCTCAAGAAGATTTGTGGAGTATTTTGTTGCAATAACAAAATACAAGCATTTCCTCAGGCGGAATTATTCAGCTCAGGGGATTCAATTTTAATATTTTTGGAAAAAAAATTTTTTTTTCTGACTTAAATCCTGTGTTCGAAAATCCACTATGAAATTTTTGAGAATTTTTTTGTAAAACACTTTAATTCCGTATCTTCCTTTTAATATGGGTCATTTAAGTTCTTTTTTCAAAAAAAAAAAAAAAAAAAAAAAAAAAAACAAAAAGAAAAAATACCCAAAACGGTCGAATTAGGAATTAAAATGTGTTGCGAATATTTGCGTCTTATTTCATATTAAACGGTCATACATATAACTTGACTGTACCCACACCCTTCGCAGGATTTACTAAGTATACTAATCTGATATAAGAATCATCCACGCCAGGAAATCGTGTTACACAGTGTAATACAAGATATACTCATTAGCATTAAAAGTAGTTACAATATGTTAATAATATATTCAAGGAGATGAAATATTATTTATTAAGGGTGTTCATGTCAGCACCAAAAAGTTTAAAAAAAATGCAAAATTTTTAAATATAGCCAAAAGCAAAATTTATGGAAAAGTATGAAACAAGCACTAAAAATAGTAACACTTAAAATTAGGGCAAAAGTTTACTTTTAGGGGCACCCCTCAAAAAAAATATGACCCCTCTGGAATTAAAAAAGAAAATCTTTTTTCTATGTGGTGTTAAGGGGGCCGGGCCCCCGCGAACCGCTAGGTCCGAAAAACCGAAACACTCCCAAAATGGCACGTGTCACAACTCAAATTAAAGGAAATTTCATCACGATTCCAAATATGCATTTTGTTTTAAGATCCGGAAAACAGAATTCGGGCTAGGTGTATTTTTGTCATTTTAGGTGTTAAAAAATACTATTTTGTAGTTGCTTTCGTTGGTATATAGCGTTGGTTTTTTTTTTGGAAAAAAATAAAATTTAATAAATGTTTGGGGGTTTTTTGTGTATTGTGGGACACAGCGCCGCATTTCAATTTTTATTTTAATTTTTTGGTAGCGTTGTTTTAATTGTATAATATAAATTTTTAGAAAATATTTATACACATTTTAGATTATTGTCGTGAATATCCCTATTATGTTGTTTAGAAATCATAACAAGAGCATGATTTTCATATTGGAAGACATACAAATTAATACAAATTAGTTTTAAATTAAAACAATTTGTTTTACTGCAAATCATACATAAATTTGCTTAAGATAAGATTTGCTTAAATTTAATTCTTGGGCTATGTAATAAGCAGTTGAGAGCTATCGATTCATTAAGTATATTTAGTACATACCTAAGCAAATAATTTACATTTTTAATTTATATTTTATAAATTTAATTTTTCGCTCACTTAGTGAAGAACAGTTTCATTAATTTAGTGAAAAATAATAATTTACTTAGAATACAATTCGCTGTGTTTGATGGGAATAATATTTGTAAACAGCCTTAAAATCTAGTTTATTTTTATATTTCTGTTATTAACTAATAGATGGTATTAAAAAATCATTTACCGGCATAATAATCTTCTTGATACGAGTATTAACCCTCCAGGGAATAGCTCCCCTAGCATGTGCGGTTCCAGCAATTAATATAAGGGGTAAAATCATACGCCTCAGTGGCCAACTCAATGTATTTGTCTACTGTGGCGTATGATTTTTCCCCTTATATTAATTGCTGGAACCGCGCATGTCCCCTAGAAAGTGTTATTGATACTTTATGTTAAAATACGAAATTGCTAAATAACAACCCAGTCAAAAATTTGCAATGGAAGAAAAACAAAGAATTTTTTCCCTTTGGTACTTATAAAACAGCAATGGCAGAGGATTAATTAGTGATGATTTACCAACGTTTGAAGAAAGTGTTTTTCGAACCCTGTCAATACAAAATTTATAGACAAAAATTTTAAGTGGTGGCAAAAATACTCGTAGTACATTGGAGTACAGCAGTGATTTTATAGAAATTCCCAGTGTAGAAACGGTAATGACATATCATTATTTTTTGGACTACCAGTAATGACACCGACTTATTTGCTGCATTATCTTAAAACATATAATAATGTGTTACTGATAATGACTTATTTTTATTATTATTTGAAATGGCAAGTAGTTTTCAAGATTTTTTTGTATTTTTTTTTAAATCTATTTTTAGACTCATTATTTTTTCAACACTGTTAAGTATATATGTAACCATATTTTTTTTTTTTTATTTTTTGTATGTTAGTGAGTAAGCTGACTTGTGCGCAACAGGTCAATTCTGTTTTTATCTACCAAATATTACATGTTGAGATAGCTCATGTGGTAGAGCTATCTGGCAATCTAGAATCCCAGGTTCGATTCCCGCACGATCAGATTTTATTAAAAAAAAATTTATATAAAAAAAATATTTTTCTCTATATAAAACTTATTTTTTTTTTTATCTATTTTTGACTCATTATTTTTGTCAATACTGGTAAGCACATAGGTAACGATATATTTTCTGATTTTACGTATGCTGGTGTATAACCATAACTCATTATTTTGCGCGACATCGCCATACAAAAGTAGTAAGAAATGTAATAATAAAAGTAAGTAGTTACCATTAATCGATTAAATTATTAAAATTATTGGTTATTCGAAATTAATTTAAAATATTCGAACAATTAAATTGCTCGATTTATAAAATAACGATTTGAATACCCTACCGAAAATTTTTCAATTAGCGTTTTTTTAATCACCTGGATTTAGAATTTTTCATACAAAAAGGGGATTTATTATTCCCAAAAAAAAAATCTGGATTTAATAAATCCACAATAAAAGCACAAATATATGAAACAGCATAATAATTTAATGTCAGAAAAAAATACGAATGAAAATTAAAAGAGAAACAAAAAATTGAAAAACTAACAAATAAAAGGTTTTTATTAAATTTTTTTTAGGAAATATGTTTAGAAAAAAAAACTACACCTCACAAAATACATATTTTCCATCTTGGACATGCAGAAATAGCTGAAATAGAAATGGCAATTTTTCACTCTACTGTAAGTAATTTAATTAAATCCAATTAGTGAATATTTAATATTGCAGTGGAATATTTCAATTGTGTAAAAATATAAATTGAAGTGATAAAACTGAAAATACAGAGTGTTTATCGCTGTTTTATATAAAATATAATTAAAAATTAAAACTTAAAGTAAAAGCATCGAATTCGGTATTAAAAATTAGGGTGAAAGAAGTGTCGGACAGAAAATTATTTTTAAAATAGGGAGAATCTAACCCCATCTGTTGAGCACTTTTAGAACTACTTTTTGGATTTATTAAATCCAAGTGATTAGAAAATACGATTAATATCTTGAAAACTAAGCGCGATAAAAGGTTGGATCGCATTATCAGCAGTATTTTTTTTTTAATTTTAATTTTTTGTATAAAATAAAAAAACTATAAAAACTAAGAAAAATTGCATAAGATTTATGAAATCTTTATAAAATATAATGTAGCTTTTTTTATGAGTGTACTTGTCATAGATGAAAAAAAAAAAAAAAAATAACAAGTTCATAAATAAAATTTTAACTTGTTAGAAGGCAAATAAAAAAATATATGCATTTGTGAAAAAGTTAGTATGCAAAAAATAATGCATACTTTGCATATGACAGATTTACTTAATTTCCTTCATAGTTTCATAGAAAAACAGGCAGTTTAGAAAAAAAGTGACAACATCAACATGAGTTTAATTTCGGCAGAGTATAGTTTTATAACAACTCTATATTCGGCTTATTTTTATTAAACACAGATCGATATTTTTAATCTTTATGCTATTCTGGGGTCGTATTTGAACCAAAGGGAATTTCATTTCTAAATATTTTTCTTAACCATTTAAGAAAAACAGACAAAACTTTATTTGGAATTCTGCTTCAGAAAAACATAATTTTAATTGATTCTTTTTTGCAAGATCTATTTAGAGAATTTAAAAATTCTTCCTTTTTAAAAAGGGACAAAAAAGACCCGTGAGTTGAAGAGTTAGAGGGTTAAAATGTTCCACAAAAATGCTCCTCGCAGTGTTTTACATAAGTTCGCTGAACACATATACGTAAAATAGAAGATTCACATGGTTTCCCCTAAAATCCAGATTTGTTGGACATTTAAGCGCCAATTCAGAATAAGTACGAGATTAACCCTTGACTTATTTCAGGCATTGAAGTTAAATTTTCAACTTTGATATCTTCAGGGACTTATAGTAGAATTTCATGATAAATATTTTTGCAGAATATTTTATTTTATTTATTGAAAAAGTGTATGAAAAAGTTTCATTAAAACTATATTCATAAAATATATGAAGCTTTTTCATCAAATTTAAGAAATTGTTCATTTACATTGTGGAGAAAACTTCATTAGTTTACTGAAAAATTTCATTAAAACTCGTCCAGCAAAATTCCCTATGTGTAGTGTTTCATTTTTCTACAAAGTATTTAATTTATTTTTTTTTTTTTGTCTACTAATATTTAACAACAAGATTTACTGATTTTAGCACGTCGAGTTTTCTTTACATTGAACTGAAATTCAGCAAAATTTTCTTTATTATTCCAGCAAATCGCTTTGGCTGACGTTAAGCCTATATGACACTTGCTAGTTTCTAGATTCTAGTTTTTTGAGCCATCAATGCATGTCATATGCATGGCCTTACTTTACCAATTTAATGTGTAATGTAAGTATTGCTAGTATTTCTTTATACATACATTTCTCACATAAGGAAAAGTATGCTCTCTTCTATTTTGGATTATTATTAATACTGAAACTAGTAATTTATTTAATTTACTGATTTTTTTTAGTGTATGTGAAAGATCATGAATATGGAAGCAGTTGTAACCATGACTTTTAAAAAGTCATTTTTATAGTTACAAGTTTTAACAAGATATCAAATATTCTCGCAACATTATGGTTTTTAATGTTTGTTTCAGTAATTAAGTATTAAGTAAATTGCTTTTGGCATTTGCTTCTGTAATTATGTTGGTTTAATGAAAAATCCTCTGAGTTGTTGTCATTCTTTATAATGCAAACATTTTTTTTACCAGTAGAGAGATAAAATTCTTTTTTTGAAACATTGAAAGGAATTATATTTCATTTATATGTAAAAGATATGTATGGTATGTGTGAAGCAATGAAATTAAAATGTACAGATTTGAAAGTCATCATGAAAGAACATTTAGAATTTTCTACATTTAAATGAAAATATGTGCGCTAGAGTGGCTCCGATTTGAAAAGTTTTTAATTACAAAGTAGTTTTGTGTAATACATCGTTCCAATAAACTGAACGTTCGATTATACCGAACGTTTTGAAAACCGTTTCCAATTGCTTTGAAAAATGTTGTCATTTTGATTTTCAGCGTAAACGAATTGTATTGCACAACATAACTATTAGAAACGATTTTTCGGTACTCGAAAACTGCGATCACAATGCGAAAACGAAATAGTTTTTGTTTTCGAATATTTCTAAACAACTTTTTTGCAGTGGTAGGAGCTCAAAATCGAAGTTTTTTAATTCGGCTTACTCTAATGCACACTGTTAGAAACAGCTTTATTAAATTTATAAAAAGTTTAATTAATTTTATTCATTATATGAAAATTTTTTGCAATAAAATCTTAACCTTACCACTGCAAAAAATTGTTCTACGAGGGGTACTATTTATATTTTAGGAACTGGCAACACTAATGTCAATAACTAAAATCTGGCAACACCATAATAAAATCTGACGTTTTTTAGCTTAAACGTACTCACAAGGTTTTGATGCACAACTGCTATTTGTTTTGTATACAGTGAGTTAAGAAAATCAATTTGGCCAAAAAATGGAAATTTCAAGAGAAGGTGTCGACAAGAATGTGTCGATGAACTCAGTTATTTGTATGGCGATAAATCACCATGAAAAACCACAGTATATCGCAGGTATAGTGAATTCAATCGTGGTCTTAGTTCGATCGTGGACGAATTCCGTGAGGGTCGTCCTAAATCGGTTGTTGTGCCACAAAACATCGATGCCAAGATCGTCATGTGACATATCGTGAGATAGAGGCATCCTTCCACATTAGTTCCACTTCAATACATTCGATTTTGCATTAACACTTAGTTGTAAAAAAAATTTGCTCTTGTTGGATACCCCAATATTTATCAATCGCTCAAAAAAAGGCTCGCGTCGATTGGTGTAAGGGAATGATTAAAAAGTGCTTTAAAAGACGTGTATAAAATCGTGACAGGTGAGGAATCGTGTGTATGAGCCGGAAACAAAACAGCAATCGACCGTGTGAATATTCCAAGATGACCAAAATCTGACAAAAGTTGTTCGTGGAAGAAGCACAGCGAAGCAAATGGTCGTCTGTTTCTTCGGCCGAATGGATCATGTGGCCACTGTTCCGCTTCAGCAATATATGACCGTCAATTCTGAGTGGTACACGACCATTTTTTTGCCGGAAGTCTTCGGAGAAATTCGTAAAACCAACCGCCAAAGACGAATCATTTTCTATCATGACAATGGGAGCTCTCACACATCTCGTCAAACAGGTTAATTTTTGAGCAGTCAAAACATCGAATTGATGACTCATCCTCCGTACAGTCCTGATTGGGCACCCAATGACTTCCACTTGTTCCCGAATATAAAAGGTAAACTGCGCGGTCAACGATTTACGAGTGCCGAAGAAGCAGTTGAAGCGTTCAAAAACCATGTTTTGGAGGTCTCTCAAGAGGAATGGAAAAACTGCTATGACAAATGGTTTGAACGAATGCTAAAGTGTATTGATTATTAAGGGGAATATTTTGAAAAACAATAAAGCCATTTTCATTTAAAAATGTTTGTTATTATTTGCTATTTCCGAAATATAAAAAATACCCCTCGTACTACAGCTGTATTCATATGTACGAAAAAAATTTAAAAAAAAAAAATATTTTTGTTTTTGTGTTATATTATGATAAAACAAATGTAATTAACCTTAATTAACATGATTATTTTCCAAAGAAAACCTTAACACACACCCCAAAATACATTTATATCACCATCAGGAAAGTATAGCCTGTATCACTTACTCCAAAGTAACATATTGTAGCAGTGGGTACCTATCCACCTTATCTCGCTCAACCTTCGCTCAATTTATTTTGTCGCATTTTTTATAAATAGGTTCTCTTATGCATTTTTCTCTTTGCCCGAGTTTAGCCCGAGTTCGCTAATTATCGACAGAACCGTGAATAGCATAGTCAATCTATAAAGTATATAATCTTTGATTGTAGGCAAATTTGGTATCAAATGAAAGGTATTTTACATACCTATCTAATGGTTACAACAAACTTGCCTTTCATTTCTTCGATTTAATTTGTAAACAATAAATATGTTTAAGGCTTTATTGAACAACAGGAGAAACTTAGCATGAACTTATATTTTATAAAAAAAAATACCGTTTTACTCTGTGATCTACGCCCCTAAATGTCAATTTGGGACACTAGCCAGGGGATTTTTTCTATTTCTAAAGTTGGTTAAATAATTTTGCAACAAAGAGTTAAGTCTACTTCAAAATATATTTTGTGCTGAAGGCCATAGAAAAAAGAAGTGCATTTTTTCATATTAATTACAGCAAAAGTTAAAATAAGATTATTTTTAAATTACACTATGGAACATTTTTGGGATTATTGTCTGGGGGGTGAGAAATTCCAAGTCAGGGTGATGGTACTAGGTCAGTATAGTAAAACCCTCAAAGGGTTTGCCGTTCGTATGTGTCATTTTTTTATGACCTTTTAAATTTTTTTCTTATCTTGATGTTTTTTCGCTTAGTTGTAACTCGAGAACCACTTGTCCGATTTTGATGAAACAAATTTAGAAAAATTTAGAATTACAATTTCTTTAATCCGTTCATATAACATTTTTCTTTATAATCAACAGTTTTGCCGGTAAAAATAAATTTGTGGAGAAAAAAAAGTATTTTTTTGATAAAAAAATTAAAATTTTTTATGAATTTAAAAAAAAAAATTTTTAATTTTTAGGCAAAAAAATATTTTTTTTTCTCCACAAATTTATTTTTACCGGCAAAACTGTTGATTATAAAGAACGGATTAAAGAAATTGTAATTCTAAATTTTTCTAAATTTGTTTCATCAAAATCGGACAAGTGGTTCTCGAGTTACAACTAAGCGAAAAAACATCAAGATAAGGAAAAAATTTAAAAGGTCATAAAAAAAAATGACACATACGAACGCCAAACCCTTTGAGGGTTTTACTATATTTCTCACCCCCCAGATTGGCTGTTGTACTGTGTTATTTAAAGCCTCAATTAAGAATACATATGCTATTTATACTGACTACTATATAGTAATGTAGCCATGCGCGGTTCCAGCAATTAATATAAGGGGAAAAATCATACGCCTCAGTGCCCAACTCAATGTATTTGTCTACGGTGGCGTATGATTTTTCCCCTTATATTAATTGCTGGAACCGCGCATGAATGTAGCCGATGATATATTTGTATCTCGGGTGTGTGCATGAGGGTTTAACTTCTTATTGTGTAAAGATGTTCCATATGAAAAATATAAAAATTAGTTATATTTTACAAATACTCTTCTTCCAATGATAACAGTTGTTAGTAGCAGAAGTAAATGTTAAATATTGACAAAATACTAAATACTATAACATACACACAAT
This sequence comes from Leucophora obtusa, assembly GCA_949987735.1. NCBI lineage: Eukaryota > Metazoa > Arthropoda > Insecta > Diptera > Anthomyiidae > Leucophora > Leucophora obtusa. Next base: position 184,716,340 of record OX465299.1, on the reverse strand, counting down.
ATGGCTTACTTACATACATCCCAAACACTATTTCCAACAGACATTGTAACACTAACATAGAATCTATTTTAATTCATTTAAGCTCTTTTAATTCCTTTGTAAACTACTGCTACAACTACTATTATAACTTTGTACTACTACCACTAAAGATAATACTACTTTAGAATAATTGTAGACAAGATGTAGAATATATAGAAGCATTTATACAAATATGACAAACTAAAGTAAACCCAGTAAACAAAACTTCTCAAAGCGAAATTTTTATTGTATATTACAATTTCGAGAGCAATATTGTGTTTATGTTGCATTTACATGGGCACCCAAATCCCGAGATTTCGACTAAAATTGAGATGTCAATGAAAATATAATGTGAAATCACGAGATTCCCCATACAAAAGAAATCCCGTAAATTTGCGAGATTTCTAAGAAATCTCATGAAAACCTGACAAATGTGGATACTTTTACAGAATACAACACTGCGTTTCACTTAATTTGTAGAGTTTTTGCATGAAAAAGTGGCAACAATTGTCAACAGCTGACTAAAAAATAACCTAAAAATAACACAAAATAATGAAATAAAAATATTATTATAAATATAATAAATATAACTTTAGATCCAAGAGAAATGTACTAATGATTATAAGAAGTGTTGTGTGGTTTTAATTTTTGCTTCCATAACTATGAAGAAAGCATTGGGAAGTTTATGTGTTTCTTCCACCAAAATATTGCAAAATCTCGCTTCTAGCTTGTCGTCCTTACAAAAAACAAATTTACTAACATATTTAGCGTTAGATCTTTACATAAAATGATTTAAATTGTACTCCGCCAATGAGTAAAATGGTTTTTAGAAATATTTTAATTTGATATTATTTTTTATGGTACTTTCCCAGCCAGAAAAATACAAACGGGAAAGCGATGGCAAAGCACTTTAATATGTGGTATAAGTACTGGCAAAAAGTGCTTTCCCATTCCCAAAATGATAACATCATTAGACAAAAGGACCGGCTGTTCAAAAAGCGCCGGAAAAGCACTGGAGAAACAAAATTTTTGAACGTTGGCAAAACGCCGGCAAAACCAATAAATTAGTGGTCTGGAAATATATTTTCCAAAATAAAATTTAAAAAGTCATATGTATTTTTTTTTGGTCCTGCCGTGATTTGAACCCAATCCGTCAGATTGGCAGACGATTGCCCTACCCACTGAGCTAACGAGACATATAATATTTGATGACTAAACACATAAATGAGTGATAATAGCTGGACAACTACTGGCTGTGCTAAAATGCTAGCACTGGCAAACATTTTTTTGGAACTAATATGCCAGTGTTGGGAGAGCAAAAAAAAAGTTGGTCTTAAAGGAGCTTTTCCACAAACAAAAAAATTGATTTTATAGAACAAAAAAATTTTTTAATTAAAAAAAATGGAAAAAAAAATTTTTCCTTGCAACCGGATTTGAACTCGGAACCTCCTGACTAAAAACCTTTTTTAACGAAGCGTCAGCATTTTTATAAAATCATTGCTCTACCAGTGAATTGGTTTTTGTACCACTGGTAGCATTGGCTAGGCATATCACTCTTAGATTATTCTTTGCCAGTGTTTTTTTTTTTTATAAACTACCGAAATTTTTGTAAAACAAATACTGGAAAAACGCTTTTTGCAAACGCTGGCAAAGCGTCCCAAATAAGTGTTCTCCCAGTCATTTATTTTCAACACCGTGGTTACCCAGTGGTATGCCAGTGCTTGATTTTTTGTACCACTGGCGATTTCTGATTGGATTGTTTACAAAAAAAAGTCCATGCATTAATAATCGTCTTTTAAGTACATAAATATTAGGATGGGCCGATTTAGCAATCGATATTGTGCCATCGATTTTTTTTTAGCTTTTGGCATGAGAAAAAAAGTTAAAATCAAAAAAATCATTTTCAAGGCGCACAAATTTCAATTTTCTAATAAATGCTAGATTAGCGCCATCTTGCGGTGGCTTTTTGAAACAACTAATGAAGTTGTAAAGAGTATAACATTACAACCTTTCCAGAAAGGTATTACTTATGAAAATCGGATAAAAAATGTGGCAACTAGAGGTAAAAGTATATAAGTAAAATTATTATATCGATTGCTAAATCGACCCATAATATATAATTTTTTTACTCGGGTAAGTATGTGTAATAAATTGTTGACTGGGTTAAGATAAATAGAAAGAGGAGGGTAGTGTCCGAACGATTAATCGCCGAAGTCGGCTTCGGCCAAAAATTCACAATCGGCCAAAACAATCCGAAACAGCTCAAACAACAATAATTTTCACACAATTTTCAGTCCGGAAACGCTTTTAGGCTGGTTTGAGTTACCAGGATAAATTATTGCTTAAAATATGTCTTTTCCTCATACATTACTTCCCAACCAAAAATCGTTCATGTACTCAAAAGTTTTTGGGACTTATAAAAATAATCGGCATCGGCTTAGGTCGATTATTGTACCAGTAAATTTGGCTGATTTTCGGCATCGGCTTCGGCATTGGCCCAAAAAAAGTGCATTCGGCCGGATACTAGAAGAGGGTAAGTTAATATGTTTGTTGTAAATATTTTAAAATTCCTTTAAGAAAATCATAATACTTAAATGATCTATGAGTTCTTGAATTAAAAAAAAAATTATATAGAAAATCACAAAATGTCATAAAATAGTTTCAACTTGAAAAAAAAGCATATAAAAATAAATCCATATTTATGACTATGTAAATGTAACCTCTACACATATAGAAAAGTTTTATGAAATATCTGTAAGAGTTATAAGATGTTTTATAAGTATGATAAAACGTTACAATGGATGAAAGTTTATGAACCTTCTCTTAAATATAATGAAGTTTTTTTCTAGCAGTGTATATAGAGCTAAGACATACTTTTGTAATAAATTTACAGAAGTTTATGAATAAAAATTGTATTCAACAAAAGGATTTATTTTTTAAAAAATATAAAAAAAAACAAAGAGATAAGGACCAGTTTTACAGTTTTTTCTTATTTTTTTTTTAACTTAAGTAATAGAGCACTTAAGTGGACTTTTTAAACAATTTTTAAGCTAGATAGATGGGCATCTCAATCGTAAATCAAATCTTAATGGGTACGAAAGTTAAAGTTGGGCATGCCGACTATATGATACTCTATACCAGTCTGATTGAAAGTCAGCTAATGTTCGGGTTAAGTTGAATGGGTTAAAATGAACTTGTGTCAAAATGTGTATATAAAATGATAAAAAAAATAAGAAAATTAGTAAGAAATGTTGATTTTGCCTAATGTTAGATGTACTTAAAAGAAAATGGGATATAAAGACCATATGGATGCTAGGTCCGATTCTTTCTAAACCAAAAGGATTCGTCCTTGGGCCAATGTAAGTCAGCGTACCAAATTTTTTAGGCATAAGAGCCAATTTTTGTGAGACTTGTATACGGGTACTTGGTCTAAATATGGGCCGATTCTAATTCTTTGAGCCCCTGTAAATCAGTGTACCAAATTTTTTTGAAATATATTCATAATTGCGACCTGCAATGTGCGAAAGCCAATTTTTGGGAAACTTTTATTAGACCGATTTTAACCAAAGTATACCAAAAAGTATCTCATCAAAATAATACATGGACATTAGAGTGTCCCTTAAAAATAGATTTGTCATTACACCCCCCCCCCCCCCCGGTTTTATTGGAAACGGTCCCAAATGGAAGAAATCGATTTTTTTTGGAAAACGTTAACCCGTGCCGAAAGTTGGACGAAAATGGCCCCTTTTGGAAAAAAGTGTATTACTATTAAAAATTCCTAAAATTCAAAATTTCGAAAAAAATTATTTTTTACTCCATTTATTCATTTAATATAGTCAAAATGATTCAGACATGGAATTTTGACTTCATCGAATAACATTAAGACTGGAATCCAAAATGACCCACGAATTTGATAAAAATGTAAAACAGTGTTTTTTTTAAATCAATTTTAAAGATTTTTAAAATGCCTAATTTGGAGATGTCGATTGCTATTTATACCACATAATAGTTAATATTAAAGAAAAAAAAAAAAAATTGGAAAAATGATAATTCCAGTTTGTGTTTGGAGCGACTGCTTTCCAGAACATTTTACAAAAATTGCTCATTTTGCCAAAAAAAATTAAACAAAATTTTAATGTTTTCATCAAATTTCACACAGTTTTCGGAAAAAGATCACTTAAATTTGGTTAGACTTTAATTATCTTTACATTTGTTTAAAAAATATTTAACCCTTAGTGGCCTGGGATCAGAAAAGACCCATGAAACTTAATATTAATTATGACTACAAGATTGTAAAACCATTAAATTGATACAAAAAAAAATTTCAACTGGATAAAAATAATTATTTTATGTAACGTGATCCATATTGGGTTAATTTTTATACCTTTGGCCAAAAACGCCCCACTAGGAAATTTACAGAATAACACCTTTCATAATTTTCGAAAAAAATATCACTTCAAATGGATCAAAAAAAAATCTTAAGGAGTGTCAAAATCTAGTCCGAGTCTCTAATTTCAAATTATTAAAAATCGTTCATTCAAAAATTATATGTAGCTTTTAACATTTATTATATTCCTACTTTACTTAGTGCTGGCCTAAGTATGGTACGAGAAAATTTTAGTTCAATAAGCCATAATAATTTCTTCCTGCCATACATAGTTTGGCTTATCATAATATAACAAACGGAAATATATTTAAGAAAGCATTACTAATTGTTAAGTAGCAAAAGCAAAAGCAAAAAAAAAAACACATCCCTTCCATCTTTGTGACAATAAAAGATGAAATGAGTGGGCGAAAGAATGAATTCTAAGAGCTTTGATGTGGTCGATTAAATAGTTGTTTAATGGTCTATGAGCGATGGAGGCTTAAATAGAAAAAATTAAAAGGAGGAGAGATGAAAAAACGTTGTCATGTTAATTAAAAATTAAAGGAGGTATGTGAGGGATTTAATTTGTTAGCTATTAATAACATGGTAAACTTGTTTTTGTTTTTACGTATATTTACTAGAGTTTTGACAATTTTCTTTGTAGATTTACAAAAAACTCAACAACATTCCGAATTCATTTGAATTTAAACAATTTCTTTACAGTTTTCCAAAATTGTGAATAAATTATAGCTTATTTTTAGGCTGATAAAAAATTTGCAAAATATTCAAATATCTTTTTTTATTAAAATTACTTTTGAAAACATTACAAAGATAATGTAAACTTTCATCCATCAAATATTTGTTTTTTTTTTTTGTATTTTAGTTTGTTTAGAAAAAAATATCTTTTCTTTGATACAATGTTTGTTTATTGTTAAACGCCTAAGGTTAGGCATTATTAATATTAATGTCATCATAAATTTACATATACAAATACAAAAAAAAAAGTTTTAAAAAAAATACAAACGCCTTAAGTAAAAGTCCCATTTGATATGTTCATGTGCTATTGATGATAAAGAAAAACTTAAATCAATCAAATCAAAACCTTAGCGAATAAAATAAAGTTAAAGTGCGTAATATATGTACTACACATGCTGACTGACACATTAATAAAAAATACGCTAACGTAATGTTAAATTTGCTACTACTAACAAATGTCTGCAACAAATCTAGCACGACTTTATTTAAATGTAAGACTGAAATTACATGTAGTACAACAAAATTACTAATCGAGAGTAACTTGTAAGAATTGATTATAAAGTGAATTATTGTTCAAAAAAAAAATCAACTTTCACTTGCTTTTTCTATTGCAATTTTACAAAGTGGCGTATGATTAATATTTGTTCTTGATGTTAGAATATAACTCATACGTATAGGTATCTTACAACTTCAATAATAAAAACTTTAGAACCATATATGTATTTTTAGGTTTCGTTACTTGTTTTGTATAAGCAGTAATCAATCCGAAACAAATGCACAATAACTATGTAACAACTATGTATATTAGCTATTAAAAATCATCTTAACATATTAGGGTCAGACCTTAGGTAACGAGTAACACAATGATTGAAAATATTTTATACCATCAAATAAAAATAACGCCTTATATTCTTTGTTGTATACCATAAATAAATCTTAAAAGAAACCTCCTGTATTCTATACTTTTTTTGTTTAATATTTCGAAAGCAAAAAAATAATGTCTGCATTTGTCAAATAATCAATCAAACTAAATGTAATTTTTTGCAATTGACAAAGTGTTTTACATACCACTCAAAAAAAAAAAAAGTGTTGAAATATATTTCGTATTTCATACAATCAGCTATAAGACCGTGTCTGTTGACAACACAAGCGACGGGGCGTTAAAAACAATCATTTATATTATTATATGAGTCTCTATTTGAAAGAGTTTATTTATTTGTTTTAATCAAGCAAAACTCAATTCTTAACCATTTATTGTAATATGTCGCTGTAGTTAGTTAGTATTTACAAACAAAGTCATTGACCCAAAGCAAAAACACAACAGTCACTGTAAATACTACGAGGGTCATCCCGAAAATGTTTGCAAAGCCTTAGAAATAAAACAATTTTTAACATTGTTTTAGCTTTCATTTTATATTTTAAATATATGATTTTACAAGCTTTGATTCTTTGATTCTTAAAAACCAGATTTTTAAGCACTTTTTCCACTCTGAAAATGTTTATCTCAAAAACGTATATTTTGAACTGGTTGATTGCTCCTTCAGGAATTTTAAATCGCATTTCACGCAATTTATTTTTGATAAAAGGGAACAGATAAGAATCGTTGGGTGCCAGATCTGCACTGTATGTAGAAAATGCATCATAGCTTCAACATTTTCTTGGTTTAAATAATCAATTGTTAAAGCAGCCTTATGAGCACTAAGCATGTCGTTATATTGTATGTTTCCACGATTTGGGTTATTTTTTTTTTCCTAATTTTCCTGACTTCCGGCCACAAAACAGTTATATATCTGCATTAGTTTCCATCAACAGGCTTCTGATTCTCTAAAGGAATGGTAACAATATGATCCGTTATATTAAAAAAAAATACACGCCATCATTTTCTTAAAACCACTTCTAAATATTATCAACAACTTTTGTTGGACTTGGTTTACTGTTGAATGTTGCTTTATTTGAAAATCTTTTAACGAAAACTTTCTCGATTAAATTCCATTTTTATACCCTACACTACTACGTAGACAGAGTTAATATTTGTAACATAAAAAATATTGGATCAAGACAAGGGTATTCAATTATTCGGCTTTTTATTTCAATCGATTAATCGTGCAAATAATTATTCGGGTTTTTTTCTTAACCGGTTAATCGAAACAAATTTTAAAATTGATCGATTAATCGAAAAACTTTTCTGTAAGATATTATCTTGCTGTGTTTTTAATAATTGTGTTTATAATAATTTTATTTAAAAAAGGAACAAAAATAAATTAAGTAACTCTTCCGAAATTCTTAAAAATATAAAAAAATGTAATAATTGAGATCAGATTTTGTAATTATTTTTATTTTTTCTGTCCCCTCTTTCACATATTAAAATTTTATCCAAATCAGGGAGAACCACACCGCAATGAGTTAAAGAGTTAAAGAAGAATATAAGACCAAGTACATTAATTTGTATCTCTTTCGTGTGCATTGAATAAATAAAAAACGTAAATGTAGAGAGGAATTCTGTTGAGAATTGATTTTCCTTCTACGTTTCCGTACCTCCATCCCTTTATTTTATTTTATTTTATAAATTCAGAGTGGTCACTAAACAGGCTTTATTACATTGAGCATTAATTATAATTAATAATAATAATAATCATTAATTACAATAATTATTAATGATTTCGTTTAATATCAACGTTTAAAAAGTCGTAAAAAATAATTAAAAATTTATTATACGTAAATAGATACCACTACTTTACTAGATAAGTCACAACAACAGAGTAGTAATTTGGAAGATGACAAAGCAAACTGTGATAATTTTATGTTGTTTTTGTTTTTGCTTTGGGATTTAAGATGTTTATTAACGCTCCTACTTGAAAATATGTAATTCTCATTGAGTTGAAGCTAAAAAATATATCTAGAAATTCTAAAAGGTCATCCTTTAATTATTTTCTTAGGCCGGAATGAAATCCGGATAGGTACAAGCCTACAGAAGATTATTTATAACAATTTTTTTAAAAAAAGTTTTGAGATTTTAGCACATTTACTTTAATAAAAAATTTATATTTTTTAAACATTTTTGTAATTTTCTACCAATTTCGATTAATCGATTAATCGTATGAAATTATTCGTTATTCGAAATTTGGACATTTTAAATTATTCGAACCATTTTTGTAAAAAACTGTTCGATTAATCGATTGAATACCCTAATCGAGACCCATCTTTTAGTACACCGAACGATTCAGAATCACTTTTCAATTCGATTTAATGATGTCCGTCTGACCGTCCGTCCATCTATCAGTCCATGAATTCTTGTGCACACTCTACAGGTCGCAAATATTCAGATATTTTGGACAAAGCCTATTGATTTTGGTTAGAAGCGGTCAATGTTTAGACCTAGTGCCCTTATGAAGATCCCCCAAAATTTAGCTGATATGCTTTTTCGCACACTAAAGGTGGCTTATATAAAGATATTTTAATGACTCATGTGGGCCACACTACAAAGCCCATTTATTTCGGATATAATCGGTCCATATTTGGACATAGTGACCATATAGGCAATATTTCCGACTTTGTTTCAAATATTCTCTATAACTAAAATTAAACAAAATTAAATATTTCTTAATAATTTCCTCATTTTGTATCAAATAATAGAAACATTTAACGACAAGTCCATTTCAACCCATTGAAATTTCGGATCCAAGCCTTGGTTTAGGGTATCATATTAGCAGAATGCCAGAATTTAGCTTTGTTAGCTATAAGAATTCCATTTGGCAAAAACTTACAGGATGACCCTCGTATATTAATATTTTTATTTTATTTCGCTATGCGTGACAAGAATTTATGTTTTGTCATGGTTTAAAAAATGGAGCACATTTAAAAGAAATTTTTTATTAAAAAATAGATTTTTATTGAAATATTTAGTACATTTTATTAAAAAAGTACCTTTTAGTAAAAAAGTATCTTTTATTGAAAAAGTATCATTTATTGTGCATTTTCTTATAAAAAAGGACCTTTTGTTAAAAAACTAACTTTTATTAAAAAAAAATAATTTTAACAAAAAATATCTTTCGTTAAAATGGTACTTTCTTTGAGGTACCATTTGTTAAAAAAGTACTCTTTATTAAAAAAGTTGCCTTATATTAAAAAGTATCTTTTACTACAAAAATAACTTTTTTTTAAAAAGTACCGTTTATTAGAAAAATCTATTTTATAAACAAATTTTCGTACTGTTGGCACAGAATAACAATGGGATTGTTATAGGATGCCACTCTGCGAAAAAAGCGCCCAAAATAACAACGGACAGCGGCGGCGACAAAAGTAATAATGGAACACAAATAGCAAAGAGGCTTTATGTATCTCTCGTGCCTCTTAGTTTATGAAAATTTAAGTACATTATCAAACAACGCAGTAACGCGCTGCTATATGCGTGACAATCAAAATTTAAAGAAAATATTGGCATTAAGAAAAGAGAAAATAAAAAAAACATGAAAGTATCGAAAATAGCTAACATAAAAAATAAGCAAAAATTAATGTTTAAATTTCATTCTTGAGCATTTTAAATTTCACATACGTGGATTTCATAAATTATTGCACTTTTTTAAGTTTTGGTGTCGGCAATATTCTCCATTTTTTCTCACAATTTAAAGATGTCCTCTTTATTTTATTCATATTTTTCATATTCGTGTGTACCAGAGCAAAAAGCTTAAGGGTTTATACTAAACTAACCGAGGAATATCATTTGGCATTGGAATTATCCACCTCCCAAATTAGTGTTGCACAGTGTAATACTAATACGCTGGTAATGTCAAAATCCGACTTTTGTTACATAAATCACTATAAATGTATCATATCGCAAGTTGTGCTTTTACTCGAATTTGTACTATATCTAAAGTACATGTGTGTGTAATATAATTCTAAATCTCAATTGTAATGCTAATATATTAGAGGGGGTCGAAATTTGAAATTTTTTTAATTTTAAACCTTTCAATCTTAAATATTAACAAATATTTTCAATGCAGAATGGTATATTACGGATGATGAGCTTCATCGCGATCTAGGCGTTAAAGCCGAAAAGGAAGTTATTCGAAATTGCAGCATAAAATATAAAGGCTGTTTTTTAAGCCCTATAAAATTTAAGAAAGGGTGAACTGTCAAACGAATTTATTTTTATTTTGGTATATTGACTTTGTGCTGATTTTAATCCAAATCGTACTGTGTTTCATACAGTCGCCATGCCCGACTTTCATATTTTTACTTGTTGAGATTCGACAGGTTTTAAAGTTTTGGTCCACTCTTTTATACATGCACATAATTTCACATACATACATTCGGTTTCCTGTGTGTAAGCATAATTGTTGTGAATGTGTTCAAGCAATTCCTGTTTTATATGGTCAACTCTATTTGACCAAAATGCCTATTTCACCAAAAAGCCATGAGGAGAGTACCTATTATGATTGTATATATCAAGTGTGTGTGCACACTTAAATACACATACACACTAGACCGTACCTCAAAAAAAAAGTTCGCCATACACCCTACAATATGAAGTATTTTTGCAAGGCCATTTCAAAAAAAAAAATTTTTTTATTTTTCGTTATATGTAGCTTCGGCATTTAAAATCGGATTTTAAAGTGTGATATATCAATTTTTTTGCCTCGAGCAGACCAGTGTTTTGCTATAAAGGAAAAATCCAATGAAAAAAAAATTTAAAAAGGCGAACCCTACGTTCGGCAACCAATATATAAAAAAAAAATTCTACTGGGTTTATCGAAAAACTTCATTAGCAAAAGTTTAATGATTTTTTGCGAGCTTTATTTTTCTGACATTAGGGTTGTACATTAGGGTTGTAGCAACTGAGATCTGGTGGCTAACTACTAGAACGGGATACTTGAGGTCAATGGCCCTCGAGAGAAAAACACTGGTCTCCTCGAGAGAAAAACATCGATGTATCATACTTTAAGATCCGACTGTAAATGCCAAAGATATAACGAAAAATGTAAAATGGTGACCCCTACGTTCGGCAAAAAAAAATTTTTTGAAACCTTCTTGCAAAAATACTTCATATTGGAGGGTGAACGGCGAACTTTTTTTTTTGTTGCTTGTAAGGTGGTACGCTCTAATACACACTCTACTCTAAATGTGTACTATAGTTTGTGTGTTGTTATGTCATCAACATTACACAGTGGGGCAGATTCACAATTTTTTGGAATTGTTTCCGTCATTTCATACTGCTTAGTCAGATTATCATGAAATTGCACACTACTATAGAAAACGAAATTTTGAGCTAAAGTTCTGGCTACGGACTTAGAGGTTTACCAGTAGCTTTGCCATTAGGTCCTAAATAAAGGCGCCTCGAGAACGCAAAAGATTGATAGTTTACTAATTGTTTATTTATAAAGCGACTGTGATAAACGTAAAATTTTTGTAAGCTGCTGGCCAAGACCTATACAACACATAAGTTATCGTTTAAAGGGCAAAATTTATTCCCATTTGTAAATGAAAAATGACATTTAGACTCCACAAACACCAGCCGTTTTTGGACATTTTCAATTTTGGAGCTGAAAATTACAATATTATTTAGATTTTCAATACAATTTTCAAACGAAAGCCTAGTAAAAATATCCGAAATGTGCATTTTTGATACATCCGGTGTCTTTTATAATTGATTTTCGATACACTCTGTTACAACGAATATAGAGCAAGTGTGAAAAAAATTATTTATTTTTTCTAAATATTTTTGTTTTAATTGAAAATTATGTGTTGTTATTTATTTGTTTGTAAATATGTTAATATTTCTTTTAATTTTATAACAGAAATATAAATAATTGTGTTTAACAAAAAAGTGATGGGACAGATAAAACTAAATAACAAGTGTAAATGGTCTGGCTTTTGCAATTTAGTTTTGAATTCTTAGAAAAAAAACTACATTTTAACTAGTTTTTAGTAAAAACCACGATACAACCATACTAGGTTGCATTAGGAAGAGTTTGACAGTTCAGGGTTTTATTATGACAGTTCAGGGATTTTTTCGTATGCTTTCGCTATGTATCAAGAGTAGTCGACTACATTTTTGTTATTGTTTGTTGTTCTAATGCATCTACCTAGTATGGTTGTATCCAGAGCTTTGAAGAATTAATTCTTTAATTCAATTTTTCAATTCTGAATTAAAAATTCGATGAATTAATTCACTAAGCAATATATATTGAATGGAATTAATTCATATTTGCTTTCGTTCGATTTATTTTGTTACGAATTAATTCAATTGCAATAGTTCAAAAATAAATCCTTTTACTATTAAAAATAAAAACTTTACAGATATAGATAAATTTGGAAAAAAATATAACTATTAATTTTTCAAACTAGTTATATAGTTATATTTTTTTTACAAATTTATCTATATCTGTAAAGTTTTTATTTTTAATAGTAAAAGGCTTTATTTTTGAATCATGTAGGTTGGTAAACAGCATCCGGTTTCTAATTTGTTAATTTTTACTAGCACACGCTGTAAAATTGCTTATTTAAAAATTTTATTTGTACATTATTGTTTTCTTCTACTGAACGGCAGAAAACAGGCTTTGAATTCAGTGAACTTATTTTATTTTTTTTCAATTCAGTGAATTTATTTTATTTTTTTTCAATTCAGTGAACTTATTATTTTTTTTTTTTAATTCACTGAACGTAATTTTATTTTTTTTAATTCACTGAACGAAAATGAAATTGAACGAATTCAGTAGTGAATTCAGTAAGGAATTAATTCACTTTTTTTCCGTTCGATTTATAAAATTGAACGCGTTCACCGGTGAATTAATTCATTTGATTTAATAAAAAGAACTATTGCAATTGAATTAATTCTTTGAATTTGTTGTTTGATGAACGCATTCAGTTGAACGAATTCAGTGAATTACTTAAGAAAAGGAATTCATTCAATTGTAGAGAAAATTGAATTCGATTGGTAGTGAATTCATTCAAAAAGGAATTAATTCTTCAAAGCTCTGGTTGTATCATGGTGAAAACGATAGCAATACTCTTTTCTTCCACATTAATTTTTTTAAGAGCACATCGTTTTCATATTATTATTCTGCAAGGCCCACCAGGCGCTTTTGGTTAAAACTTAGGCACGGAATTTCTTAAGTTTTGTTGTGTAAATTTTCGTGATAAAAAATTACCGAATTATTTCCAAAATTCTTTTAATCTACCCCACTATGCATTAAAGTCATACTCTTAGAATGTTAGATATATATCATTATATACAGTTGGTAGGTGTACAAGTAGTTTAAACGTATGTACGTGTTGGGTATCCTCCTTATGTGATTAAAAAAACCACAGAAACCTTAAAAGACTTTGTCAAAATTCTAATATTAATGACTGTTGAGTAGTGTCCTAAAAGTGATGGTGATATTTTTTAGAAATATGTGACCATATGATAGAGAAGGACTAATAAAATAAAAACAACCTATGTATGGCAACAGTTGCTGAAGAATTTTTGGACAGTCAGTAATGAATGGGTGGGTGTTCTCAGAACTAATAAGGTATGTTGTATTTTGTACATTAAGAAAAAAAGTACTGCTAATGGTTTGTATAATTTGTATATCATAATAATGATTTGTGGAGTAATTCTACTGTGACACAGCATAATTTAATATGTAGAAAGCATTTTAATTTGAAGACGACTCATTTTATGGCATTTTTCCTATTTAAGTTCCCAGTGTAAAAACAACCAGCAAAAAAGGAGTTGCAAAAGCAGTAGAAAAAGCAGTAGAATTAGTAATATAGATGTGCTTTTTTAATAGAAGATGTAATGATTTTATTAAGTTACCATAGGAAGGGAGTACGCCGGAGTACATTTCCATAACATAACAAAAATAATCTGCTAAATTCAGCAGTTTATTCTGCAAGATAATTTTCAAACAATTTTTAATAGTTTTAACTAAATTTGCATAGACTTTTTAATGTCAAGGTAATGGGTTATATACAATAGTTTATAATTTCGTAATGATTTTTTACACTGGGTTAAAGCAATCAGTGTCTTTTACCTAAAATTATTATTATAAAACAGTCATGTTTAATTTCAACTAAAATCATTCAATGAATGTAATAATCATAAGCAATTAAGGATTAGCTATGATACATTATTATATATTTTCTTAATTATATATTGTAGGGAAACTTTTTTATCCTGCTATTTACTTCAAATTAAAAATTTTATACAACTCAAGATATTTAAAAAATTAGAACATGAATAAACTTTGTAATAAAACAACTTTTAGTTTAGTATTGGCATATGCTAAAATACACTACTAGAATAAAGTTAGTAAAATTTTAGTTACAACTACTAAAAATTAGTTAAAAATGAAAAAGAACTGTTGAAATTAGCAGATTATTTTTACTAAATATTAATAATATAGGATCAGTAAAAATAAAGCTGCTTAATATACAGATTTTTCCTTTTGAGTTAAATTTTTGTTAATAGAAAATAACAAAAACTAAAATCAGCAAAAAATTTTACTAAATAATTAGTAGAGTAACAAATCACAAAAAAAAATTTCAATTTTCAAAGTTTTTTTCCCGATTTTTTTTATGCAAATAAAATTCGAGCCTTCTGCAATCAGCAAAATTATTTAAGCAAATATTTCAGTGGATTTTAGCAGGAGAGACTGCTATTTGCATTCGACTAAATTCAACTCAAACATAACAAAAATTTTCTAAATATAACAGTGCTTGTGCAAATTTAAATGTTACTGACACTTTAGAAAACATTGTGTTCTATTGTTGTTTCTAACAGAGTAGTACATTGGAAGATGACAAAGCAAATTGTGTACAATTTTGTTGTTGTTGTTTTTGTTATTTCTTTGATATTTTAAATGTTTAATAACGCTCCTAGACGAGAAAAAGAAATTCTCATTGAGTTTGTAATTTAACTTAACAAATATTTTCAGAAATTAAAAACGTCGTCCCCTGACGATTTCCTTAGGCAAGAATGAAATCCGGATAGGGACATGCCTACAACGGATTATTTTTCACAATTTGTTAAATACATTTGGGATTTTAGCATATTTAATTTCTTTAATATAACAGTTTCTTTTTACTATTTTCAGGCTACTAATATTAAGCAAAATTTTCTGCTGATTTTACAGCATAATTTGTCCTTTTCAATTTGCTAAAAGTTAACTCAAATATAACAAAATGTTTGTAAATTTAACAGTTTTATATTTGCTGTTCTTATTTTACTAGTATTTAGCAACACAAATCTGCTAATTTCAGCAGTTTTTTCTGCAAGGTAATTTTTAACTAATTTTTAGTAACTTTTTGTTTGCTATTTTTAAAAGTTTGATTCTATGAGTGTAAATAGCACAAACTGATGACAAGGACGATCTAAAAAAACACGTTGATGTTTTATAAGGGGTTTTGTACAAAAAAAAAAAAAAATCAATTGGAAATTGCAACTGAAAATAAGAGAAGCTTAAATTTCGGTTTATATTTTGTAAATTTTGTAACCGCATAAAAAAATTATGTTTTACTTCTTTTCCTCTACTTAAGAAGCATACAGTTAAAAAAAATAAAGATTGTTAAATTCGGTCGTAACGAACCTTTTATACCCTATACAATGTAAAAGATATTCGCTATGTTGGTAAAATCCGTACATACGTGCACATTAGACCGTACCTCAAAAAAAAGTTCGCCATACAGCGTCCAATCTATAATTTTTTTTGCTGAACGTAGGGGTCGGTATTTTACATTTTTCGTTATATCTTTGGCATTTACAGTCGGATCTTAAAGTATGATACATCGATGTTTTTCTCGAGGGGACCAATGTTTTGCTCTAAAGGCCATTGAACTCAAGTATCTCGTTCTAGTATTTACCCACCAGATCCCTGTTGCTAACAACCTAATGTCAGAAAATTAAAGCTCGCAAAAAATCATTAAAATTTTGCTAAGGAAGTTTTTCGATAAATCCAGCAGAAATTTTTTTTATTTTTTTGTTGCCGAAAGTAGGGGTTATAGTAAAACACTGGGCTCCTCGAGGCAAAACAA
Organism: Leucophora obtusa; assembly: GCA_949987735.1. Lineage (NCBI taxonomy): Eukaryota > Metazoa > Arthropoda > Insecta > Diptera > Anthomyiidae > Leucophora > Leucophora obtusa. The sequence goes on along the minus strand of OX465299.1, from coordinate 184,700,187 downwards.
TCGATATATTACACTTTAAAATCGAACTGTAAGTGCCGAAGCTATAACGAAAAATTAAAAACAGCGACCCCTACGTTCGGCAAAAAAATAAAATTATTTTGCAAAAATTTAAGGATATTCAAAAAGTGTGTATGGTTTTATATAGTCGGTTTTGATATATGAAAAAGGAATGAAACCATGGTTTAAACTACTAACAAATATTTATTTGGCATATACTTTTTCGTTTCTCTTTCAAGGGGATTTTTAAATTTTACTGCGCCGAAAAAGGATAGATGAATTAAAAGTTTAGCTTGAGCTTTTGAAAAACAAAAGAACTAAATATAGTAGTATTACAAAAACCATGATGTAGTGATTCGCAACCAAATAAACCAAAGAAAGTAGTAAATGAAAAGTATGTCACAGCATTAGTTTTTGTTTCAAAATCGTAAATATTCCTAGACACAACTCCGATCTTTTTCTTTCTTGTTAGAAAAATTTTCGTTTGAAAAACAAAATTTCAAAAGAACTTGAAAAAATACTCGATAAACAGTATTTGAAAATATATAAAAAAATATATATAAAAAATATATATATATAAAAATAAAATAAAGCGTTAGAAAATCGAATGAGGAATTTCCCACCACACTGTATTATACATTTGGTCATCATAGTTACTATTTACTTTAATGACAAAGGAACAAATACAAATATAAGAATTCTTTCTTAAAAATGTCGCTGAGTTATAACAAAAAAAAAATTAGATGGATATGGGTTAGATAAAAACAATGAGGGTATTCACTATCGTGATTGGCATATGATGAAAAAATCTTAGACAGTTATTTTTTATTTTGTCAGCCAAGAGTTCACGCAAAAAAAGAACATTATCTAAGTGCTATGTAATTATACAACCACTTAAGTTTCAAGTAGTAAAATATTTGTATTTTTTAGATATTTGCTACTAATCACGTACATATATATTTTACAAGACTTGTATATATTTATATACAAAAAAATTACATATTTTACTAGAAAATTGTAAAACCAACTTGTAAATTATGCGGTTGAATAATTACATAGCTTTAAGGTAATATTCCCCTATTTTTCGTGTGTTATGACGATGTAAACTGTGCATTGTCTGCAGAACACCATTGTGAGTACCCTTAATGCATATAAACACATTGTTGCACAACACAAGTTGTAAAAGAAAACTGTGAATGATATTTGGTTCCGTATGAAATGTCAAACATTAATGAATGAACATCACTAGTTTGTCGAGTTTTTTTTTAACAATCTTTCGCAACACATTTCCTAGTTTTGATGTATTTTTTTTCAATTACGCCTCACATTGTTAATTGTAAAAGAGATTTGTCTTATTCTTTTGTAATTCAAAAACTTTTTTGTTGATCACTATAGAGTGGTCAATTAAATTAACAGCAAAAAAGAAAATTCCATGCTAAAAGATTTTCTGGTTTATATACTTTCAAAATTTTCAACAAAAATCCCGCATTTTTAAGTTACACCCAATATTAAAAAAAAAAAAATTTAAAACTCAAAAAAAAAATTTAACCGGTTTGATTAACGGTTTTTGACAATTGACACATAAAGTAACCACTGACGGTCTTTGGGTGAGACGAAACTGCGACAGCCTGGTGATTCCCTTATGTCTGCTAATTTTTTTTTAACAAAAATGTTTTCGTTTTCTTCTTCCTGTAAATCAGCTTTTAAAAATATTGATTCCAAGAAGATTCGAGCCCGCGATCATCTGGAAATAAACTGTATCCAAATCCCTTCTTAGGATCACTTTTAGAGCAATAATGCTTTAGAAGCAGTAATTAAGCGATTATTTGGGCGTTGTTCAGAATTACTTCTAAAAAAGCAGTAAAAAACGGATACTTTACAAGCAATAAAAGAAGTGCTTTGTAAAGCATGACATGATTTTTTTTTTTTTTGCTGAGGCATCTGTATTTGATTTCCAAACTAAGAACATATAAATACCCTACGGGAAATTCTAACAAACTGTCACCGAACTGGCCCCTTTATATGAAATAGACTGGTCACTTTTACATGGCGTTGTCATAGGAGGGGGAAATTGACCCCTTGTGTCATGTCACAAGACAAATCCTAGGACAGGTTACTGAACTCTCATAAAAAACAAAAATCAGGGACCTGTCCTGGGATTTGTCTTGTGACATGTCACAAGGGGTCAATTTCCCGCTCCTATGACAACGCCATGTAAAAGTCACCAGTCTATTTCATATAAAGGGGCCAGTTCGGTGGCAGTTTGTTAAAATTTCCCGTAGGGTAGTAACAAAAATAAATCAAACAAGAATTTTCAAAAGCTCAACAAAATTTTTTGTTATTTAAATAACTAACTTTTGTTATTTAAATAACTGTTTCATATTAAAAATAACTGCTATATAAAACTGTTAAGAAATACAATACTTTTCATTAGTTGTTTTTTTAACTGTGATAATAGTTGTTTTGTACTTGTTCATAGAAAAACAACTATAATTACAGTTAAAACCCACTGTTATAAACAAATGTTATCTAGTAATCACTGAAAGCAATATCTTCCAAGAAGATATTAATGCGATATCTTCTATTTTCCATTTGAATGAAAATAATCAAGTAGTATTTTGAAATTGTCTTGCTTTTATCATTTGGAAGATATTTCGGCGATATTTGGGAAAAAAAAATAATTCATATATAGATATGTATATAGAAAATAAAATCGTGGAAAAAGTCAAGATTAAATGCGCTGAAAAAAATCGGCTAAGATGAAATCAAGATAATTAATATGTTAGTCAATGCATTATATATGCAGATATTCTTTTACAAGCTTAAATTCAATAATGAAAAAAAATAATCGTTTCTTTTGTACCGGGGAGTTTATTTAGCGATATCATCTTTTTATCTTCTAGGTGACAAATTAGCGAATTCGCCGTTTTAATTTCCTGGAGTATTGCTTTCATATTACCTAGAAGTATTGCTTATGGCAATAAATGTTTTCTTCCAGCTGATATGATCGGCATAGCAATGCGAATTATATATCAGTTGATATGCTGATATAAGATTCATATTGCCATGCTTGCTGGGATGTAGCTATTTTACATTTCATTTAACACTTGAAAAAATTGTATATATTATTATTAATGCATATATGCATGGTACACTTACTACTAACACTTTTTATGAAATAATAAACATTTTATGTAAATATTAATGAAACTTTTTATTCGTGTGAAAAACATACAAACTACAGTCCGAGACATTCGCTTGCATGCACAAACAAATAATTTAAAAAAACTGTTGATTTTTTTTTTTTTTCAACCAAAATTAAAATTTTAATTTTAAGGTTTTATTTACATTATTTGTTGGGCCTTCCAAAAAGTCTTCGGTCTGGTATAGTAAAGCCCAGCAAAATGTTTGGCGCTGTTAGACAAAATTTCTATGTTATCGCTGAGTGAATTGAAAGAACTGTGCAAATGTACTTTAAAGACAGATTTTGAGTTTCGGCGCTTATAAAACAATTTTGCAGGTAATATTTTTGTATAAGTTTTTAACCCTTAATAAAGCTTTTCAAGGATCATTTGATTTTTTTTTAAAAAGAGTGGCACATATGACTATAAGATATCAAAAATAAATAGTTTCTGATTTCGAATCTGAAATCATAATTGAATATTTTTAAATGGCTGATTTAATATAACGGACTGACTAAATCTATTATACAAGCGGCGGTAGATCTGGGGTCGCTGATATCGAATATTTATAAAAAATATTTTTAAATAACATTTTAACCCTTAGTAATACGTTTTTATGGGTCATTTGAGTCCGGCTGTTTAAAAGAGTGGAATATATCAATTACAGGAATTTAAAGGCCAATCTGGGAAATGATCCGTCTGTTTAAAAGAGTGGAATATATTAATTACAGGGTTTTAAACCTGTCTGAAGCCATAATTGAAAAAAAAGGAAAATGGTGGATCCAATATGGCGGACATAATTTTTAATGCGAATTTGAGATCAAATAAAAATAAGTTCTAAAAAATTCAAAATAGCGGATCCAAAATGGTAAAAAAATTTCTTTCAATATACTATTATGAAAAGATTTCAAAAGAAATTGTTACCATATAGGAAAAATTATTTGAAATTTATTCATATTGGATATCAGCGACCTGAAATCCTCCCCATTTCAATATAAAGCTTTAATCAGATACATCTAAAAAAATTATGTCGGCAATATTGGATTTGCCATTCAAAATTATGACTTTAGATTCGAAATCAGGGCCCTTTAAAGCCTTATAATTGATATTTTACAGTCTGATGTTTGACTCTTTTTAGAAGAAGGACTCAAAGGACTTATTTTTTAGGGTTAAAAAGTTATACAAAAATATTTATTGTAAAAATTTTTATAAATGTTTTTGCATATTTTTGATTTTTATTTTTTTATTCTTTTTTTTTAAGTTAATAAAACGGTGAATTTTTAGAATTTCGATAAAATAAAAACGGCAATCTTTAAATGCTCCAAAGTAATTCTAACGTTCAAAATATATGTAATTAAAATTGGAAAACATAAAGGTCAGATTTTGGCCGATCTATCGTATAATGGCCGTTATCCCCTTGTATTTGTAGTTGCAAAGACGCACTAAACTATATTTATTAAAATTTTTGTTTGAAAACTTCAAAAAATTTAAGACTTGGTAACAACACAATCATAATATTGACATATAACAGTTAAATTTTTTTAATTTTTTTGTTGTTTTATAACAATAAAATGAGAATGCGTTTAAACGAATGTCTCCGACTATACGTAAATTGTAATAAAATCAACAAACGACATAAAATTTGTTTATAATTTTAATAAGGTTTTTTTTTTACAAAATTAAAAAAGGCATTCAAAACATTTGCATAAATTCGCAATAAATAAATATTTTATTTATTAATAATTGGCATTAATTTGTTTTCATTATATAATAATAAAAAAACTATATTCATACTAATAAGGAAGGGATTCCCGGAGTTGCCCATCGAATACAAACATGACACTTTTTTAGTGGCCCAATCACACATTAAAGGGGTAAATATGTCCTTTTTTGGTATATTTTACAGTTCTCATAATTTCTAAATGCAAAAAAAAATAATTTTAAACTCAGAAACAAAAAAGTTTTGAATGTTTTTGTATCCCAATTTTTAGCCTTTAAGCCAGATTTACAATTTTGCAGTAATCCACTCTGCAGAGTGGATTTTGTTCCTTTCTTTTTCGCACTTTTATTTGTGTAAAAATGCTGTTAAATGTTGATATTTTTTCGTAAAACATAAAATTTTATTTACTTTTATGCATCATTTCTGAATAATTTTTTTTTGACTATTCCTTTCAGCGTCTCATATTTTTGGCCAAAAAATTATAATATGTATTTTGACATAAAAAGACAATAATTTCTAAGTTTGTTATGAATAATAATTTATATTTTTGAAATGGGTTTTTGATTCAATTAAAATGAAATGGGGACAAAATTAGGCATTTAAAACTATTGTGGTGATTTTTGGGGATTTGAATTTGCGAAATGGGGATACGAGCTGAAATTTTTCTGGCAGCACTGATATACATACATATACGAAATTAACGAAATAATAAAGATAATAAATATGAGACAGATACAACTCTGTACATTATTTATAATACATAACACCATTTTTTACAAACATGTAGCGCTTTTCTTGGGTTAGCTGTGCCAACAACCAAAACTATTTGAATGCAATTAACTAAAAATTTAACTAAAATGGTGTAGCTTTAACGGTATTATTTCCTGTTTTCATTTAGCTAATATTTAGCAAACACAATCTGCTGATTTTAGCAGTTTTTCCTGCAAGGTAATTTTTAACCAATTTTAAGTAACATTTTCCGCTATTTTTACAGACTTATTGTACTTCAATTGGGATAAAATTGACACAGTTATATTTGGTCAAAAATCGAATAATTTTGTACCTTATCTGATCAGATCTAATTAGATACAATTAGATTGTATTGTTCCACCATTTTCTGGATCCAAATGGGTATCTTTCGAGTAATTATATTTTACTAAGGTTTAATTTTTTTCAGGGTATTATTTATGCAAAAAGTTTGTGATTTCTAATATTTCTTACAGACTTTTTTTTTTGTTTTATCAACGCTATACAAAAAAAAAAGAATTCACCTTATTTAATATTCAACATATGAAGCAGAACAGAATGATAAAATTACACACTAACATATATGCGTTGTATTTTATATCCACGAGGTACTATCAACAGTTTGTCAAACCCTTTGGGGTAACAACAACATTATTAGCACAACTGGCTGTAAAAACAACTGCAGGTAAAAAAGCAATTACCTAAACGTATCTAACAACAAAGATGAAAAATTGTAATTTAACATGATGAACATGAAATTCATAACTACAGGATTTCCATCGATAGCCTAGAACACATAAGAAATTAACTGTTTTACACGGAAAGACAATTTCTGGCCAATTTACTAAATAGTTTTTTAATAAAAAAAAATATCATTGACAAATTAATAAAAACTATCAAAACATTGATGAAATTCTTCATAATGTTATCTGTTACTCAATGAATGAAACCTTTTCATAGTATTTATAAAATTTTAATGAAAATTTGATAAATTTCATCAAAACTTTATTTGCCATAATTCTAGCGACAATTCATGGCTGGATATTTCTTTCAGTGTAGAACAACGATTCAGCAAAAAAAAATATATACACAGGCATAAAAAATACAAAAAATCGCTTTTGCAAAAAAAAATCATATGGAAAAAAATTAACTAGGTACATTAGGAAAAGGGCGAATAAGAATAGAATATTAAACAAAAATAGAAAAAAAAAAATTAAGGAAAAATAAGAATATTATGCAAAAGGGAATTTAACTTAATAGGTCAAAATAATGAAAGAAAAAAATTAAAGCATACCTTAAGGAGAAATTTAAAAGCAAAAAATATACTGCATATATTTGCGCAACATTATGCTAAAAAGCTTTTTAGGCTAATAGAAAACTACATATTCATTTTTTTTTCTTTTCTTACAAAACCAGTTCTTAAAAGAGTCGGAAATAAATGTATATTTAGTAAACTCAGAAAAAATGTTCATCATATTTATGAAAAACTTCTGTAAAAACTTTATGAAAACCCCTGGACCATATCAAAATCCGCCACGTAGAAATAATGTCAGAATCCATATATGTTTTCAAATTTACTCAACAACACTTAAAAAAAATTTTTACTATTGAGAATTTAAACAAGGGCTATTTTTATATAAATGTCACTGTTAAGGCTTTAGCATTTTTAAAAAAAACAATGCCTCAATTATTCTTTCCCACGGTCGTTAAAACATTTTCTAAAATTTTTGCTGGTTTAATAAACCATGTAACTTTTATTTCATTAAATTTTATTATAACTTTTATTTCATTAGAGCTTTTATTTCATTAAATTGTTAATAAAACCAATACCCTTGTGTCAACACCTAAACCTGTGCTTTATAATTTGTATATTGTTTTCCCCTAAAATTATACTTTGCATATTTATATATTCTTATTACGGTAGTACACAAAAATTCAATTCAATATTATTTAGAAAACACATTTTTTAACAACTAAAGTTTTTCAATTCAAAATACTTTTGGCTTGTTCTCAGTCCTCTGATGGCCGTATCCTCCCCTCCCTTTAAAATTTGTTTATAAAACAACAAAAATATACACAACTTTTTCAATTATAAAGTTGTAAACATTCTAAAAAATATTTTTTAATAACAAATTGTAGTACTTTATGTTTGTGCATTTAACAATAGTGATTGAAGAGAACTGAAGAGTGGTATTATTCAATACGAAATCAATGGTTATCTCAGACACGGTGATGCCATTTATAGGGTAAACTTGCCTTTTTGGGAGTTTTTAACAAAATTGCACGTGTAGAGTAAAAACACCGATTACACTATGCGACAGTCAAAATCGGGATGGGATGAAACCAACGGGAAATGTTATATCGGTCAAAAACAAGTTATACGTGTCCCGGCGTTTCGCTGGGTCACCCCTAGGACGAGATATATCTTTTTTTTTGACATAACTCGAGAACCACTAGTCCGATTTTGCTCAAACAATTTTAAAAAAATTAAAAATTACAATTCCTTTAATCTGTTCATATAACGTTTTTCTATATACTCAACAGTTTTGCCGGTAAAAATAAATGTTTGTTACCGCTACCATAAAACTCAATAACCTTTTGTTTATTACTTTTTTTTAATATTTTAGGCAAAAAATATTTTTTTCTTCATACATTTATTTTTACCGGCAAAACTGTTGAGTACATATTCGAACCCGCGATCATCCATTTGGAAATAAAGTGTATCCAAATTACTTCTTTAGAACAATAATGCTTTGGCAGCAATAATTAAGTGATTTTTTGGATGTTGCTCAGAATTACTTCTAAGAAAGCTGTAAAAATATACTAAATGATATTTTGGATGCAATAAAGGAAATAATTGTTTTGCAGTTGTTCAGAATTACTTCTAAAAAAGCAGTAAAAATGTACTAACGGATACTTTGAAAGGGTTTTCCAATAGGTACTTGACAACTTTGAATTTAATTTGTGAACGCACTATTTCACTGATCATTTAACTGTTACTTTCCTTTTTTTCAGTAAACTCAACACTTTCATCATGGTAAAGTACACGAACGAACAACGTATGCAAAAATGTACTACCGAAATTCGGAGTCGGTGACCGCAACTTTAAGAGCGTTAACTCCAATTTTCGGTCGTTATTCTCGCCCAAGTAGACAATCAATAACAAGTTTAGTGCAAAAATTTGAGTCTACATATTCATTGTGTGATGCTGCCGTGCCAGTGAGACAACGAGTTGGTCGAAATGACGAAAATATCGCTGCTGTTCAGGCGTCCGTAGCAAACGATCCAAATCAATCGATTCCGCGGCGTTCTAGAGAACTGGGCATCGCCAAGACCACTTTATGGCGAATTTTGCGTAAAGATCTTGGTTTACACCCATACAAGATCAAGCTGACTCAAGAATTGAAGCCGATGGGCCATTTGACGCGACGTACGTTATTTAAAAAAAAGTTGTCAAGTCCTTATTGGAAAACCCCTATATTTATACAAGGTTTACAAGGAATTTACAAATTTATATGAAAACCCCTAATATATACATATGTCGTGTGGGGGAAATGTGGAAAAAAGTTGGTTAGGATAATTTTTATAACAAATGTGGGAAATTTCCAAAGTAGCTTCTGGCATCACTGCTCAGATGTGATAAACATTATAGAGAAAAAAAGATGATGGGATGAAATATGTACATTTACAATTTGCGCACAAATTGGTAATTTATATGCAAAACCATAAGTTTTGTTGTTTTTAATAAAAATTTGTGAATATTTTTTTTTTTGTTTCACTTTAACAAAAGTCAAATGATTGATTTTGTTTGCAATTTTTGTTGTTAAAACTAAACAGCCTTACTATCAATATTTTCCAAACGTATATTTTAGTTAAGGCCGACTTTAGTTAAAATATTGGGTGGCAGTATGCCTTGACTTGGTTTATTTTTGCAGCATTCTGATTGGTTAATTTATTTTCAACCAATCAAAATGTTTGAAAATACAAATATTTTTGTAGGGTTTTCATACACAAACTGAACAAAACCGTATGATTAAAAATAAAGGCGACTTTAAATTTAAAATACTCTTTTATAGTAAGGGCAATAGTTTTTATTACTGTTCAAAAAATAATAAAACATTTTTATTTTTTTTTAGCTTTATGTGTTTTTAAGTGGAGACAAAAAAAACATGCAATGATTTATGTCATAAAGGATTTGAATGTGTCAGTTTTAAGCCATAAAGTTTTTTAAACTACAAAATTTAAGCATCAGTTTCTGTATTTAAGTTTTATTTGTTTTTTGTACAGGAGACTATTTAAGGATAATTTTTATTACTAAAGAAAAATTCATTAAAAATATTAAATACGTGATGAATGAATAGTTTTTTTTTTTTTTTATTCTTATAGGAAATTACCAAGCAAACAACCAGAAAAGCAAATTTGGAATTATTATGATTTTTCATTTAAGTTGTTTTTTATTCATAGTTTTTGGTTCGCAAATTTTTTTTTAAACAAAATATTAATTAAAATTGTACTCAGCTTGAATATTATCTAGTTTGTGTTGTTTCTTATTGAAGCTAAAATCCTTTTCACTTGAAGTTTATTCTTATTATCATGACAAGGAATTTCGTGCATTCATTAAACAAATTTGAGCCCTGGATTTGAGGTAGAACAACATTCCAATTAAATATATGAAAATATAGAAAGTCCAAAAAGACAATTTTCTGTATTTTTTAAAGCAAAAATTTTAATAATTTTATATTTGAGTCCTACAAATATACGACGTCATATTTTGACCCTATTTTTTAGAGTTCTTCAAAACCGTATGCTTGTAAAAATGTTGTCCGTTTGGCTATTTTAAAAAATGGCCATTATCTCAAAAACTAAACGAGACAAAATTGTTGCTCCATCGGAGTAGTAACATAAGTCATTTAATAGATTATGTGTGTAATTACTAAAATCCCCGAGTGCTTTCAAATTCTACACACAAGCTCGCTTAATGTACCCAGGGTATGGCGCATTGTAATGTCCCACAAGCCAATATATGTACTTCGTAAGTACACACAAGTATAGTGGCATGTATGTTAGACAAAACTTTTAGAAACTTTAAAATGTTTTAAGCTTCATATACAAGTATTCCATATCGTAAGTACATACAATGTGATGTCCCGTGTAAAAAAGATCAGATCTGGCCAGATCTCAGCACATCTTACCAGATCTAATTAGATCTCAAAATTGTGGACAAATTTGAGATCTAATTAGATCTGATCAGATCTAGGCATATCTGGCCAGATCTTCGTAGATCTTACCAGATCTAATCAGATCTCAAAATTGGGGACAAATTTGAGATCTAATTAGATCTGATCAGATCTAGGCATATCTTGCGCATTTGTCCAGATCACTTTAGATTTGAACAAATTTGGCACTAGATCTTATCAGATCTTGCCATAAGGTATTATCACATATGCCATATCTGATCATATTTGGTGTGATCTGGTACAGGATCTAATTAGATTGAATCATATCTATTGAGAACCAAAAAGATCTGGTTAGATCTAAACTTTTTTACACGGGGTACACGAAATCGATTACATTATGTAGACTTACACATTTTTCCAAAGGCAAACAAAAAATGCATAGTTCAAAAAACCGTTCAATCGATGGCAAAAAACCGGGTTATTCGGCATTAGAAAAATTAACATTTCATAAATGTTGTAATTAGAGATGGGCACGCTCACGAAAGAAAAATAATAATCACGTACGACTCACGCACGAACAATTTTTTATAATCACGCTCACTTACGCTCACGTGATTAAGTTTAATTTGAATCACGAAGTACTCACGCTCACGATAAATATGGAATTTGTTTTTTATCTTAATTATTAGAGGAAACTATCTTTATTGAATACAAGTTTTATTTATTTAGAATTAAAATTAGCTTAACTATACAAAAATTTTGTTAAAAATTTAACTAATATGCAAGTGCTTGTGCAAATATAAATATTACTGACACTTTAGAAAACATATTTTCTATTGTTGATTATACTTGAATGGATTTCACTACATTGCTAGATCTGTCAAAACAACAGAGTAGTATATTGGAAGATGACAAAGCAAATTGTGTTTTTTTTGCACTTTAACTTAACTTAACAAATATTTCTATAAATACTAAAAAGGGGGCGACCTGACGATTGCCTTATTCAAGTATAAAATTTGGATAGGGACATCCTTTTAACAGATTATTTTTCATAATTTGTTAATTAGGTTTTGGGATTTTAGCGCATTTAATTCCTGCAATTTAATTTTATAAAATTTTTTAATAACTTAAAAAATTCACTGTAAATCTTAAAAATGTTATTCCAAATTTTTGTGGAGGAACAAAATTTTTCAATGTTTTGTACAAGAAGTCGATTTCTTCTTTACATAAGAATACTTGCAGAAGTAGAAAACACCCGTTCGCTAGTACCTGAAGTGTCTGGAATACACATTATTTGAAGGAGGGGAAGATCTCTGGAATTTTTCCAAAATTGTAAAGAATTGGAATCTAGTTTAAAATAATCACGCAAACTCACGCACAAAAATTTACTCACGCACGACTCACTCACGAACATTTTTTAACTCACGCTCACGTACGACTCACGTAAGTGCTATCATTTTAACTCACGAAAAATTCGTGTCACGCGCCCATCTCTAGTTGTAATGACGAGTTTCCTCCCCAGAAGAGGAAATAAATTCGTAAATACAAAAATTAATTAACAAATTGATCTTAAGAACATGGTTGTTTTATTTAGAGCTCTTCTTTCAAGATATAGTGCATGTGCTCATGGGTACAAACTTGTGTCGAACGGTGTAATCATCTGGGGGTTTACTATGTAATTCGATTCGAAAAGAAATCGCTTTCGAACAGAATTTTCACATTAAAAATTCAGTAACAGAAAATTGTTTTTCACAATTTGTTTTATAAATTCAAAAAAGGTAAAAAAAAAGTGTACCGTTCTCATTATTCTTCCAATATCGTAAATGTATTTTAGCTCTACAAGATTAATTAGTTTTCAAAGTTTTTTTCCTACAATATTGTGGTTAAAAACACTAAAAAAAACTGTAGGTATAATGAAATAAGATTAAGCATTCCTATAAGTTTGGTAGTTAACTTTTGTAATAGTTTGTTTTTCTAACTTATTTTCTTAGCAAAAGTCACAAAGAATTTATAAATTGGTAATATTAACAGCAACAGCAAAAAACAACTGGCTTAAGAGGTGTTCATTTAATAGGACTGAAAAAAATTACCACCTTTAAATGATTGGAAAAAATCTTTAAATTGCAAAAATCCTCTTTATTTCATGTCACTTTCAGCAAAATTTTTTGACAGTTCGTTTTTATGTTTTTGTACTCTACAGGGTGGTCCCGAAGTTTCTGTGCACCATTAAAGTGCCATTAAAGCCAGAGATGGAATTAGCTCGCTCCGGCTCTATTTACAAAAAATTAATTGTATGATGAGCTGGATAAAAGACTGGCTCTCTCATTAAAAAAAAATTAACAAGCTGTAATTTCTGCCTTGTTCATTAAAATAAGCTCGCCAAAATTTTTGGGCTCACTCAAATTTTGAACTTTTTTACTCCACTGAAGCAAACATTTTGTCCATTTTGGAGATGCTAGCCATTTTTCAAAATGGCCTGTATCTCCTTTCATGTAGACTGCATGTTTTTTTAATCAAATGAGCTGAATTTTGACTAGATTGGGAGCTTTTTTCAATCCTGATTTACCAAATAAAACCATCCTTAAGCTTCTGAAAAACTTCAACATTTTGTTTTGAACCCTTTATTAATTTGACAAGCAATTATTCTGCTCCTAAAGCTTTCGCACAAAACATGTGTGTCATCCTTTTCCTAAACAGAGTCCCACTCCTGCTTAACTCTGGCAATAAGCTGGTATTGGGTTTCCAAAGACTGACTGTTGAATCCAAGTGTACAGTAATTTTCGGGCCACTCTGTACTTTAATGCTGTTTTTTTAAGACTTTGTTTTTAAGGAAGTGCTTTTAGGACCAATTTTATAGTCAGCGCTAAGTAGGATTTTTACTGAAGTTAAAAATTTTCAAGGCAATTTCTTTTTTATTTAAATAAATTTTAGTCAAAAATCTTATTTTAGGCTGACTATAAAACGTGCACTTAGTTTTTAAAATGTAACAGAAAAATAAACTTTTCTTTTTAAATAAAGTCATAAAATCAACTTTAGATGAATATAAAATTGTAATATAAAATTAGGAAAATAAAATGTATAGCCTACAATTAGGTGTTTATACAAAATACTACAATAAATTTCTTTAAGGCAAATAACAAACGATACAGCAAAGTTAAATCAATAATTCTCACTTAAATAAAGGTATCAAATTTAGGAAGAAAGAAAATTAATTTTTCTTTTTTTTTCAAAAACATCATCAACTCAACACAACTGTTGCCAAAACAATAGAGATATAAAAAAAAAAAAAACACGAAAATATGTATATTAAAGTTTTTTTTTAATAATAAAATATAACGATGAACAAATTGTTAAACATGCTACAAACTCAGATTAAATTGAACTTGAGCACAAAAACTAACGACCATATTATGCCATATACTTTTTACAGAACAACATCATGTCACGGAGACAACACCTGGTTGCCGGTGAATTTTAAAAATCAAAATTTTTAAATATAGATCATCAGTATTGTTTAACCTCAATACAAACTTCAAAACAAAAAAAAAAACAAAAAAAAATGATGATGATGATGGTAACGATGACGATAATGTTTTGTATGTTAATGAAAATAACTGCGTAAAATTCAATAACAACAAAATAATTTCAATCACTTGATTTTTATACCCTCAAGATGTGAACGTGAGGAGGGTATATATCAGTTTGTCATTCAATTTGTAACACATCGATATATGCCTTTAAGGTCCTAATAATATCTGTCTGATAGAAGCCACAAGAAGCATTTCTAATTTTCACTCAAACTATTTGTTATTGTCCCGAGCATTTTGGCATACAAAATCAGCAAAATCGGTAAAAAGGTTAAAATGTTAAGGAATCTCGGAATCTTCCATTCAAATTAGTACATTTTTGTATACGTCTGATGTATAAAATATATCATATTTTTTCACCATACTTCTAGAAGTGATGAATAAGTTATATCCGTTTGAATTTATTTTTTAGCTAAAAAAAAATTTTTTCCCTCTACCTTTTCTTTACCTTAAATGTTTTCTATTTTTTTTGTAACAAAAAAATCGGTAATGCCGTCTTTAACGCTTTTACTTGTTTCGTTTATTATTTTATGGAAATTTAAAATATAAAAAACAACAACAGTAATAACAAAATGAACGATTTGTGCATATATTTTATTTTATGTAAATATTTATTCAAAATGTATGCACAAGAGATTTATGATTTAGCCTTCATGTGCTAAGTTCGTGTCATTATTTTGTACACAGCCTAAAAGTATACAATAAATTTTGAATTTAAAAAAATATTAATGTTTTACCAATATTATTATAAGCTATACGCGATATAGAACATGTATTGTTTAATATACTACAGAGCCAATAGGAAAATTTCTTGTCATCCTCGAATATCATCCTCAGGAGAATTTTGTATTTAATGTTAAAAAAACACACACAGCTTTGTTGATCAATACTTATTAGTTCACTTGATAATACCCCTGAGGATGATATTTAATGCATGTTGAAATATTAAAAAATTAACTTTTATCATAAAAGCAACTGGTTTTGAGCTCGAGTATTTTTATTTAATGGCAATTGAAAGGTCTATATGTAAAGGATTTTCCATTAGGGACGGGTAGTTGTAAAAATTTAATAAAATAAGTTGCGTGCGAGATATCAAAGATTTTTTTGTTTCAAAGGCCTACACTCAAAATAATAAGTCTGTTGGCTGAACAGAATTTTTGTTATTTTAACAAAATTTATTCCTGTTTTTTGGCTTAACAAAAGATTTGTTGATTTTAAAACATTTTTTTGTCAAATTTAACAAATCTAAATTTAAGTAAAAAATTAGTAAAACTACAGTTTTATTTGTAATTATACTGTAATTAAATTTGTTGACATTTAGGGTCTCGGGATCCTCCTGGGATCTAGTCCATATCATCTAAGGGCATGTAAGGACACTCCCAAGGAACAAACATTTTGTCCGTTTTATTCTACTTCCCTTAGTTTTTGAGATATGGGCCATTTTATGAATTGGAAAATTTTAATTAAAAATTTCAGAGGGTCCAAGGCCCCACAGAGGTCTATTTTTGGATAGAGATAGCCTTTTCACGGGGCTTTTAAATGATTATTGGTAGTCGAAATTTTCGTCAATTTTGCTCTATCTCTCTTAGTTTACGAGATACGGGCCATTTTAAAAAAACCGGGAGGGAAAGAAATAGCGCCGTCTTTAAAACTTCGAATATGTTGGTGGCGCCATCTACCCGGTAATAACAGAAACTTGAATATATTATATTTTAACAATAACTTGTGTAAAATTTAACGAATGCCTTCTTAAAAATTAGTTATAAATAATTTTTAAAATTAACACTCAAAAATACTTAAAGCACTGAGGATTTTTAGTATTGTGTTAAATGAAGATAACTAAAATCTTTGTTTAAATCAGTGTTTCAACTAAAAATTTATTAAAAATTAGTCAAATCGGTTTGAAACCCGATTGATAGATTTTTCTACTGACTGAAACGTTAATTAAGCCCTCCGAATTCCACGTTTCACTATGGTGTGCTTTTCTTCAACGGACATAGAGAATCTTAGAGAACTATCAGAATTTTGCGAATTTCTTGGGCTCTACTTCAACAGACCCTTTTATTTGTTTATGATTGGTTTTGAGAAGATTTCAGATTTCTAGGATATTGTTGTAGAACAATTTTTGAAACTAATCTGGCTCCAAAATTGTACCAATTATTCTTTTGAGATTTGCTTTCTATAGAGAGAATCATAGTCAAATGTTCTGCGTCAACCCAAAACTGTTAATTTAACTTTTTCACAAGTTTAGCTAAATTTCCAGCATTACTACATATTCAGAACATATTTTAGTATTTCGTTAACCTTTAATACTTCAGACGATACTTGCTACGATTTGTTATTCTTAAATTGTCTCTTTCCGCCACAATTTCCTACTGGCGTAACAAATATTTTAATATTTTTTATACGTTCTCATAAGTGTACTCGTACCTACTTTATTTAATTTTTTTTTTATCTTTCTTTTGTTTTTCTCTTGCCTAAAGTTATTTTTACCATTAACTTAACACGATTTGCTTACTTCAGTTAAAAAAAAATAATTTAAGCTAAACTGAAAATCAAATGTGCATAAGGGTGGATCGAGATGTGGATTGATGTAAAAACTAGTTTTAGAAAGTTTCAGAAAATTGATCTGCGACTGGCGTTTTTCATCTGAAAATATGAAATTTTCATATTAATTTTGGAAATCGGTACTTTTTCCAAAAATACTTCTTTATTCGCTTTTATACGAGAAAAATAAATCCAGAAAATAGATTCGGTGCTGAGAACCCAATTTGTTCGGTCAGCATCCAATTCAGTTGCATCAAATGAATTTTACGGTTGCGACTACCAAATCATTCTTGATACAATTAAAATTCCGTTGTCACAGTCAAATTCTTTAGTCCTGTCTCAAATGTTTTCTGTTTTCACAACTGAAAAACTGAGCTACCACAACCCAACCATTTGACTGGCAACAAATGCAGTTGTCAGCAACGAATTTGTTTTATGGGTGTAGAAATTTTTCTCAAAACTTTTGCGAATATTTCGGAAAAAAAATTAACTTTTCCAATTGAACGATTTTAAACCTTGAATTCGCTTTAGAGACCTCAAATTTTGTCTAATCTAGAATTCCGTTTTTTCTCCTTAACCCTTTCGATATAGATTTTGTTTAGCTGAATATCCTAAGAAATAGTTTTTTTTTTTTGTTTTCGTACCTTTGTCGCGCCTCCTAACGGAGAAATTTTGGCTAAAAATTCAAACTTTAACACTCTGTTGCTGCCAAACAGGTTGATTTTTTCCAATTTAAAATTTCGTGTTATTTCCGCGACAAAACTCTATATAAAATAAAAGGAATTTGTCGAAAACATTTATAGAGCGAATTTCGAGAACTTTCCAAAAAAAATCGCAATTGAGGACCACTTTCTGAAATTTTTATAAGACAACCCTGGTGTAAATATTTTTATTAAATTAAATTAAATTTGGCAAAAATGCCAAATTTTGTATCAAAATTAAAAAAACAGACACACTTTTGTAAATTTCTCATTTTATATAGACGCAGTCTTTATGTACCGATCGGTCAAATTTTGAAAAAAAAAAAAATATACTGTTTGGAATTTAACAATTTTTGGATATTATTACCATAAACCCTGAAGGTCTTTAAAAAAAAACAGCCTAGCAAATTTAGCAAGCGGGCATTTCATATATTTTTTAATAATTAGAAAACAAAAATGTAAAAAATGCTCTTTTAGAAGGAAATATGCATTTTTATTGTAAATGACCTGTAATGCCTTAAAAATCTATTACAATTATATCCAATTACAATCCAGCCAAAGTTAGTATATCCATATGGTTACACTATAGCGAAAGAGAGAATGAAGAAATATTTTTCGTGAAAAAAATGTAATTTTAAAAAAAAAACATATATTTCACTTTGTCCAAAAAAAATGATTCTTTTTTGTCTGAAACTTTCAAAAAATATTGTTCACCTCTGCCCTAAGCGAAATTTCTACAAAGCTCGAATTCGATCCACCCTAGTGCACATGTTTTAAAGAGGAGATTCTTATAAACTTTATGATTTTCTTCTTCATAAAATATTTTTTTATTTTTCTATGTGGTGGTAAATTAGCAAATTTTTAAAACAAATTTATATTCCGAGGGCTATAAAATTTTTTTTTTTGTAACCTTAAGAACCAAACCAACTCCCATGGGTATAAACAAATTTCCATGAACTTTTTACTTTGTTAAAAAAATATTTGGTTTATTAACTTCTAGTCAATTTGTCAGTGATTTTTTTTTTTTTGTATATTTTTTAGTGTGTTTTATTTGTTATATATTATTTTTTATTTACTATGTTGGTGTTGACGTTTTTAAACACCAAAACGTAATTTATAGCATACTTTAAGGTATAGAGTTTTGAATTTATTTTCTTTATAGTGTTTTTCTATTTATGTTTTTATTTACTTTTCAACAAAAAAAATTTTTTTCATTTTATTTAAACAAACTCTGGTGGTAACCTTTGATGTTTTGGGTTTCTTTTATAATAAGTTTCGCATTTAAAGTTTAAAATATAAAAAAGTATACTTTTGATTTTAATATTAATATCACCCTTAAAGTATGCTATACGATTTTAGTTTAAATAACATAAATATTTTTAAAGCATTGCATTAAAATAATAGAGATAATGAAATATAGTATACATTACATTTCTTTCACTGTAAAGTTTTTTTTTTTTTTTTTTTAATAATCTCATTTGCTATTCATACAAAACTGAACACTTAATTTATAATTAAAAAAATAATGTATAATTACATTTTATTTTGGTTTCTTTATATACAGTTCAAATGAAAACAGATTTATATAAAGAATAATTTATCGTTTTTGTAGTGATTTCTATTTAATTGCTAAGCTCAAACTCAAACAGCTCAGACACATTAAAATGCAAAGAGAGATATTTGATAATGAAAATGGAATTTCAAAAAGATTTACCATTAAGATTTATGATAATGAAATTAAGACATTAATTTCTGAAGAAAAAAACCAAAATAGGGATAAACAAAAACACTGCTCAAAATTATAGCGCACTTACTTGTAGAGTTTTCAAGTATTGACTAGATACCACCCAATACTTTAAAAAACAGGGTTGTGTTTTTATAAAAAAAAAAAACAGGGTTGCGATTTCGTAGTTTCTTTTATGGAAAACTTACACTTCTGTACGGAGAAATACAAATCTAGGAGTATTTAGTGGGTACTTTAGCCCACATTTTCCTGAATTTAGAAATTGAGTGAATTTTTAAACGAAAATTGGTATGGATAATAAGGTTCTTCAAAACTGTATGGAAAAACAGGACGTAGTCCAATTTTCCTAATCAAGATTGGAACGTGGTGTATAGACTACAGCAACCTCTGTGCCAAATTTCAACAAAATTGTGGGCGCTGTAGTGTAATGGTTAGCGCGTTGGACTGTTAAACATCAATTTGGAAAAAATAATATGTATGATTTTTCTATCCCTCATACATATCGGTGCTCCCATAGCACTCAACCCTAATGAAGTTAAATAATATAACCGGGCTATGAACGAAACAGCTGCCACAAAATTCGAAAACTATACATCAGGTGGCATGCAATAATTGTTCTTAAATTCAACATCTCGCACAATTATAAGTAGTGTTGCCATATTTGAAGCTCTTAATTACCACCTTACATTTCTTCTCTCTCCCCTTTTCAAAGAAAGCAACACGTTAATTAATCGGAGGAATTTCCTAAGTGTTGCTTCTCTTAAAAAAATAAAAAAAAATTAAATGACTTTTAGAGATCCCCACAAATGCAAGTTTCTTTAACATTTTGTGTAGAAATTTAACTACAAATAACAAAAAAAAAACAGTTTAAATCGAATTTGCTCAAATTTCAAATAATGCCCTTCCGAATTTCTGCATCAATTCTGAATCACAATTTTATATGCTTTATGACTATTAAATATATATATATTTTTTTTAATTGTTAACTGTTTTCGACATATTCCCGGTTTTTATGATTTTAAAAGAAACAAATATTGCAAATTTAAATTTTTAGAATCAGTACGCATTATTTTACCTTTTACTTAATAACTTTTAAGAAATTGGGAAAATAATTTAAAAGAAAATTCGAAAAAAAAAGAATTAATAGACATAACGATTTGTTGTTGAATAAAAACTCCCTAGTAAAATAGTTCCATAATACTGGAAGATAAACTGAAAAACTTTAAAAAAAAAAATATATTTTAATTGTAAAAATTTTAATCAGCATTATAGCGATAACCGTTGCTATACTTGATATTTAGATTTCATATTCATAATATAATAGATTTGATGTATCGCGTTCTATGGTATTAAATTTTATTTGAAAATTTTACATTTTTATTCATCTGTAGAGGTAACCTATCGGTGTTTTGTTTTTCTGATTACGTTCCAGCTTTGAGGAGCTGAAAAATTCAAATGTCTTGAAATTTGAAGTAACCAAAAAGTCAAAGACAAATATCCATATAAGATTTTCCTGCTTTTTTATTATCACACCACGCCCTATAGTTGGGATATTTGCATTATTAATTTGTTCTCTTAATTAAAATTTACGTAAATAACCAAAATTTAAAAAAATTGGTATGCAATTTTAAGAATTGTTTTAAATTTTTATTTTGTGATTTTTTTAAGCTTTTCAAAAAACAAGTTCAAAACCCGATTTCTCAGATATTGGAATGGATCAGTGTACCGACTGTCTGTTAGATGTAATATTCAAATTTATGAATTGCTACGTTGCGAAAATATCGACTCAATAAATCCAAAATTGTGATAGGGAATTATTCAGGTATTTTTTTCTGTGTTTTGATAGTACACGTCAAACTTTTGGATTCTAGTCAAAATTTAGTCTATGAATTAGATCTCGAATTCTAATTTCCATGCTAGAAATCATTTAAATTCGCTTTTGTTTGGTAATACCAATTAAGAACAATGCGCTCAAGAACAGATAGTACCATTTCATGGCTACTAGATAAAAACATGAACCGATTTAACTATTTTCAGTAGGATTCGTCTGTATAAAATTAAACTTAAAACGATTCAGCAAAAACAATAATTCCGAACCAATCGGTATACTTCCATTATTTGGAAGTTACAAACATCAGCACACTCAATATACCATGTAACACAGAAATAAATATTTTGCAATATTTTTGGTTTTTTTTTTTAAGTAATGAAGTGTGCCATAATTTTGTACAACCTATTTGGAAGCTTAGCAACGCTTATTATTAATTTTGTGCTTTTCATTTTTAAATGAAAATTACAATTTTGTAATGAGTTATTTGCCAAATACTGCACCAAAATACTGCTAAAAAATTGCGCTATAATTTTGAGCGCTGCTATAAAATAAATATTTGAATTTAAACAAAATTTTTGAAAATAATGTTCAATAAGGAAAAGAATCGGCAATGTCGCACAAATTCAATATAATCTACCATTTTTTCTGTCTGAATTATAAAACAAACAAACTTGTTAAAATTCCAAAAAAAAAATTTACCACAAAATATTAGTTAGCTAAAAGCTTTTTTTCAATAACTTTTCCCAACTGAAAACTATTTCAAATTGATTTTATTTTATGGCATTTAAAGCAATCACTATTAAAAATATCACATTGTTTTTGCTTCATTTAATAAAGTTTACTATTTAGTTTTTTTGTTTTTTCTTTCTAGTAAAACTTTGTCATAGTTTTCTTGGTGGTAAAAATAATTGTCATACCAGTAAGAAAGTTGTACTTCTAGTTGTTATTTGTAGTTGTCGAAGATTTTTTTTAAGCTAAAACTTTACCGTTATGGTAGAAGAAGAAAAAACCCTAAAAAAGGAACAGTCTTTTGAAGGTTGTTTTCTTGCTTTATTAACACTAGATCTACCCAGAGACGTTTAATTATAGATATAGGAAATCAGAACTTATAATATTCACCGGTAGTGGGCGCTGAAATTTAGTATTACCTGAGCAACTATTTAGTATCAGCTGAGACTATATTCAAAAAAATTACTGAAAACTGCGCAAAATAAGAAAAAAACAAGCACGGAATATATTAAAATAATAAAAATTGAGATATTCTTTTGTTTTTTTTTCCTTTTTTGTTAGTTATTATTTAAATTTAAATAAAAAAAGAAGTGTCAAGTTTTTGAACAAAGTGCCACCTAGTGATAACGATGTCGTTTTTTTTTTGATGCCATACCCCTGGATTTACCCGCATTTTAAAAATGTTAGGTGTAACAAAACCAGTCACAAAATGACTGTTATTTTTTTAATAATTCATCCAAGTACTTATTCTTCAAATAAATATTGTTTAGATACACGTGTAATCAAGGACACACTGACAGTATTTCGTGAGTAGTATTAATGAATCTGATAATGATTTTTTTTCATTGGAAAGTCCATTGGAAAGTCCCCAAAGCAGGAGTTCATTGAATCAATGAAACATTTTCATTAAAAGAATATAACTGAAAAAATATTTTCTCTTTTTATTTCTATTTTTGTATGTATTTATTTTTTGTATACGACCCTAGCGTGCATCACTGGAACATATGTACATATAATCCAAAATCCAAAATCCCTAAATAGATTATAGCATTTCTTACGGAGGCATTCAAAATATATAATGAAAAAAAATTTTCACATCAGACTAGATCTAGTTTCTGCCTAATTCTATGTTCAGGCCTCATCAGTGATTTTCTATTAAATTGTATTAATTGTTTATATGTATGTTATTGCCATATTGTCTCTGTATGAAAATTTTTCAACAACCCATCGGCTCGAGGATTCGAACATGTGCGTTAGACCGTACCTAAAAAAAAGTTCGCCGTACACCCTCCAATATGAAGTATTTTTGCAAGGGTCGCCTTTTTCAATTTTTCGTTACAGCTTCGACATTTAAAATCGGATTTTAAAGTGTGATATATCGATTTTTTTGCCTCCAGGAGACCAGTGTTTTGCTATAAAGGAAAAATCCAATGAAAAAAAAATTTAAAAAGGCGACGTTCGGCAACCAATATATAAAAAAACATTCTATTGGGTTTATCGAAAAACTTCCTTAGCAAAAGTTTAATTCTTTTTTGTGAGCTTTAATTTTATGACATTAGGGTGTTACATTAGGGTTGTAGCAACTAAGATCTGGTGGGTAACTACTAAAACGGGATAGTTCAGGTCAATGGCCCTTAAAGCAAAACACTGGTTTCTTCGAGAGAAAAACATTGATGTATCATACTTTAAGATCCGACTGTAAATGCCAAAGATATAACGAAAAATGTAAAATGGTGACCCCTACATTCGGCAAAAAAAAAAATTTTTTTTGAAACCTCCTTGCAAAAATATTTCATATTGGAGGGTGTACGGCACACTTTTTTTTGCCTATAAGGTGGTACCCTCTAATGTGCCTATTCCTGCATTACAAACGTAACTATGCTAAGGTGCGACCACTTAGCCATCTCTCCCAAGTAAGGCCTTGAATGTAATGCAACTACCCAGAAAAAAAGCAGTGATTTGGTTTTCAATGTTGTGAAAATTTGGATCTGAACCAATCAATTTTACATAGGCTTGTCATAGGGTGGAAGTTTTCTTTTATGATCCTTATTCATTGCTTCAAAAGCAGTGCTTGTGGTTCAATGAAAGTTAAGATCTTTTGATGTTCTTAATTAGTGAAAAACAATTTTCATTCGTAAAAAATTGATCACTTGCAACGCCCGATAAACTGTCTCATAATAACCAAAGTTAAGTGCGTAGTCATAGTTACAAATGTCAAATTTATATGGAAATATCTGTAGTTAATATTTAAATCTGGTTGTTTTTAAGCTAAGTTACCGGACATAGATTTGAAAAAAAGAGTTAATTCCATTCAAAAAAAATTATGAAAAATTAATTACTTAATAATCACTTTCACTTTTTTTTTCTTAGGTAATTCATAGTTTTCTTTCCTATTCAGCTTTCTGTTATTGTTTTTACTCAGAAGTGATCAACACAGACACATAAAATCATTCTATTTATAGATTTTTGTTTATCTTCCAATCTCCCCCATATCTCATTTTTCGCAAGTGTTGCTAAACTGGCGTATGGTTTTTACGTTTAAGAGCAGGCAGCTTGCGTATATATTAGAGACGGGTTGCCACAGGGCAACTTTATGTTAGTCTTTTTCTATTGAAATTTAAACAAAGAAACAATACAACAAAATGGAATTTACTTCAGAAAGTTATCGTTGGATGATTCTTTTACGACTTTAAAGTTGGATTGAGCCATCAGTGACTTTGTTTGGCTTTTGGTGATAATGCTCCATAGTTAGAAAATGTTTATGACTGGTTTTCAGAATTAAAGCGTGAATAGAATAGACAAAAATGCTTTAAAAAATGGGTTTTAGGAATGCATCTTCAAAAAATATAAACTACACAATTTTTAAAAATTGTTTTATTTGTATGGTTTTGAGGCAATTTTCGGCGTGACCCTTGTAAAAGTTTGTAGTAGTCAATCAAAGTTGCTAGACCAGCCAAAATGAGAGGTCCGATATATCTAGTGTTAAAAGTGTACAAATAATCCAAAGAAATTTTTTAAAAAATAAGACAAACTTTTAGAAAAAAGAATATGTTGTTTTCTTGAATTTGTTTTTAGTGCTGTCGAAATTGAAATACATCATTACAAAAAGTCTTGAAGCTGTTTTTTTTTTTCTAATTAAAAACCTCAACATGATTAATTGTACCAGAGCACCGAATACCAAAAAAGCTGCCCGTTAAGCCCAAATTAGTTTGGAAGTATCGTAAAAAAAGTAACGTATCATTCTCATAATGAATAAAAAGAGTATAAAAAAAATATTGTATTTTTTATCTTTTTCTTGTGCATAGAATTAAATGTCAAGTAATAAAATAGAAAATTTATATTTTCAACAGA
This sequence comes from Leucophora obtusa, assembly GCA_949987735.1. NCBI lineage: Eukaryota > Metazoa > Arthropoda > Insecta > Diptera > Anthomyiidae > Leucophora > Leucophora obtusa. Next base: position 184,674,874 of record OX465299.1, on the reverse strand, counting down.
ACTTTTTTACGATTTTACTTGACAACAGTTTCAATGCATAGAAAAAAGACAAAAATATATTTCTATATTATTTTAACACATTGAATTGATTACAGATACGTTTTTTTACTTTACGATTAGACTAATGAAGTATGAAAACGTTTAAAGTTCAAAAATTTCCAGACAGGAATGCTACAAAGAACTCTTACACTCATAGAAAAATTCTGTAAAAATACACTCATAGAAATAAATCTGTAAAAACAGCAGAAAAATTTACTAAAAATTAGTTAAAAATGATGCTGCAGAAAAAACTGCTAAAATTAGCAATTTTTTTACTAAATACTAGTAAAATCAGAACAGCAAAATTAAAACTGTTAAATTTACATAATTTTATTTAACTTTTAGTTAATTGAAAATAGCAAATTGTACTGTAAAATCTGCAGAAAAGTTTGCTTAATATTTGTAGATTAAAAATAGCAAAAATAAACTGTTATATCTACAAATTTCTTTGCTATTTTTAAGCTAAATTTAGTTGAATGCAAATAGCAGTCTATTCTGCTAAAATCAGCAAAAATATTTGCTAAAAAATTGTAAATTGCTGTTTTCAAACGGCACGATTTTTATATGCATTAAAAAAACTTAGAAAATTTTTAATTTTTTGGTGATTTTTTAGGCTACTAATTATTTAGCAAAATTTTTTGCTGATTTTAGCAGGTTAATTTCCTATTCTCCATTAACCAAAATTTAGCTCAAATATAACTAAAATTCTGTATATTTAACAGTTTTATTTTTGCTGTTCCTATATTAGTAATATATAGCAAAAATTATCTGCTAATTTAGCAGTTTTTTTCTGCAGCATCATTTTTAACTAATTTTTAGTAGTTTTAACTAAATTATTTACCGACTTTTTTCTATAGTGTAGCACAAAAAGCTACTAGAAATTATTTCAAAATTACCTTGCAGTTCAAAATTACCTTTGCTAAATACTAGTAAAATATGAAGAGCAAAAATAAAACTATTAAACTTACAAATTTTAGTTATATTTGAGTTAACTTTAAGTTAATTGAAAATGACAAATTATACTGTAAAATTTGCAGAAAATTTAGCAAAATATTAGTAGAATAAAAATAGCAAAAAAAAACTGTTATATCTACAAAAGTTTTGTTATCTTAAAGTTAAATTTAGTTGAATGCAATTTAAATTTAGCAGTCTATCCCGCTAAAATTAGCAGAAATATTTGCTAAAGAAAATTGTGCCTAAACTGCTGAATTCAGAAGGCTACAGTTTTATTTTCATTAAAAAAAATCTAAAAAAAATCTTAAAAATTTAAAACATTTTTGTGATGTTTTAGTATACTAATTATTTAACAAAATTTTTTGCTGATTTTAGCAAGTTAAATTGTCAATTTCTTTTAACTAAAATTTAACTAAAATATAACTAAAATTATGTATATTTAAATGTTTTTCTTGCTGTTCCTATCAAACTAATATTTAGCAAAAAATAATCTGCTAATTTCAGCAGTTTTTTTTTTCTACAAGGCCATTTTTAACTAATTTTTAGTAGTTTTAACTAAAATTTTTCACAGACATTTTTCTATTGGTGCAGACAAAAACTAAAGCAAAAAAGTTAAAATTAAATTTTATTAAAAACGAGTACAAAATTTAAAGTCGGGCATGCCGACTATATCATACCCTACACAAGTCTAGCTGTAAGCTAACTAATGTTTGGTTCCGAAACTCGAATAGGTTGAAATGGGTTTCCATCAAAATTTGTCTACAAAATTTAAAATTAAAAATTAGAAAAACGATAAAACATTTTGATGATTTTACCTAATGTTAGGTGTATTTAAAAGAAAATCGGAAATACAGTCCATATGAGCGATAGATCCAAATATTTTTTTTTTTTTCGTTTAGGTATTACATATATTTCGAATAAATTTTCTGCAGATATCACAGTATAATTTGTCTTTTTCAATTAACTAAAAATTAACTCAAATATAAGTAAAAATTTTTAAATTTAACAATTTTATTTTTGCTGTTGTCTTACTAGTATTTAGCGAAAAAAAATCTGCAAATTTCGGTAGTATGTCATGTTTAATTTGTAGTATGTATTTTCTGCTATTTTTACAAGTTTATTTCTAGAAGAATATGTTATTATTTTGCCCGCTATAACTGTCAATTTTAGTAGTTATTGTATTAAATGAAGATGCCTACAATCCTTGATTTAATCACTGTCTCATCACCAAAAGATGTGTTAACAATTTGTCAAATCGATTTGAAACACGTTTGACAGATTTTCTTACTGGCGTATTATTTGAAGTTCACTAAAAACAACAAGTAACTTATATTCGGTTTTTATTTAGCATAATAAATACTATTTAATTTTAAGTAATTACCGGACCAATTTAAAATAACAACATGAAGGATTTCTTAAAATAAGACGAACAATTTTAAGGTAAAATGGAAAAAAACACACAGAAATGCCTAAAAGCATACTTTACAAAATGTTCAAAATACAGAAAAAATGTAGAGATTTGTTTTGTTTATAGCAAATACAAATAAACAAGCAATCAGTGGCTGTCTGTGTTGTCTGCTTTATTCATGGAGTGGAATGAATGTGGCTACAATTTAGCATGGTATAATCCAAAATCGAAAAAAAACTGATTTAACTATAAATGTTTTTAGCATTTTTACTGCAGCTACCTACACAAAAAGAATTTTTCGCCATTGAAATTAATTAAATTTTTTAGTAAATAAATAAACTTTTTTTTTTACAAAGTTAACGGAAAAGTTTTTTAGCATCAATGAGAATTTTTATACAATTCTTCTTTTTTTTTTTAATACAACTTTTTCATTAGATGTTTTAAATTTAAAAAAAATAGTTTTTCGTAAAACTATAAATACGGTAAACAAAATTACTAACATTACGAGAATTAAACACCTCAACAAATGTTCAGCGATTTGAACTTCGATACAATTTTTGAATGGATCTATACACCCTGATTAAGAATCTAAAACCTCATTTATAATTTTTAAATATTCGCGGTTAATTTTTTAAGACTTAAATAGAAGACTGTAAAAAATTTTGTTAAAACTACTAAAAATTAGTCTAAAATTACCTTGCTGTATATTAAGTATGACAGGAACAGCAAAAATAATCTGCTAATTTCAGCACCTTTTTCTGCAAGGTAATTTTAAACTAATTTTTAGTAGTTTTAACTAAATTTTTACAAACTTTTTTCTATTAGTGTTCTTACAGAACTCATTACCGGTCAATAGAAGGTTTTGTTGGGGTACACTGAGAGAAATTTGCTGGACGAGTTTTAATGAAATTTTTCAATAAATAAATGTAGTTTTCTTCACAATGTAAATGACACATTTCTTAAATTTTATGAAAAATCTTCTTATAGTTTATGAATATACTTATTGGGCTTATTTTTCAAGTATTTTAGTTCAAATTTAATGTGTAGAAGCGTTAAGGGTGTATAATAATCGTAGCAGGGAAAATTTTTTCAGATATTAAATAAATATCTGAGCGCCGCGTCAAAAAGTCGCACGATTAAAAAAAAATGTTTTTGCGAAATTATCCACTTTTTAATGCGTTCACATATCTTGAACCAATATTTTAATTTTTTCAATTTTGGCGAAACTTTCTTTAATTAAAAAAACATTTTTACATATACCTCTTGTTCCTAAAATGGCTCTAGCACGTAGCATGTTTTAGGTATCTGAAAAAAAAAGTTATTTTTCAGTACATACACACTTGCATGTAAGTATGCACACCGGTTTTTTGGCTCCAGAAGGCCTGTGTGCCCGACTCTACTAATTATCAATTTCGGGTTTTTTATTTCGGAGGTGGTCATGTATTTTGTTCTTTCTTATTTCTCTTACGCCCGCTAAAGTGCAGTTTAGCCGTTTCATTTGAAAAATTCCAACGAAATTAACGATTTTAAGAAAATAATTTTCGCAGTGTATTAATGTTTCTTTTTTTTTGCATTTTGACTACACTCATAGAAAAAAGTTATTAGTACAATTAGTAAAATAGTTAATAATCCAACTATGCAAGTTTCTTACTAATTTTTAGTTCAAATTGAGATTTTAGATAAAATTAGCGCCCCTCCAAAATTACCTTTTAAGTTAGTTCGCATGCTACTGGTCACAAATATGAAGATATTTTAGATTATATTGATTGCAGTTATACAAACACAAAATAAAGGAACTAATGAAGATAAATATGAGACAGTTACAACTCTGTATATTATTTGTCTCATTATTTATAATACATAAAAGCATTTTTCACAAATAGGAAGCATTTTTCTTCGGCTTAGCTGCCCCAACAACCAAAATCCATTTGAAAGCAATCAACTTTAAATCGAACTAAAATTTAGTAGATTTAACAGTATTTTTGCTGTATTCATTTTACTAATATTTGACAAACAGAATATGCTTATTTTAGTAGTTCTTCTTTTCTGTAAAGTCAGAAACATTTTTAGTTTTTTATTAGACATATTTCTGTGAGTGTACAGCTATCAATAATAAACTTCAACGCTTTAGTACTATGTTTTATTTATTTTTTCTAAAGCCTACTTTAAGGCTGTGCATATAAAATTAAATTGATGTATATTTTTTGGAAAAATTTTTCAGTTTCTTTCAACTTAAATGAAATAGAAAAGACGACAAGACGGAAAACAAAGTTCAAATGTTTTTAACCCGTTTTGAGATTTAACATTCTCTTTAAGAACTTTTGTAAAATAAAGATTTTTTTCCCAATCGATTTGTAGTAAAATGGAAAAAGTAAATGTTCTATAGTAATTTGTCTTAAATAAAAAATGGGTTAAAAATCATTATACAAGTTGATATCTCAATTTACAGCATTCTCTTTATTATGTATTTGCTTTCTCTCCTTAAATTGGCGTTTCATGTTCAATATGTTAAATGATTTATTCTCTATTTTCAAAGGTTGTCATTTTAAATGTTTTAACATTTTTAATCATATTTCGGGGTAATGTTTAATTCGATTGTGTGTTTTATGTGGTGACGCTGCTGCTTGTGTTTTTGCCTGAACTTTGATGGCGAAGTATTAACTACGTCGACTTGACGTTTGGCTGAGGTTGTAGCCTATTGAACACACTGTTTGGGTTTCATTTCTGTTTACGTACCCCTCTATCAATGACTTTAGTTGTTGTATGTTGTATGTATATAAAGATATTTATTCTTCGTTCTTCGCAAGCCTCAAGTTGTTTGTGTTTCAAAAAATATTTAGAGATTTTTTTTTTAATATTTATGATACCTGGTGTAGTTATAGCTGTCAGGGCGTAATTAAATGCGTATTAATTTTAATTGAATGTGATTTTTTTCTGACTTTTATTTATACATCTTTTGGAAATTTTTCGGTATTGTGAAACTTTGTTTGACTACAAGTGTTGATGCTAATAGAGAAAGTTTATTTTATATTTAAGTATCTCTTACATTTTTTTTTTGTAGTAAAAGTCAATTATATTTTAATTAGTTGATGAAATTAATTTAATTAAAAGTTTTGGACAATTTTGTTTATTTTCTCCAGCGTTTATTATAAGTGATTTTTTTAAAATTGTTTTTAAGCCTTGAAGTAGACAATGATTATGTTCAAGTGTTTTATCCTAAAGGTATATTAAAAAATTAAAAAATTTATTATTTAAGTTAGGCTACAGTTTTTCCAAAGTAATTTTTTTATTGCAGTTCTCATTTGAAGAGGCTTATTAAATGAAATTTCCTCTGTTTTAAATTGATTTGAAAAACATTGAAAAAATATTTGTGGGTAATTTGAAAACCAGTTGCTGAAAAACAAACAATTGTATGGAAATTCTGTTTTCGGAAAATTCCATCGCTTTGTTTCCGCTACATAGCCTATTTTATGATTTCAGAATTTTTTGGTTCTTAAATCAAGTATTGTAATATCTGTGGACTGTTGACAAAAGCATCTAAGTCGACTTAAGAAAAGTTTTCCAACATTTTTGTAGTCAATAATATTGTTACGAAATTGGATTAGTCTAGTATGGAAGGTTTTGAAATTTTGGAATAAAAGTAACCCAAAAGCTGTGAAAATTTTTCACGTGAAAAACAACTTAAGGTTCTTCATAATTTAAATTGCAATTTGAGGCCTTTAAAGTTCGAGTAAAATGTTTTCAAGTGGTGCAAAAGAATTAACAACGCTTTATTTATTTTTATTGCATTATTAGAACATTAAGAATATGATTTTTTTATAGTAGCGCTAAAAGACATGACACCAGAGCTTCGAAAAACTTAATTCAGTTTAAGCTTAAATCACGAAAAATAGAATTCAGATTTTAAAAATATTCATGTACCATTCCCTTAAACCGTTCGTAAAGAATTCATTCATAAGCTTCATTCCCAAAGCTTTAATATGAATTCAATGAATTCCTAACTTGAAACATTCAAACCCCATGTTCATTCACCATTTTACTAATTAAATAAAGAAATTTTATTACCATTCACTTAGTGCAGTGTAGTTTGAAACTAATATATAATCAAAACCAAAGCATACAAGCTGTAACAAAGCATACGATACTATTTATTTCTGTTAGACGAATTTTAAACGTTTTTCATTTGTATTATGCTAATATTTCAGCAATTATATGCAAATTAAAATTTTTCATTTGATTAAGTGAATGAAAACAAATCATTTTTCATTCACCTTTTTATTAAATGAATTCAGGTAAATTGGGTTTCATTCAGTTAGAATTCAATCAAAATAGAATGAATTCATATAATTTAAAGCTATTGGGAATTAAGCTATCGAATTAATTCCATAAGAATGCTATTATGGAATGAAATTTAACACAAATTTCATTAATTTTTAAAAAGTGAATGAAAGAATTAAGCCTTTTAAACCTTTGCATGACACCACCTCAAATAAACCTATTTCAAAATTTTATTAATTTATGTTTGACAAAAGAACTTATTTCATTTGTAACATTTGATGTTTTTACCTCAGCGGTTTTTTTATGCAAAAAACTAAATTTTCAAAAGAAAGTAATAAATTGTAACGTTTTTCTGCCAACAATTCTATATAGCCAGCATAAATAAATGTGTTGTTTTGCACTCCTTAAAAATGCATGTTTTTGAAATAAGTGCCTTTGTCAAAAGTCCACGGATATGTGTAATTGATTTATGTTTCTATCTTTGTGAATGCATACAAACAATTGGAACTATATCATTGCTAGTTGTTATACTTTAATCCTTGTTTATTATACATTGTTCTGTTCGTATTTAAGCGTGTATGTAATTTATAAATCGAAGTAATTATTGTGCATACAGTGAAATCTCTCAAAGCCGAATGTCCTATATAACAGGTAGAGTGTCCAAAATCGTAATCGAAAGCCGCTTAACCAATTTTTTTAATTTCAAAAAACCGACCGGCTTCGAATGATTTCTAAATTCGAATAAACTAAAAACCGGTTATTAGTTTCGAATTTAAACATGATTGTATTCAAATAAATGAAACGAAAATCTTGTGCCATCGTTTGAAATATTTTTTTAAATACAGAGTGACTGAAGTGGTTGTTGTTAGAAAAACTTAATAACTGTTTTCTGTGTAATCGGTGCAATTTTCTATTTTATTTTAGTGATTAGTTATATTTAAATAAATTTCAGTTAAATACAGATAACATTCTATCCTATTAATATCAATAAAAGTCTTTGCAGAATATTAGTAGACTTAAAATAGCAAAAATAATTCCAAAAATTTTCATTATTATATAATCGGCATGCCCGACTATAACTTTTTTACTCGTTTTTTAGATGTTGTTCAGAATTACTTCTAAAAAAGCAGTAAAATTACACTAACCGATGCTTTGGAAGCAATAAAATAAGTGCTTTGTAAAGTATGACTTATATTTTTTTATGGGATTTAACATTTTCAGATGAAGAGAATAAGTTTTTTGCACAAAAAAAAATTGTAAAAATAACGATATTTTATCATTATAATTATTATGTTGACATTCCAATGATCTATTATAACTCGTTTTTTTATTACTATTTTATTGTAATAGACTAATTAATTACAACCATGCTTAGAAAAAGGGCCTCGAAGGGGGAGTATACAAATTTTTTTTAATAGTACATAAAACACAAAAATTCCTTTAAAATTATGTTTTTCTGATGCAGAACTACAAAATTTTCTAATACATAAAGTTTCGTTTGTTTCATAAATGGTTCTTAAATGATAAAAAAAAAAAATATTTTGAAATGAAATCCCCTTTGGGTGAAATGCGAGCCCAAGTGGTATTTAAATTTTTCAAACTAATAAACCATGAATTCATCCTATTGAGTGTTTTGTTGTTTAAAAAAAACAGTATTGCAAATATTTTATTCTTTGTACTTTGTTTCTGACGTATTAATCCCCATTAGTTGTTCAACACAAATTGCAAATAAAAGTAGAGTATATTCGCTACGATGCTAAAAAGGCTTTTAGATAAAATTTTTGGTTTTGCTAAAAACTTGGTTAACAAAATTTAATAGGAAAATAGCACAAACAACTAAATCGATAATAAGAATTTTAGCATTTTTTTGTGTTTTTATAATTTCAAGATTTTTTGCGAAAAATAGATTTCGTTGACAATTTTGCTATGCAAAGAAGATTTATAAAAATTTTAATTTAATAACATTGTGGAGTGTTTGAATAATTTGGCTCAGAAGAAATTAAAAAAAAAAAAAAAATTCCAAAATTTGAGAATTTTAGAAATTCAGTTTTGTTTACAGTTTGTTTAAGAGAAATATATTAAAACTAGTTTAAAAGCCTGATACTTCGTTACGGGTATACTCATAGAAAAATGTTAGTAGAAAAATCAGTAAAACCAAATCAGTAAAACCAAATTTGCAAGTTTTCAACTAACTATTGTTTTTTGATTAATTTTAGTAACTAACTTTACACAATCGATTTGCTGGAATTTATTTTTATTGGGAGAAACATTAATTGCATTAATAAAGAATTAAATGTACTAAAATCCCAAAACAATTAACAATTTGTGAAAAATAATTTTTTGTACGACTGACCCTATCCCGATATAATCAATGAGAATTCGTTGTTCTCGCCTGGCAGTGTAATTCAAAATTTCAAAGAAAATACAAAAACGACAATACAAAACTACAATTTTCTTTGTCATCTTCCATCTGCTTTATCACCTTCCATTCATTTTATTTTAATAATCAAAACAAGCAAAGGGAGTTCTAATATTGGAAGTACCCAGCCAGAAATTGACAGTGGTAAAAAAGACAAGCAGTGGCATACATACCACTAGGTAACGTGGAGTTATAAATAAATGACTGGTAGAACACTTATTTGGGACGCTTAATTGTTTTATAAAAATGTCAAACGTTTAAAAAAACACTGTCAAAAAAACGACGTTTTCTATTACTACCCATTAAGAAATTGTCTATGTTACAAAAACCAATTTTTTTTTGGTATTTTTACATACTAATTTCTTTGAGAGTATTTTTAAATATTGGAATATATTTAGAAGAAAATGTAATGATTTTTCTAAAGATTTTCCCTTTTAAAATATTGGTTTAAACTTTTTGCCACAGTTAGTTACCGTTATCGTTATAACACCGTTATCGTTAAAATATAGTTTCAAAAATTAATACCGTTACTGATACCTCGTAAAATTTCCAAATACCGTTATAGTTACTGTACTTTTTTTTAATAATCTTAAGTTTTTTTACCAAAAAATTTAATATACAAAAATTATATTTCCGAGCACACAAAGATCATTAATGATTTAGAAAAAAAAGCTGTAAAAACATAACATTTGTTCACTTTTTCTATGAAAGTGGTTCGTCCAAAAACACCGCCTGTATATTCAAAAATTAAACAAAAGAAAAAACGTATAAAATCGAAATTTTGCTTCATAGATTGTAGTCAACTTTTTGGATTTTTTCTAAGGTTCATATTTTCTACAGTTTCTAAAGTTTTTTTTTTTAAAAAGACAATCATTTTTATGAGTCTTTTAAAATTTTTATTTGCTGTCGAAATAAGACATTTTCCGTTTTAAACATGTTTTAGAACATTCTATGTATCTTTAAAAAACCCACAAAACTAATAAATAATTAGTAATAATTCAACAAAATTGTTCAAATTTTATGTGTTAACCCTCTAACGGACAAGGATGCCTCAGGGCAGCTATAATAAAATTACCCATAAATGCTTCAAGTATATGTAGCAGCACTAAAAATTTAATTCACTCTAATTCTATTTTAGCCATATCGGCTAAAGTCGGCAACGAAACAAAATTTCGTGGAAGAATTTATAGTTTAATTTTTGTGGCGAAAACATTATAAATTTGTTTGCAAAACAGCATAAGACAGTTAAAGGCTTACGTTTATTATACGAAATTGATAACCCAAACCCAATACGGTTATGCGGGTAGGTAACGATACCGATATTTCAGTTTATTTCGCTATTAATTCCAGAATTTAACTTTAGTTTAAAAAAAAGTAAATTTTTGAACTTACCCGCATAAATAGCCTCAATAATGACATCTTCCAAATGTCTAACATTATTGATTTCTAATTCCTCTAATAGCACCTCATAGGGTATGCATTTATTTTTAATGGCCAAAGAAACAATAGTCAAATGTTGAAGTTTCTTTTGCATGGCCGGTGTTAAATCCAAATAGTCATCAGGCTCTTGACGATATTGTTTATAAGTGCCATAAGCAAATAAATTTAAAGTATTGAAATATTTAATGTGGTCACCGGTTTTAAGCTGTTAAAAAAAACAATCGAACAATTTAAAAAATAAATTATCTATACAGTGTGCTTTGCTACCTACCTCTTGTATATTTGGCATTACTAAAAGTTCACCAAACACGTATACACCTGGTGCCTCCAACACTTGTTTAATCAATTCCAATATTGCAGCACCATGAGCAGTTTTGGCCAACAAACAAAATTGTTGCAATTGTTTGTGGGCTGAATCATTTATAGGTGCCACAGATGCTTCATTGGACATTAAAATATCTTGAGTCATATTGTCACACTTTGAAAAACACTTTTTAAAATGAAATAGTTCTATATTTTTAAAATATTTATGATTTTTTATCTACACAACCGGCAAAAAACAAAATTTTGCGATTTTAATTTACTCCACTCAACAACAAAATATTGTTAAACAGCTGTTTCTTTGTACTGTATAAATAAAATTAGACATGCGCTGTCATTGTTTAAACAGAGTTGTTAAACGACAAAAGTACTGTCTAAACTAAATGAAGTTTGAAAAGTACAATCACACCAAATGTTGATTTGATTCTAATAACACACGCAAAAAATAAAAAGGTTAAAATCACATACCAACAGAAAAAGCAGGGGGAATATTTCCTAAGAGCTATGTAATTATACAACTACATAATATACAAGTTAGTTTTACAAAGTCCTAGTAAAATATGCAAAATTTTTTGTAAAATATATACAATCCTTGCAAAATATATACATGTGTAGCGGAAAAAATCAGAAAAATTACATATATTTTGCTAGAAAATTATACCACGTACTTCGAACTTGTGTAGTTGTATAATTACATAGCACTTAGATAAAGTTCCACCTATTTTTTTCTGCGTGTAAAATAATGGCATAAGTTAGTTTTAGTATGTTTTATAGCTCTCTTCTAAAACTTAGAAAAATGTTCTTGGTAATACTATAAGGAAATTAAAACTAAAAATACACCGAAAAAATTCCACACTTACAGGCTACTAAATTTTCAACTGATTTTCAGGTGAAATACCCCTTACTGGGCTTCAGTTGATTGATAGAGTTGAAGTTAACCAATTTAATTTTGAAAATTTAATTTAAATGAGCCTTCAGTTAAAATAAAACAAAATTTTCAATTAGTAGCTAATAACCGATTTAACAATTTAAAATAACAAATATTTATATGGTTGTCAATAAATAAAACAAAATGGAATTTTTTGTAATAATTTTACTATTTATTCAAAACAAACAATTGTTAAATCACAAGTATCATACCCTTAATGTCATGTCATACCCATACTTCCATTGTAGGCATACACTCAGATTTTAAAAATTTGCAACAGGAATAAAGTTTTTATAACTGTAAACAATTAAAAAAATTTAATTTTTAAGGTTAATTTTAATTTCCATGAAAAAAAAGAACTTACCGAAAATCCAAAATTTTTTATTATGTTTTCCTTTCGTTTTTAAATATTGTTGTAAATTCATTAACAATTGAATCATTTAAAATTTACAGGTTGACTCAAAAAAGTCATTGTGAACCAAATATTAGTTGATTTTTATTTTTATTTATTTTAAATTAACTAAGGATATCTTTAACTGAGCAACTGAGGAATTTTTTCGGTGTGGCTATACAAATAAAAACTTGGTAAATATTTCTTATTCTGTTTAAAGTTAAGTTATAGAGCAATTCCATATGAAAACGATCAAAATTGGCAAATTTTTGGACGACCCCTCTCCGATTTTAAAATAAATAGTCTCAATCGATTGCCCAGCAAAAAATAATGTACCTACATATTTTTTTTTTTTTTATAGTGACTGGTTTAGTGGTCGTGTACACCACTGTCATGTGACAAAATTGAAGAATTCTTCATAAGGGACCTCATTGAAAGTTGTTTTAAAAAAAACTACTAAAGCGATCGCAACGAGTGATAGCACGTTGGAAAGGTATTGAATCAGGCTTTAATTGAAAAATAAAATTTTCCTAATTTTTCTTAGAAATTTACCTTTTTTCCCATGAAAATTAAATTTTCCCATGAAAATTAAATTTTCCGATTTTCCACAGAAGCTCCTAAATTTTCCGGCTAATTTTTTTTTTTTTTGGATTCCTCATAATTTTTGCTTTAAGAATCAGCAATAAAAAAATGGGCCCCGACTCCTTGTTTGGACAGGAGAGGAGCATTTAAGAGACCACCTTGTTCTCATTGTTTTTATATTTTTTATAATTGAATTATTTGTAATTATTTAACATTATTTTATTTTATTATTAAAAATACATTTTAAAAATTATTTTACAGTTAAAAATACATTTATGAAGAAAAAATCAATTTTTTTTAAGAGCCCCAAGTTGAGTGTGTAGTGAATATGGTCTGCCTGCCTTCACAAGATCGGCCATAAATCCATGGATAATAGCAGCAGTGGCATGTAATGGCACACCAAACCCGACTGAGGCTACAGGTCATAAAATGTTTTGTAAATTTTTTAAATTACCAGGTAATAAATATTTCGCCTAAAATGACACGTGCAGAAACAAGTCATAAAACACGGATTTTCCATAAATATGGCGAAATATTTATTACCTGGTAATTTAAAAAATTTACAAAACATTTTATGACCTGTGGTCGGCTTATTGGCAGTAACCAATTAAGTCCCTCTTTAAAAAACATTTTATGACCAGTAGTTCACGCAAATTTTCCTATTAAAGAAAAGCAAATATCGCTTATTTTTTTTTACCTATTTTTTACCAAAAAATAAATATAAATACTTCACACACTCTGAGTCAAATTTTAGTTGAATACTAAACGTGAAAGTGTTAAAGTGTTTTTTTTGTAAAGTAAAGAGTGAAGCTGTAAAGACAATTTAAAGTAAAATGAATAAATTTTGCTGCAATCCGTTTAACAAGAGTGGACATCGTTCGAAAAAGATAAAAGTATTAAAATTAACTGGTGTTTCGAAGCGATACATGAATGAATTAAATATACAATACGGTGAAGAAGCAGAATTCATTTGCCCCAAGTGTAAAATCGATTTGTCTCAACAAGCAAATGTATTGAAACAAATGAAACCACAATCCGAGAGTGAAATGACAATTGAACAAAATGTTTCATCTGATAGTGAGGCAGACATTCCGATGGTCAATATGTCTTTGAGTCCTTTGAATGAGGCTATTACCACTTTAGGTGAATCGCCTATTATAAAAAGAAAGTTGCGAAGCGAAAAATACAGGAAAGAGAAAAAAGGCAAGGTTATGAGTGCAATCGCGACAATATTTGATGAAGGCTCTGATAACGAATGCAGTCAAGCAGATGACGTTGATGACGGCAAACAAATGATTGAGAAGTTGACAAGAAAATTCAATTTAGCGACCACTTTTCCGGAGAAATATCTCATTTTATCTGTGCTGCCTCAATCATGGTCTATACGCAAGATTTCTGAACAGTTTCAAACATCTTTTTACATCGCGAGAAGAAGCAAAGAATTAGTTCGACAGAAGGGCATATTGGCGACTCCCACCAAGAAATTTGGCTCAAGGACCCAAGATGCCAAGACAATTGAAATTTTTAATAAATATTGTAATTAAGTATAAGCAGCAAAATAAGAAAGATTTTTTCTTCATAAATGTATTTTTAACTGTAAAATAATTTTTAAAATGTATTTTTAATAATAAAATAAAACAATGTTAAATAATTACAAATAATTCAATTATAAAAAATATAAAAACAATGAGAACAAGGTGGTCTCTTAAATGCTCCTCTCCTGTCCAAACAAGGAGTCGGGGCCCATTTTTTTATTGCTGATTCTTAAAGCAAAAATTATGAGGAATCCAAAAAAAAAAATTAGCCGGAAAATTTAGGAGCTTCTGTGGAAAATCGGAAAATTTAATTTTCATGGGAAAAAAGGTAAATTTCTGAGAAAAATTATGAAAATTTTATTTTTCAATTAAAGCCTGATTCAATACCTTTCCAACGAGCTATCACTCGTTGCGATCGCTTTAGTAGTTTTTTTAAAACAACTTTCAATGAGGTCCCTTATGAAGAATTCTTCAATTTTGTCACATGACAGTGGTGTACACCACCACTAAACCAGTCACTATAAAAAAAAAAAAAAATATATGTAGGTACATTATTTTTTGCTGGGCAATCGATTGAGACTATTTATTTTAGAATCGGAGAGGGGTCGTCCAAAAGGTGATCGCTTTCATATGGAATTGCTCTATATTTTGTTTATTGATTACCATATTCAGCTCTTTCCTCCCAATTATTTAAATTAGTTCCTTATTTCTTTATTTTATTTTATTTTATAATTGTTACTAGTAATTATTACGCTTATTATTGACAATAAATATGTATTATACACTAACCATAAAGAGAAAAATACACTCAGGGAATTATGTAGGTAAAATCAACTGCAAATGACAGTTAAAATAACTGCATTTGCACTTAAAAAGGTGTATACTACATTTGCAGTTAAATTAACTGCAATATGAAGTTATTTTTAACTGTTAAAAATCAACTGACAAATGTAGTAAAAACAACTACAAATGCAATTGAAACAACATACATGCAAATAATTGTAATACTGTACAAACAACTGCAAATGTAGTTAAAAACATAAATAAAAATTATTTTAAAAATTATTAATTTAATAAAAAAAAAATTTATGTAAACACTCCTAACTTAATTTTATTCTATTTAAAATTGAGAAATCAAAATTTACACTAATGTCAATTTTATTTTTCACTAGTAAGATATTGTTGTAGATGTCCGTCTGTGAGGGATGAAATATGGCGTTGTTTGGCTTCCTTTTTTTCTCCAGGAATATAAAAGAAGTGAGAATATAAAAGAAGTGAAAGAAAATAAATACAATAATTTTTAATAATCCCGTAAATAAATTTATATTATAAAACTTACCTTATTATTTTAATAACTTAATAAAAAATATATAAACTTTTCCGTATTACGCGTCCTCACTCTTTGGCGTTGTTTTATGACTAAGACAAGAGAAAACATGTTCTACTCATATTCTTTCACTAGAAATTTCTAAACAAGCGCATCATACACATGCTCCTAATTGCTTCGTGTGTGTGCACACACACTTGAAAATATAAGTATTTGTAAAAAAAATTCAAAATAACTGCATAAAATAAATGTTACTACAATGTGGTAGTTTTTGTAGTTAGTTTGAAAAAATAACTGTCAAAAACATTGAAATATTTTGCTCTAAGTAAATTAACTACAATTGTAGTTAAAATAACTACAACCGCATTACTACACAAATAACTGTCATGTAGTAACTGCAGAACTTTTCTGAGTGTATTTATATGGATTACTTAATGGTTTTGTCGCAATGAACTTATGCATATGTTGCTTCATATGGAGCTTCCTTCCATCCCTTCTTCCTTTATTTCAATTAAATTTTTATGTTTTATATTGTTTACTTTTGAATTTTTGTTTACTTTTGGCAGCCTTTTTTCAGCCATATTGTTTTTTTAACAGGTTTTAACTTCGGCTATTTGAAAGCTATTTTTAAGAATTATACACAATTTGCAACCATCTGGCAATAAATGAATGAACATCAACGTTAAAGCAACATAAAGGACGGATTATGGAACCGTAAACGTAAATGTGATGTAACTGTACCGTGCCGTAGGTAAAAAGTACACTTATAGATTATCGTAAACGACATTACTATTTAGCATCTATTTCATGTGGTTTTATATTTTATTCTAAATTTTTACATTTATTCCTTATTTGTTGTTTGAATCAATTTTCTTTATTCATTTCATATTTTTTCCGACTAAAATCATTCAGCTGTTTCGATGCCGGATAGAAAATTCTGATTTCAACAGAATGATCCGGCAAGTTCGTTTACATTTACGTGTTAGTAACAATTCGTATACATTTCTTCTTGTGGTATCGGAACAGCTGATTCGTTACAGATACGTTTACGGTTGGGTAACTCAGCCTTAAGTTGTTCAGTTTTCACGTGAAAAAACTGTTATACTCCATTTAAAAAAAATATTTTGTCACGATAATGAGTTTCACGTGAAAATTGTGTAGAGTTTCTTTTCACGCAAATTTAATGTACAAGACTATTATTTTTCTCGGGAAAAAGTCACATTATATGATTATTGTAATTGTGTCGTTCTAATAAAAAAAACAATTGTTCATTTTTAGAATTTAAATTAACTTTTGAGGTCTTTTAAGTTCGAGTGAAATTTTGACACGTGAAAAACAACTTACGGTGCTTAGGTATTTAAAGCAAATATACGTTTAAAGCACCGTAAGTTGTATGAGTTTCACATGAAAAAAACTGTTATACTCCATATACAAAACAATGATTTTTCACGACAAAGAGTTTCACGTGAAAATTGTGTAGAGTTTGCAAATTTAATATACAAGACTATTATTTTTCTTGGGAAAAAGTAACATTTTGTATTTATTGTGATTGTGTCTTTGTTATAAACATTGTTCATTTTTATAAATTAAATTAAAATTTGAGGTATTTAATACACAATTATATAATTAGAATATAATAATTTCTGAAGGCACATGTACACGCAAGAGAAAACTGCTACAGAGAGAGCAAAAAGCAACCCTAAGTAACTTAAATCATTCACAATAGAGATATTTAGAGGTGTTTTCTTAATCTACCTCTAGCAGTTTTCTCTTGCGTGTAAATGTGCCTTTAGAATAATGAATGATACAAAATTCGACCTTTACGTTGAATAGCTGATATGTTTTATATAAATTCTCGCACTGTATACTATCAAATATTATGTTAACTTTTCGCCTTTTAACACTAAGATTTCCTTTTGTGATAATTGCCCTTGGGAACAATATAACATTTGAATCGGGTTAATAAACTGTTAAGTACATTTTGCCATTATGATTTAATGCAGGACACATTACAACATTGTGTTATTTTCGTCCAAACAACAACACTTTTTGGCGGTATCTTGTTTTTCTTTTTTTATTGCTGTAAACACTTCAGTTACATGCAAGTGTCAACATATTTTTTGTGTAACTACAATACACAAATAACCCTAAACACTTATGAAATTGGTTTGAAAGCATAAAAAAAATATGTATATATATATAACGTACCAGTATATTTAAGAGGTTTTAACATACCATACTTACTTGTAGTACAATGCTTTTGCTGTACGAGTAGCAACAAATTCACCAAGATAAAAGGGTTCGAAAAAAAAGACTAAAGACTATCAATTGAAAAGGGCAATCGATATAAAAAAACTCTTTAGTTTGAAGGATTTGGTTTTTAATATAGAATGAATGTTTTTTTACTCTAAAGGGATTTCAAATGGTAATATAAAAAAGTCAAAATTCATATTGTAAATGCTCGCACCTATATCAATTATATTAGGTTTGAAAATGAAAACATTCATTTTGTGGGATTTGCATATTTATTAATTTTTATTATTTAGCAAATTTGTAACACTTTAAATTATTAAATTTTAGGTTAACATTTTATTTTTCAAGGTCCTTTTATTATAAATTTAAATTTTTATTTAACAGACACACTTAAATAATTATAATTATAATTATTAATTTTATTATCTTTGATTTATTTCAATTATTGAATTCATTTCACACATTCATTATTTGATACATTGAACATGTATGGCAACACTAACTACTCGATTTGCTACGTTTTGATTGTGCATTTTACATGCAATTGTCGATTATCATTTGTTTTCATTCTAGTCTCTAATGTCAAACAATTAACAAGTTTGCAAATTCAGTAACTCGGTGTCTATATAAAAATATAAATCCATTTAATTTTATTATGCACATTTGTTTTTACTGTAATTCTTGATTGTTATAACATAATCGTTGCAGAATATAGATGTTTTTTTTTTTAATCAAAACTTCAATTCAGTATATGACTAAAAAGAAATAAAAAGAAAAAAAATACATTATGCTTGGATGCCAGACAAATTTCGTGATAAATGCGAAAATTTACTAAAAGTTATCATTTATGGAAAATCAGTTTTGAAAAATTAATTAAAGTTCAAAAATTAATTAAATTGAATTAAATCATCCACATTTTTTCACGAGGGAAATGCACATTTGTTTTTATTATTTTTTATACATAAGTTTTCTAAAAGAAAAGTTAAGGCAATTTATATGTATTAACCATTCATATAAATATTCATAAACTTCATACAAGTTATCCAATTTTTGCAGCCACAATGTTATAATAACATCAATAGCTTTTGTCGTACAAAGTTTTATAAAATTTAAGACCATGCTAATGTTCTTACATAAAACTCAGACCAAAAAACATTAAAAAAAAGGTTCAAGATTAAATAGATTAAAATTTATATGAAAGCCGATTATTAACATTAACACTTTCAGGGTGTGGTGTAAAGGAATAAGAAGAAGTGAAGATAATTTCCGGTCATTAAATTTTTAAATAACCTTCAAAAATAAACAGTTTTAATATGAGGATGGATAAAAAAAATTAAATATAATTAATGAAGGGATAAACGAGTTTTTATTCTAATAAGAATATAGTACACTCAAAGAAGTTTGTCGGTAGAATCTACTGAAAATGATAGTTAAAATAAAGAAATATGAGGTTAAAAAAATGACAAAATGTAGTTATTTTTAGATGTTAAAAAATAACAAACAAACGCATTAAAAATAACTACCAATATCGTAAAATTAACTGCGTACACGCAGAAAAAAAACAGGTGGAACTTTATCTAAGTGCCATGTAATTATACAACTACATAAGTTCGAAGTAAGTTTTACAATTTTCTAGCAAAATATATGTGATTTTTAGGATATTTTCCTCTACACATGTATATATTTTGCAAGGATTGTATATATTTTACAAAAAAATTTGCATATTTTACAAGAAATTTGTAAAACTAACTTCAAAATTATGTAGTTGTATAATTACATAGCTCTTAGGTAATATTTCCCCTGTTTTTTTCTGCGTGTAGTACATCGTACTTTAAATTTGAATTAAAAACTCCAAAATGGAGACACAATAAAACTTTCTGATTTGATTTAATGACAAATATAAACTAAACAAGAATTTTTAAAAAATCAACGAAATAACTGTTTATTTTAAAAATACTGTTTTTCTAGTTGTTTGGTATTATATTAAAAATAACTGCTTTAAGTAATTGTTGATTACTACATAAACAACCATTATGTAGTAACTATCAAACTTTTTCGAGTGTATGTATATAGTGTAACAGGAAGGAAAGTAAGTGTATAATTTGGAAAATTTTATATAAAACATGGAAAGTATAACATAAGCATTGTGGTAATTAAAATTAATTTAATAACATAAAGAATTTTATGAATATTTAAACAAAAATAAATAGTTTTCTTGTGCAAAATATTTTTTGTAATTATAAAATTTTAATAATATACTGCATAAATAGGGTGACCATTCGTACTGATATCGTTAGTACATTTACAAATTTTTAAACACGTGTACTAATGAAGAAACGTTTATTGATTTTTAAAATTTGTTTACTAATTTTCAGCATTTTAAAAGAAGGAAATATTTTTTTGCTCAGTTTTTATAAAAGAAATAGGAGAGAAAAAGTACTTATTATGTTATTTCATAATAAGGAAATAATTGGCCTCGAACAAGAATAAATAAAGTTTTCATTGAAAAAGTGACATTTTGTGTTTATTTTGATTGTGTTTTTGTTATAAAATTAAAAAATTGTTCATTTATTTAAATTAAATTCCAATTTGAGGCATTTAAAGTTCGAGTGAAATTTTTCCACGTGAAAAACAACTTACGGTGTTTAACAGTTCTTCCATGTGAAATCGAAACAACATACGGTGCTTTAAATAAAATCGAAACAATTTTTGGCCGATGTACAATTTGCCTAAGCTTATTTTACAACTTATTTTACAACTTTATCTATACATTATATAAAACCCTTCGGCAAAGATATTTCAAAGATATTTTATTTTCTTTACATTTATATGCTCATAAAATTTTTTCTTTAAAATCTACTGAATTTGCACATTAAAGCAAATGAAAATATTTTTGCGATTATTTTAAATTGATAATTAATTTACTAGCAAAACCATTAAAAGCAATATATTTTTCATTTATTTTAAAATACTATAAGAACTGATGGTTTTTAACAAAAAAATTTGACCTCATATTTTAACTAATACTGCAAGTCTGTATTTTGTATACTTAGGCCCGATTACTGAATGTTCAGTTAGCTACTAACTGGGACTTTAACTGACACATTTGTTGTTGTTTCTCATATAAAATTTAAATGTTGGCTTAATTTTAACTGGACATTCAGTAATCGGGCTTTAGTGTATTTTGTTTATTGAATGACTGATAGCAGAAGTTAAAAAATATATTTTTCTGTGATTTAACTACTTATTCAGTTGAAAATAATTTTACTGATTTACTCTTTAAATAACTATTGAACTTTTACAGTAAATATGTTGTGAGTGTATTTATATACATATGTATATTTGTAACGTAATATCATATTGGGAAGGTAACATGGTTTTGATACGAAATTATTCAAAAAGGGACTGACTTTAAATAAAGTGTTCATTTAGAAAAATTAAAGTTTCAACTAAACAAAACTTGACTATATTTTCATCTCTCCTTAAAAAGGGGAAATTTCGATTTGTATAACAGTTTTAGAGTTAAAAACTGCGCATGCTTTGTTAATTTGGTCGAAAACAATTTTCTTAAAGAGTATTTTTATTTGGCGCCTAAAAGTGTTACTGTTATGAAAATCCATATCGGTTTTATTTTACTTAAAAAAAAAAATAGAAAGGAATTACTTTATAAATATTATAGTGACCTTGTTGTTCTTTGTTTTCATTTAACATTGACAAACTTGTCAATTTCAAACTTGAAAATGATTATTTTCCTGTAATTACTTAAAAGATAAACAAAAAAACTTATTGTAATTTCTTGATAATATAAAAGAGATACATACATATAAAAGGATTTAACGAGAAAGCTATTTGATATTAAAGGAAATCATATCATTTCGAAATATTATTTGTCATTTTTATTTCCCGTTAGCTACAAACTGTGATTTTAACTGACAAAATTAATGTTTTTCATTAAAATTCAATTGATTCGAATTTTTTTAAATTTGAACGGTACATTTACTTCTCTTAAATTTTAATATTCATAAACATTTTAATTAACAATGTGATTTTTTTTTTAAATTTGGTTTAATTAAAGTACTGCCATTTCTTTGTTTTTTTTGTTCGTTTCTGTTGACATTTATTCTTTGTTTTTTATATCCCTTTAAACCATAAATTTAAGTTGTAACTACATTGTTGTTATAAGTTTTGACGTGTGGGCTTTACGAAGAAAAGAGTTTCCTTTGTTGGTTATTATTTGATTTCCCAGCAGGTGTTAAATTTATTACCCACCATTTCCTTTTTATATTTGTGTGTCTAAGGAATGGTTAGTAGCAACTGAGGTTGTAAAATTGTTAACTTGAATTGTCTAGTCGTTTATTAAACTATAATATGGCAGTGTAAATATTTCTGTTTGGGTATTAAAATTTGTTTTTATATTGTTTTATCTCGCAGGAAGGTTTAAGGATATAAAAACTTTGACAATAACGTTTTATATACATAGCATAATTTTTTGCGCAAGTGTTTTTCCCAAGTATTTAAAGTATAAAAGTTTTAAAATATTAAAATAATTAAAGATATTTCTTAAGGCACATTTACACGCGAGAGAAAACAGCTAGAGATAGATAAAAAAGCAATCCTAAATAGCATAAATCATTCACAATAGAGCTATTTAGAGGTGTTTTTGCTCTATCTCTAGCAGTTTTCTCTCTCGTGAAGTACATGTGGCTTTATACTATATTTATAGTGTATTTAGAGTGGACAAAAACTAGTAGTTTCTGGTCATTTTTAGTTTTTGAGGCTAAAACTACAAAGATAATTTAGTTTTTCAGTACAATTTTTATACAAACTAAAAACCAGATTCTAACTGCTTTTTGCCAATAATTTTGTTGCCTTTTTAACTGCATATAACTTTATTTAATTTTTTTTTTGCTTTAACTCATTTTCGAGAAAACAATTTATAACTAATTAATTCCACCGGAAAATGGATATCAATTTCCATCAATATTGATTAATGCTTATAAATATAGTTTTAAATTCTTTAAATAAATTTTTTTCCCATATTATTCTATAAAATCTACAATTCAATTAATATTCTCAATAAACCTAAAGAATCTTCCAAGAAAAAAAACTTTCAATTTAGGTTGCTGTACTTGATGTCAAAACCAGCTAAATATATTCATTCAAAGAATCCTTTGAATATCTATCAATATTGTTGAAGGTGTTAACATTGTCAACACTCTTAACACTTGTGAAATGTGTTGCTATTAATAACAGGAAACGGAAATATAATCAAATACATGCCAACATTTATGAAACACTTCATTATAAGAAAATTATATGAAAGGAAATAAAAATGACAGCTAATTTAAATGATATTTTTTTTTTAAATTTTATGTAATAAGATTATTTGAGAAAAGAAAGCATATATTTAATAACTAGGTAATTATTTATAATCCTTAGAAAGAATTTTTCTAAAAGTAAACGATTTAATATAAGCCAGTTATTAAAAATCAATATAAAAAAGTTAAAATAAATGATTATGAATAGGACATATATAAAACGGATATTCAACTATACTAGTGCCAAATTGTTGATAACAAAGCCAACTGCTATTTTCAGTAAAACTTTTGGTGGCCAAAATTCTTTCAAAAGTTTCTAACATAATGCTCACGCTGTGTTATATTTTTTTGAGTTGCAGAAAAGAAAATTTAAAAGTTGACTTTGTCTCTGTTGACTGGATGCGATTGTGTTAAAGTATTTTCTTATTCTTATTAAAATGCTTTCATTTCGACTTGTTGGCAAACAATAATCATCACCCGTAGTTCATGCTTCAAATAATACTACACCATTTCGAATACGATTTGAAAAAGTTTTATTGACATTATGGCATGGATTATTTAACCCTCTAATGTAAAAGCTTCAACTGAGAAACTTGTAATAAACATTTTTTGTTTACATTCAAGGAATTATATAGGCAGAAAGGACTAAAAATGATAGTTAAAACAACTACTAATGTAATTAAACAGGACATAATTCTATTTTTCATAAAAATTAGTCCATTAAAAAAACAACGACAATGTAGTAAAAACTACTGCAGAAAACGGTAAAAATAGCCAATATACAACGAATAGCCGAATTTTAAAAACAAATACAAATGTATTTAAAATAACAAACTGAAATCAAAATCACAAGCAACACAATTGAAATAACTATAAGATTTTTATTTATATTTTACAAAAAATCATGATACAATATTTAAATTTATAAAAAAATTTAATATCAGCACTGGTTCAAAGTTTTATTAAATAATGAAAAGAAGACAAATGTTTTAACAAAAATGCCTAAAAAACTTGTGACATCACTTTAAAAATGATTTACATGGCTATCAATGGGCAGGTTTACCAGAGAAACCCGCTACAAATGATATGTAGCGCTTTATGATTTACCTTAATCTAGTAAACAATGGGTACGTTCGGCAGATACACTTTAATAGTCAACAGTTCTACAACTATCTGCTGAACGGCCTGATCACTAACCGCTCAGTCTGAGCGCTCAGGTAGCGATGTCATATTTGGTATGTAGTACATTTGTTTTTGTTCATTTACAATAAAAATTGTTTTGTAATAATGACAAATAAAAATATACAAATATAATTCGAAAACAAAAATTTTAAAAAATAAAAGGAAACTATAGAAAAACTGTATATAAAAACAAAACAAAGAAAATATCGTTCAGCAGGGTAAGTAATCACAATGCGCTACAAGTTACCGGTATCAGTTTAAGGTTTCACTGCCTAATGCTACCAATGTTAATTTTGTTTTTGTTTTAAGATACAAATATTTGCAGAGTTTTCTTTGATTTTTTTGAAATTTTTTATTCCTTTATATTTGTATATGCTTATTCTTCGGTAAAAAAAATATATAAAAAACAAACGACAGCTGATGTATCATTAACTGCTCACAAGTAGCTTAAAATTTTTACGCTACCAAAACAAGGTAGCGCTACCACATGTTGACTTAGCGGTAGGTAATCAAATCGTTCACCAAATGATTGTTGAGTAGCGGATTAGTAACAGTTGGGCGTCTGGTAAACGCACTTAATTGCAATTCTACATCACCTAGTGTCTACAAAAGCAATATAAGGTGCAATGAAATTTGAAAGTTAAGCACAGTAAGTTGTTTCGATTTCACGTGAAAAAACTATTATACTCCATATAGACAAAGGAATTACTAGACCACCGCAGTTTTGTCCCAGCCAAGTACTTGCCAGTTGTTACTTTATGTGTTAATTGATTAAAGTATTTTAAATTGCAAAATTGTCTCCATATGAAAAACTTTTTTCTACAAAGTGTATACGGAAGTTCAATTTTTATGATAGTTGGATCTTAAGTTTGAATGATTAAAGTTAGAATGTTTTCAAATTTATTATTTTAAATTAAATATTGTAAATTAAAATTGGATATAGTATAATAAATACGTTGAGTATCCATTGACAAAAAAAGCACAAATAAAAGCATTTAACAGCCTGTATAAATTTTTTATATTTTTTGGTTATTGTGTGCATGTGTATCCTTTTTCCTTCCACATATTTTAGTTTTTTAGCTACTTTATATATATTTTATTATACGGGTATCCCAGCAAAACCATACATTACCAAATAATGTATAAAGTAATTTATAGCCATAGGGGTTCATGTATTACTTTACACCTTAATACACAGATAAATTTTACAAATGACCCCCGGGGTAATATATGGACCCATTATCAAGAAGATGATATATTAAATAGTTAAATACACTAGCATTGAAAAAGTAATGTGTCTAAAAATAGATTTTCATAAAGAAACTTTGCAAACATATTTTTGTTAAATATAACATGATCAAGGTGGGATTCGAACCTGGAATCTCTGATTGTTAGCCCAGAACTCTACCACGTATGCCATCGACAGCTATAATATTTGATAAGATTAGAATGCAAATTCCTCATGTTTTCGCTCGTAATGCTAAAACCACACTTTTAGCTAAGGATGCGAACAGGAAGCAACAAAACTTTATGGCAAACTTATTATACAAATGGCAACTTTATTATACAAATAAATAATAAGCCCTTCATCTTTGTCCAACTTCCATCTCTTCTCTATCCCCTTTCCAAAGAAAGCAACACGTTAATTAGTAGGAATAATTTCCTGAGTGTTGTTTCTCTTAAAAAAAAAACAATAATAAAAATATGTTGTTATACCGTTAAAAATAAACAAAATATTCTTAATAGAGGTTGTAATGGCATGCTGTTAATTTTAACAGGCGTATGTTAAAATAAAAGAGAAGCATGCATACAATATAAATTAATTATTTTTAAAAACATTTCAATTATTTTACGTTTGTAAATTATGCAATATGCAATTGATAAACCATACGTCCTTATTTTATCAAAGGAATTAAATATGCTAAAAATCCCAAACGTATTTAACAAATTGTGAATTTATGTTTTACAGTAATGCGGCAGGTTATCAAGTTTAAGTTTAAGTTTTATTTATTGCTGGGATAGATGTTACAATATTTATTTATAACGTCAATGTGTTTTATTTCGTCGTCTTGTTTGCTTTTTATAAATTTTCGTTGGAAAAGTCTTATAGTTTCCTGCGGTGTGAAGTAGTGGTGTTAAAAAAATCTCTAGCAATTTCTTTATATCAATTCATATTTAGAATCCTTAAATCTAAATAATGCCATTGTAGTGTAAGTTAGAAAGGTTTCGCATTACAAAAAATTCTTTAGATTTATTTGCAATATTTCAGGGTTTTTTAATGGTCGATGGTTTTATTTATATTATTTTGATTTTCTGGTGTGGAGGGACATTTTTAAAATTGCTTTTAAATTTATTATAATTCTTTTAATATCTTTGCCTATTAACATAAATTTTAATTTATTAAGTAAAAAATTTAAACAACAATTCCCGAAGAAAGCATTTACAGTGTTTGCTTTGAAGGGGTTATTAAAGAAATATGTGAGATCTTATCAAAACAAAATATACAATTCTACCATATTTAGGTTAGGGTGAGTCATGTTATGCCAAATTTACCTAGAGGTATGCAACATAATCTAACACGCAAAAAAGTTTGTCAGTAGAACCTACTGAAAATGATAATTAAAGTAAAGGTATATGCAGCTAAAAAGGCCGCTAAGGTATTATATTGCTTTCAGCTGTTGAAAAATAACCAATAGATCGTTAAATATAACTAACAATGACGTAAAGTGGAAATATATATAACCAACAGATGTATTGAAATAACTAACAATGTCGTAAAGTTAACTGAGAAAAAATTTAAAGTAACTGTTACTATAACAATTTTAAAACAACTGTCAAAATTGGGAAAAACTACTGTTTTTTACAGTTAGTTTCGTTGATACTATAAAAGTATATTTTACTAACAAAAAAAAAAAAGAAAAAAAAAAACATTTCTTCTTTTTTTTACAAATAAATGTGTAATTACTTCAGCCTACTGTAATTATATATTAACTAAAAATATTTATATTTTTAACTGTTGAAGATGCGTTAAAAATAATTAACAATTTCACAAAGTTAACTGAGAAATTTTTACAAAATTAAAAATTTTAAAACAACTGTCAAAATTGGTAAAAACTACTGTTTTTATATTTAATTTCATTGATATTAACTTTAAAAGTATATTTTAATAAAAAAAAAATTGTTCACTTTCTTTTACGAAAAAATTTGTAAATACTTCAGCCAACTTGAAATTTGAAATAAAAATTCCAAACAGTTCTCCAGATATTACGTTTTAATGCATTGTAGATACAATACAATTTTCTGATTTTTATTTGCAAATTGAAAATAATTAATAACAAATATAAACTAAAGAAGAGTTTTCAAAATTCAACAAAATTTTTATTTTTTAATTAACTAATAACATACTAACAGAATACTAATAGAATAAAAAAAACTGCTCTGAATAACTGTTATGAAATACAGCAGTTTTCCTTAGTTATTTTTAAAAATAATAGTTATTTTGTACTTTTCTATATGAAAATAACTGTAAATAACTGCATATACAGTTAAAAGAATGTGATAATAATATCAAACAAACAACTGTTATATAGTAACAGTTGTTTCGTCAAATTATCAGAATTGTCACCTGTAGTTTGATTAAATTTTACAGCAAGTGATACTAAGTCGAGCGGAGGGTCTACGCCAGAGCTTTGAAGAATTAATTCCTTTTTGAATGAATTCACTACCAATCGAATTCAATTTTCTCTAAAATTGGATGAATTCTTTTTCTTAAGTAATTCTTTGAATTCGTTCATCAAACAACAAATTCAAAGAATTAATTCAATTGCCATATTTCTTTTTATTAAATCAAATGAATTAATTGACTGGTGAACGCGTTCAATTTTATAAATCGAACGGAAAAAGTGAATTAATTCACCACTGAATTCGTTAAATTTCATTTTCGTTCAGTGAATTTAAAAAAAATAAAATTACGTTTAGTGAATGAAAAAAAACTAAATACGCACACTGAATTAAAAAATAATTACGTTCACTGAATTAAAAAAAAAAATAATTCAGTGAACGTAATTTTTGTTTTTCAATTCAGTGAACGTATTTTTTTCTATTCAGTGAACGTATTGTTTTTTTATTTCAGTGAACATTTTTTTTAATTCACTGAACGAAAATGAATTTGAACGAATTCAGTGCTAAATTAATACAGTAAGGAATTAAATCACTTTTTTCCCGTTCGATTTATAAAATTGAACGCGTTCACCAGTGAATTATTTGATTTAATAAAAAGAACTATAGCAATTGAATTAATTCGTAACAAAAGAAATCAAACAAAAACAAATATGAGTTAGTTCCATGCAATATATGGTTGTTTGTGAATTAATTTATCGAATTTTTAATTCAGAATTGAAAAAATTAATTAAGGAATTAATTCTTCAAAGCTCTGGTCTACGCACATTATTTTTAAAAACATCAACACAAACTCAATGTACTCGAACCACAGCGTGGTGTAGGGTATAATGAAGTTAAATATAAAACATAGAATTAAAAAATTTGCTATTACAATTATACCATGTTTATATCAAGTCCCCTTAAAAAAATTCTAATCAGAATTATCGTTTAATTTACATAAGTCACTGAAGATAATACAGATATTTTATATTACCATAAATCATCCTTTAAAACAGATTTTAGATTTTTTAGCTAAATACTTGTAAAAGTTTTCCAAGTTTTAAGCTGTTATTCTTTTACACTTTCTCTTTCAGATTTTTTCCTTATTCCAAATTTTACTGTACATCTTAACTAATGTATTATAAATGAAATTTACATTTAGTTCTGTAAACTAAAGACTTACATAAATTATACCCTTGAAAAAAGTTAACAAGCTGTATGCTTTTTATATGCTTAAAATCTGCCTGTCCATCCGCTTGTCCATTCGCCTGTATATTCCCTAATAAATTTTACTAGTGTTATCGGAAATGTTTTCAGTTGTTGTTCTCATGCTACACAGGGAAAATTTTATTGGACGAAAATGAATAATGATATTTTTTAGTACACTAAAGCCTAAAGCAGATAGTGGAAGTGCCATTGAAGAGTACTAGTTCTATCAAAGTTTGTTCTTGAATTTCAAGAAAACTTTTCAATATTTTTTAGAATTTCTTTTTGAATTTTATTTGAAGACAGCTCTTGTTTATTTAGAAAATTATCTAATATTTCGACAAGGAGAAATAAAGAAAACAGAAAAACTGTCGCACTGCTATATAACACTGCCAACACTGAGAGTATCTGTTTTGGGTTAAATAAAATAAAAACATATATTAAAATCAATGAAAAGATTCATACTTCTTATTATACTAGTTTTTACTTCTATTATATTACATTCCTCATAAAATTCCTGTGCACTTTCATTGCTTTTATGTAATAATTTATTAACATTATGAAAATAATTCTCTCAGTGTATTATTTCCAACTGCCAAACAGTCAACATTATTTTAGACACTAAACTCATTACATATTAACGTCAAATCATCTGAAAATCATCGACTTCGACAACCTAAACACAGTTTTTGTGTTACAAAATACAAAATAAAAACAATACCACCAACATATATGCAGTTGTTGGGCTGTATGTGAGTATGGAAAGAGAACACAATAGTAATCTGTAAAATATTTAAGTACATTATTATGTATATGGGGAATTTCATAAATTTATATTTGAAAAGAAATGATCTTTTATGTTACTTTGGCTTTAATTACATAAAAATTTTGGGGAAATATTTAAGTATACCTTGAAAAAATAGGAAAAATATATAGCAACCTTCAAGAATGTTTATGCAGGAACTTTTTTGAAAAGCATTTTCCGTGTTCATCATGTGCCGGATCACTACCGGCGCCACCTTGGTATTTTAAACTGACAGAGTTAAACTTCTAACTGTCAAGTTAATCTTTTAACTGTCAGAAATGCATATGTAAACGATAAAGATTAAAGACTTGCACTAACTTTAATCAAGTAGATTAATTTCTCTGTCCAAACGCACTATAACTTTGTCAGTTTAAAATACCAGTTGGAGCCGATAGTGATACGGCATTAGCAACAACATAGAAAATGTCGGCGAAGGCAAAAAAATTCTTCAACATCAACAAAATATTTATTATATATATACATAAAAGTAGGATTAACTACTAATCAAAGAGATTTACTAGATTAACTTTTCTGTGTGAATTAGGTATTAGTGTGGAATGTCCCACATATATGTATATTTCTTATATATGTGTGTGTGTTTTTTTTATAACACTGAATTCGCATACGTATGTGTCAAGTCAATAAGAAAAGCTGTTTGTTACAGATTGGTTTTTTCATGGTTGCGAATGTGAAAATGCTGTATTTTTTTTTAGAAATTTGTATCAACAACAGTGTTGCCAGGTTTATTAGGCACAAAATCGTCTAAAATTTTGGAAAATATCGTCAAAATCGTCATAGGGTTTTGAAAAATCGTCAAAAAAAAATAGGTTAAAATCGTCAAAATAAAATCTATTTTTGTAATAGGGACCCGAAAACTTAATAAGCATTTTAAAAATTATCCTTTTTTAATCAATTCGTGCTTGTTCTGTTTAACATGTTTAATATAATGTATATAAACATCATCGAAATTTGCCGTATCAAAAAAAAGAAACACAAAAAAAATTTTCAGAATTCAAAATACATATTTAATATGTTTTTCACATGCACATTCTTCTCCACTAAAAAGCTAAGATTTACACATAAATTATCATATTTTTGATTATTTTTCCTATAAGTTTTGTACATTTTAAAATACGTTTTTAAAAAAAACAGTTTCACAATAAATAAAAAAATTATGATGTACTTGAACGGATTTTTACATTTTTTCTAGATATAATTTTAATAAGAATTTTAATATCAACGCATTTAATCTCAAATTCTATAATATTTTACAAAAATCATATAGATAAAAATTAACTGATTTTCTTTGTATTCTGATTTTCTTTGTAATTCTGCGTAATTTTAAAAACTAAAAACTTGAGATTTAGCATTATAGATTGGAAAGGTATCGTATTTTTTGACATTTCCTGCTGTACTTCGTATTAAATAAAAATCGTCATTTTGAAGGAAAAAATCGTCAAATCGTCATTTTGATATTTTTGATAGTAAAAATCGTCAAAATGATGATAAATCGTCAAACCTGGCAAGACTGGTCTGCGTGTGTGTACGTGTTAGTTTACATATACATTCAAAGATTGTTGTTTTTATGTAAGCTTGCTTTTTTTATATGGTTATACTGACATAATCTTATTTTTTGGCCAATAAACATCAACTATTTTGGGAATCAAACCGTACTAGTCCTATGTTGTATATTTGGTATTAAAAAGTTTTGATGTTGTGTATAACTCAAATACACGTTCCAGATAATATGGCTATAATTGATAGGAATTATATTAATTTTCGGTCTCATATAAAAAATTTTTGCAATCAGAAAGTTTTCAGTTAAAACTTTGTAAATCTGCGATTTATTGTTGATTAAATTTTCGGTCTTAAATAAAATTTATTGAAATCACCAAGTTTTCAGTTATTCAATTTGATTGGATTCAAAAGAACTTTGAGCATATATTTAGAATTCTATGAAAACTTGCGTAGATTTACTAATTTTCAATTGAAAATTTGTTAAGTACAACAAATTTAGCTGTAAGCTAAAAACAAGAACAATTTTTCTGAAATTACAGGCAGTTTATTTTCAGTGTACTTGTAAAAAATGTTTGTGCATTTAGGAACTCAACAATATTTTACTGATGATTGCTGAAGTTTGGTAAAGCATAAGAAAAAAGTTTTTATTGAAGTTTTATTTGTTTATACATACATGTGTATGTAAATAAAAGTTAATTTTGCTTTTAGTCTAACGTCTGTACCATCAAATGGTCAAATGTACAACATTTATTTATGTACACTCTAATTAAATTCTGTTGAAATTTACCCAACTTATAGTAGGAAACTGAACTCCTACTATAAATTGGGTAAATTTACTCTATGTGCGTAATTGAGAAAAAATAAGCACATTGTGTTTAAGTTGGTGCACAAATAATTTGTAATTTTACATTGAAAATGCGTAAAAATTAAATGAAATTTTGAAATTAGTGTGTTAATTTACTAAATTTGTGTGTAAAAAAGCACGTTTCACGTGTAAATGTACGCATATAATGCGTAAAAATCCACAAAAAATGCGCAAAAATCCACAGAAAGTGCGTAAAAATAAAATATAATGCGTACATTTACAACAGGTGTGCTAACTTTAAGCACCACCCAAAATTTTTTTTAAATAAAATAACAAATTCATTTTCAGTACGTATTTTATTAATAATAATATCCGAGTCATTCTCTCATAATCGTTTATGTCCAAATTAGTCGTTTTGGGATCTTAAGGCATTTGTATAAAATTCATATAAAAATTTGTTATAACTATTGAATGGCAGCGATGACTCCTGCTCAACAAAATGCCTTCTTTGAAAGGGGGGCAGTAACCGTCAACAATAATGGGAGAAAACGCCTTAAGAGAGATATGGCCTACGAAGGAACAACTGAGTGCAATGACTCCTGCTCGACAAAGTCAGTATTCATTAAGTACTGCCTAACTTGCAAAGAAAGCATTTTGTTGAGCAGGAGTCATTGCACTCAGTTGTTCCTGCGTAGGCCATATCTCTCTTAAGGCTTTTTCTCCCGTTATTGTTGACGGTTACTGCCTCCCTTTAAAGAAGGCATTTTGTTGAGCAGGAGTCATCGCACCCAGTTGTTTTACCTAGGCCGTATCTCTCTTACGGCGTTTTCTCCCGTTATTGTTGACGGTTGTTGGTTGACTGCCTACCTTGCAAAGAAGGCATTTTGTTGAGCAGGAGTTATTGCACCCAGTAGTTCCTGCGTAGGCAGTGTCTCTCTTACGGCGTTTTCAATTTTGAAATGAGGTTTAGACTACCACATGCGTTAATAATAATTACCAAAAACAATTTCATGCTTATGTTGCTATTTCCAGACTCTAATGTGTTTGTGGAAATGTTGTAATTCACAAAAAATAATCCGTTTTCGCTTTTTCTTTTTATTATTTATAATTTTTTTTTCAATTTTTTCCAATTTGAAATGTCAGAGTATTTATTACTATTATTGGATAGTATATTTACCAACTTTGTGCGTAAAAATTTTATTTAACAAAACAATAGTAATTTTAGGCACAATGTGTTTATTTATAAGCACATAATGTCTAAAAATACTTTGTGTGTGTATTATTGCGTATGAAAGTGTGTACAAAAAAAGTTTACGCATTTTTTGTTTATATTTACCGAATTTTCGTAAAATTAAACAAAATTTTACCCATTTTATAGTAGTAAATTTACAAACATTTTTTAGAGTGTATAATAAAGTTGTGTATGGTTATATGATTTTTACAATTTCCAAAAAAATAATACAAATTTATAGCACAAATATTGAATTTGGTTTTCAAAACTTATGTTTTGGTTAAGACGAGTTTTTTTCATATATTGTCCGCCTACGAACTACTTGTTTTCATAAAAACTTTAACAAGATTGACAAACAGATAAAATACATTTTTTTAAGTTCTTAATTATTTATTTTTTTTTCTGAAAAATACAAAGTTGTCTTTGTCAGCACACCGACGATTTGCAATCTTATTTTATTGTTGTTCTTTCTACAATATATTTCTTGCTCAATTACAAATGCATTACACATTTACCTTACATTATTTCAACACAAAGAATTTAGAGTAATTAAATTTGAAAAATTTTGTATATTAAAAACTGCATGTAAACGCTTCAAAATTCGAGAAAATCTTAGCAAATCCCTGCTGATTTAAAAATTTCAAACAAATAATATTCCCATGTTATGTAAACTGAAATTGCACTAAAATATCCCGCCTCAGAAGGAAAAAATACGTTTTTTATTTAGTATCTGATGCAAAAAAATATTAAAGAACTTCTATTTTTTTTTTCGCTGGTATTTAAATAAAATACTTGCCTTAGGCGTATACTTAATGCACTTAATATAATATTACTAATACGCCTTGGGGAAAAATATGAATAATGAAAATAAAACAATTATATTAGAAGTGCGATTATGCATAAAATTTTTAGAAAACAAATATGATTAATTAAAAATTCTTGAACATTGTTTTATTTAAATACAATAATATATTCCTCCCATAATATTAGTTTGGTTTGAAAAATAATATTTCTTTGATATTTGTGTAATATTAAGGAAGATAAACAATTTCCCACACAAAAATAATGTTGTTTTATTTTAAATCGTAAATGCCATTACTATCTTTTTGAATATTCGTAAATGTTGCTATGACGAAATTTGTCAAAAAGGTGTCATGGCAGCCTTAGTTAATTGATTAAAATTACCCGTTATCCTTTCTGACAATACAACTTTGTTCAGCTATGGTTTATATCTTGAACAATTTGTATAAGTTTTATCATTGCAAACATATTTTCTTGTTGTTGTTATGTATTCATTCACATGTAAAAACGTTGACGACAAGCTGTATGACACTTTAATAATATCCCATCATTTTGACTTTGATCGATTATTGATATAATAAGACAATGCTGTAGATAATACAACCGAATATAATAGAGTATAAGAAGATAGAAAATTGTGTGGTAAACATTGATAAAAAAAACACCAAGCTGGTGAAAAATTAAATTAAGTTTTAAACAAAATTGAATACAAAAAAAAATTTGGTTATTAAAAAATAAAATGTAAAAATTAATAAGGTATTTTAACAAAAATGTAACTAAACAAAATTTTAACAATAGAAATGCTTTTTGGTAAAACCAAAACAGGTATCCATGAAAAAGAGGTAAACAGTGGAATTGTAACTAACCTGAAAAAAAAAAATTGACAGTTATTTCTGTAGTAATCAGTAGTAGTTGTTTTTAACTGTAATTGTTGTTGTGTTTATATGGAAAAATGCAAAACAACGGCTATAACAGGTATTTAAGAAATCAACTAACTAAAAGTACTGTAATTTCATAACAGTTGTCTAGAAAAGTTATTTTTAATATCATAATAAGCAACTACCAAAAGAGTATTTTTACAGTTAACTGTTATTTTGTTAGTTTCTTGTTTAGTTTATATTCCTAGTTTGCAAATAAAACTCAGAAATTTTCATTGTATCTCTAATGCATAAAATCATAAAACCGCTTGGAATTTTTACTAATTTTTTCTAATTACACAAATTTTTGTAATCGAAAGAAATTTTTTTTTTCATTTTTTTCAAACATACTTTTGTTACAGCAAAAAAATTAACTGTAAAAATAGCAGTTTTTACAAATTTTGTGTATTTATTTAAAAATTTTTGTAGTAAAAATTTTTGAGTTAATTTTACGACATTGTTAGTTATTTTTAGTGCATTTGTTATTTATTTTTCAATAGTTAAAAATAAAGACATTTTTAGTTATTTTAAAGTTAAATGCCTTTTTCATACTTTTAGCTGCATTTATCTTTGCTTTAACTATAATTTTCAGTAATGACAAACTTTTTTGAGTATCGTCGGCGTTCTTATGTTTATATACAGACATTTTATTTTCAATAATGCAATGGAGATTTAAATTTTTTAAAATATTTATTAAAAGTGACATTTTTGTAAAGTTTCGATACAAATATATAATTTTATTTTTAATCTACCCAGCAAACAAAGATGATCATTATTGACTCAGAAATGATCTCGAAAAGCATAAACATTTTTCGACTTTTTCCTATGAAAGTGGTCAGTCCAAAAGCGTCCCCTGAGTAGTAAGAAATGACTCAGATAAAAGAACGTATAAAATCGAAATTTTTCTAATAAATATGAATAATTTTGGAATCTGTTTTGAGTCTGAAAAATTAACCCTCATTTTGAGACAGCTCTTGAGATTGTAGAGACAACTTTTTGGATTATTTTCTGAGGTTTCATATTTTTTCCTTATTCTTCTACTTCAAAAAAAAAAAAAGAATTTTGTATATCATTTAAAAATCTTATTTATGACCGCTCCGAAATTGCTTACTGGGTATTTTTTTCTTTCATAATAGAATATTTTTTTTTCACACACATATTTTTAAGCTTTCATTACTTATATAATAACAATGATATCTTTGCAAAACCATACAATGCTTAACGCCTCATTACCTTAAGTAAAAAGTATATTCCGTTCTATTTTTATTTTGTTTTTGTTGCTATCCTTGGTGATTTTCGTGGAGTTTAATGCTCTAGTAGCTAAGCCCTAAACTCAATCAAATTTTACGTTAATACGCTAAAAATACATAAATTTTATTTTTTTTACTTAATGACGAGGTTTAAGTGAGAAATTTTGGGCCGTAGGAAAGTTTAGCTCAATCTCTACGACCTATCTATACCATTTTGACACAATATCATTGCAAATATTATTGCCAATATTATCGTCGTTTTGCCATTTACCACACAACAGGATATACAATACTCTTGCACAAGAAATCGCACAACTGTTTTCTTCTATATAAAAATGTCACAATATGACCTACACATTACAAAATATTTTTCACTTTTCATGCTTGCGCAATAAGAATCTATTCTGGTTTGAATTTTTATATTGTAGAACTTTCCAATATGATACACACACTGGCAATTTTCCCCACACTATCCAAAGTTACATAAGAAAATTGCGTAGTATATGGCCAGCTTTCAGAAAGAATCATAAGAAATTCAAAATGGTACCTTTATATTGGAATTTGCGTCAAAACAAATTGTACACAATTTCCACGTGAAAATCCTTATAGTGAAAAATAATTTTTTATGCTCTACACCAGCGGTTCCCACTAAGTTTTGCTTCACGGACCCCTTGAGACATTTCTACTAGCTCACGGACCCCCAAACTAGTGTTGAGCGAGAGGTACTTTATAAATTGTTGGGCAAAATTAATAAAAGCACCTGCTTATTTTAAATGATGGCCAATTTAAGGAACTAACATTTTCAAATCAATATTTTGTTAAATTTAAAAATTATAAAAAAAAAATTGTTTTTTTAAATAACTTGTTTTATGTTTTTTGTCGGATCTCTTCGCGGACCCCCTGGAATTCTGCTACGGACCCCTGGGGCTCCGCGGCCCCCATTTGGGAACCGTTGCTCTATACCGCTACGTGGAGTTTGTGCAAATGCTTGTAATAACAAAAAAATATTAGACCTAGACTTAACTTTTGGTATACCAACCGGATCAGATTAAGCGATGTCCGGCTGTCCGCCTATGTATACTTCTGCTCATGTTTTAGGTTGAAAATACAAAGATATTTTGATGAAATTTGGTATTTGACTTTTATAAGCTGAGAGGCACGCTACTGGTCAGAAATATAAAGATATTTCAATTAAATTTGATACACTCACGCATTTGAGCCCAAGAACATATATAGCTATTTAAATACAGCCAATATTAGGTAAAATCAAAACTTCTTACTGATTTTCTAACTTTTTACCAATCTGACACAAAATATTGACACAAGTCCACTTTAACCCAATTAAAATTTCAGATCCAAAACATTAGCTGACTTTAAACCAGAATGGAGCTATCGAGACATCGTGCTTTACTTTAAATTTATATATTCTACCTCGTATAGGTGTCCTTGTTAAATATTTATCAAGTTTGGCAACCGATAGCTTTATAATACCGTGCCAAATCCTTTCAAATTGATAACAGTTACGAATACCAAATCCGGTGTTTCAAAATCCTATCGGTATCGTGCTGGTACTGAATCAATTTTTAACAAAATTCCCTTCGGAAAAACGTGTAAGTCCACACAATTTAATCGATTTCGTGTACCTCACATTGTGTGTACTTACAATATGGGTTACTTAAAATTTTTGAAATTTTCTGAAAATTTTGTCTAACTTACATGCCACTATACTTGTGTGTAAGTACAGACAATGTGAAGTACAGGAAATCGATTATATTGTGTGGACTTACACATTTTTTTAATGGTTTAATTTTCTTATGTTTTTAGTAAAAAAACAAATTTTATAAAATATTGTTTTTTTTTTTTATCGATTTTTGTTAATATAAATCATATTAATAACAATTTCCAATTTCCGTAGGCAACATTATGTTTTTTAGCGACCACATGTGAAAAGACAATTTTTAAGTATCACTGGTGATGGCGATGCAAATAAAAAAAACCGTTATCTAAAGCAATGGTGAATGAAATAAAAAGTCGATGCGAATATCTATGCCAATACCGTAAGTAGTTTCGATTGCCAACTTTGATATGATAAGCAAATCCATTGATGTGGTGTTGTGTTTGTTAGAATGTATGGCAAACTTTTTATTTTCTCATAAAGTTTATACTCGTGCATGCTACCAAACAAATACCACTAAGGGGCGGCATTTATTTACCAAAAATTCGGATTTAATAAAAATCCATTTTAGCAAAAATTTACAAATTTGCAAATAAAGCATAGCAAGTTGTTTTACACATGAATAATGTTTACCCCAACTTTAGTGGCCTGTGAAAAAAATTAGGGTGGTAGCAACTAAGATCTGGTGTCTAACTACTAGAACGGGATACTTGAGGTCAATGACCCTCGAGAGAAAAACACTGGTTCCTCGAGAGAAAAAGATCGATGTATCATACTTTAAGATCCGACTGTAAATGCCAAAGATATAACGAAAAATGTAAAATGGCGACCCCTACGTGCGGCAAAAAAAAAATAAATTTTTTTTTTTGAAACCTCCTTGCAAAAATACTTCATATTGGAGGGTGTACGGCGAACTTTTTTTTTTTTGCCTGTAAGGTGGTACACTCTAGTGTATATGTATATCAGTTTGTCTTGCCGTTTGTAATGAGTGGAAATACGGGTCTAATATAAAACCTTATAAGTTTACGCCGATCTATTGTGCTTTTCTGTCTTTCTGTTGAAATGGCGATCATTACGCGAACAAGCAAGCGGGTTTGTAAAATTTTACCCAGATTAATTCTCCCAAGCAGTTTGATACTCGTTTTAAAAATGAGAAAAATCAGTCCAGTGTCTTAAAGTTATGAGTAAAAATATTAAATTTTTCGTGCATTTTAGGAGTGTTTTAGTACAATTTTAGAGTTCCGTCTGGTGAATAAAATATTCTGTCATATTTTTTCACCATAAGACGTAAGATGAGTAATATTTTATATTTACATAAAATTTTTTGCACCACAAAAATAGTTTTTCACGTTAAAAATTCATTTTCATCACTTCAAAAACCTTTTTTTCATCCCATGTTTCTTTATTTTAATTGTTTGTTATATTTTTTGTAATGAAAATACTGTGGAGTGTATAAAAATTAATCTGTAAAACCGTTCTCTTTTCATTACAGTTTATTTATAAAGTATTTTTTACAAACTCCATAGTTATTCATATTCCTATATGTGCCACCCTTTTAAACATATCTTAACTTTTTTTTATAAACTGTTGCTGTTTAGCAGTTTTCTTTTCTTTTTTGCACTTCGACCATTATAAGGAAAGAAATGGATATGAGATTATCATGATTTTTTCCTCAATGTGCAAAATAGAAAAAAAATAACAGAATTCTATTGTTATTAACTTAGTTATACTTTAATTTTATTTATTTGCAAAGTTCAATAAACTTTTGCAAAAAAAAAAAATCATGTAGAATGAAACAAAACTTAGGGCCTAGTAAGGTTCAGATTATATTGCGTTTGTGCTGATGTTTGTAACATAAAAAAAATATTAGGTCTACATAGAACCAGTATAGTATAATGATCGAATCAATATTACAATTTTACTCGATTTAATGATATCCATCTGTCTGTCCGTATGTCTGCCAGTCCATGTGTACTTACTTGTATGCGCAATACAGGTTGCAAATATTAAGATATTTTGATTTGGCAAACCGACTTATATCGGACGATTAAAATCGATATATGTTTAGACCTAGTGCCCCTAAAAAATTGCTCTTCTGTATTTCAATGAAATTTGATGCACCAAAGCACATGAGCCCATGGTTAGAATGGGTTAATATTTGATGATAGTGTCCATATAAATGTCCCCCCAAAAATGATTAATATGTTTACTTGCATTGTAAGATTAAATCGTATTTATTTCAGATATAATCGCCCTTTCTTTGGACCCAATGTCCGTATGGAATATGTTTCTGACATTAGCTAAAACCAAAATTTCTTACTGATTTCCCAATTTGTTTACCAATTTATAGACAAATTTTGTTTCAAGTCCATTTCAACCCATTAAACCTGCAGCTACAAAAATTAGTTGAATTTCAACCAGACCGGTGTAGGGTATTATATATATAATTGGTATGCCCGACTTAAACTTTTTTACTGTTTTTTTCTTTGTTTTTGATAGGAAGAAGAGAAAAGTTTTGTTTTTGTTTTGCAGTTAATGCTTCCAAATATCTACGAATTAAGAAAGTTTTCCTTTGAGGTTATGGTTGGTTTTAAGCGTTCATTTTGGTGACTCGTTCATTATAGTCAATTCGAGTCAGTGAATTAGTCAACACAGTTCTTTTCTTTTTTCTTTTATTCATGTTTTTTTTTTATAAAAAAAAGAAAATCAAAAACTCTACAATTTTATTAAAAATATAAAAATGGTTTTTGTGTAAAAATTTTTTTTCTATGAAATTCGATGTTTGTTTTTTTTTTTTAATTTTGAACAAAAATATTACTTTTTGATAAAAAAACAATATTTCAGTGCAAACTGTTCAATTGAAAACAAGTACAATGGATATAAGAACAAAATGAACGTTTGAACTAAAATACAGAATAATGGTAAACTAGTTCATATAGTTCAAATAAGTTAATCGTTCAACTGAAGTAGTTCGTTCGTAAACGCCACAATGCTATTTGAGGTTTCAGCAGATTGATATGTTATTTATTGAAATAAAAATGTGGTTTTTAAAGTTTTAAGTATAGAAATTTATAAACCAAAGTTATTAAAATAAGAATTTGTAATTAAAATTTAAATAAATCTGTTTGTTAACAATTAGTATCACATTCTTTAATATATTATTTTCGGATTTGTATGTATTGTTTGTTTTTGTTTATGTTTGCTATATAAATATTTATTTCTTACTGCTTTTCTTAACCTTTTAACTATTGTAACACCCCAGCGTAAACAGACATTACGCTATTTTAGTTAAAACTATAAAAAGTTAGTTAAAAATGACTTTGCAGAAAATTATTTTTTGAAATTAGCGGATTATTTTTGCTAAATTTTAGTAATATAGGAACAGCTAAAATAAAAGAGTTAAATATAGAGAATTTTCGTCATATTT
This sequence comes from Leucophora obtusa, assembly GCA_949987735.1. Taxonomy (NCBI): domain Eukaryota; kingdom Metazoa; phylum Arthropoda; class Insecta; order Diptera; family Anthomyiidae; genus Leucophora; species Leucophora obtusa. The sequence goes on along the minus strand of OX465299.1, from coordinate 184,633,204 downwards.
GAGTTAAATTTTAGTTAATAGAAAATAACAATTTAACCTGCTAAAATTAGCAAAAAATTTTTATAAATAATATTTAGATCAAAAATCACAAAAAATTAAAATAATTAAAATATTCTAGCTAAAAATATGGATTTTTTAATTTTTTTAATGCAAATAAAAATCTAGCCTTCTGAAATCAGCAGTTTACAATTTTTTTTTATCAAATATTTCTGTTGATTTTAGCTGCATAGACTACTACACCGAAAAAATTCCTCAGTTGTTCAGTTAAAGATATCCTCAGTTAATTTAAAATAAATAAAAATTAACTGAGCAACTAATATTTGGTTCACAATAAATTTTTTTGAGTCAACCTGTAAATTTTAAATGATTCAATTGGTAATAAATTTACAACAATATTTAAAAACAAAAGTCACACAAAAGCGAAATATAATAAACATTTTTTGGGTTTTTGGTAAATTCTTGTTTTTTCATGGAAATTAAATTACCCTTAATCATTTAATTTTTTTTCTCATTGTTTGCAGGAAATATTTCGGTCAAACAAAATATAAAACTTTATTCCCTACAAATTTTGAAAATCTGGCTCCATGCTGACAATGGAAGAAGAAAAAGTATGGAATACATTATTAAGGGTATGACAATTGTAATTAAATTTGTGTTTATTTTAAATAAATTGTGTAATTTTTACAAAAAATTCCATTTGGTTTTATTTATTGACAAATATAAATATTTGTTATTTTAAATTGTTGAATCGGTTATTAGCTACTAATTTAAAATATTGTTTCATTTTAATTGAAGGCTCATTTAATTAAATTTTCAAAATCAAATTGGTTAACTTCAACTGAAGCTCAGTAAGGGGTATTTCACCTGAACCTCAGTTGAAAATTTAGTTGCCTATAACTGAGGTGTAGTTGGGTTCAACTAAATTTAACTTAAAAAAATAATAAAAATTTTGTAGATTTAATAGTTTTTTTTCTATTTGTAGTCAACCAATATTTATGAAAATTTTCTGCAGGTTTTACAGTATAATTTGTCATTTTCAATTAACTAAAAGTAAACTCAAAAATAACTAAAATTCTGTAAATTTAAAAATTTTATTTTTGCTGTTCTTTATCTTACTAGTAGTAAAAAAAAGAAAATCTACTAACTTCAGCAGTTTTTTCTTTTTAACTGCATACAACTATGTTTTAACTTTCACTTACAGTAGATTGGCATAAGCCAAAAACCAAAAAGCATTTCTAAAATTTTACTGGGAATGTGTAACTCAGATTTGCAATTAATAATTAAATAAGCTGAATGTATTTTAGACATAAATATTTTACAAATTATATTCATGTTTTGCTAATGTTGGAAAAAATAAATATTTACAAATGAAAACAATTCATTATTTGTATTCTAATGCTACAAAATTATTAATTAGTTATAGCAATTTGTAATTTTAAGGTAAATGTTTGTACAGTCAAAGATTTTTTTTGGTAAAATTACTTAAAAACTGTAATTAAAACAAATTAAATTTTATTTTGAAATCACTTTGGAAGTAATGTAATTTTTAAGACTAAATTTTAGCAATTAAAATATTTCGTTTTTAATATAAGTGTGTTATTAAAATGACTTAAGTGAAATTTAAGAAAGAGGAAGCTGGCTTATGAAACGCAAGTAATCTCAGTAAGAAATATCATTTAAATGTGGCTGATAAAATTCTAACAATAAAAAAGGGTTAAAACAAAAGAATTGTAGGTTATTTTAATTTCGATTTAATTAAAAGTTTTTTTTTAAAATAGAAAAAATTTTTACAAGAACTAGAGCAATTAACAAGTATAACCTTTTCTTTAAAAAATATGCATTTTTTGTTTATGCTAAAAAAATATTTATAAAAATTATATTGTATGAGTGTATATGTTTTAGCACACTTTTATTTAGCCAATAACGCTTATTGAATCGTTGTTATTAAAAGCCTATAATGATATTAAAAACACATTATGTTGTTAAGAATTGTTTACAGTTAAATATTTATATTCCGGGTTTGTAGAAAAACATGGAAATTGAATCATTCTTGTTTAGCAAATTTAATTTACAATGCGCTAATGGAAACTAAATTATTTACTAACAACAAGTGAAAATTTATCCACAACATTTATGTAGATGTAATTGTAATTTTTGAAATTGTAAAATTGTACATATGCATATCCGGAATAATTAGTATGTAGTTTTGTAGAATGTACAACATACAATGTACATGAAATTTATATTGTTTTGCTATAGGTACTAATAATACGGGGGTAGTATTAAATTGCCAGAATATTCTTGCTGGTCATATGAAATTATCTTCAAATAATGATATAGATTTTGAGTACTTTGTTAAATTTGTGGTAAAAGGCAAGAAGGATATAAAAAATCCAATAAGCCGATGACATTAACCATTTGTCTATAACGAATACTTTGACTGCACGTGACAAAGACATATTTTTTTTACCAAATACGATAAAACCTCATCTGTATTATAAGATTTAATTGATAATGTTATCAAAATAACTTGTGATTGAAGCCAAAAAAAAAAAAAATAACTAAAAATATAGGGCCTTATTATTGGCGTATAACTTAAAAATGGGAATTTTTGGCAAATTTTGATCGTTTATTGTGATACATTGGTACAATATAAAATTATTCAAAGCACTGGCCATCGTTAGCTATGACTTTTTCCCATCTTTCTGGCAACATATGCATTCCGTGCCAAATTTTTTCAGGACAAGAACGAATCAAGCCAAATTTGGATATCCTGTTCTTAAGTGAAGCGTATTCCAGTGAGAGCGTTAACTTAGCAAATATTTCCTGAAATTCTAAAAACACCTTCCCCTGACGATTTCCTTAGGCAAGAATGAAATCCGGATAGGGAAATGCCTCCTACAGATTATTTTTCACAATTTGTAAAATACGTTTGGGATTTTAGCACATTTAATTCCTTTAATGCAATTAATGTATATCCCGATAAAAATAAATTTAAAAAGAGAGCGTTCTGCATTCATCGAAACAAATAGTAGTCGGTCGGGGCAAGATCTGGACTCTAGGGGGTGAGGTAAAACTTTCCAACCACTAGTTTGTGAATAGTTTTTAACCGATCTTGCCATATGTGGCCGAGCGTAGTCATGATGGAATATTACTGCTTCATGTCTGGTCGCATATTCCGGGTGTTTTTCGGCCAATGTTCACATCAAACGAATCAATTGTATCCGCTACAGGTCCCCTGTGATCGTCTGGCCCGATCAGATTCAGCAGTTCATAATAGATGGGACCCTTCTGGTTCCACCAAATACAGAGCATTACCTTGGCGCCATAGATATTCGGCTTTGGCGTTGATTTGGCTGGTTGGCCTGTGGATCCATTTTTCATCGCCAGTAATATTTCGTAGCAAAAATGACATTTTTATGGCGTTAAAGCAGCATTTCGGACATGCAAAATCGTTTTTCAACGTCTCACGGCTTTAACTCGTGTGATACCCAATTTCTTTGCTTTTGGATGAATTCTGCTGCTTGCAGGTTTTAAAATTTTACTTTTAAGTTTCCAGTACGATGAAATAATTACACATTTTTTTATAATCGAAAGAAAAAAAAATTTTTTTGTATTAAAAAATACTTTTATAACATCAACAAAATTAACTATAAAAAACAGTAGTTTTTATCAATTTTGCCAGTGGTTTTAAAATTTCTATAGTAAACATTTGTGATGTAATTTTACCACATTGTTAGTTATTTTTAATGCATTTGTTACAATAAATATTTTTAAGCAGTTAAAGGTAACTTTTTTAAAGGTAAATATTTTTATCGCCTTCTTAACTACATGCACCTTTATTTTAATTGTTAGTTTTCAGTAGATTCTACCGACAAACTTTTATAAGTGTATACAAGGATGTTGAAATTTTTCTTTTCTTAGCTAATCCTTAGAAATATTACAGTTGTTATTAAATTTATCACTCCCCAAATTTGTATTAACTAGACAATAATAATGATCTGAAATCGGCTTCAAACTTCCAGTTCTGCTGAGTAGTACTGCAAAAATATACAAAAATCCTTGCTTAATACAATTTTTTTAATCAATTTTTACCTTTAATTTGTGAATTTATAACGAAAATTGTTAAGTTTTACTCATGACACTAACTAAATTGTATTCGAGTTTGAAATGTTTTACATTAGTTCAACCCTTGGCCCCCTTAAGTTTTTACATTGAAATGATTTAACATAAAATATCATTTGCTTAGTATTTAACAATACACTCATAGAAATAAACCTGTTAAAATAGCAGAAAAAATTTGATAAAAATTACCTTGCGGGAAAAACTGGTGAGTTCCGTGAGTTTTTTTGTGTTTGAAGCTATAAAAAGTAGAACAATCCTCCACGGAAAGCATTCGTGGTGCATTCGATTCTAGTTTTATAAAAATGTTAAATACAATGCCGTGACAGGTAACATTTGGTAGTTGCTTAATTTTCAAAATGTGTGGGAAAAAGTTTAGAAATCGTGATTTCCCACTTTACCCCGTTCTCCACTATTCTTGTTTTCCCCCACCACTTGCTCTCTCAAAATATTATTCAAAAATGTCTATTACAAATAATAAGTAATTATTAATATCATAACAAATCCTATTTAATCTATTAATATATAACAAAAACTAATTAAAATTAACAAAATAAACATGCACATTAGAGCGTACCACCTTACAGGAAAAAAAAAAAATAAGTTCACCGTACACCCTCCAATATGAAGTATTTTTCCATGGAGGTTTTTTTGCCGAACGTAGGGGTCGCTATTTTACATTTTTCGTTATATCTTTGGCATTTACAGTGTGATCTTAAAGTATGATACATCGATTTTTTCTCTCGAGGAGACCAGTGTTTTTCTCTCGAGGGCCATTGACCTCAAGTATCCCGTTCTAGTAGTTAGCCACCAGATCTCAGTTGCTACCACCCTAATGTACCACCCTAATGTCAGAAAATTAAAGCTCGCAAAAAATCATTAAACTTTTGCTAATGAAGTTTTTCGATAAACCCAGTAGAATTTTTTTTATATATTGGTTGCCGAATGTAGGGGTCGCCTTTTTATATTTTTTTTCATTGGATTTTTCCTTTATAGCAAAACACTGGTCTCCTCGAGGCAAAAAAAATCGATATATCACACTTTAAAATCCGATTTTAAATGCCGAAGCTATAACGAAAAATTGAAAAAGGCGACCCCTACGTTCGGCAAAAAAAATATATATTTTTTTTTTGAAATTGCCTTGCCAAAATACTTCATATTGGAGGGTGTACGGCGAACTTTTTTTTTTTTTTGAGGTACGGTCTAATGCACGTATTTATATATGTAATTAAAATGTTATAAAATTAACACTCAAGTGTAAAATGTATAAACTTATTCTCTTTAAAAAGATTTCTTTACAATACAAGATTAAAACTTAACATTTACCTAACTATGGAAATTTAAATAAAGTACACAACCGCAAATATAAAAATACACTCACAATATTTTGTCTGAAAAAACTTACAAAATATTGGTGAATGTATAATTTTACTTATAAGTGAAGAGAAATAAAATTGGTAAAATAAATTAAGTGACAATATCGGTAATATAATTAGAATTCTTTTAATTTTAACATATATTTACTATTAGAACTGTTGTTAAAACAAAATTTTGTCTGATTATTTTATTCAATTGAAAACAACTTTAGTGATTTACCTTTCAAATAACCTTTGAAATATTTATCTGTAAATATATTCTGAGCGTATAAACCTCCAGGTATAAAATTAAATAGAAACTTATCAAACAACTTAAACTAAATATTTAAGCCTATTGTATACAAAACTAAGAAAGTGGTAAATTATATTTCCAAATATGTTTATATGTGTAGTAAGAATGTGTGTAGTAGAAGTTTTAATTACAATAAGATTATGCATAACTTTAATATTTTGTGTTTATTTTAAAATGTTTCCATATTTGGTTTAAGATTAAAAGTTTTTATAAAAAACTTAATTTAAATAGGCTTTAATAATAATAACCAATATAGTTAATTGTAAAGCAATATTATATCATTTAACTTGATTTTGAAAAGTTTTGTTATAAATTGTAGATAATAATAAAAATTACATTTACACTCAAAAAGCTTTACATTTACAACATGACAGCTATTTATGTTGTAATCAGCATTTGTTATTTTTAAATATAATTACGGTTGTTTTATTACATAAGAATACAATACAACTATTATGAAACAACTAACGAAAATTATTGTATTTCGTAACAGTTGTTTAAAGCAGTAATTTCTAATATTATAATAAACAACTATCAAAAGAATATTTTACAGTAAACGCTTATTTTTGTTAGTTATTTAAAAAATAAAAAGTTTCATTTAGTTTTTGAAAATTCTCAGCTAATCTTTTTCATATTTTAAAGGAATATTTTAATTAAAAAAATTGTTTTCCTTCGGTTACAAAAAAATATGTAATGATTTCAGGCTACTTAAAATTTGATGTAAAACTTTTAAACCATTCTCCAGTTATTAAACTTTTATGCATAGGAGACACAATAAACATTTTTGATTTATATTAATACTAGTAATAAATATAAAACCAACAAAAATTTTCTATAACTAAATACAGTTCTTAATTTCTTAAATAACTAACAAAAATAACGGTTTACTGTAAAAATACTGTTTTTGTAGTTGTTGTTCTGTTTTTGTACTCCGTACAATCTACGGAAAAGTCGATATACGACCGTATATGGTAAAATTGCGTACTCAAATTTTTGTGATCACTCCAGGGTTACTTTTGAAATGACTTTAAATTTTCAAAGGATGTCTGTTTGGGAACTCTTGTTTTTTACTGATATGGATATCAAATTAAAGAGGAGAATCTCTATATTTAAATAAAATAATAAGAAATTATTTTATCACAAAAATTAACAAAAACCGCTCACAAAAATTTCCCCTTATCAGTTTTTTTTTATTTTTTTAGCTGATATTTTATTAAGAGTGTACCAATAATTATAACATTTTTTATTAACAGTTATGTATTTTTATTTTTCTAACAGATTGTATAACACTAACTAGTTGAATTATGACAAAATGTGGTTCACGTACAGACTAACTGTACATAATTTAACAGAAAAAGCTTTTAAGTAAAATTTTGTGGATTTTAATGTTAATAATATAAATATAATACATCTGTAATTTAACAGAAATTTATCTAATTTTCATTTACGAAACTTTTCGGATTTCACTTAAAAAAAAATGTGAAAAATTGTGTAAACTTTGTTGTCACTTAAATTTAATATACTGGACTATTCTTTTTCTTGTGAAAAAGTGTCATTTTGTGTTTATTATGATTGTGTTTTTCTAATAAAATAAAATTTATTAATTTTTAGTATTGAAATTAGCTTTTGAGGTCTTTTAAGTTCGAGTGAAAATTTTCCACATGAAAAACCACTTAGGGTGCTTAAATATCTTTACTCCCCGCAGATGTCTTTCTTGATACTTACAATTTAGAGAAATTCAAGTCAAACGTTCACAAACACTACTCCCTCTTTCCTCCTTCCATAACCCATTTTCCTGATATCAACACAATGCATTGCATTAGTAGGGGGCATCCCCTGAGTATTGGTCTATAGTAAAAAAAAAAGACAAAAATTGCTATACATGTTTAAAAAATGTAAATTTAAGGGAAAAACTAGTAAAACTACAGTGTTGTTTGTAATTCTACTGAGTTGTTTAATTTATTCAAGTTATGGGGTCTTGGCAAAATGAGCAAATGCTTTGTTCGTTTTGCTCTATATCGCATAGTTTTCGAGATACGGGCTATTTTATGAAATAGAATTGTTTTACTGAAAATTTTCGAAGGTTTAAGGGCCAAAAAGGATTCGTTTTTGGATGGAGATAAGCTTTTCATGGGGTATTATAAAATTATGGGTTGTCGAAAATTTCATTTATTTTTCTCTATCCCGCTGAGTTTTCGAGTTAAGGGCCGATTTAAATAAAAAAAAAAAAAAAATAGCGCCATCTACCGGGTAACAGCATATATATGAAAATATTCTATTTTAAAAATAAATTGTGTAAAATTTAACAAATTAGTGGTGGTATTGACTGTGCAGAGTTGCTTTGTCTTATTAGATTTCATGTTCCACCTAGAAGTGTTAGGTATAACAATATTTTTAATGTACCATTACATCGTACCAATTATGGTCTTAATAGCATTTTGACCCGCACGTTTCTTCAAATGAATGATATTAACCCTCTAACCGGCCTAAGCTTTTTTGCAATGAAATTTATACCATGTGTTCCTCACGAAAAATAAACAATAAGTTCTTCTGAAAAATTTTTTTTCGTTGCCTACTTTAGGCGATATGGGCCAAAATAGTTTAAGGGTGAATCTCGAAATCTAGCGCATAAAAATGACTAGGTTTAGGCACAAATTACTTCTCTTACCAAGATGTAATTGCAATAAAAAAATTACATTTTTTGTGCTGTTACTTAAGAGGATGTAGCGATTTTCGTTTTTCGAAAAACGCGAAATTGAGCGAAAACGCACCAAAACTTCAATATATATTATTCAAACTTATAAACTTTGCTACCTATATCAAATATATTCTTTTTGCCAAATTTCAGAAAAATCCGTCCATTCGTTTTGAAGTTAAGGCGATGTCTTTTAAAGGTATCCTTATGGGATCCTGTGCGTCGTTGAACAAAAGTAAGGAACTTTTTGAATAGCTTAAGCTCCAATCTTACTTCATGGTCACTATCAATTGTTTTAGTCAATTTAAATATGTTTTTAAGATTTTTAAAAATTTTGGTTGTTTTAAAATATTTAATTTTTGAAATTTTACGAAATTTTATCTTTGCCACTTTCTCGCTTCCAAACCGTGCATTGTATACAAAAAAATTCTTCACAAAAAATTTAATAAATTTTGTTTTCTGTTGAAAAAGCATAATTTCTTATTACAAAATACGACTTTGGCGCATTTCTGGTCAAGTTAATATACCCCGCCTGGAGGAGGACTTGCCGGTTAGAGGGTTAATCATTATCAACAAATTCATTTAAAACTGCAAATAGAGTTTTGTGCATTAAAATCTGCCTTTAAGCAATATTTATATTCTATATTGATGGGTTATACCTTTTGTCGCCTTCTTAACTGCATATACCTTTATATTAACTGTAATTTTAAGCTAGTTTTGTAAACAGAAATATTATAAAATAAACTTTACTAAACTGTTACCAAATATGTAATTAAAATATTCAGCAAATTTTTAGAACAATTATAAAATACTATAATTACTTACGAATGTTGTAAGTATTTAATAAATTCAATTACTTCTGACTATAATTTTACACTAATTAGTAAACTAATTGACTCTGTTGTAACAGAGTTTAACCCTCCAGTTCACCAGGTCAGCTTTAGGTCTTGTTAAAATTTTAAGCTATGCTTTTTAATTAAGAATTTTTTAAAAACGTAAATTGTTTTCGATAAAAACACTACTAAAATACAAGTAATATATAGTGCCAGTTTTACAGTCAGAACTAAGTAATTTTGTTTTAAATATTTCTAAAACACCGTTAGTTGTTTTGTTGTGAAAAAATTTCACTCGAACTTTAAAGGTTTCACATTGCAATTTAAGTTATAAATATTAAAAATTTTTTTAATTTTATAACAAATCCACAATCGCAATAAATGTCAATTTTTCACCAGAAAAATAATAGACTTGTATATTAAAATTGCTAGAAAACAAAGTGTACACATTTTTTACATGAAACTCATTGTAGTGAAAAATATTATAATTTTTTTTTTATATGGATTATAACAGTTTTTTCGCGTGAAATCGAAACAACTTACTGTGCTTAAGTAACAAATTTTGTTTGAAAATTTCTAACTTAGGAAATATTTAAGATATAAATCGATTTTAATTCTGATTATAAAACTGGTCTAAATAGAGTGTTATAGACCAGTCTGATTGAAACTAGAGAGTGTTATAGACCAGTTTCAATCAGAATTAAGATCGATTTATATCTTTAATATTTCCTAAGTTAGAAATTTTCAAACAAAAAATGCTTGTAAATTCACTACAATAAAATGATTAAAAATTTTGTTAATTATAATGCATAGCGAGTAAAGGTAAACACAAAATGTGTAAAATTATAACTAAGGATTTTCAATAAAATAAATTGCTTAATTTATGCTTATAGGAAAAGGTTCCCTAACCTGATGTTTTCTTAGGAAAAAGTGCCCAGAACCAAAGGCTTTTCTTATAGGAAAAAGTACTGAACCGTTTTCTATTTATGTAAAAAAAGATGGGTCAAAATGTAAACGTTTTCAATGGGAAATCTCCTCACAATCTGAGGCTTGTATTTGGCTAAAATATAATTATATATAACATTTTCTATCAATAAAATATTAAAAAACTTATTTTGTTATTTGTTGTGGGCTGTATAACATAATTTATTTAAATTTACACACAAAAATGTTTAAACTACTTCAAATTTCTACATTTTTGTTTTACACATTTTCAAGTTATATTTCCAAATTTTCTGTGTTATTAACTTACGCATCATGTGTGTAATTTTTTTCAATTACGCACTCTCAGTATATTTACCATATTTATAGTAGGAGTTCAGTTTGCTACTATAACTTGGGTAAATTTAAACAAAAATTAATTAGAGTGAAGGCTTATTTTTTTAAAGTCAAATTTAGTTTAAATTTTGTGTCATTATATGCTTTGATTTGTTTTTTAAGTATTGTGATTGGTTAATTTGTTTCAGCCAATCAAAATGCTTGAAAAAATAAATGTTTTTGTAGGATTTTCATAACCAGACTTTAAATTTTAAATGTTGTTTTATATACAGAATTGGAGAAAATCAAAGGGGAAGGAAATTTTTGTTTTTTTTCTAACTTCCTAAAACTAATTATAGAAAAATTAGATATCAAATGAAAGGTATTTAAGAGCTCAATCTTAAAGGGCATTAAATTGTTTAAAAAATTCCGAAACAAATAGGTTCACCCTTTTTTATTCGATTTGTTACTCCCTTGAGTTGATATTGAACAGTTAAAAATATAAATAGGTGTGCTAGAGTTCTTCTCTTGGATGTATTCAAATTTCAAAAGGCCAGAAAAATTAATTAACTTTTAACTTATAGCTAAATTGATAACATAAAAAAATATTGTAATTAATGCAAAATTTCGTAATTTTTTACAGCGAAAATCACTATGAATTTAAAAGCAACTATAAAATTTCAATTGTTGGTGTATAATTATATCTTAATGATAGATATAATTCGAACATAAATCCGATTAATTGAGTATTGCTTTTTAGATTAATTGTTTTAAATATTCGGCCAATTAAGCCACTGTTGTTCAGAATTCTTAACAAACAAATAGTTTGCATTTCATAAGTTGGTGCTATAGAGGGTTAATTGTTGTACTTAGTTTCGAAAAACTTTCTCTACAAAGACAAATATCGTTGCTACCTCTAAAGATTTTCAAGGAATTTTTAGTAGACAATTTTCACTCAATCATAAGTTGTTTTCAAGTTGAATGTCAATCATTTCAAGGATATTTAAAAAGACTACGTTTGTTTTCTTAAAATATAAACTTTAACACTTAAAGAAAAAGACAGGAAATTTAAACAAATTAAAAAAAAATTTTATTAACATTTTCATTTATAACTTTTTAGCCTGAAACCGATTTTGCTAATTTTTAGTATAAAACTTCTTAGAAAAATTTAAAACAAATATAAATTCAGCAACCCTGTTCACTTGTTGGGGTCAGTATTTCATTTTTTACCGAGGAACGAGAGATTCAGTAAAAATTCTCCTATCTTTTGAATGTACTTTTAAAAAATATATCACTTTTAGGATGCTTAAAAATTTACTACATTCTACCTTACTATAATATCATATAGTTTGTAGAAATCGAATTCAACTATAAGTTTTCGCAAACTTTTATCGCTACTTAACAGAATTTTTTAAACAAAGTTCTGTAAAGTTTCAAGCTCAAGTTCTTTTAACTGCACAAAATTTCGTTGGTAATAAGTTAAGGGTAAACTGAAATTAAAACAACCTTGATAACTGACGTTAACACTACATCTGTTGAATTACTTAAAAGAAACTTTTTTCATGAAGTAAATATAAAACCAAACAAAATATGAAATTTTACCCCCCAACAGGTGCAATATACCATAAACATAAGTATCATCATCAAAAAAGTTACGACATATATCATACATCACCATCAACTACATCAGTTACTTCTCATAGAAGAAAACTTGTAGCCAGAAACTACATAGGTACATGTTAGTCAGCTCAAAATAAGTTTGAAAACTTACAGTCACTTTCATAATTTTAAACGAGAACTAGAAAATTGTAACGCATACAAAATTATAAGGCTTTAAGAGCCTTTTAAACATTTAGGTTTATGATAACATCTTTTGCCTGATCGAAATACGAGCTCTTAAATCCCAGCAAAATTCTTCATTACCAAATAAGTGGTTTTATAATAAAACCAAAATTGTTTACTACTAATAATTCCACTACTTATTTAATCACAAAAATAATGTGATATTGGTAAATACTTATTTTTTAACTGCTAATAAGTTTTCGAGTAAGTCTTGTTATTGAACAACCTGTAACCAATTAATTTTTAACTGCTTATTAGCATAAGAATAACTCCATTTTCATAACTACGTGTTTCTTATATTTTTGTAATGCAGCGAAAAAGGACAGCTACTTACAAAAACAACCTTGTCGAATAAAAATAATGAGTTTTGACCAGGGACGTAACAGTTATAACTTTTATTCAAAAAAGTGATTGTTTTACAATTATTTCCTGTTTGAGTATTTTTAATTTTCTGTTTATTTGCTCTGTTTGATTTATATTTTTAATTCAAACAAAAACAATCCAAACACGATTTTTATTTTTTCAAAAATAATAAAAGTTATTTTGTGATTTTTTTTCTTTATCAAAAAATAACAATTAAGAATATAAATCAAAAGCCATGGAACCAATGACTTCACCAATTATAATATCCTGATGATGTCAACTAGTGTTAATAAAAGATTGAACAGTGATTTAAAGTGAGTAAATATGTATATTCCAGCAACTTCCGGCATTCAATTTAGGTCAATTTTTAATTTTTATTTTATTATCAAATAAAAAAGTTAGTGCTTAATTTTTTCAAAAAAATCATTCTGTAACTTTTATAAAAGTTTTAAAATAAAAATCAAAAAACAACAGAAATTTATAGAGTAAAATATAAAAATTGAAAAAATTAAAATCTTTGCCAAACTTTTTGATTTTTTTGTGCAATATGATTTATAAAATATAGTGCATTATTGAAATATTATAATTAAATAAATTTGGGTGGTGACTTTTTTAGAAATATAACAGTTATTTTGGGTCTCTGGTTTTGACACTAAATTATATGCAGTAGACCCTAACCTATTATTTTGATATTAATAATGTGCACTCATTATAGAGATTTTGCTGGGATTCATTTAATTTAGATTAAGAAATTTTGTCAAATTTTGCAAGTAACTGTAAATGTTTTGTTATATCAAGCAAAAAAGAAAATAGTATATATTTTTATAAAATAGCATCGTCAACTAAGCACACGTACAATATTTGTTGACTTTACATCAAGTGTAAAACTCAGCGTAAATTCTTGAAATATTATTTTGTCTATTTATTCCAAAAATAAGTTAACTTTATTCATTTCACACATACATATGTTATCGTTTTTATACTTTACATTTTTAAATTTATGATATTTAGGTGTCGCCCCAGAATAAGAACGTGACTTAAAGCGATTATCGCTGTAAGCGAAAATACGCCCAAAATAACGGCGCACTCTGGCTATGGTTGCCACATGGCAAAAGCCAAAAACCTCGGAATTCGGGAAAAATATCTAGATTATAGAAAAATAACTTGAAAATTGCAAAATTCTTAAAAATAATAAAATAACAATATTGGGTCTTACAATATTTGTTTTATTAAATTTCATACACTAATAGAAAAAAGTGTGTAAAAATTTTAGTTAAAACTATTGTACAAAATTAGTTAAAATTTACCTTGCAGAAAAAACTGCTGAAATTAGCAGATTATTTTTGATAAATTTCAGTAAAATTTGAACAGCAAAAATAAAACTGTTAAATATAGGGAATTTTAGTTATATTTGAGGTAAATTTTAGTTAACAGAAAATAACAACTCAATCTGCTAAAATCAGCAAAAAATTTTGCTAAATATTGTAATTAGTGGATTAAGAAACACAGAAAAAACGGCTCGACCAACAACAATTTACACACAATTTTAACAATAGAAACGCTAACTGGAAAAATTTGGTACCCGCCGTAACAGAGCTATTATCAAAGTTTTGCTGGGTTTTTCTCTCATTGCAGTGTGGTTTCTCTCATCACAAACTAATTTTTATTTCACAAACATGTGATGATACAACAGTTTTCTTAACCTCAAAAAATTTTGTGTTTATAATGTGTAAAAATGTCAGGATATGAAAAATGTTCTTTCACTGCACAGTGTAACAAAAAATGGTTTTAACGTAAAATGAAAATACATAATCAGTTATACAAAACCTCTAAAGAGTTCTGGATTTTGATTTCGAAATTCTTTAATTTCTCATTATTTTAAAATCGGCCTATTGCTTCAAAATATGTGGATGAAAATGTTAGGAATCCTTTATTATTGGTTTGACCCACTGACCAATATTAAAAAAAATTGAATTAAATATTGTGTAAATATTCTCTTTTTGTTTCCGAAACCAGTTTTTCGATATCTTGGATCATATCTGAGATATCCAGCATTGATTTCACTCTATATCCGCAATCTTAACATTTAGTGAGCATTGTTTTGCGGCATACACCACTGTTTGGCATATGCAGCAAATTTTTTACATAAAATGTGTTATTAAAAATACACTACTTTATTCTTGTTTTGCCATATCACAACGACCGTAAATTAAAACAAAAGGAGAACTGCTTTTAAACGCAATAAAAGTAAGGACATTAGAGCGTACCACCTTACAGGCAAAAAAAAAAGTGCGCCGTACACCTTCCAATTTAAAGTATTTTTGCAAGGAGGTTTCAAAAAAATTTTTTTTATTTTTTTATGCCGAACGTCATTTTACATTTTTCGTTATATCTTTGGTATTTACAGTAGGATCTTAAAGTATGATACATCGATTTCTCTCGAGGAGATCAGTGTTTTGCTTTAAGGACATTTTGACCTCAAGTATCCCGTTCTAGTAGTTACCCACCAGATCTCAGTTGCTACCACCCTAATGTACCACCCTAATGTCAAAAAATAAAAGCTTGCAAAAAATCATTAAACTTTTGCTAAGGAAGTTTTTCGCTAAACCCAGTAGAAATTTTTTTTTTATATATTGGTTGCCGAACGTAGGGGTCGCCTTTTTAAATTTTTTTTAATTGGATTTTTACTATATAGCAAAACACTGGTCTTCTCGAGGCAAAAAAATCGATATATCACACTTTAAAATCCGATTTTAAATGACAAAGCTATAACAAAAAATAAAAAAAGGCGACCCCTACGGTCGGCAAAAAAAAAAAAAAATTTTTTTTGAAATCGCCTTCCAAAAATACATCATATTGGAGGGTGTACGGCGAAGTTTTTTTTTGAGGTACGGTCTAATGGACATGCAGCAAAGAAAGTAAAATTCAAAACAAAACTTAATATGCAGCACAAAACAAGATTTTTTTTCAAAAGCTTAATAACTTATGACATTATAAAAAACATGTCGCAGTCTATGGTGGAAATAAAAAATATTTATCATGTAGATTTAAAGAAATATTTATGCAAACCTTTTTTTTTAATCGTTTTTCTCTTGGCATATAGGTCAAACTAATTTAAGTAGACGACATGGTAGATTTCCAGCTGTTTTTACATTTTTACTTACAACTTTTAAGTCGGCAGCGATAATTTCAATAAATAATCAGCATAAAAACTAACAACCTTTGCGTATACACTCTTTGATATCCATTAAAATAAACAGATATTTTTAAGAGGCCTTAAAATAAAAATTCGAGTCAACTTTGAACACTTTAGGGATTTTCTTGCATCAATAAGGTGTTTAAATTCGTGTTAGAACAGTTAGAACTAGTGGAAATAAATAAAAATTTGTTGCACTGTGTTATCAATTAAATATTATTTGTGTGAAGTTCATGGTAACAACCAACAACAAAACCATATACAAATCACTGGCTGTCATGGTTCGTATATTATATCGCGTCTCGTCATGAAATCTTCAAATTAACTACATGTTCTTCTAACAACAATTAAGATATGATAACAAAACACATACACAAAAAATACGATTTTGTCAAGATGTTATTTTTTTTAACATCAAAATTAGATTTTTCAATTTAAAATAAGAGAAAGAGAAAGAAAACGTATTTACACTACATTTTGATTATACTGCATTTTATAAAAATTAAAAATATACATTTTAAATGAATACAAATTAAAACAAATAAATGCATCATACATGTTTTTGTGGTTTTTCTTTTAAATACGAGAATTCACGATTTTTATATAAAATTTTAAGAAGAACTTATGAAAAAAAACTTGATATGTTAATGAGATGTGGTTTTGTGCGTAATATGGATATACTTTAACATGTGTAATTATTAGGGCACGGAATTTCATGCAAATGCATGTTTTTTCTCGATAGTCCAAAACTAATATGGACTAAATATTTATCCGAATCATCAAATTTAGAACAAAATGGCATCGATTTGTAGTTGCATATTTTTGCATATTTTGTCATAAATGCATGTTTTTGCATATTTTGACTTTAAATGCATATTTGGTGCCTTTTTAATGCATATTTTGGGCTCTTTTATGCATATTTTTAATTTTTAGGAGCATTTTTTATTTTGCAAAAAAAAATATAAAAAATTTATACGTTTTCATATTTTGATTCAATCAAAATAAACATTCTTAAAACCTTATTGACCTATGGGAAATCTTCGAGTTCTGTGTCTGTTTGCAAAATAATTAACTTAAATACTTTTTTAAGTTTTAGAGTGCAAAAATAATAGTTTTAAGTGCATATTTCTTATATTTTTAATGCATATTTTTATTTTTTAACCGCATATTTTAGGCGCATATTTTCCATTTTTAAGTGCATGAATTTCCTTGCCCTAGTAATTATTATTAATTCTAATTTACCAAAATTTTAAAAGTATGCATTATTAATTTGTCCAACAGTTTGAGACATCAGGTACCATAACTAACAGAAGATTTTCAGTTTTATAGCTTTATTGCTGATACTACAGCAAGGGCGGGTAATGTGGAACACCTAAATGTATACTAATAGCGTTGATATCAATATATAGCTTATTCCAGCTGGAAATATCTTAAAGACGTCTTTACGACTACTCCACAACACTGCTGACTTGCTGCTCCGATCCCATACAAAATACCGCTGATATTTTCATATAAATATAAAACTATCTCAGGAAAAGTCAGCAGGAGGGCAATGTGATCAATAAATGATGTTATATGATTAGAAAATCATCACTGACAATTCCATTATGGGTCAGTAAGTTGTCATCCCCAACTCAATATCTAAAAACCGCTAAAAACTTTTTGCTGTTTTCTTATCCCACCTACTTTTAGTACTCAAGTATTATTTCTTTTAATTGCACTTAATTTTCTTTTATTAGAAATTCAAAGTTTCTCATTTGGTATCACACCCACCAAGACTTGAACCACAAGCCTTATGTTTGGTCGTGCATTGCATTACACGTTCTCCTAAAACACTCATACAAATAAACTAAAAATTAGCTAAAATTACCTTGCAGAAAAATCTGCTGAAATTAGCAGATATTTTTGCTAAATACAGTAGGATAACTACATAAAAAATAAAACTGTTGAATTTACAAAATTTTAGTTATATTTTGGTTAAATTTTAGTTAATTGAAAATGACAAATTATATTGTTAAAGTCTACAGAAAATTTTGTTAAATCTTAGTAGACTAAAAATAGCAAATACAAACTGTTATATCTAAACATTTTTTCTTAAATTTAAGTTTCATTTAGTTGAAAGAAAATAGCAGTCTACACTGCAAAAATCAACAGAAACGTTTGCTAAAAAATAGTAAACTATCCATAAATCCAAGTTAATTCAATAGTTCGCCAACATTAAAGTCATTAAGATATGATTAATTTTATTGTGGCAACAGAATTTCGGTTAATTAGTAAAAATTTGATAGTCGCAATTAGATTGCTGCAAAGGAACTATTCGATTGACAACAAATTCTATTGTCAGCATGTATCTGTTTTCTTGGTGCTCATTAGAGCGGCATTTTTTTTTTTTCATATGAAGAAAAAATCTGTTTATTAAAATATTCATTTATTGTTCGGATTATTGTAGCACTAGGTGTAAGGGAATTTGAAATCTGATAAATTAACCCTTGGCGTTGCTATGAAAGCTTTCGAATTTTCAAAATTTTTTTTAAAAATGCTTTAACAGAAATATGTTTTTTGCGTTATATCATTTCTAGCTAATTTTGGCATGCTAAACATCCAAATTTTGAAATTTTTTAATTCTTACTAACGATTTTCGAGATATTGTGACTTGATTTTTATAAAAATGGAGTTTTTCCTGTATTCTAGAAAACTTTTAAATATAATCTAAGACTTTTTTACACTTAAAAAGCATTAAAAATCGTAAATTAAGAAAAAAAATCCTGTATTCTAGAAAAGATAGTGCTCATATCTTAAAAATTGAATGCCCGTGTAAAAAAGTTTAGATCTGATCAGATCTTCTTGGATCTAAATATATATGATTGAATCTAATTAGATTCTGTACCAGATCTTATCAAATATGATCAGATATGGCATATGTGATAATACCTAATGGCAAGATCTGATCAGCTCTAGTGCCAAATCTGTTCAAATCTAAAGTGATCTGGACAATTGCGCCTAGATCTGATCAGATCTAATTAGATCTCAAATTTGTTCCCAATTTTGAGATCTAATTAGATCTGGTAAGATCTACTGAGATCTGGCCAGATATGCATAGATCTGATCTGATCTTTTTTACACGGGTGACTATATGAATATACCTCATATATAATGTGCAGGGTAAATTCAACACCAAAACAAAAATCATACATAATAAGATTAGAATTATGTGTCACTATGCTACACGATATACATTCATTCCAATTCTAGTTTAAATCCAGTTTTGAATTCTAATCTATCTATTAATTAAAAGTCATTCAACTTTTAAAATATTTTGATTTTTTTAATAAAAATTATAACTTTGGTGTTTTTGCTTTATCAGTATTTTAGCGCTTCTTTAATTCGACATAATTGTGTTTAATTAAATAAGTTGTTTTTAGAAAACCCCCAACAAAATGTATTAAAGAGTATAATAAATGACTAAACTGTTTAAAATTACAACCAGTTTAATAACTAAATGTTTACAAGAACAAAAATAAGACAAATAAACGTCATGTCTGTTGACGTTTTAACAAGAACAAGTTTTTTTTATACTTTCAGAATTATGATACCAAAATAGCAGCATATAAAAACCAATATTATTCTTGATAACCTCTTAAGAATTAAAAACTGAAAAATATATATATGGAAAATAAAGACTGCTAATATTTACCTTAAGTCAAATCTTAAAATTAAGATCATTTTAAGAACTGTGACTTACAAATAAAGACCAAGATTTCGAGAGCTATTACAAAAATAATTCAAGTGAAAAATAAATAATTATAAAACAATATCATTGTTGAATATTTCAATTTATACAGTATATATTTAAGTTAGTTTCCAATCAGAAAAATGTGAGTGTGTATTAGTGTTGAAATTAAAAATAAATATTTTATTTATCTTCTAACTATATTTATTAGTTTTCTATTTATCAATTGCAGTTTGTTTAATAAGGTCTAAGTTATTGGTAGTAAAAAAATTATTCTTTTGTAGTTACAACAGAATTTTAAAGTGATTTTGTATTAAATTTAAATTGTGGATTTTAAATAAAAACTTGTTGAACTTTTCAAATATTATTAAGTGAGATATTAATTGAAAATTTAAACCAAGTGCATACTTTAAAAATAATTTTATTTAATTAAAATTTTAAGCAAAAATTCAAGTGAATTTTTTATTTCTATTCCACATAATATGCATATAAAAAACCATTGATGCAAAAATATTACACTAAATATTTTCAAAATCCATATTTTATAAAAAGAACATCAACTGAAGTGTCATACTTAGTAGTTATTTGTATAACAAAGTGCATAACAAAACATGTATTTGAATTTAATTTGTTTAATTTAAATATTTATTTAACAAAAATTTAAATTTTATATATGGTACATTGCATTAATATTTGTTAATAATTATACTCAATAAAATTTCTTAAGCGATTGGTTTATAACATTCAACGCGTTCGTCAGAAAATTAATTAGAATCTAATTTAAAAACGTGAACAAAAATCAAGGTAAGACTTGTCAAATTTTTTATGTAAAAAATAATGTAAAAAACAAACATAGTGTTCAAGTTTAAAATTTTGGGAGCAAGACACAACATTTTTTATTATAAATTTATTTTTTATTGGCATGAACATTAATTGCATTAAAGTAAAAAAGAAAATGTGCTAAAATTATTTAACAAATTGTGAAAAATAATCTATTGAAGGCATGTTCCTATCCGGATTTCATTTTTGCCTAAAAAAATCGTCAGGGGTGACGTTTTTAGAATTTCTAGAAATACGTGTTATGTTAGGTTAAATTAAAAACTCGATGAGAATTTCTTGTTTCCGTCTAGGAGTGTTATTCAACATTTTAAATGTTATAGAGAAAACAAAAATCAAAAATTTTTACCACAATTTGCTTCGTCATCTTCCAAAGCTAAAAATTTTGTTTATTAGTTATATTTTTTTGGTATAAAATTGTACCATGCTATCGTAAAATTGTTGAGGTTATGTAACAAATATATATAAATATTTCAGAAATCTCTTTACTTTCTGAGTTATAATTTCTCATTTTTTATAAAAAACTTTCTTGATTGATTTGAAGTAAGAATTGCAAAAAAAATTGACTAAGCTTATTTAAAAAAAATTTAAAAATCGATTTTTTTTATTAATTGAAATTAAAATTAATTATTTATTAATTTTTTTTAAAATAATTTTTGTAAAATAATGACATATTTAAACAAAACTGTATAACTGCGGAATATCTTAACCCATTTTTTACCAAGCATGTATTCCGTGAGAATTTTTTGACAAAACTTCATTGAAAGATGGGCTAGGCTTCAAAGTAAGCAATTTTTATGATTTTTGTGGCTTTCTTATTTTCATACTATAAATTTCTCTGAATAAAATGCAAAAAAAAATATTTCTTTTGCCTTACATTTAAGAATTAAAACAAAAAAGGAAAATTGGTATTTTTTATGCTTTTTAAATATTGTTATTTGGCAACACTTATTGCGAGCAGTCAATATATTTTGGAAATAATTTAGGCATTTCCCACCAGCTGTTTGGACCACTATGAAATTTCACACATTTTTTAGCCAAAGTGATTTCGAGTTTAAGTTCTGATAATTTGTTCAAACTATTGCCAACATATTTCTAGAATATTTTGCACCTTCCCAATTGCAATATTTTGCATTCTTCTGTTTAGTGGTAAAATTGGGGATAAAAATTACCTGCGATTTCCTTTTATTTTTAATAGAGGTCGTTAGGAGACGATGTTTTTAGAATTCCTATAAATATTAGTAAAGTTGTATAACTATTTAAATATTTAAAATTCTTATTTAGATATTGGTTGTTATCAAATTATAATAAATTTTAATTATACGTTTTATGGTTATAAAATCAGTATTAATTATATGAAATAAAATCGTGAGTTGCTAAACATTTTATTAAAATAATTTATGTAAAAAAATATTATAAAATAATTTGCTAACCATAAGAAAAATAGTTTTTTAAATAGTACACCTGCTCGATACTGTAATAAATTATAGTAGCAGTGTAATAAAAACAGCACGATTAGATTTTAACATAGATTATTGCAATTACTTTCTAAGACCGCGATGCTAAATTACAATGACAGCGTTTTTGTGACGATCTTTCCTTTGCTTCCAAAATTGTATAAAAGGGATCGAAAACAAAAATGAAGGAGAATTAAAAAATTATCCAATAATATTCCCAGCAAAAAAAGAGATGCCGAAGCAGGAGAAAAAGCATACAATTGATGATCTATATGTACTTCTTTTTTAAAATAAACACTAATGATTTTAACATTGAGTTGTCATAGGAGAGGAGTACTTCCACTTTCACATTTTTTCAGTACTTTTTGAACGAGTGCAAAGGAAGCACTTTTTCACCAATTAAGCCCCAGTTTATGTATTACGAAAATGGTCTAAACGAAAGCAAAGTAACGAAAATTAGTTTTTGTTTCCCATATATTTTTGACGAAAGTAATTATCAATTGCTATCGTTTAGAGTATTTTCGTAATAGATAAACAGGCCCTAAATGTTAAAAAAAAATTCTTCGCAAACTAAAATTATATTCTTTTTATTTTATAAAAGTTTTTTATTGCCGCCACCGGGTATCGAACTTGCGACCTCAAGATTGCTAGTCTAGAGCTCTAACGCTGAGCTATTCTTTGATATGAAAGTTGACTGGCATAAAAACATGAGAGATATTGTTCCTAATTCTCTTCTATAAAAGTACATATTAAACAATTTTAAAAGGTGCACTCCAATTCAGTTTTGTTTTTAGTACTATTTTTACAGGTGCATAAAAAGCAATTCCTCACCATTTTTTTATATGTACATATTTTTAAAAATTTTAAAATTAAAAAAACATTGAATTTAAACAAATTAATTATAAATGTTAAAAAAAATTAATAGAATAAAAAAATTAAAAAAAAAAAAAAATAAAAAAAATAATGGTCCCGCCGGGAATCGAACCCGGGACCCTCTGCTTGGAAATGCCAAGTGATACCAAAATCACTTTCTACGATCACTTTTAGAGCAATTACTCTTTAGAAGCAATACTTAAGTGATTTTTTGGATGTTGTTCAAAAGTAATTCTAAAAAAGCTGTAAAAATATACTAACGGATACTTGAAAGAATTAGTTTGTAAAGCATTACTTGCAATTTTTTTGTTTTTGCTGGGTTAATGATGTTAATGTGGAATAAATGATATTTTTCATTCGATTCGAAATCATATATTAATTATAAAATTTTTCTTTTTAAATCATTTTTAATTTGGAAAATGATGATAAAATTTTTACAAGTAAACTGCAGAGTAAAAAATTTAAATAATAATTGATCATGATTCATTTATATTGAATGTGAAACAAATAAGCAAATTGCAACAAGTCATTTAGACTAATATTAATGAAATTCTAAAGTTGATGATCACAAGACAAAACGCATTCTACTGATCTCATGTTGTTTTGAAATTTCACAGCCTGCATAAAATTTTAATAAGAACAAAATAACGAACCGATAACATTAAATGAATAGGGCTTTGATTAAAATTAAAATCAGTGACGAGTTCATGAAGTCGACGTACTTTATAATGTACACCACTCGCCAAAGGGTTAAAGAGTTAAATAATTTGTTGCAATGACATTATCGAGCATGATTTTCATAAATTTGCATATTTAATCCCACTAAAGCGGCTACTGCCCCAACAGTCATTAATTTGAATTTCAATATTTAACTAAAATGCAAATTTTAACAATGCTGCTAAATTATAAAAAAAGATTACATGTTTTAAATAATCTTTGCAATAAATTTTCCATATGGTACATATCGAAAACATGTATTTAACTTAATTACAGCAATAGTTGAAAGGTCATAAGTGGACAACTCACAGCAAACAATTTTTATAAATTTGAGTTAAGCTGGCGGAACGACTTCTCTATCATCACTTATTTATTGTTTAGGATTGTTATAATAACATATCGGTGTCAGTTTATGACCATCGTATTGTAATACTGTGTTGTAGTAAATGGATTAAAATTGATTTTCCATATGGTCGTCTGTCTGTTTGTTTGCAAAACAATTAATATTAATTAATGCATTTATTCAAAATATTTAATATACAAAGTTGTAACAACAATTACCGATTTAAATATCATTAGCACTTAGTTTATAAGATTATACACAATATTTTATAACAATTATAAAATCAATCCAAATGATTCATTTAGTTGTAACTAAAAGTTCCCATTGAAAAAGTTGATATAACAAACAGGAAAATAAATCAATTATAATTGTGGCGACCGGCTACAAATATAAATGTCGTTTTTACAATCTGAATTAAACTAATAACAATAACTACAATATATACTATTCGAACAAGATTAATTAAGTAATAGGTCAGTTTAAGTATTTTGTGGTTTTTAGCCTGTCGTTTATATTATAATTCATATGTAATCTTTGTAGGTTCTCTTATATAATTCGCGTTTATATTAATTGTTTCATGGTATACTTTTTTTCTAATACATATTTATGAATACACTACTTAAAGCCACGCGATAGAGATTATGTAGATGTAAAGAAAAAATTGTCATATCTAATATTGCGATTCAAATTTATACCGCAAAAGTATCATCACCATGCGTCAAGAATTTGATTTTATTCAATGTTTGTGTTATTTTAAACAACAGTGGTATTCATTAAAACGCAGTTTTACACAAGTGGTAATTTTAAGAGTTTATAGGACGATTTAAATGAACGTACCTTGTATTAAATTATTTTTTAAAATCAAATTTTTAATTTTTTTTTAGAAATTTCCAAATATTACACACAAATTTATATACAACAGATAGCACACCCCTTGTGAATAACCTATATATTTTCCTATTGATTTTAAAATAAAATTTATAGAAACAAATAAAAGAAAACTAAATAAATTTAATTCTCAAATTTGTATAATAAATACCAGAAATTTACACATAAAAATAGGTGCATAATTTTACCAGTGCTTGAAAATTATTTTTGACATTTATTGCAAATAAATATGTACAAGGTTTACGCTATATAACATGAAGATAAGACGTTAAATCAAAATCATTATCTATTTGTTTCACAACCACAAAAAAAGGTACATTTAAACTCCAGGATTAATAATTTGAAAAAAAGTTTTAAAAATGTGTATATTTATTGATGAAATCTTGTGAGACAAAAATCTGTTAATAACCCATAGATTACATTTTGTAGACATACAGAGCTGCATTTTCGCAAACTCTCAAGCATTTATTCTAGCTTGTATATGTGCCTAAAGAGTAAAAACAGTAAAAAAAAGTTGTACTTGTTTCAATTGAAACATGTTGTAGTCACGAATTTTGTTTGGAAACAAACTAAATAAATAACAAGTAAAAGAATTAAAAACGGAATTGACGACTATATGAAACCCTACACCAGAACACGATTTGAGTTATATTCAGGGACGGGAATTTCAACTAAAAGTGCAATGTACAGTGAAATATATATGGGTCAAAAATTTATGGTAGTAACACACATTAGCACAAATTTATTAGTGTATCCTCAGAGAAACTATGTGGTTGTAATATAATCACGGCCATGAAATTATGTACCCTATTGCCATATATGATTATTACAATCATAATTTACAAATGATATGGTCTCCTATAATCATTTTATTATTAAAATCTCTCTTTTTTCGGTTATCGTATTGTTCTCTCGTCTACAATCATACATTATTTGGACAATTTTATTCCTCTCTTCGAATTACAATCATATTATATTATAAATTGAGGGAGATAATGTTTACAATCATTGGTACAGTTTCGATATCTATAATATGGTCAGTATATTTGAAATTTTGTGAATGGAAGTTTTAAAAACAGTCAAATAAAAAATATATATATTAAACGAAAATACATAAACAGAAAAACAGAAAAATATCTTATTGATATTCATTTTAATAGTGACATTGTTTGTGGAAGAAAGTATTCGGTCTACCCAAGAAGTCTGGATAAAATTTAGATTGTCAAGCAATCTTCAAACAAGATTATTGTTAATTGTACATTAAAGTGCTTCGTATTATAATTTAAGTAAAAAGTGGTAAAAAAAATCGTCCATAATACGGAGTGTGACTGGTTTAAGTTTTGTACGAAAGTAAAAAAAAAAATACAAAATTAAAAAAAAAAATCAAAAAGTGCACGAAATGAAAATAATATATTTCTAATGATCCTAATATTTATGATCCAAAATCATCACAAAACTTTCTTTATTACCATAATATGATCACCGAGAAAATATTACGATCTTTAGGAAAATATTGTGATCATTAGAAACATATTATCATTATTTCGGAGTCATAATGAAATTGTATTTTTAACCGATTATTTTCTACGAGCTGATCTCAGATGTTTCTAGAACGGGCTATACTCCCGGTAGGGCCAGATATTCCGGCTCAATAGATGTTATGAGTCAGTAGATGTTATAAGTTAAAAAAACCCTTTTAGTGCGAACCCTGAGAAAACTCGATATGAATTGAGGGAAGTCGCAATAAGTCTTGTCACAAGGCATACACGATT
Organism: Leucophora obtusa; assembly: GCA_949987735.1. Taxonomy (NCBI): domain Eukaryota; kingdom Metazoa; phylum Arthropoda; class Insecta; order Diptera; family Anthomyiidae; genus Leucophora; species Leucophora obtusa. The sequence continues at coordinate 184,606,611 of OX465299.1, read as the reverse complement.
AAACGCTTTGGAAGTATTCGGAGCAAACACTTTGTTTGAATCCAGTTGGGCGGCAATTATCGATGGTTAGTAGACGCTGCCTTTTTAGGGATTACCTGGATATTGGCAACTTTCCAACATAATGCACAGATAACATGTACGGTAAAGTGTTGCCAATGGACGAGGCTCAATCTCATATTTTTAGCGGCCCCAATTCATATACAATGACTAAACAGTGGGGTCAAAATGAATTCTTCGGAAATGAAAAATAGACAAATGGGGTATCAGATGAAAACTTTTTTGAAGGCGCATCTCCTAGTGTACAAAACATGCCCAAACATATCTAACTTTGTTTTGTTATTCAATAATTTTTTTCGAATAGCTTATTTATGTCGGGAATAGTTGTTAGTTTTAGTCCAAATTTTCATATAACAACCCTCTTTAATTTAATCGAGTTGTTGTCTGAGCTCTTTGCGATGTTAGTTATTGTTAGGATTTAGGACGACTTTTTCCATAGCGCCTTTTTCACCAATACTTCAAATATTTTCAATAAACGGTAACCCTGATTCTATTGCTAAATAAAGCAAACGGTTTTCTATACTATATGTTTCCCCTATTATTTCTGATAGTTATTGACATAACCACAAACTCAATATACCTTGTTCCACATAGTGAAGTAGGGTATGAAAATACATATATTATTTTATTCCAACATTCTGCTCCTTCAAAATGTCATGACAAATGTATTTTAGTGGCTCGTATGTTCGACTGTGTATGTCTGAGTAAACAAATTCAAAGTGGATTTGTTTAAAAATGTATTGTCTTAATTTGAAAAATTAGATTGTTTTTAAAACGATAAAGTTTTAATGGTACTAAAGAACATTAAACAATTTGTATTCAAATTAAAATATGATAAACACAAACACAATAAATATTGTAAGCAACAATTTAAATTTAAATAAATACAATAAAACAAACAACTTTGAAAGGTGTTTGTACTTGAAAATTAAAGCACGAATTTTGTAAAAGGAAACGATATGAATAGGTGGAGATTTATGGAGCAAGTAAGTTTCATCATGAATAAAAACCCAAGTCGTTTTAAAAAAAAAATGTAAATTTTAAGTTTCAGTCTTTAGTAAGAAATTTTAAATTTTAGTTGTCTTACTACTCAAAACACTTTGTTTGCCTCTACTTCAGAAAAACTTTTGACATTTCTGACTCACAATTTGTTGTGTCATTATTGCTGTCTGTTAGTGTAATGTTTTACTGTTTTAAGTTAAAAACCCCTTTCCTTCAGAGTTAGCTGCCAAAAGTTTAAGATTTTTTTTTATATACGAAAAACAGAAGAAAACATATCAATAAATCTTATTCATTGTGTGAATGAGTTTGTGTAACAATTTATCACTTTATATCAACACTGTAATTTTGAGATGAAAAATTAATGATTGACAGACATGGTAAAACCACATTAAAGTTTAAATTATTTTAAAATTTTATCTCTAGATATACAAAGAATAATGTGAGTGACTGACAGACCAACATTTTGACAGACTGACTTAATATTGCAAAGCCGAAACCGCTGCAGCTAGTGAGTTTAACTTTCGTATGTAGATTCCTCCTTCAGCGAAGACAGCCGCTTAGATGGAATTTTTGGAAACTTACGGGGGGACCAAATGGGGAAAAGTGTCCCCGTGACAGCCTGCCTAAAAACCTGAAATTTAAAATATGGAGTCCATAGACTATGGGCTAACTCAAAGAGGAGGTAATTTTTGGAGTTTTGGATAGGAAAGTGGTAAAAATTAATAGTCAAAAACAAAAGCACATGCAAGTTGAATTTAATGAAATGTTATTAGTCCTGTTTTCAAGAGAAATTTAATTTGTTTTTAGATACTACTGCGAAATTGGATTAGTCTAGTTTAGAAAATTCTGGAATTTTAAAAGAAAAATATGCCGAAAAATGGGATTTACTAAACCCGTCAACCTGGCAGCACTATATTTAATAAATTTAACTATAATATTAAGTGAGTTGGGGTTCTGCTATGAATAACATAAGTATTACAATTTTAGTGCCACTAAAAATTTATAGTATGTTCTACAACCACGGCCGTTAAACCATATAAGAGATGCCGGTTCAAAAGGAGAAAACTGCCCATTTTAACGGCCTGCCCAGCTACTAAAAATTTGTTAAAAACTACCTTGCAGAGAAAAATGATAAAATTAGCCGAATTTTTTTCTTCTAGTAAAATAAAAACAGCTAAAATAAATCTATTAAATTTACAGAACTTTTTGTTATATTTATGTTAACTATTAGTTAATTGGAAATGACAAATTATACAGTAAAATGTACAGAAAATTTTTTACAAATATTAATAAACTAAAAATACGAAATAAAAACTGTTATGTCTAAAAAATTGTTATTATTTTTAAGTTAAATTTAGTTGAATGGAAATATCAGTCTATCCTGCTAAAATCAACAATTTTATTTGCATTAAAAAAAAATGGAAGAAGAAACTATGAAAATTTAAACTTTTTTGGTGACTTTTTAGTATATTATTTTATGCAGCAAAATTTTTTGCTGATTTTGTTAGCTAAAGTTGCTATTTTCTATTAACTAAAATTTAACTCAAATATAACAAAAATTCTGTATATTTAACAGTTCTGTTTTTACTGTTCCTATCTTACTAATATTAACAAAAGTAATCTGCTAATTTCAACAGCTAATTTTTAGTAGTTTAACTGTAACTTTTACAGACTATTTTTTATGAAGCACTAACAGTAAAAAATGAAATGGTTTGGGGGAACGAGTGGCATTAAAATACTAGACAAGTGAAGCAAAATGGAATAGAACAAGGAACGAAATGAAATAGAACGGGAAATAAGTGGAATTCAAACACTAAAGTTAAGAAACGGAATGGAATGGGGAACGAATAGAACTAAAACAATATACCAATGGAAATAAATGAAACGGCGAACGAAGTGAATTGGAACGCGGAACCAGGGGAATTGAAATATTAAAGTTGGCAAACGAAAGGGAATGGAATGGGATAAGAGTGTAATTGAAACACTAGACACGTAGGACGACATGAAATGGAACGGGAAATGAGTGGAATTAATATCGCCTACTGATAAATTCGCGGTATCATCCGAAGCAGTAGAATAGGTAGCATTTAATAGATTGCTTTAATAGCTAGTATTTACATATTTGTGTGAAATCAAAAATTCGGTTGTTACAACTGAATTCGTTTGTTATTTGGGGAAACCAAGTCAATTCGTTTAAAAAAAAAATCAACGGATTTGTTATAAAGGTGTATCATCTCGAAAATGATTAACTTTAACAACTGGCTTTAAAACAGCAATCAAATACAATTTGTCAAAAGCTTGCGAGTAAGATTGTTACAATATATCATACCATAGAATTTTTCAAAAATCATAACTTTAATAACTCTGTTGAAATGCACCAGAGGCATCAATTTATTATAGCAAACACAATATGAAAACACAATTGTGACTTATGCACTTTCCACCTACAATATGAAACAAAATTCCACATACTTAGTTGGTACACTAAAAAGAGTTTGTCGGTAGATTCTACTGAAAATGACAGTTAAAATAAAGGTACAAGCAGTTAAAAAGGCGACCTTTAAAACAATTAAAAACTTTGTTATTTTTAACTATTGAAATATAACTAATAAAAGCATTAAAAATAACTAACAATGTCGTAAAATTAACTTACAAATTTTTACTACAAAAATTTTAAAACAATTGACAAAATAGGTAAAAACTACTATTTTTTTGCAGCTAATTCTTTGGTATTATAAAAGTATTTTTTAATAAAAAAACAATTGCTTTTCTTTCGATTACAGCAGTATGTGCAATTACTTCAGCATGTTCAAAATTTGAGTTAAAAATTCCAAACGGTGCTCAAGTTATCATGTTTTATGCAATTTAGATACACTACAAGTTTCGGATTTTTATTTGCAAACTGGGAATATATAAATAGTAATAAATATAAGCTAAACAGGATTTTTTTAAACTGAACGAAATTTTTTATTTTTTGTGTAACTAACAAAAATAACTGTTTACTGTAAAAATACTATATTGGTTGTTTATTGTGATGCTAAAAATAACTGCTTTAAACAACTATTACAAAATTCCAGTAGTTTAAATAACTGTCATAACCGCTGTTTTGTATTATTATATAAAAAATAACTGTAATTACAGTTAAAAACAAAAACTACTGACTACTACACAAACAACTCTCATGTAGCAAGTGTCAAACTTTTTTGAGTGTAATAGCTAATACAGCATTTAGATTATATTTCAAATTCATAAAGCTTTAGGCTAGCTAAAAAACACACTATTTTAAAATCTGATTGCAACAGTCTTTTAGGAGTTTGTGTAAACCCATTACACTTTTTTTTTGTAGGCATTAAAGCATAATGCGCTTTGGTTATGATTCTTGTATAGAATTCTCTTTTATTCGTTAAAATTTTACAAGTTGTATGACTTCTTGATCTTCTTTCTTTGTTGGCTTTAGTAGTGTTTGCGTAAATACTGTATTCATCATGGTATGACATGTTTAAGTAGAAAGTCGTAAAATACCATGCACTGAAAGTAAAAATTTAAAAATTCAGCAAATATTTGAAAAATGCTACAGATTTATAATATTTAACAGACAATTTTTTAATTTTAATTGATTCCCAGCAAAATCTTTTATTACCAAATAAGTGGTTATATAATGAAACTAAAATTTTTTACTACTTATAATTCGGCGTCAGTACTAGTTATTTTTGTTAGGCGAAGCCGTTTTTATAAGCAGTCTAGCTTACGCGCGAGTACTTATTTATTTATAGAGATAATGTGAATTTGGTAACTTCTTATTTTTTAACCACTAGTAAGTAAGTCGTATTATTTAACAACTTATAACCACTTATTTTTTAACTGCGTATAAGCGCACGAATAACTACTTATTTTGGTAACTACTTATGTTATATACTTTTGTAATGCAGCGGGTAAGCGGGTGCACAAATTTTGTGCGTTTTTTCATGCAGCGAATATGGACAACTACCCTACGGGAAATTTTAACAAACTGTCACCGAACTGGCCCCTTTATATGAAATAGCCTGGTCACTTTTACATGGCGTTGTCATAGGAGGGGGAAATTGACCCCTTGTGACATGGCACAAGACAAATCCTAGGACAGGTTACTGAACTCTCATAAAAACCAAAGTTCAGTGACCTGTCCTGGGGTGCTGGTAAACACTTTTATAGTACGGACAACAACCACACAGATAAGATGTAGATGTAGCAGATTGTCTAGAAGTAGTGCGGATAAAGAAAATGATATTAAAAATGCAACCGTGAACGATTTTTGTATCCGTCTTTCATACATAAAACAAAGGAACGCCAACAGAAATATAACACAACAAACAGATTCTGATGATATCAGCAGTATTTTCTGCAGGGCTCTTGTTAACTAATTTTTAGTAGCTTTTTCTATTATTTATACAAATTTATTTCTATGAGTGTACATTTAAGCAAACTTTAAACTAAGTATTACCTCCAAAATTCTTTACTAATTTTTCCGGTCTCTGTTTGAGTGCTCTCACTTCAATTTAGTTTTTAACGGAACTCCCTAATACACATAAAAGAAAAATATATAATACAGTAACGGTAGGTCTCATACTGCAGGTTTAAACTTAAGTTAATAGTTAACCCAAAAATTTGTTGTTGTTTTGTGTACATTTTTTTAAAATTTTCTTTTGTTTATAGTTAAGTTAAAGTTAAACTACAGTATTAGACCCACCGTAAATGAATTGTTTTAGGATTGTTAATGTGTTAAAATATATTTTCGTAAACTACAAGATTTATTATTGAACAAAGAACCTTATATAAAAATAAAAAAAATAACATGGTACATAACTACACCTATAAAGAAATTATATTTATTAATGAAATGCTGACATTGACCTTGAGTTACTTAAAATTACTTTGTCTCTGGAAAAAGTATGTTATTAATTTTCTCTTAAAATGTACAATTTTTAAATCTCTTAAACTGTGAAATGTGTCATCTTATTAACAGCATGTTGTTACTCTAAATCTGTTACTTGCAGTTTGAAAAAGGACATTTTAACATTTATTTGTCACTCATACATTTGTACATTTAAAAAGGAAGTGAAAAAAGTTTTATATGACAAAGAATACCATTGATGATTAACATGTTCATATTGTAAAATAAGAATATAGTTTTCAATTGCTGAAACGTGCTTTCTTTATTGGTAAATATATTTTCTTTGAATAAAATGAAATTTTTTAATCATCATCAAAAGAAATCCTTGTAAATTCTAAGAATAAATTTCAGTTATTATTCGAGCACAGCATTTATTTCGATAACTTGCACAGTTTTTTAAGAAGGCGCTAAAAATATTTTTATACAAATTATAACGGTATTAAAATATTTATTGTGTTCTTATTTACAACTTTATGATATGATGGTATAATTAACTTAATATAAATTGTAAGTAGCTTTTATAAATTGTAAATACTTGTTATGATACGACGAATATCAACATTTATAACCAAATAAAATTGTTTACAACTAGGGCTCGGAATTCATTTAAACATTTTGTTATAAACATTTTTTTCTTGTAATTTTTTTAAATTTGAAATTCTTTTTTTATAAAAGGTATAAATTGTGCAAAAACAAAGTTCTTAGTTAAATTTAAAAAAAATATGCTTAGAAACATGCATTTTTCAAAAATATGCAAAAAAATTTGCATATAAATCAAAATATGTAAAAATATGCATTTTTAGAAAAATATGCATTTCTATAAAAATATGCATTAATAAATCGATGCCATTTTATTGCAAATTTGTTAATTCGGAATAAAATGGTATCGATTTACAAATGCATATTTTGCTGTATATGCATATTTTTACATAATTTGCTTTTTATGCATATTTTGGTGCATATTTTGTCAAGTTTTGCTATAAATGCATATTTGTTTTTACATATTTTGAAAAAAATTCATGTTTTTAAGCATTGTTTTCGGAAATTTGACTAAAAATTTTATTATTGCATAATTTATACCTTTTATAAAAAAAATTTTTTCAAACTTATAAAAATTAAGAAAATAAAATTTTATAACGAAGACAGAAAGTAATAGAAAATGCATGTATTTAAAATTTTGATATGCAAATATTTCTACTATAAATACATACTTTATGTACATTAAACTCAATTATAAATGCATGAACTTCCTAGCCCTATTTTAAAGAAAAACACACAGAAAAAACAGATTCATTGTGACAACCGAATTTTTTGGGAACTATATGGTGCGGTGTAGTCAACGATATTTTTGTTTATGGTAACAGAAACTCGGTGAATATAACAGATTTTAGGTTGGAACATTATTCGGCTGCTGGAAGCAAACCATTCGGTTGGCAAGACATTCCGTTGCGACAACGAATCTCTTTTCTCGGTGGATAAACATACACACAAAAAATTATTGCGAAATAATTGGTAAATAGTCATATCCGAGTTTGTTTTTATAAATTATTTAAATGCTTGGGAAAATTTATCAAGTTTTTATTTCTAAAGTTAATATATTGGTAAAGATTTGCATAACTGAATATAAAGAAATCACTATTTTTTCAACATTGAAAGGAATCGGGAAACCAAATTATTATATTGTAAGTAACATTGCGACCAGTTTTAGTAGATACGACCATCAGCATAAAATCAGTATAACCTGTTCCACATAGTAGTGTAGGGTGAAATTAGGTACCCGAGTAAGAACTTCTATATATATTGACATCTGATTTACATAAAATTTGACCTGAGAAACGGGCCCATATTATTATATTGGGTAAAGTAGAATAATCGGAAGCTTGCATATGGCTAATAATCGGCAGTTTGTATACCAGCTAATTTTACTCGTTTAAGGAAATTTAACCAATTTTTTACGTGTATAAACATGCTTCTGTTTTTGAGCTACATACTTGCTTAAGCATGTCTGCGTGTTACTTAAAAGTAAGAATTTATTTAAGAAATATCTTATTGATTGTGTGAGTTTTTAAAGCAGTTAAAAGTAAGAAAAGATATGTCTAAAAAATGAATGGAAAAAAGTTTTGATTTATGTCGCGTGTAATTTATAAAAATAAATGTTCCAGAAAATTCTTAACAATGCGAGTATGTATTTATTTCGTGTTTATAGTTAAAAGAACAACCTTGATAGATATGTTTAAAATTACAAAAAAGGATGAAATAAATACATTTAAGACAGTCTTGTTGATTTATAAGACATTTCCATAAAATCTCAATAATTTCTATAACATTTTAGGATTACCAGTTTTTTTTAACAGAATATCATATGTAGTCTGTTCTTTGAAAATTGTCAAAGATGAAAACCGTAGGCACTGGCGACACTATTCGCTTGAACCGGTTAGCGGTTGAGCAATTGGACAGAGCAGAGCACTGATAAAACCCTGCGGTTCAAGCGGTCTAAACCGCCACAAGGTTTTAGCTTTAGCCGTACTTGTAATTCGTCAATTTTATGGCATTTTTTATTGCATTTGAAGACACTAGGCAAGTCTTGATTTATAAAACTCGCCACAGTTGTGAAAAGCCATTATTGCTTTTTATTGTTGGGCGCCATTTTTAAAACATCTACATTATGCTCCGTAGTTTGTTCATCTCTGGGCTAATATTTAACTTTAGAAGTCTTCGTAGTTTATTGGCATCTTTCTATACTATTTAGAATCAACATATTTCGTTATACAATAAAAAAACAGAATATGTGAATTAGGGTGGGGCGATTTGAACATCTTAATGGGCGCTTCGCGTTTCTGATTCTTGGGATTGTACTGAGCAAAAAAGTCCACTACGACATATCAAACAAATCATTTTCGAGGTTCCCGAATTTCAATTTTTTGCAATTTTCTAATAAATGCTAGATTAGCGCCATCTTGCGGTGGCTTTTTGAAACAACTAATCAAGTTGTAAACAATATAACATTACAAGCTTTCTAGAAAGGTATTACTTATGAAAATCGGATAAAAAATGTGGCAACTAGAGGTAAAAGTATATAAGTAAAGGCTGTAATGTTATATTGTTTACAACTTCATTAGTTGTTTCAAAAAGCCACCGCAAGATGGCGCTAATCTAGCATTTATTAGAAAATTGCAAAAAATTGAAATTCGGGAACCTCGAAAATGATTTTTTTGATATGTCGTAGTGGACTTTTTTGCTCAGTACAATCCCAAGAATCAGAAACGCGAAGCGCCCATTAAGATGTTCAAATCGCCCCACCCTAATTCACATATTCTGTTTTGGCTGTAATGTTATATTGTTTACAACTTCATTAGTTGTTTCAAAAAGCCACCGCAAGATGGCGCTAATCTAGCATTTATTAGAAAATTGCAAAAAATTGAAATTCGGGAACCTCGAAAATGATTTTTTTGATATGTCGTAGTGGAATTTTTTTTCCTCATGCCAAAAGCTATCGAAAAATCGATGGCACAATATCAAAAAAAAATTTTGTCCATACAAATCGCCCCACTCTAATGTGAATATATAAAAATCAATGGTGTTTAAATGATAAAGTAATAAAAAATAAAAAAAATAACAAGCGAAAGTTCTTGTTATAAGACTATTTTATTGATTTACATAATAAAATGAAAAAAGTTATCAATTTTATTTTCTTATTTAACATATTTTCTTATTTAACCTCTTAACGCTTTGAAGCCGCTTCGTGTGCGCTCAGTTGTTTCTAAGCGATGACGGCTATGTTGCGGTAAAAGCAGAATAAGTTATCGTTCTGTTGAAATCTACACAAGAGGTTTTTTTTTATTAATTTTTGTTATGTTAAAAAATACATAATTATATGTTAAAATATATGAAATTTAAAATAAATAAAAATCAAATAAAACGTAACAATAAAACGCAACACACTACTGTTGCAAACTACTAAAAATTAGTCAAAATTACTAAAAATTAATTAAAAATGACCTTGCAGAAAAAACTGCTGAAGTTAGCAGATTATTTTTGCTAAATATTTGTAAGATAGAAACAGCAAAAATAAAAATGTTAAATATAAAAAATTTTATTTATATTTGAGTTGAATTTTGGTTAGTAGAAAATAACAAATTAATTTGCTGAAATTAGAAAAAAATTTTGCTAAAAAATCAGTAGACTGAAAACCCAAAAAAAAATTTTAAATTTTCTAATTTTAAATTTTGTATTATTTTCGCGACGAAACTTTATGCAAAATGTAAACTTAGACCACTTTTTAAAATTTTAATATGACAATCCTGGCGTAAATATTTTTATTAGATTAAATAATGTTTAGAGAAAAAATTTAAAATTTTGTATCAAAATTAAAAAATAGACACATATCTGTAAATTTGTCATTTTCTTTAGACGCAATCTTCATGTACCGATCGGTAAAATTTTGATTAAAATATATTGTTGGCAAACATTTTTTGAATATTCACATAAACCCTAAAGCTGTCCTAATAAAAGCAGTATAAGAAATTTAGCAAGTGGGCCTTTCATATACTTTTTAGCAATTAAAGAACAAAAATTGCCAAAAATATAAAAATACTGTTCTTCAGAAGGAAATATAGCAACCATGTGCTAATAATTATTTTGAAATTTTTATTTAGGTAGTTCACAAGGAGTTGTTAGAATTTAAATTGAAAAAATAAAATATTTGAGGATAGCACCATACAACATTTTTACGTATGTTTATGGTGGGTCTCATACTGCAGGTTTAAACTTTAGTTAATAGTTAACTCAAAAATTTGTTGTTGTTTTGTGTACATTTTTCTGACATTTTCTTTTGTTTATAGTTAAGTTAAAGTTAAACCTAAAGTATGAGACCCACCGTTAGTGTCCTATGTTTGAGTGTGCTAACAGATAGAAAACCCAATAGAAAATCGTTGTTAAAGTAAAAAAAAAAATTTAACAACTCTGTTTTTTGTTAGGATGATACAACGATACAATAGCCCACCCCTTGTGAACTACCTAAATGAAAATAATGTGTAAGACCTTAAAAAACAATTATAAGTTGAAATCCAAATCGTTTCTTTGATGGATATGGACAAAATATAGCGAAATGCTTCCCATGTGGAAATCAAAATATATATGAACGTACGTGATCATACGTATATGATCATACATGGGCATACATGATCATATACGTCCATGCATAGTTCAATGCATGACCATACATTATCTCATATATTTCCATATATCTTCGGATCCGAAATTTGAGGGTATATGACCGTACAAGTTCATATGTGACCATATATGCTCAAATATGATTGGTGTATGCTCATATATTATCATATATGGCCATATACCTCCATATACCCTCAAATTTCGATTCCGAAGATATATGGAAATATATGAGATCATGTATGGTCATACATTGAAATATGCGTTGACGTGTATGCTCATATATATTTCGATTTTCACATGGGTTAACAAAAAAATCCCAAGTATGATATACTTAAACTTCTTGCAGGAACTAGTTATATTCTCTAATTTAAAACCAGTGCACTTTAACTTTATTATGCAGTTGAACTGAAACGTATTTAAATATTGGCAAGAAAATTACAGGAAGTTTTTCTTTTGTACAATTTTTGTTAAACTCTAAAGAATAAGTTAAATTTTTGTTTAAAATTTTGTTTAATTTGTTCAGAAAAATTCAGTTTTGTAATCCTTATATTTTGTTTACACAAAAATTATCAACCCTTACCAATGAAAATATTACAAAACTTAAAGTCAGATTTTTTTTTAATTTCATATATGTTACTTAAAATTAACTTACGAGTATTTGTCTGATAATTTTTGAATCTATAAGAAAACTTTTTTTGTTATACATTTTATTTTTATTTATTTTTTGGTAAGGCCTTTATTGTTTTTAACTTCATTATATAATTTATTTTCTTTTTTGTTGTTATTGAAATTTTGCTTAAATTACAAAATTTTCCGTTTTCATTTTCATTATTACAAACTGCTTCACTTTTTTAAGTCCTTAAGTGTTCTTTAACTATACACTCAGAAAAGTGCTGTAGTTACTAAACGATAGTAATTTTAGTACTAATGCAATTGGAGTTATTTTAACTGAAATTTTTACACAAAGTACAACAACTACAATACTTCTTTGTAGTTACAGTTAATTTAAATAATTGTTTCGTATTTTTTTTATCAAATAACAACATATGCAATAATAACGAACTATGTGTTTATATTTCGCACACAAAACAATGTGCCGCTTTTTTTTTTAGAAATTTTTGCTGAAAGAATATGAGAACAACATTTCTACTCTTGTGTCTTTAGTCACAAAAAGAATGCTTAAATAAACAAAAGCATAAAACTGTGGCACTCGTAAATTTTATTAAACAAATAAAATAATAAGGAAGGTTTTAAGATATTTATAATAATTTCTTTCAGCTCTTTAGTATTTTTATTTTAAGTAATTATAGCCGTCTTCGAAAAAAGAAGAAACCAATAGAAAGGGTGAATAATAAATTGATATTTAGTGCAAATATTATGTTTGATTGTTTGTTTACATGTTAGTTTTGACTATTTTTACTAGTTTATTTCTCATAAAGTCGTTTTTACCATTAAAAGTGCAATTTTTTTAATTTAGTGTCTTCTATTTACTACTTTTGATATAATTATCTTTCATTTCACTTAAAAGGAAATTAGTTTTGGTAATTCTTCGGCACTTTCTAAGTTGACTAGTTGTAAACAAACAAAGCTATTGTTTCTCAATTTTGGAATTAATTCGAAACAAATTCCAGTTAAAAGTGTTTACATAAATTTAGTTTTATTAATTTAATAACTGGTGTAAGTATTATTAGTATTTTCAGCAGCAAATTTAACTTAAAAACACAGTAATTTGTACATTTTTACAATAATGTTTATTTCTATTGTTTTAACTACGTTTGTAGTTCTTTGTACAGTTTCACAATAATTTTCATGACTGTTGTTTTAATTATAGTTTTAGTTGATTTTATTACAGTTAATTTTTAGCACTTAAAAATAACTTTATATTGCAGTTAATTTAAATGCAAATATAGTGCACACCTTTTTCAACTATAAATGCAGTTATTTTAATAATCGTTTGCAGTTAATTTTATCTACATAATTCCCTGGGTTTATATGTTGTTGCACTTTAAGATAACATTTTGTTTAAGTTTAATGACCATAATTTTTAAGATAACATTTTGTTTAAATTTAAGGATTATAATTTTTTTCTGTGCCACTTTTTAATATTATCAATATTACATTACTTCATAGCGGTTGCTTTTGCCAATACTCGTAAAGGTGTAGAATTTTCGTTTTGTTTTTTTTTTTGAGGTTTTTTAATTAAACTTGTATTTAAGTTTGGCATTACAACTTTATTTCGGTTAAAAGTAAAATTTCATTGTATTACACAATGTTCAATTTCTACATATTTTAAGCTTTTAATACTCGTATGTTCTATTTAAGCTGTTATGGAGTAAAAAAAAGTAAACACAATTAAAACAAAATAGTTTAATCCTCTTTTTGACTGCTTGTTTATATTTCGAATTATAAAAAATTAATTATCACAATTTGCAGTTCTCCGTTTAGTGTTGTGTAGTGATTTAGTTTTTAGCTTTTTAATGATTCCGATATACCGAATTATTAAAGAATGTTATATACATATGTTAATAATATGTTTGTAAAAATTTATAAAATTTTCATACAAAAAAAAAAATTCTTTGCTTATACATAATTTCATAACTCCCCAAATAAGCCTAAGGCGTATGTGTATAATTGGTTATAATATTTATTAACATGTCAGTTTTAATTTAAATGCCACAAAAATGTTACATACGTGTTTGTCACACAAAAATCATGTTCAATTAAATTGAATTTCTTTAGTTTCTATTTTTCTAATAGTATTTGTACACACATACACAAACACACATACACGCACACAAACTCATAATTTCCTTACTCAGGTGTTGAATAAATTTCGTTATAAACATTCTCTAAAATAATATGTATGCTTGTATGTTCATATATGCCCAGATACAAATTGTTAACACTGGGTAACCATGGCTAACATAACACTTATTTGTAATATTTTTCCAGTATTTGTTTTACAAAAATTTCAGTGGTTCATAAAAGAAGGCTCTGGAAAAAAATTTTCTGCAACCAGTGTACACTAATTAAAAAAAGTCTATAAAAATTTTAGTTAAAACTACTAAAAATTTGTGAAAAATTCCCTTCATATATTTAGTTAGAATATTATTCTATTATTATCATATTAGATTTTATTTGTTGTTTCAAAAAGGTTGACCATTTTCATGTTAGACAACACAATTTTTTGAAGAGTTAGAGGATTAAAATGTTCCACAAAAATGTTCCTTGTAGTGTTTTACATAAGTTCGCTGAAGACATCCTATACCTAAAATGGAAGATTCACAAGGTTCCACTAGAATCCAGGTTTGTTGGATATTTGAGCACCAATTCTGAATAAACACGAGATTCACCCTTAAACACATTTTAAGTTTTGACTTATTTCTGGCATTGAAGTTAAATTGTCAACTTTGATGTGTTCAGAGATTTATAGCAAAATTTTATGGCAAATAATTTTGTGGAATATTTTAACCCTCTTACTGTTCAATTAAAGGTTGAAGAGTAAGAGGGTTAAAATGATGGAATACCATGTGAATCTTTCATTTTAGGTATAGGATGTGTTCAGCAAACTTATGTAGAACACATCGCGAAATATTTTTGTGGAACATTTCAACTCTCTAAGTCTTCAACTTACGGGTAATTTTTGTACTTTTTAAAAATGGGTACAAAAAAGCCCCTTTAATTGAAGAGCTAGAGGGTTAAAGTGTTCCACAAAAATGTTCCTTGTAGTGTTTTACATAAATTTGCTGAACATATTCTGTACCTAAAATGGAAGATTTATATGGATGCCGATTCACAATAAACATTTGAAAAAGGGGGAAATTAAATGAACGTTTTTTAGTTTGATTTCAGATCATAAATTAATATCACTTTCTGTTTAAATTATCTTTCAAATTAAAGACAGAAAGATGATACAATTTTCACAAGTAAATTACAAAGAATAAAAAATTTTAAAGAGTTCGATAAGGCCAGCAATCAAGGCAAAAGGCCAGCCATCAAGGCAAATGACACTGATGATGGCTTTGTAGCGAAAGCCGAAAATACGTATTCTGTCTTGCTGGCCTTATCGAATTCTTTCAAATGTTTTATTCTTTGTAATTTACTTGTGAAAATTGTAGCATCTTTCTTTCTTTAATTCGATAAATAATTTAAACAGAAAGTGATATTAATTTATGATCTAAAATCAAACTAAAAAACATTCATTTAGCAAATTAAAAGATCAACTATACATACCCATCATGCAAAGGGGGAAATCTTAACCCCCCCTAAAATAAAAGTCCGATGTGATCTTTCAAAATACCGGTACATGCATATTTTTTTTTATCTCCTCTACCAGAATCCATTGTCAGAACACCGCAATTTTGGAAAATGTTTTAAATTGTTATACAGTGTAAATAGTAGCCTAAAAAATCACCAAAAAATTTAAAGTTTTCGAAGTTTTATTTAAATTATTTTTAAATGTAAATAAAAATCGAGACTTAAATTACAAAAATATTGTGTTTGTTTTTGTTATCTTTAGTATACAAATATTTAGCAAATTTTTCTGCAGATTTTACAGTAAAATTTGTCATTTTCAATTAACTAAAATTAACTAAGGTATGACTAAAATACTGTAGATTTAATAGTTTTATTTTTGCAGTTCTAGTGCTAATTTAAGAGGTTTTTCTGCAACATCTAATTTTTAGTTGCTTTTTCTGCTATTTTTATAGATTTATTTTTATGAGTGTACAGATGAATTGAACAAAATAAGCGATCATTGTTTTTATTACTAAGGAAGCAGAGTTTTGACAAACCTGGGTCGAAGACAAAACTCTATAACAGTATTTAGCAAAAAAAAAAAACTCGGCTAATTTCAGCAGTTTTTTCTGCAAGGTAATTTTTAACAAATTTTTAGTTTCAACAAATTTTTGGTAGCTTTTTCTGCTATTTTTGCCGATTTAATTCTATAAGTGAAGGTTACCATATAGTCGGCATGCAGGACTTTAACTTTGTTAATCGTTTTGGTATTGGAAAGCACTTTTTTCTGTCACTTACATCATCAGGTAAAGCGCTTTCCAATTTGTACTCGTATTTTGCGACTGGGGACCTTCAATTGATTGTTGGTTTACCAAAGAGCAGCATGAATGGCTTTCAGCCATTTTATATTCATACGAGTATAAGTAATACACGTTACCACCTGTGTGAGTTTTTGTTTTTCTATTCCATTGCATGTGGTTTATAGCAAACAACAGCAAGAATTCTGTACATATAACAATCGGTATATATAAATACATATGGGAAAATTTCTATAGAGGCATATAACTTAGATATAAAGAAAGAAATATTCTAAAGGATCTAATAGATCCAATAAATAATAATAGCAAATGATCAGATTTACTGCACTCAAAGAAATAAACCTTTAAAAACAGCATAAAAAAACTACACAAAATTAGTTAAAAATGTGTTTGCAGAAAAACCTGCTAAAAGTAAAAGATTTTTTTTTCTAAATGCGTGTAAGCAAAAATAAAACTTTTAAATTTACCGAATTTTAGTTATATTTATGTTAACTTTTAGTTAATTTAAAATGACAAATTATACCGTAAACTCTGCAGAAAATTTTGCTAAATATTAGTAGTCTAAAAATAGCAAACACAAACTGTGTAATACCTAAAAAAAGTTTTTGTTATTTTTAATTTGAATTTAGTTGAATGCAGTCTATCCTGCCAAAATCAGCAGAAATATTTGCTAAAAAAAATAGTAAGCTGCTGATTTCAGAAAGCTAGATTTTTATTTGCATTAAAAGGAAATCGAAAAAAAAACTTGGAATAATTAATATATTCTTGTGATTTTTTAGTCCACCAATTATTTAAGAAGAATTTTTTGCTGATTTTAGCAGGTTAAGTTGTTATTTTCTATTAACTAAAATTTAACTCAAGTACAACTCAAATTCTGTATATTTAACACGTCGCTGCTCTCAAACGAGTTAAAATTTTACATAATTTAAAATTTTGTGTTATTTCCCCAGCAAAACTCTATACAAAATGAAAAGAAATTTTCTAAAACATTTAATCGCAATTTTAGGCCACATTTTTATGGCAACCTTGATGTAAATATTTTTATTAGATTAAATAATTTTTAGAACAAAAATATCAAATTTTTTATCAAAATTAAGAAATAGGCACATATCTGTAAATTTGTCACTTTATATAAACGCAATTTTCATGTACCTATCGGTAAAATTTTTAAATATACATATATTAGGGTGGGTCGATTAAGCAATCGATATTGTGCCATCGATTTTTCGATAGCTTTTGGCATGAGGAAAAAGAAAGTTCCTCTACGACATATCAAAAAAATTATTTTCAAAATTTAAATTTTTTTACTTTTCCTCAACTTTTATTTTTAAGGTTTTTTTAGGTAATAAAAAAATCGGCTGATTTAATTTTTTTTTAAATATTACCTTTCCAAGGTGAAATTGTACGAGTTTTTGTCGAAAAATCTATATTTTTTACGCGTTTATTTTTAAGGTTTTTGTAGTAGGTATGTTAAAAAAAATTGGCCGATTTCAAATTTTCTAAATATATCCTATCCAAGGTAGAATTGTACGCTTAAAACGGTTTTTAGACGAGTTTTTGTCGAAATTTGGGCGCCTCGAAAATGATTTTTTTGATACATCGTAGTGGAACTTTTCTATCCTCATGCCAAAATCGAAATATCGATGGCACAATATCAACAAATTTTTGTCCTTACAAATCGGCCCACCCTAATATATGTATATACTTGGCAAACAATTTTTGAGTATTCCCAAAAATCCTAAAGCTCTCATAACAAAACCAGCCTAAAAAAATTACCAAGCGAGTATTTCATGTACTATTTAATAAATAAAAATTTCCCAAAAATGTAACATTTTTTTTTTTTTCAGAAACAAATATGTCAACCTTTGGCTGATAATTATTAGAACATTTTTATTGTGGATGATGTGTAAGACCTTAAATAAATAAAACTATTATCAGTTAAAATCCAAATCATTCTCTGATGTGGAGGTTATCAGATCCACCCAAATTTAAGGTATCCATATGGATGCAATATAGCGAAAAAGTTAACATTTTTTGTTGTTTTGCTATTCCTATCTTATTTACTAATATTCATAAAAAATAATCCGCTAATTTCAGCAGTTTTTTAACTAATTTTTAATATTTTTAACCAAAATTTTTACAGAATTTTTTCTATTAGTGTTTGAGTAGTATCTAATAATAGGAATAATTTTTTTAATATAATTAGTTTTTTTTTTTAATTCCATAGTTTATTTAGACAAAAATTTACTAAAACTCAATCAAATTATCATTAGCATAAGTTGAACACAAAATGGTGAAATAAAACTGATTTGCTTTTAATTGAGTTTTGCTAAGTGTACTTACAGTAAGTACATACAATACGTACCCTTAACATAAACATTAGGGTGGCAAAGAATTTTCGCTTTTACCCGTCCAGAATATTGTGCCACTCGGCCTAAAACTGATGTGGGGAAAATTGGAGCCAAACCTGATAACATACAGCCGTGCACTTTTGCGATAAAATTTTCTGAATTTTTGGACAAATAAAAAAAATGGTTATGACTATTTCATAACCCTTTTTTAACAAAGATGGAGTTATTTATACAATAGAGGAGAAACCCCGTAAGTCTCGCCGAAAGCCTGCCACAATTAATTTCTTTATTTGGCAATGTAGTGGATGTAAAAATCAAAAATATTATGGTGATTACGATCTTAATTCTGGATATTTTCTCAAATTTATTTTGAGGATTAGGAACTGCAATGCTACCAAGTTTGCCGAGATTTTTACCATGTATCTTTCAAATTAAATCCCACAATAATCTCCATCGGGTTTCATTAAAACTTAGAAAAAAAATTTTTCTCTAGTTATTATTGCCACCCTAACATACATGCATAAATTAAATTCACACATTTACCTTCATACAATCATCGTTTGCTTAAACATTGTCTGCATGTAGGTACTACCATTAAGACAACGACACTCGAATGTTATTCAATGTTCAATCATTCATACATAATAAGGATTGCAATTTGAATGTGTCTGTTTGTTGTTCAACATATTTACTGGTTCAATTGTCGATTTGATGATGTTAGTGATGATGGCGGCACTGTTGCCAGAACAGCGATTTTCCCGTGAGATATAGCGATTTTATTTTGCACGTAGAGGGAAAAATTGTGGAGTAGCAATTAGCCAAAAATTTTCACATTGATTAATTAGAAATTTATTAATTTAGTTCGAGGCCAATTTCCTTATTATAAATTAACATAATAAGTCCTTTTTTTCAAAAACTGCTATTCTTTTTCGTCAGGATACCCTCCTGACAAATACTTCACATAGTTTTTGCTTTCATAAACTTCTACACTTTCAGGAATGAAAAGACGATCTTCTCGGGGATTTTCCTGGTCCCCTTCAGCGCAATTTAAGCATCAAAATCTCAATCTCAAAATGTAGCCTGCTACATCAACAAAATTTGAATGGGGCAAACAATAAAATATGTTTTCGAAGTCTTCTGCAAAGCATAACCAACAATAAAATATTATGAAAGTTTTTTGTTTTTGTATTTCATACCATCGGTATAAATACAAATTTTATTTTTACCTTACTTCTTTGTTACTACAAGAATAGGAAAAACATTTTTTCTCCGTACTAAGAGTGTTGCCAAAATGTTGATTTTTAATTTTTGTTTAAAAATAAATTTTTTTTCCACCTTTTTATTTGATTAATTAGAAATTTATTAATTTAGTTCCAGGCCAATTTCGTTTATTATAAAAAACAACTTAAACGATTTTATTGTAAAAACTTTCTAAAAAATACGTATTTCGATAAAATATCAGTATGTAGTTTTTAACCATACAGCGCCATCTATTGAATATTTTAAATAATAATATTAGTTCAATAAAAACTAAGATTAATAATTTGAAGGTTATTAGTAATATTTTTCATTATTTAAATGTTTAAAACACTTTTTTTTTTACAAAAAAAGACCTGATATCAGTCGTTTTAAGTATAATTTTTCAACAATCTGGCACTGTTATAAATCTAGTGATTTTCTAGCGATTTTTGGGTCTGATGTGGCCATTTTTTTTTTTTTTTTTTGGAAAATTTGTTGGCAACAGTGTATGGCAGTGAGAATAATAAAACGTTTTAAGCATGCTTTTGACATACCTTGTTTGATATTTTCAAACAAAAGTGGTGATGTATTTTGTGTACCTAACTATCACCACATGATTTTTTTTTTTTTTTGTTAACCCAAAATGACTGTTAGTATACTATAACATGCTCCCTTTTGTTCATATTTGTAATGTAACATGTTTAACTTTTTTTTCAACTTCAAATATGTATCCCAATAAATACATTGTTTTCTTAAAATTTAATTAGTAGAAAGAAATTTCTTTCATACATCGCTCTGTTCTTATTACTTGTTGTATATACGAAAATTACGGTTAAGCTTTCTAGGCATAGTATGTTATAGTACCTACTCATTTTATGCTATTTCAAAAAATAAAATACTATGTGTGATTTTAAGTAAACATGTATAGAGATGTATAGCACTACATCTATAGATTTAGAAATTTGTTTAAATTTTGTTTCAAGGTATTCGTAAAACTTGTCATTTTTACTTTTTGAAATATGTAACATTTTGTCAAAGAAAATTCTCTTTAGGTATAGTAGGTGAGCACATGTTGTCAGCATTCCTTTTATTCCCTTTTAAAAATTTAAAAGTAAAAATTTAGAATTTAAAGAAATTAGTTAAAGACAAACTTTAAAAAAATATTGGTCCCGCTAGTAATCGAACACGCAATCATCAGTTTTTTAAATAAACTGTATCCTTATTACTTCTTAGGATCACTTTTACAGCAGTAACACTTTAGAAGCAATAATTAAGTGATTTTTTGATATTGTTTAGAATTACTTCTAAAAAACCTGTAAAAATACTAAAAGAAAGTATCAGGGAGTAATCAAACAAGTAAGTTTTTTAAAGTTGTGCAGAGTTAATTCTAAAAAGCAGTAATATTACTCTAACCGGTACTTTGGAAGCAATGAAGAAAGTAGATTATATGCAATAAATTCCAATTTTTTTTTTTTCAGGGATACTAAAAGGTGGGTCTAGGTCAAGTATTTTGATAGCTATAAATATCAGCACAAACTTATAATACCCTTTACATGTAGTACTTATACAAAATACTAATTTAATGAATTTCGTGAACGCCAACTTAAGGAGATATTTCTGGTTAGAGTTAGTTTTCTACTAGTTGCTTTAAATATTGTCATACTCACTTATTTCTTATAGTGTATGCACGTTGAACAATTGTTCTTTTAAGAATTTCCTTTTAAATTTTTACTTTGAAAAAAATTACTTTTAAATTTGTTACTAGTTTTTATTCAGTTTTCAACAGCTCTTCAGAAGAAGCAATTAGGTAAAAATTTCCACCTACATGCATATATTTCAATGTATGAAATCATACACCCTGCAAACATTTAGAAGATGATTATGGTACCAAGGAGAAATCTTATTTTTTTTTTACTACTAATAAAGAAATAATACATTAAAGTGTCGCGGATTTATCTTCCCGCCAATGATTTGCCGATAAAAAATAGCTTTACCACAAAAATTTATAGATTACACGGTGCTACAGTGAAAATATACTTGTAAAATGACCTAGTGTAAGTTGTAGGCCTGGTTGAGTAAATCATTTTTAAATTTTCAGAATTTTGAATATACCCTCAAAATCTGAAGTTATCGGTAAAAAACTTTTTTCAAAACTTCACGGACCAAAATATTTTTAACTAAATCAATTTTGAACCGATTTTCAATTTCAAACGCAACCTGAACAATTTTCAACCGATTCTAACAAACAAGGACTCGATTTACTCATTAATAAACGTACTTTCAAATAAAAATAAGAAAAACATAGGTTTTCAAATAAAGTATTAGAAAATAAAGGCGCCAAAGTTGAAAAAAATTAAAAAAAAAATTTTAAATTTTAAATGTTTTGGATAATACTTTCACATGGGTTTGATAAAAGTATAAATATGTATATATATTTGGAAAGGCTAACTATTCATCTTTCTGAAAAAGTTCGAAAATTGAAAATCGGTTCAAAAGTGATTTAGTTAAAAATATTTGGGTCCGTGAAGTTTTGAAAAAACGTTTTTTGCCGATAACTTCAGATTTTGAGGGTATATTCAAAATTCTGAAAATTGAAAAGTGATTTACTCCACCAGGCCTACAATACTATGTCATTTTACAAGTATATTAAATTTTTTTCTATTTTGTAGCACAGTGTTATTGATCCGTCCGTATTTTCTAGGGAAATAAATATTTCTCTCAGGCGATATGGTCGGGGAATTTTCTTCGTATTGCCATGTTTGCTGGGCATTTTCAGGCCATATGAATTTTGTGTAACAAATTAAAAATTATTTTACATTTCTAATTGTGTGTGTAATTTGTTGCATTTCGTCAGATGAAATACAAATAATCGTAACTAACATTTTAATTTTTTTTAAAAGAGAATGAAAAAACGTCGATAGTCTTTTTAACAAATTTGTTTATAATACCGAGAGTTTTGATTCTGAAATCATTAAATATTAAAAAAAGAAATATAGTAAAATGCAGTACTTCATAATAACTCTGCCCGATTTTAAGTTTTTACAGCGTGGCCAAATAAACACAGTAAATTTACAACATTTTATGTTCGATTTATTTATTTTTAATTAAACAACTCATTTTCATTAAAAAAAATTTAATGTGTTAAAATCCCAAGACTTATTTGACAAATTGTGAAAAATGATCTGGCATGTCCCTATCCGAATTTCATTCTCGCCTAAGGAAATCGTCAGGGGACGACGTTTTTAGAATTTATAGAAATATTTGTTAAGTTATATTACAAACTCAATGAGAATTTCTTGTTCTCGTCTAGGAGCGTTATTAAACATTTAAAATATCAAACAAAAAACAAAAACTACAACAAAAACTTTACCACAATTCACTTTGGCATCCTCCAATAGAAGTCATTTTAGAATTCCAAAATTTTGTATAGACATATCGTCAGCTTATTAGTTTGACCTACTGACCAGTTTTGAAAAAGTTTTTTAGTTATGAACTGATTACATGTAATATAGATATCTTTTTTTTTTTGATACCATAAACCCGTTTCTCGATATCTCGTATCATATCTGAGATAACCAGTATCGACTTTGCATACAAAAATGGAGAAACGTTAACCTTCTTTATCGTTTTTCTCAGTATCAACTTTTTGGCATATGGGTCAAATCAATAAAAAGTTGACTACTTAGTTTTTCCAAATGAAACAGAATTGTCAATAAAACCAGTTTTAAAATTGTTGTTAATTAAATATGTTGTTTGTCATTTCACCTAACGATTTGTATTTTATATTTCACCTTTCACATGCTTTACTATTTACTATTGTCCTTGATGTTAGTATTGATATACGAGTATTAGGGCGGGTCGATTTGTAGGGAGGCAAAAAATCGCTCAAGTGACAAGGAAAATTGTATTCTAGAGATCAAAATAAGAAACTTTGCCCGAGGAACCATACCTCTACAACGAATTCTGATGTCCCAACTTTTTAAAAATCCCACTTTGACCCATTTAGAGTGCCCCAATCTAGTCCAAATGTATGCCCGACCCATCCATGCCAGTGGCATACCCCTTAGAACCCCCTGAGGGGTTCCCCATACAAAAATTTCAAAATATCACCATTTTTGGCACTTTACAAATTGGTGCTCAAATCTCCCACAAATCTGGATTTTAGGGAGAAACCATGGGAATCTTCCATGTTAGGTATAGGACGTGTTCAGTGAACTTATGTTAAATACTACGCAGAATATTTTTGTGGAACATTTTAACCCTCTAACTCTTCAACTTACGGGTCTTCTTTGTCCCTTTTTAAAAAGGGGCCAAAAAATTCCTTTTCATTAAAGAGTTAGAGGGTTCGAATGTTCCACAAAAATGTTCCGCGTAGTGTTTTACATAAGTTCGCTAAACATATCCTATATCTAAAATGAAAGATTCCCATGATTTCTCCCTAAAATCCAGATTTGTTGGACACTTGAGCACCAATTTCTACTTTACAAAAATGGTGATTTTTTGAAATGTTTGTATGGGGAGTCCCCCTGGGGTGTACCACTGGCATGGGTGGGTCGGCCCTCCAAAGTTAGTGGGGGTCGGTCATGCATTTGGAATCGATTGGGGCACTCTAAATGGGTCAAAATGGGATTTTTCCAAATTTGGTCCTAAGGGTCAAAAGTTGGGACATCAGAATTCGTTTTAGAGGTATGGTTCCTAGGGCAAAGTCACTTGGGCGATCTTTAAATCGACCCGCCCTAACGAGTATACTTCCAATATTCCATACACTCTCTGGTATGTTAAAATATAAATACATTACAGATATTTGTTTGCCTATGTAGTTAGTAAGTGTGGCACAGACATCCCAGCAAACAATTTGCAATTACAAGAATTTAACTAAAATCTTTTCAAAGATTTTAAAGTCTACATTTGCTATTATATATCCAATATAAGGGCACTATACAATAAATTGCAACATACATATATGTAGAAAAATATCCCAACAATATTTTATGCAATATATAATTTTAACACAACTTCCAAATATAAAAAAACTTAAACAGCGCAAAATTTAAATTACACGGTGTTGCCAATATATTATATAATATATCGAGTTGTCAAAAAAAAATCAAAAGTGTTTGAATCAACAACTTGGAAAGTTGTGTCATAACATAGCAAATGTATGGGCTGCTTTAGGAGTATTTCATACAAAATGGGAATTATAGTTCATATTGGTGAAAGATCCGAAATCTAGACCGATCTTATCCACAATGTGAGTCATCGTATCAAATTTCATTAAAATATCTTCGTATTGTGACACGTAGCGTGAGAACAAGTCAACGTCTAACCATGCACCGATTTTAACCATAATCGGTGCAAGGATGAAGCTTATTTAATCAATAAGCTTCATCCTTGGGCCCATATATGTCTCAAATTCCATCACAATAACTTACAATACATACAATTTTATGTGATATCACATTAACCACATTTAACTAGAACAAAATATACACCAATATATTAAAACCATGAACCGCCATTACCATGTTTTTGCTGTTATGTGAAGTCATATAATTTTTTTATATTCTAATACTTATTTTCAAATCATCTAAATGAGAATTTCATAAACACTTAAATTCCGCTTAATTATTAAAAATGTCTTTAGTCTTTTATAAATGTCGAAAACAATACAAAGTAAGCTTTTAGAAAACTTTACTCAAGCTTATATTGTTTACAAATTCCTAATTTAGTAAACCATTTTATTTAGTTTAATGAAACTTTAAAACTGCAGACTTTTAGATGTTTATTTTTGAGTTTTGCAATATATTTATTTATAGTAAGTCTATAAGCGACATCAAGCGCGTGCTTACACTTACATTTCTTTTCACGTTTTACATAATGGAATTGTTTTTTGGTAAACCTTTCCAGTGTTGAGTTGTTTAAGTATCACCCTGGGTATCATATATTGGTTGATTTTTATTTAATGTAAATTTTTCTTCACATTTAAATTTATAACGTTTATTTTTTCATGACATTATTATTTTTTTTGTATCTCTCTAATGTTAAAAGTTGATAAGGTGATGACTTGAGCATCTGGCGTACATAGTTAAAGGTTAATGTAAAATCGAAGATAAATACATACTCGTATTTGTATGAAATTTGTAAGGAAAGAAGACGGTATAATTTTAAGGCTGATATAATAAAAGTTAAAGGTGATTTTAGTACATACTGTAAAGCTTTAAATATTGGTATGAAATGAAATATTTAAATTTTATTTTATCGCTTAATAGTAAGAAAATAGTTATCTACTACGTGTTGGGTAAAATTGCTCGGACTGTACAGATAAGACAATTAAATAAATAACAATTTTAAGAATATGTTTTATTAAGTGTAATAGTCAGAAAATGTATAAAAAGTAATGTATTTTTTTTAATGAAATTTGTTTAAATCTGGGAATAATCTTAACAAATAATTATTTTGCAAAATTAATTTCATCGATAAATTTCAAAGTTATGGTAAACTACGTTCATTTGGGAATCATAATGTGATAATTTGGGGATTATATTATGATAAAAAAAAAATATGTTAATATGATTGTCAAAATTATAAACCCAAACATACTCGTATATATGCTCTTCGAATATGGTCACCCCAACCATGTTTTTCTTAGCGTAAATATTGTTAAATTTTATCGAAAAATTTTGGAATTTCGAGATTGACCTTCCTTACGTATTTGCATTAAGTAAAACAAAAATGTTTTTGCGCAACATTTGAAATGCAAACACAATACATTTTTTGGTCAGGAATAAATTTTTTATGGAATTTATTTCCTTATATCAGATTACATAAAGTTAAATTGTGCTTAACCAAACAGACAAGAATTCTAACATATTTTATTATGTTAAAATGTAAATTTTAGTGATTTTCTGATATATATGTACGTTTATGTACCTACAAAAATATATACAAGCATATTAGGGTGGATCAATTTGGTTTTTTTTAGGTTTTAATTTTAGACCCATACTTTCTTAAGGAAATTTTCCCAGAATTTTGTGTAGATTTCGAATTTGCTATACGCCTGTCATGTTTTTTCACCCGAATTAATTGACGCACCTAACATTAGGGTGGGTCGAATTATAGGGGGTCAAAAATGTACAAAGGCGATTCGCGATTTTTGTTTTATGGGTCATTCCAAGAAACTTTGCGCGAAGAAATCATAGCTCAGAAATAAACTTCGAACCCTCTGATTAAATATTCTAGAATCTAGGGAAAAGAAATTTTATTTCCTTTAGCCAAATGTGAATATGGGTATTTTTCGGATCGAGGAATCCATTTTTGACATTTATTTTTATTTATGAGTGCCACCAGAGGGAGCTTTCGTACATTTTTTTTTGAATCTTATCACCTTTTTTTGGGGAAGATTGTCGAGATTGTTGTGAAAATTGACGAATATTTGACTTTCTATTTTGAAAGTCAAAGCAAAGTTTTTTGGAATGACCCATAGAACAGGAATTGAGATGCGCCTTAGTCGCATACATACTACATACTATAAATAAAAAATGAAATAAATATGACTTATATGTAAAATTTGAACATCCTCATAGCAATCATATTGCCCACAATTTGAGGTGATAAAATACTGAATAGAAGAAAACAAGTAAAACATGTTTTTAAATAAAAACTCATAAAAAGTCTTAAATAAGATAATAAAAGAATTCTTATACATACAAGTTCAAATAAAATGTTTTCATTCTTGTACCAATACTTAACCAATAATCATAAGTTGACATTATGTAATTGAAAATTTGTTAAGAACTTAAAAGAAGCACGCTAAACGACTTATGCATAATGCTGTACGGCATTATAAACTCAACTTTTAAAGCAAATTGTCACAGGCGACTTCCCAACGTATGACCATCGAAATATTGCATTGAACAGCTCTCATCTTAACCAAATATAAAGTTAAAGTATTTATTGCTTTTAACTCCCCCTAAGCAAGAGAATCTACTAGTACAGGAGTCTGGTTTATAAAATAAACTGTAGACAAAATGAAAA
Source organism: Leucophora obtusa (assembly GCA_949987735.1). NCBI lineage: Eukaryota > Metazoa > Arthropoda > Insecta > Diptera > Anthomyiidae > Leucophora > Leucophora obtusa. Next base: position 184,578,772 of record OX465299.1, on the reverse strand, counting down.
CAATATAATACTAAACATTTTGTATCAAAAAATAGCCATAAATTTAGAGTAATATAAAACATAAAAATTTATATTTATGTACATATTTTCTGTTTTATATTCCTTTATAAATGTTGGAAGTATTTCATACTTTGACGCTGTAAATATTACTTTGACCCATTTTATAATGCTTAATGTTGGGTTGGTGTTTTATTTTCATTTAAAAAATAGCTGAAATGATAATTAACTGTAATACTAAGAATGAAGTTTATCCTTACAACAGAAAATTATTCATTTTACTCATGTTTATTATGAAATTCTTTCTTTTTTTATAAGAGCTTTATTATTGACCCAATTTAATGCTTTATTAAACCAGTAAAGTACTTGTATGTGTATTAAGGTTCTTCATAATCGTTTGGAAAAAAGAGGAAGTGGTGTGAAAATCTGTACCAAATTTCAGCGAAATTAAATAACATTTAAAAGTCTCTAAAAATGACAGGTTAGAGGTTAAAAATTTTTGTATGGAAATTTATATACAAACAAAAAATTTAAATCGAATTTGTTATAACTTAACCCTTAAATGCATAGTGTAGCCATTTGGCAACATACCATTTTTTTAATAAAAAAACAACTTGATTCACAAAACTACATTTCTAGGCATTGGGGGCCCCTTCTGTATATGTGACGCGCAAAATAGAAAGGGACCTAAGGGTAAAAAAAGGGTAAAAAAGGGCATGGGGTCGGTCTCATTCGATGCTCAGATGTTGTCCACATCAAAAAAAAAAAATTGATTTTTTTACCCTTAGGTCCCTTTCTCTGTGCGCTGTCACATATAGTATTCTTATATTTTATAAAAAAAAATTCTGCTGGGTTTATCGAAAAACTTCCTTAGTAAAAGTTTAATGATTTTTTACGAGCTTTTATTTTCTGATATTAGGGTTGGACATAAGGGTGTAGAAACTGAAATCTGGTGGGTAAATACTAGAACGGGATACTTGAGGTCAATCGTCCTTAGAGCAAAACATTGCTTTAAAATCCGACAGTAAATGCCAAAGATATAACGAAAAATGTAAAATGGCGACCCCTACGTTCGGCAAAAAAATTTTTTTTGAAACCTCCTTACTAAAATTATTTAGATTGGACGGTGCACGGCGAACTTTTTTTTTTGTGTAAACTTCTAATAGGTGGTAATATTGATAGGCCTTGAGGAGCTGAAAAACTCGAACGTCTTGAAATTTGAATAACCCTAATGTGTATACTTTTTAATGTTTATATATGGCCATGATGAGCAGTGGGCACAATATGTTTAAATTTCTGACAGTAATATTCTATACAAAGTTAAATATTTCATTTAGAAAACATGCTCCCGCTGACAACAGAATTTTTTATCTGCCACTACCAAATTTTTGTTGGAAGATGCCAAAGAAAATTGTGGTAAAATTTCGTTGCTGTTGTTTTGCTTTATATCTGATATTTTATATGTTAAATAACGCACCTAGATGCCAATAAGAAATTCTCATTTAGTTTGTAATTTCAACTAGCAACTATTTGTACACTGACAATATATTTTCCATAACCGATTGAGGTTTATTTAAAAAGTAATAGGTAAAGTTTGTTTTCACTTGAAGAATCAATTAAAATACATTGAAACATATTGTTTATCTTTTTTTTGTCTGTCAATAAAAAACAAACTACTAAAAAATATGTATCGTCTGTAGGAGTTGTTATTTTCAGTCAAATATTCTATTTTTAGATTTCTATTTTTAGAAAAAATAATTTAAATAATTTCGTTGTTTTCTGTTTTAAAACAAAAAATTCAAATATTTTCGGTTTTCTTTTTTGTTAAAATAGTTGGTTTATATACAAAATTATTTCAATTCAAATTACAATAAATTCTTTACTCATATACACAAACATCGTAGATAAAAATATGAACGTGTGTGTTGTGTGTGTAGTGTTTTGAAAATTCAAACAAAAATAAAACTTTCAAATATGAAAAAAAAAACAAACCACAAAATCGTTTTTTTCTAACTTTTTGTCAGTTTAAAATTGAAGATTGTTTTAAAAGACTTTTCAATTATTTTTATTTTTTTTACGGATTGTTTAAACAATGTTTAAAAAAAATGTTAGGAAAATGGTTTGAGTATACTGAAAAATAAGTAGTCCTTTTTTAATTGTGTTTTCAATTAATTTAATATGTATTTTGGGTTGTTTTTAAGGATAAAATATTGAAAGTGTAGAAATTCTACAAACGTCGTCCCCGAGGATTTCCTTAGTCAAGAATAAAATTCCGATAGGGACACGCCTTCAACAGATTATTTTTCTCAATTTTTTAAATAAGTTTTGGGATTTAAAAACATTAAAATTCTTTAACGCAACTAATGTTTATCCCGACAAAAGTAAATTTGAAGCAAAAATTTTGTTATCAAATAATTCCTATCTGAACGGATGTTTTGCTGTGAAAAAAAGTATTTAAAAATACTGCGAATTAGCAAAACAAACATTGTTTTAGTAGGTGTGAGGTTAAGAAGAAGAAGAAACATTTTTTCAAAAGTTATAAACACATTATTAATTTGTAAATCAGACTATATCTAGTTTTTGCCTTTTTTTATGGACAGGCTTCATCAGTGATTTTCCATTAAATTGTATTATTGTTTATATTTTATTGTCAGATTGTCTCTATATGATAATTTTTTCAACAACTTGTCGGCTGTAGGAATCGAACCCATGCACTCTTAAATTACAAACGTAACTATACTAGATTTCGACAGTTTAGCCATCTCACCCACGTAAGACCTTGTTCATAGTGTGGCTTATTCATAGTTTTCTTTCCTATTCAGCTTTTCTGTTATTGGTTTTACTCTCAGAAGTGATCAAACAGACACATACAAACATTCTACTTTAGATTTTTTGTTTATCTCCTTATCTCCTCCCTGTCACCTTTTTCGTAAATTTTGTCACACTGACGTATGGTTTTTACGTTCAAGTGCAGGCAATTTGTATATATTGGAGACGGACTTTTTTCAAACGCGTCATATAGACCAACTGCAATTAGTACTTTAATTAATATGCATTTTTATTAATTCTAATTTAGTAGGTTTGAGGTTAAGAAGAAAAATAAATATATTTACAAAAGTAATAAACACATTATTAATGATGTATTTATTTGTTTATGGAAAGAAAAATTCGGTTAATACCACAAAATTTCGGTTGAAAAAATAAGTTCAAATTGTGTCAGGAACACACTTAACTGCGACAATTTAATTATTCGTTTGGTGCAACCAAATATTTTTGTTGCAATTCGCTTGCTACAATCAATTGGTTTTCTCTGAGTATAACCAGCAAATATGTGTCCTGCATTGCCATATTTTTTAGCGTGTACACTAACAAAGTTTTCATTGTTAATCCATTTTCAAAAACTTAAAAAATTTTACATGTTTTCCTAACCACTGTTCGTCACAAAAGCAACCATCATATTTGTTCGGTAGTATTATTTTTCACGTCTGTCATAGTGTTGATAAGAAAAACTTTGTATCTACAATACTGCCACCATTATCCTTCATCCTATGACACAGATAAAGTAACATCAAAAATTCCATATACTCCTGTATAGGATCTACAATTTTATTATGTACGTATGTGTCAAATTTTGTAAACATTGCCCACAATTCCGTATAAAGCAGACTTTGTGGAAATTTTCGAAAAAAAACATAACAAAACAACAAAATGAACAAAAAAGTTTCCTACATGTGTATAGTGCAATTTTAATCCATCGTTAACATGAGCATATTCTGCATTTATTTTAAAGTACCTGCAATGTACTGGGATTTATTTAAAATTCCATTGTGTTGGCGGAAAAATTTAAAATCGACCGTGTTGGTCGACTGGTTAAAATAGACAAATTTGTTAATTTATATCAATAATTTTTCTTATTGTCAGTCGTTGTCCATTATAGAAACAACACACTGTACCTATAATCGATTTTTTTTAAATGGATTTTTGTATAGCAAAAAAAAAAAAAAAATAAACCTTTTGTTAATCTAAGGTTTTTCCATTGTTCACTTTTTTGTTTTAGTTTACTGTGTATTGTGGTGCTTTTGCTGTGCTTTTCAATATTTAAACTTTAAAGTTTTGAATTTTAGCATGTTGATGTCTAGGGAAATTGTGTGTGTTTTTTAAACAAAAATTATATAGGGGTTTGGTTTTGAAAAAAGTTTTGGTATCTTATTATAAATAAATGCATGAAACTGTGTTTAATATGTAAATAATTGGAAACATTTTTATAATTAAAAAAACATTAAACTAAAATATATTTTTAAATAGAACCAATAACAATTTCGTTGAATTCATTCTACTTTCTAAAATCACTATTCTTTTTTAATCCTTAGAATTATATTATAGCATGAATTTTTTTGTCATTATTTATTTTTATTGTTTTAATTAAAGTGTTTTTGTTTTTCCTCCACACCCCAATTCCGCACTAATGGTGTGTATTTAAACACCCAGAAAACAGATTCGGTGCTGACAACCCCATTTGTTGCCAATCGAATGGTTCAGTTGCATCAAATGAATTTTTCGGTTGTGGCTACCGAATTATTCTTGATACAACTGAAATTCTGTTGCCATAGTCAAATTATTCCTGTTTCAATTGTTTTTCTGTTGCCACAACTGAAAAATTCGGCTACCAAAACCGAACCATGCGATTGGCTACAAATGCGGTTATCAGAACTGAATCTGTTTTCTGGGTGAACAATAAATGACCAATATAACAGACAGCATTAGATAAAATAAACGCCTTTTTGTTTATAAAAATTTCCGCATATAAAACCTCTGTTCTTCGTGCCTTTAATTCTAAATAGTTATGGATTATATTATTGCTGGTGCTTAAATTATTTGTTTAGCTTCACCATCACCCTACAAATAGCTAGATAAGCTCTATCTATCACAATATCAAAAGCGCAAAAAAGAAATATGTTCCGGCAAACAAACAAATTATGGTCCCACATCAATTTCATGACTACATATTTTGTTTATGTATGTGGGAGTATGATTTTTAGTGTATGCGTATTCTAATGAAATATGTTTATATATGAGGCCTTCCATATCAGCTGTCTAGTTGACAAAAATGTATATCATATCAATGTCAAAATTATCCCATATGACACAAACGGAAAATTAAACAACCTTTTAAATTTTTCCGAAAAGTGATGAAAAAAATATATTATTTATTTCAAATTTATTTTTAAATGTGCTAAAATCTAAAAACTTATTTAACAAATTGTGAAAAATAATCTAATTTTAATAAATTGTGTCCCTATCCGGATTTCATTCTTGCCTAAGAAAGTCATGTGGGGACGATTCATAGTGTCGTCAGTTCATATAATGAGTGGCTAGAAATAGAAATGGAAAAAATAAAAATAAATAAAAAGTCGATTAATTTAATACACTGATTGGCTCTTATTCTAACTGCTTATAGGACTAATATTTGTATTTTTATAACCCCTGAAGCTTTTTGAGTGGATAAAGCAACATGCGATCTTTTTTCGGAAATAAAGAAAAATTTGGCCAATTTTATATAAATTGAGTTACCTAACACACTAAATATTAAGAACTACACTAAAAGTTCTATAAGTGTCACATACCCCTATTAAATTTTTTTTAAAAACCATGACTCTTATAGAATTTTCAGACAATTAAAGCATACTAGGAATCAATTTATTTTTTTTTTTTATTTATTTAATCTTAACAAATTAAGGAATAAATATCAGAAAGCAACGTCTTTCAAAATAACCTTCGTTCTTGGGCCGACATAGGTCGGTGTACAACATTTCATTAAAATATCTTAATATTTGCGACCTGTAGAGGGCGCACAAGAATGCATGGAGAGACAGACAGACAGTTTAATCGAAATAAAAAGTGATACTGAGTCGATCGGTATTTCAACTCTTTTACCTTCCTTTTTCTACTTTTTTCGCAAATTAGAAAAAGTTGTTCCATTCTTTATTTGTATCATAAAGGCCAATAAATGCTGTTAGTTTGACAGTGATAAAACATAATGTTTCCCATAGCGGTGCTGTCGTCATGAAATAACTCATATGGGTTTGTGTATATGGGAATTTATTGCCGCTAAAAGTGATGTTATTTTTTGAAAGTATTTATCTTATACAATTTGTATTTTGTTAACAAAATATGCGGCAAAATGAATTTTATTTTTGCAATATTGAAACAGCAGTATTCACTTAATTTTGTTGCTTATCAACACGTTAGTCAAAGCATTTATAATAGTTGTAAGGGCAATACGAGTACACGTACATTAGAGCATTCCCATGAAGTATGTGGAATTTGCAAAAGTGTTATTTATTTCCATTAAATTGGGCGTAAAAAATAATATCCCCGCAAAAATTGGTCATCTCGTGTTAAAACACGCCAGTCAGCCGTGGCTTTTGTCCCTAAAAATGGACTAAAATTAATTCAAAGCTTCTTTGCGCTATAACTCTTAAAGTAAATGTTTTACAAAAAAACACTATATAAGCATATCTACAGGGAATATTGTGACTAGAATTTTTCTCATACACATTTTTGACGTATCGATGACGCGTCATGGTGATTTAAGTGGTTAAGTCAAAATTTGTGTTTAACCATATAAATCACTTTGATTTTAACCACATAAATCACCATGACGCGTCATCTATACATCAAAAATCTGTATGAGAAAAATGCTAGCCACATTATTCCCTGTAGATATGCTTATATAGTATTTTTCAGTAACACCTTTATTTTAGGAGTTATGCGCAAATAAACTTTGAACTAATTTTAGTCCATTTTCTGGGCTAAAAGCCGCGGGTGACTGGCCTGTTTTAATCCCAGAAGATCAATTTTTGCGGGGATATTATTTTTTACGCCCAGTCTACCAGAAAGTGCATGGGGATGTTAAAAATATCACTTTTGCACATATGGGTGCTCTATTGAGCGCCAATCTGAATAAGCACGAAATTAACTCTTAAACATATTTTAAGTTTTGACTTATTTCTGGCATTGACCTCAATTTTAAACTTTCATGTCTTTAGAGACTTATAGTAGAATTTTATAAGAAATATTTTGGCGGAACATTTTAACCCTCTAACTCTTCAACTTACGGGTAGTTTGTGGCCGTTTTGAAAAGCGCGAAAAAGTCCCTTTAATTGAGGAGCTAGAGGGTTAAAATGTTCCACAAAAATATTTGTCATGAAATTCTGCTATAAATCTTTGAAGACATCGAAGTTGAAAATTTAAGTTCAATGCCAGAAATAAGTCAAAACTTAAAATGTGTTTAAGGGTAAATTTGTACTTACACAGAATTGGCGCTCAAATGCCCACAAACTTGGATTTTAGGAGCACACCATGTGAATCTTCAATTTCATGTAAAACACTATGAGGATCATTTCTGTGGAACATTTTAACACTCTAACTCTTCAGTTTACGGGACTTTCTATCCCTTTTGAAAACGGGGCCAAAAAAGTCCCTTTAATTGAAGAGTTAGAGGGCTAAATAGTTCCACAAAAACGTAAGTTCGGTGAACAAGTGCTATACCCAAAATGGAAGATTCACATGGTTTCCTAGTGCACATATGAAAAAAATCTATAACTCAGAATCAGTTTTTGGGCTTTCTGTCATGGAATGGACGAATTATTAAAAAAAAACTTATTTGCTTTTAATCTATGCTAAATTTCCTATTATATTATTAAGAGTATACATATTTGCAGATCTACAAAATTAAATGAGATAAATTCGAAGTTTAGTTTCGACACAAATTTTGATGTTTACTGCTTAAAACACCACTAACGGTCATGAGAGGGTTAAAAGTTTGTATAAAGAAAATGTTTGCCTTTTCATTGTGTAAACAACAGCTATGTAACTTAATCACCAGAAACTTCTAGTTTAAGAGTTATAGGTTGATAAATCCATGAACTTGTTTTTTGGGGTAATTTTGAGGACATAAATGTAAACGGCCTGGCCGGTTTACATTGTAGAAACCCAATTTTTGCACATATCTTATTTTTACTCTCAACCTGTCTGAAAATCAGCGGGGAGCTAGAAAAATAATACTTTTGCACATATGGGTGATCTAACGTACATGCAGTATACATAGTTGAATGAATATCCAAATTCCTGTAAAAACGTACAAAACTAACTATTTGGAATTTTAGTTATTAAGTATGTGCTCAATTTTATAGTATTCAATGAAAACACAGCTCTACAAAATAAGACAATATTTATAAGTCGCACAACTTTGCAGTGGATTTAGAATAACTACACTTTCAGAACAATTCCGTTGTGACAACCGAATTTTTTCCAACCGAATTGGCTCGGTTGCTGCAACCTCGTAATTCGGTTGCCTCAACCGAATTCAGTTGTGGCTACCAATAATTCGGTTGTTGAAATCTAATTCGGTTGGCAAAAAATTCCGTTGCCACAACGGAATTGTTCTGAGAGTGTAGGGGGTGCCGATTTTGAATCTGCAGCCAGTTTATTCAATTTTGCTCTAGATTTTACACAGTTTGTGCCAGTACTTTTCACAACTGTTAAAGTACTTTGCCATCGCTTTCCCGTTTCTATTTTTCTGACTGGGTATTTGTATGATAGATTAGTATAACTAATTAGATCAGAAAGATAATATCGTATTATTCAAATACCACACAGCATTAATTTTTCGGATCAACAATGTTTTATTTGTACCATTAGTATTTGCAACCATTTTCTCCACCACTTAAAGGTGGTCTACAATGCAACGGATTTAAAAAAAATTATAGTTAATTATTACAAAAACCTTTTCCTAAGATTTGTGTATAAAATATTTTTAAATTACCAGTTTTTATATAATGTTTTATAACACCTTTATATCTTAACAAAAAATTTTTTTCTCTAATGTTTTTAACATTTTTATTCTTATTATATATTTTATTTTGATTTTTTTTTTAATATGAACTGTATTCATCATAACTACTTCTATAATTTAGTGCTGTCATATAAGAAAAAATCTTTGCACTGAATATTAAGAAATAAATAAAATAAATAAATAAAATAGGGCAAAAAAGGAGAATACTGACAAAGCACTGATTTTATACACAAAAAAACATGATTTGTTAGTCGTTTGTAAAAAATTCCCTTACTCTATCATTTGTATTTTTCTGCCTGTGTATTAGGTTGTCCCGAATTTCGAAAATTTTCGAATTCCGAGTGGTGTAATAGCGCTAAAATTATGCGTGTTATTAAGTTTTTTATGGAACAAATACAAAAATTTTTTTGTTTCGAATTTTTAGACAAAATAAGCTACAAGTGTTAATCGTATTATGGAAAAAATATTTTTAAAAAATCCATAGAGTAATTTTGGTCAACCAAATCATCATTTAGTTTGAAACAAGTAATTTTTATTTTTTTTTTTAGAAATATATATAAAACTATGATTTTTTTAATAAAATTAAGTGGCTATTTATTAAATGAAGTTTTGAATATATCTAGACAAAAATAAAAACTTGTTTAAAACTAAATGATGATGATGTGGATCAAAATTCCTCTATGCAATTTTTAAAATTTTTTTTTCCATAATATCAAACGTTTCAGCTCGACGTTTTCCAAAAATTTGGGAATAAAATTAAAAAAAATAAAAAATCCATTACAAAGGTCAACTTTAAATGGGGGTAGCGAACTATAAGTACCCTCCAAAATTAGTTTTTTGTATTTTTCCCACAATGTAAGATTGCTAATTTCGGGACACCCTACTGGATATAGTACTAATTAAATACAGATATGGGTCTATGGTATTTGTTTAGCAACTCAACGATTATTTTTGACTTCAAATGTGGTTGAATCTTCCATTAATTTTATTTTGTCCTTTCTACAGGCATCTTTTCTATGTCAATGTTTAACATTATGGTTAATTAATCATTAGGTTTTTCTTTTCAGGGTTACGGTGAAATAGAAAAAAGAAGTTGTTGGTGTTGATGTTTGTGTTTTTTTTAAGGCAAAAAACTTTTCTATTACTTTTGTTTGTTGTGAAACGAAAGTTTAGTTCATACAACATAAACAACAGCAAAACTATACATATGTTAACAGTGATGATGTATATAATAGTTAATCATAATGTGGGGTTAATTGGGCGTGTACACACATATTCGATTAACTGTTGACTATATATTGCAAGTTATCGCAATAAACGAATAACTGCCGTTAATTTGATTTTTTTACTTTCCTCGTTCTTTTGTTCAAAACTATGCTAAAATTGAAGGTATACTGGAAATATCTATCTATTCTATACACAAAAAAAAATATGATTGAACAGGATTTTGGATACAAAATTAGCATTGCATGATTTGAATGATGTGTTATAAGTAGGCAGAAATTTTAATTTCATTACACTGTAAGTACGACAACTTAATTGGTTATCATAGATTTTGTTAGCTAGTTATAGACCGGCCCCATAGATTTTACACATTTTTAACTTAAAATTTACTAATTTCTTTGGATTGTAAGTCAAAAATGATAAGATATTTTTTTTAAACTTAAAACGTATACTTTAAAGGAGAAGCTTATAGGCATTAAACTAAAGTATAAATTATATTATTTAATCAACACAATATAAATTAAAGCACGGTTAAACATTCCACCATCGTTATTACCAACATACAGTGTTGAGCAAATCAAAGGCAATAAAATGCAAATAAAATAGTAAATAAAAATATTCATTATTCCATATCGTTAAAAAAAAACGTCTTTAAAAAGTTCATAGATTTACAAAATGTTTATCAATTTTAAGTGCCGTCCACTAGTTTTGGAGAGTGTGGCATTGAAGTTTGAAAAGTATTATAACCATCTCCTTTTCTAAAATACATATTTATATTGGAAAATGTTAATGTGATTTGAAGAATATGTATGGACAATATGAAGCCTATTAAATTATGTTTCAAACGATGCGACGTCTTTGGTTTTCTTCTAATAGCAAGGGTTTTTAAAAATCTTTCAAATATTTCACACAGTACAAATTTCTTTATTGACATCTTTCTATTTTAAGCATTTAGAATAACCTATTTAGATTTCTTTTGGAATCACCAATTTTTTAAAATTTAGCAAGTTATTGGTAACAAAAAAGGGTATATTTACATATATAAGATATTGTAATCCCAGACGACCAATTTGCTTTTCTTGGTTTCTTTTTAATTTTTTTATAATATTTTTGTGATTTAAATTACTATTTCAAGATATTTTGCCCATAAAAAATTATTTTTTCTATTAACTTTTAATTTCTTTTCAATAATGTTTTTTAAGTTTTCCTATTGTGCTAATTTCTTGCTTTTTTGCAATATAAATTTGCTTTAATACATCGAAATTTGCTCAATTTTGTAACCCCTGATCTAAAGTCGAAATTTTTGGATTTTGTTGCTATTAATATGTGCAATACTGTATGTATTTATACAAATACATATTTTAATGTTGCTGTTAAAATTTCATGCATAATTTATGGCGCATTTTATTTAATTTAATTCCGAAAAAATCACTAAATTACAATGTTTAATTTGTCAATATTATAATATCGATTTATTTTAACATTTGCTACTCCATACAAATTAATTCATAATAATGATTGATTAAGTACACATTCGATGATACAAATTAACCCGCTAGTGCTCTTTTTTCCGATAGCGATAATATCTAATATTTATTATAAATGAAAAATTTATTTATTCTTGTTCGAGGACAATTTTTTTCCTTATTATGAAATAACATAATAGTACTTATTTTCAAGAACTGTGCCATTTTTCTCCATCGGTATACTTCACAAAGTTTTTGCTTTCAAAATATTCTACAGCTTCAGGATTAAAAAAAATTTTTCTTTTCGGGGATTTCCCAGTTCCCTATTATCAGTTATCTTTAGCAAGTGAGCATTGTTGCAATTATACAACATCAAAATTTCATATTAATCATGATTTTCTACACAAACTAGAGAAAGCAAAATGTCTGTAAAGTATTTGCTTGGAAAATGTCCTGATGGATGGAGAAAAATGGCAGAGTTTTTGCAGAAGTACTTATTATGCTATTTCATAATAAGGCAATAATTGGCCTCGAACAAGAATAAATAAATTTTTCATTGTAGAATTAAAGCTGGAAAAACCTATTTTGATGTTTAAAAACAAAAATAAAAATTGGACGTATTACTATGGGAGAAATATGAAAATTTTTATTTTTCGTTTTATTCAGGTGAAGCGGGGTTAAATATTGACTAATTTGGCGTTTGTTTGATTTTAACTGTATTATTTATTATATTTTAAAGAAATTAAGGAATGTGCGGAGTTTACAAAATAAAAATATTTGAAAAAATTCAGAACTAGTTCGAAGTGCCAACTCAATTTAACTAAAAATCAATAATAAAAAAATTGTGGTTTATTTCTTAAAAATTTCACATGTTTTACTATCGATTCAAAAAGTTTCAGCGGGATATTCGGATTCGTGATGGCGAAAATATGCATTTAATTTAGTGCATCGCAAACATACAGTAAAAATTAAAATTTTTGTTCTACATATTAGGGACAACAGAACGTATGATGAATACAATATTAATTATACGTAGTGTGGTCCTATCTTATTATGTATAGAACAAATGATAATACAAAAGGGACAAATTTTTTTATTAACACACCCCAATAATACAAATAGGCCAGCTCTTGCAGGGCTTCCAATTGATCCATTTCTATAAAACAGGGTGACATTTAGATTTAAAATTTTTTTTAACAATACAAATTAACACACTCCGTTAATGAATTGGAAATCAGTGCAAATCGGAACGATATGGAAGGGAACGGGAAACAAGGGAAATTGTAACACTTGCCGCAGGGAATAAAATGAAATGAAACGGAGAACAAAATTTTTACTATCTGAGTGTATTAGTTTATATTATCCTATAAATGGAAGAAATGGGTCACCCTGTGGCTGTTTCATAAAAGTTGATTTCTGGGAATTGCACTCGAACCCACCTAGGGTACTCAATTAATCGGCTTTTTATTTTAATCGAATTATCGTGGAAATAATTATTCGGGTTTTTTTCTTAACCGGTTAATCGAACAAAATTTTAAAATTAATCGATTAATTGAACAAAATTTCTGTAAAATAATATGCATACGCTTGTTGTATTTCTAATAATTTTATTTAAAAAATGGACCTAAACTAAATTCTGTAACTCATCTGAAATTCATAAAAATAAAAAGTGTAATAATTTAGATCATATTTTGTCAATATTTTTATTTTTTCTGTCCCCTCTGTCATATATTCGAATTTTATCCAAATGGGACAACTACACCGCAATGAGTTAAAGAAGAATATAAGACCCGGTATATTAATTTGTATCCCTTTCGTAAGCATTGAATACATAAAAAACATAAATGTAAGGAGGAATTCTGTTGAGAAATGATTTTCTTTCTACGTTTACATACCTCCATCCCTTCATTTTATTTATTTTTTTTTATTTTATTTTATTTTATTAATTCAGAGTGCTCACTAAACAAGCTTTATTAGATTGAGCATTAGTTATAATTAATAATTCTAATAATTATTTATTACAATAATTATTAATGCTTTCGTTTAATATCAACATTTAAAAAAGTCGTAAAAAATACTTAAAATTTACTATACATAAATACAAGTAGATATCACTACTTTACTAGAGCAGTGACAACAACAGAGTATTAATCTGGAAGATGACAAAGCAAACTGTGATAATTTTATGTTGTTTTTGTGTTTTCTTTGGGATTTAAGATGTCTGTTAATGCTCCTACTTAAAAACATTAAATTCTCATTGAGTTAAAGCTAACAAATATTGCTAAAAATTCTAAAAGGTCGTCCCTTGAATATTTTTTTAGGCCAGAATGAAATTCGGATAGGTAGAAAGAAGCCTACAGCAAATTATTTATCACAATTTTTTAAATAAGTTTCCAGATTTTAGCATATTTACTTTAATTTAAAATTTTTTATGTATTTCATATACATTTTTGTAATAATCTACCAATTTCCATTAATCGATTAATCGCATGAAATTATTCGATTTATTTGTTATTCGAAATTTGGACATTTTAAATTATTTTTTAGGAAAATTGTTCGTTAAATCGAATAACGATTAATCGATTGAATACCCTGAACCCACCTCATATGAATAATGGGATCGTTAACTTTAATCGAAATTTGCAAAACTTTTGTCCGTTTTGCTATATCTCGCCTAGTTTTCGAAATACAGGCCATTTTTTTTTTCTTATAAAGAGAAGCAACACTTAGGAAATTCTTCCCATTAATTAACGTGTTGCTTCCTTTGGAAAGGAGCCCATATCTCGAAAACTAAGCTAGATATAGCAAAGCGGTTGGAATATTAACACACTCCGATAATACAAATAGGCTAGGTCCGGGAGATATCCCGAGGGATACATTTTTTTAAAACAGCCAATGTAAAGCTATCTAACCATCGCCTTTTTTTTTTGGAAATAAATGCTTTTTCTGCTCAGTTGTAATTAGATTTTAAGGCACTATTGCGATTTCCTTAGCATTAGTAGAACAAATTCTAGTACCAGAAAGTTTCAGTAGCATTAAATGGTAACGAAATTTTTTTGGCATAAGCATTAGTCAACTAATGTTAATGAAATTTCAATGCAAATAAAAAAATCCTAAGTATGATATATTCATACACCCAGAAAACAAATTCAGTTCTGATAACCGTATTTGTAGCCAATCGCATGGTTCGGTTATGGTAGCCGAATTTTTCAGTTGTGGCGACAGAAACCAATTGAGACAGGACTAATTTGACTGTGGCAACGGAATTTCAGTTATATCAAGAATAATTCGGGAGCCGCAACCGAAAAATTCATTTGATGCAACTGAACCATTCGATTGGCAACAAATGGGGTTGTCAGCACCGAATCTGTTTTCTGGGTGTAGCAATTTCCACTTAAAAATTCTTACGGATTTTAATTCAGTAGGATATGGATAAAAAACCTATATGACCTATATGCAACAATATATGCAACGTATTATTATATATGGTTTCATATATTTCCGTATATGAACTTTAATTTTGAGTGCATTTTCCGATATATGCTCCCTTATATGTCAGGTATATTCATATATAATTCATCATTCATATATATAAAAGCAAATATGATCATTTTCATTGTTCAAAAAAAGTTTGAAGACAAGAAAAATAGCTAATTATTTTTTCTATCCTTATTAGACAATTACTTTAATAAAAAATTTTGGATCAGCCAACAACTACTTAAGATCTTAAAACTGCTTTTTGGCAGCCTTGGGCATTAGATGTTTAATGTTTATCAAAAAATAAATTTATGAATTAAATTAATAAAATTTGTTTAATTGTATAATCACTGCACTCAAAAGTAAAGCAAAATTTAATTATAACATCTGTTTTGTTGGTTTTAATTTAAAGCATAAAGCACCGTAAGTTGTTTTTCACATGGAAAAATTTCACTTGAGTTTTAAAGGCTTCAAACTGAACAAAAATTGACAATTTTTTTAATTTTATAACAAAGACACAATCACAATATATACAAAATGCCACTTTTTCACCCGAAAAATAATAGTCTTGTATATTAATTTTTCGGCAATACAAACTTTACACACTTTTCATGTGAAACTGATTATCGTAAAAAATATTTTTTTTTTGTATGGGGTATAAGAGTTTTTTTCACGTGGAATCGAAACAACTTATGGTGCTTTAGCAGATAACAACTTAAGTGTATTAAAATATTTAAAATTAAATTCAATTTTTTTACTTTAATATACTTATCCATCCATTAAATTTCATATCCCCAATACTGGGAAATAGTAGATGTTGGTGGACAGCGACATTCAACGTATAAGTTCATCTTTTTTTAAATAATACTATTCGACAGTTTTGTGTTTTTCTTTTGTTATAGAATGAAAACTCATTCATTAACTTATTAAAGACACGTAATAGATCCGCTAGAAATTTTTAACCAAACTTTGCAGATATAAGAAGATTTTTTACACAATATTTTAACCCTATACTCCCCTAAAGCGATCTTTTTAAAGTTTAAAATATTTTGCTAATATATTCGTCAGAAAATTTCGATAAGATTACGAAAAATTCATTAGGGGATGTTTAACCGTGAGAATGGCAAAGTGTATTTTATCACTTGTAGACTACTATAAAATGTATAACACTGCAATCCGGGCATGCAGGATTTCTCTGTCAAATGTATGTTGTATTCTAGTATAGTAAAACTGCCAAAAAGTTTGACGATGTCAAGTTATATGGCTGTCAAGTTATATTGCATGAAATACTACTCAAAAATATTCTGGTATGGGTATTCTGACCTTAATTCTGGATTCAAATGTTTACAATGTTTTCAGTGAATGCGAATTTTTGAAAATCAAAATAATAAGTCAAATCTTCCGTAGTAACAATACCAAAATTCTAATTCTGAATATATAATTTATATTAGTGAAAAGTAAAATACTAGGGTAAGTTCTGTGTGCTTTGTATTTCTAGATTTATTTTTCAGCTATTATCATGGTACGAAATTTACAAGAAAAACCTTCTTCAGTATTCCTTTAAATAAATTGTACATGGAATTCGAAAAATTCGTGGATTTCTTTTTTATTTTATTCTTTATTTAATTATGTATGAAAATTAAATTGTTATGTATGAATACTTCAGTTATTTTCTTTTATTTACCACAACTGGAAGTCAAAGAATTGTCTTTAAAATTAATTAAAATTCATGTTTTTATGTAAAAGGAATGTGTCTTTTTTATATATCAGCAAGTGAACAGTTTAATATGCAATATGTAGACAGAACAATATCCAGAAAATGGAAAGATAATAAATATTTCAGAGGGTGCATCAATAAATTGATAACTTTTTGAATGAAAGACAGTTATTTTAGAAAAAAAAAATTTTAACAGAGAAATTTTTCTTAAAGTTTTTTTATCTTTTTAAATAATATGATTTCTCAAGGTCCACAAAATAAGCATTTGTCTCATTAATGATTTCATCGTTGGAGCTTAATAAATATTTTTCCACTGATCAATTTCTTTACGTTTCAAAATAGAAAATAATCACTGGGAATTAGATTTGTTAATCCAGTGGCTAAAGCTGCTTATCCGTATTGCTGATAAACCAAAGTAAAGGCTTCTTTGAAATTGTTACACGATTTTGTTTAGCCGAAATCACAGAGCAGACTCCAATAATCTCGGAATATTTTACTCCCCGATCCTCCAACACCATATCGTAATTTTTTTTCGATATTTTTTTAAAGGAAGTAGCCTCAAGTAGCTACAACGAAATTTTGAATAACATTTTTATACCCTACACCACTATGTGGTCATTATACCCTACACCACTATGTGGTCAGGGTTTTATAAGTTTGTGCTGATGTTTGTAACACCATAAAATATTGGTCCTAGACCCACCTTATAGTATACCGATTGGCTCAGAATTTTTTTTTATTTCGATTTAACGATGTCCGTCTGTCCGTCCGTCCGTCTGTCTGCCTGTCCATGCATTCTTGTGCGCACTCTACAGGTCGCAAATATTCAGATATTTTGATGAAACTTGGTACACCGACTTTTGTCGGCCCTATTGATTTTGGTTAAAATCGGTCCATGTTTAGACCTAGTGCCCATATAAGGGTCCTACCAAAATTATACTCTTTATACGCTGCAGGTCGCAAATATTAAGATATTTTGATGAAATTTGGTACACAGACCTATGTTGGCCCAGTAACGCAGCCTATTGATTTTGGTGAACATCGCTCCATGTTTAGACCTAGTGCCCATATAAGGGTCCTACCAAAATTATACTGTTTATACGCTGCAGGTCGCAAATATTAAGATATTTTGATGAAATTTGGTACACCGACCTATGTCAGCCCAAGGATGAAGCCTATTGATTTTGGTTAACACCGGTCCATGTTTAGACCTAGTGCCCATATAAGGGTCCCCCCAAAATTGGCTTGGTTACAAACTGCAGGTCGCAAATATTAAGATATTTTTATGTAATTTGTTTCGCTGACTCACATTATAGAAAATTTTGACACAAGCCCCATTTTAACCCATTCGAATTTCGGATCCAAACATTAGTTTGCTTTTAACCAGACTGGTGTAGGGTATTGTATAGTCGGCGTGCCCGTCTTTAACCTTTTTACTCGTTAATTATGAAATTGCTGCAACACCATCTGTACCTATTAAACTTTTCGTTGGTTTCAGTGATTTTTTTGTCGCTAACGTTTTTTGAGCCCTCGAAATTTACTTTTTACTTGTGCAAAAATTTACAAGGATATATATTTGAATAGCTGCCAAACTCAAATGAACTGATGGAGTTTCCTAAATATTTGACAGTAGTATACTAACAGATGATAGTTGACGGCAGCTGTATTAATTTTGAACTAACTACTGGTGAAGTTCAAAAAGACATAGATTTATTAATCCGCCCTCGTAAATAAATATTTGCATATCCAAGTTACTATAGAATGTAACCATAGCACAGCTTATATGGAATATAAAAAGGAAATGTAAAGAATCGAAAATAAATAATACTGCGTGACGCAAAAAAAAGGCAAAAGGACTGACGATTGCTTTAACATAGTATTTCTGGCAAACTGATTTAAAGGGTAAACTCCGTTTTTTAACTTAAGTCAATATATTTTAATGTGGTTAGCTAGATTGTATCAGAGTGCCCAAAATATATAGGGTCAATGGTCGGCAAATTTGTTTTAGATTTTAGGTGCCTAATTTTGGAAATCGATCAATAATCGGTTATCGGCTATAAATTTCTCAATTACATATTATTATCCAAAACAATGCGAGGTAGCCCAGACAAAAATAAGTTCCACACAATATTAAACACCACTGAAAATAATTATTTAGTTAGCTAAGAAATGTATTTCTATGTAATTTAACTGTTTATCTACTGATTTAATTTTTAAGTAACTATTGAACCTTTACTGTAAATATATTGCGAGTGTATGAGTGTGCGTTAAATGTCTATATGTTGGTGTCGTTGTCGTTCTATTGCTTTTTTTTAACGTAGAAAAAAATTCATGCTTAAAAAAGTGAATGTTCTATTTTTTGCACGATACTATCAGTTATATTAAATAAATTATACGATACGTATAAGTAATATTAATTGATTATTACGTATACGCAGTGTGGTCTTTTATTAAACAATTTCTTTATTAGTTAACTTCAAATGTATAGGGGAAAATGAGGAAAAAAATTTATAAAAATTTTGGCGGTTTGTTGCATATTTTTTTTTTCAGAAGCATAATTCTTCTTTATAATCTTTTTTAAATACTTTTGATATTGTAACGCCGTTATTAACAGTTACAAGGACAGTCTGATTGTGGGTTGCCTCGGATTTATATGAAATTTGGATAAGTGATCGAGTTAACAAAATTATAAAAAAATTCAAACTGATATCTAGAGAATACAAATAAGTATAAAAATTGTTTGAAATTTTCTTTGTGTGAAAAGTTTTTAATATTTTTAGTACACCATTTCATAGGCCTTCAAAACACCTCCAATTTGAAAAAGCTTTCCTAAAGTTTTGCTAAAGTAGGAAATTTTTTTTTTACAATTTCTTAAATTAGATTAAAGTCTAAAGTCCTACTAAATTCAGACTATAACACTGAACCTAAAATTCGAAATACATATTATATTTAAAAAGAATATCAACCATTTCTTTTTATCTAGTTAAAAACAAAATACTATTATCATAACAATTTATTTGTTCATTAAAAATTTGTGACAATATAGAATTTAATGCATCAATATTATTTTATTTTCTTTTTTATTTTGTGACTGTTAAATAAAAATTTTAACACATTTTGCATCAGCTTCCTTGACTACCTCCAACACGACAACACCAATAACATTACCACCATGATCAAGATGAAATATTTTATTGATTTTTTGTTGTTAAACTTCACTTTTATACTCGTATGTAACAGTTGATATCGTAAAGTGTTTACATTTTATTGATATGACATTGTATACCAACACCATCAAAACTTCAATACACTCACAAACCACTACCATAACTAAAATTTTTCGAAATACACACACATGTGCACTAGTGTTATGACTTTTTGATTTTTTTTGCAAATATCAAATTTTACATGCCATAGCCAAAAAGGCCATACAAAAATATTAAGAAACGCAATCTTACTTTTTCGCTGCTGTCAAAAAAGTTCCCGCACCAATAGTGTTGAAATTTTGTCTATATTGTTTTAGTTTAATTAAAATATTCCTCCGAAGTTTTAAACAAATGAAATTCAAACGATGCGTATTACGGTAAATATTACGAAACCTTTTTGGAGGGACTTTTGGATACATTTTTTGTCGTTTACAATAATTCTTGTAATAATTCGTTATGTAAATTATGCAAAATCCCCGAGCAAAAATTTTTTTAGAAATTGCATTTGGTGCGGAAGGTTTTTTTGACAAAATGACCCGCAAACACGATTTATATTATTAATTTAGTATTGCCTATTACGTGGTGAGAGGTAAAATTTTTGTTCAAAATGAGCCATAACCCTAATGTGCACACTTTTAAACAATATATGATTGTCTGTTTACCTGGTGTTATACATAATGTATTTATAAGTGTAGTAGGTTGGTATTTTCCAGTGAATGTGTTTGGTTATTTATATAGTTGTTGTATTTATATATGTCAGTATGAATTTTTATAGAATTGAATTATCTTGTTGTTGCTTGACATATGACCTCAAAGTTTATAAATTTATTTTATTTTGACAGGGAGCTAAATGGTAAAAAAACCGATGAATAACAGGAACGGCGCGAATAAAAGAATGTTGGCATTAATGTGCATGAATTAAATGGGGTTTAAAATCTAGTTTTGAAAAAAAGATGTCATAGCGATAGAACTCCAAGATTTTCTAATAAAGTAGGTACCCTCAGTGTCACCCACCTATTGCGCTGAAGTTTGCAGATGTGCTAGAGGAGGTAAAATAAACAAATATATCACTTTTTAGTGGCCCAATCTCACAATAAGGGGCAGAAAAATAACCTTTTTTAGTATATCCAATATTAGCTAGAAGAAAATTAGATATAACCAAAGGTAATTCAGATGCCAATCGTAAAGTGAATAGATCAGTTAAAAAAAATCCATAAACAAAAAAATTCCATATATTTTGATACAATTTTTTACCTTCATACTGAGAATCTGAGAATTTTCCCATAAGAATTTTTTTTAGAATTTAGTAATTTTCATTAATAAAAAACTTTTAAAATCAAAGTACTTTTCAAATAGAATATTCCTTAATATCTGAGAATTTTTACAGTAAAAAAAATTCCTCAATATCTAATGACACATTCTTGTATTCTAGGGACATTTTCTTATAGATAATACTTTGAATAGGAAGTATTCTCAGAATTTTTCTGCAAAAAGAAATTCCCTAGAATTAAAAGTTTTCTATTAGAAAATTTCACATAATCTGAGAATTTTTTCATAATAATAGTTCCTCGAATCTAAAATTATTTTAAAACAAAAATTTATAAAATCTGAAAATTTTCCCATAAGGACATTTTTCTTTCTTCAGAATTTTGGAATTTTTCTTAACGAAAAATTTAAGGTACTTTCCTACTACACCCAGAAAACAAATTCGTGATTACAACCGAATTTATTGTTGTTGTTGACTACAGAATTTTTCGGTTGTAACTACCGAAATATTGTTGAGGCAATAGAAATTCTGCTGCCATTACAAAATGACTATTTACTCTACTGATATTCAGTTGGCACAATTGAAAATTTGGGTCACGGCAAATTCTGTTGTAAGCATGACTCTGTTTTCTCTGTGTAGAAAACTCTTTTGGATCTGACAATTTTTTCATTAAAAAGTTTCCCAAAATCTAAAGACCCTTTTTTACATAAAAATCTCCACATTTTGGGAACACTTGTTTATAGAAAATTTCACACTTTCATAATATGATGAATATTGAAAAAAATTTCGGAATTTGAAAATTAAAAAGGTTTCCAGGATCTTCCCAATGACCTGAAAATTTGCCTACAAAAAAATTTACCTAAGATCTAAGAATTTGTCTTTTAGAAGAATCTTTGATATATAATAATTTTTCTGTAAAAAAAAGTCCACAGAATATGGGAATTTTTGCATAGTAAAAATACATTAGGATCTAGGAGAGAACTTTTTTTTAACTTTGCCTTTTTTTTATAGAAAATTTCCCAAATAATGAGTGATTTTTATTATAGAAAACTCCTTAGATTGTGCGGTATTTTTCTTATAGAAAAATTCTGAGATTCTAAGGAATTTTTTTTATAAAAAAATTTTGAGATTCTGTGGGCTTTTTCTTATAGAAAAATTGTCAGATTCTGAGGGCTTTAACTCATAAAAAAATTCTCAGATACTGAGGACTTTTTCTTATAAAAAATTCTCAGATTCTGAGGACTTTTTATTACAGAAAAATTCTCAAATCTTGAGGACTTTTTCTTATAAAAAAAACTTCTCAGGTTCTGAGAATTTTCTGACAAGAAACGACAAATGAAAATATTATAGAATAGAGTAAGCTTCTAAGAAATTTCATAAATTTACCAGGAATTTTGTGATTTTTCCTATAAAAGATACTAGATTCTAGGATATTTTTCTCAAGGAAATCTTTGAGAGTATAAGGAAAACTTCTTTAAAAAATCGCATGAACTGTCATATCTTAGGAACTTTTCCCTTAAAATTACTCTTACACAACCCCTCATTTAGGAGTTAAAAATTAGGGTCAAAAGTGACCGTATTTTATATAAAAAATTTTATTAGCAAAAATTTAAAATTTTCTTTTAGAAAATTGCCCCTCTAAATTTATTTCAACAAATCCTACCTACGTTCCTGTTTTGTTATTTTCTTTTATAGACCAAAAGTAGCAGCATATTTGTTAAAACACTTACAAAAAATATACGTAAGTGTAAAATTTATTGATTATAAGGTGAAGATGACAAAAACAGAAACACATTATAAATCCTCACTATTAAATTTTATGTATCATAAAAACCATATGTTTTCTAAAATAGGTTAATATATAATTTCTGTCTTTCTCTCCTTTCATTTTAGATTTTATTTTTAAAATTTTGCTCAACATAATTGCATGGTGATGGATGCTTCAATTGATCTTTCAACTGCTCGTGAACTAACTCCTTTAAATGGCTCAAAGCATCATATTTCACAGCAAGAGCAACATGATGAAAATTCTGAACATGGTGCTTGTGCTTCGACCATAACAAATGATAGTAAATCACGTACAACATGTCAATATGAGCCACGTGAACGTTATAATATTACAAAAAATGTTATCATTATTGGCCTGGCATTTATGATACACTTCACCGCATTTCATGGTACCTCAAATTTGCAAAGTTCTGTCAATTCAGATAAAGCCTTAGGCACAACAACCTTAGCGGTCATTTATGGATCATTAATATTATCGAATATTTTTCTACCCATGACAGTGATAAGGTAAATGTCAACATTTTTGATTTTTTTTTTTATGAAAGTAGTAAATTTTTTGTATGGGTATTTAGGTGTATTGGAAAATTATTTTTTTTTATTAATATTAAGCAATAAATTTGATTTTCAAAACAGAAGCGGCTGTTGGAAACTAAAATGGCAAATAAACTGAATTGTTTTTATAACACGATTTTGTCATATTGATAGAATGATAAAAACTGATGTGTTGGCGAAAGTTTGAGCTAAAATTAAATGTAAAATTGATTTCTAAAAAATATTGACTTATGCTTAAAAGTAGACAACATGTTGGCTTATATGACAACTTCCTAAAACATGCTATAAATTATTGTTTAATTCTTTGTTACCTAAGAGTACTATAATTAGGATAGCAGCGACTCTTATGGATTTATGAATGAATAAAATTTCCGACCTTAAAATATTTAATAAATTTCTAAACCGATTATTAGCAGATGTACAAATTATATTGTTGTAAATTTCATAATGACAAATGAATTTTTTTATTAAAATGTATATTTGCAGTTAATCGTTTATTTGTGCTCCGGACCTTTGTCAGTATAACAAACAAGCAATTCAGGAATAGTTTTTTTTTTAGCTGCAAGATTTAATTTGTTTCATTGAAAAATTATTTAACTTGTCACATCAACTTTGCAACTTTAAATACAAAATATCCATAAAAATAACTTTTGTTAGAAAAAGAAAATAAAAACCCTCAAAGAAAAAAGCTTTCGTAAATAAAATAAAATTTTAAAGCAAAAGCAAAATCGGCCACACTAAGCTCCAAGTGAACAACATTTGTTAAGATTTCACTGATTTTTTTTACTGAGTGTTCATATGTTTTGAAGAATCTATTCTTTTTTCGTTTGTATAGACCCACGGTTCCCAAATGGGGGTCCGTAGCAGAATTCCAGGGGGTTCGCGAAGATATCCGACAAAAAACATAGAACAAGTTATTAAAAAAAACAATTTTTTTTATAATTTTTTAATTATTTAACAAAATATTGATTTGAAAAATGTTTTTTTCCTTATTCCTGCTTAAAATTGGACAACATTTAAAGTAAGCAGGTGCTTTTATTAATTTTACCCCATAATTTATAAAGTACCTCTAGCTCAACGCTGGTTTGTGGGTCCGTGAGCTAGTAGAAATGTCTCAAGGGGTCCGTGAAGTAAAACTTAGTGGGAACCGCTGGTATAGTCTTTGTAGACATTTAGATTTTTGTTTCCAGAATTAAACAAAAACAACAAAAAAAGAGAAAAAACCTCAAATTGCGGCAAATTCGAATTGCAAAATAATTTACGTTGCTAAATTTTGCAATTTTTAAATTATTAAGCTAAAGCAATGTATATATTTTTGCTACTGAAATTGATGCAGATTTTGTTTGTGGTCAAATATTTTGCATCTATTTATTCATATGTATATGAGGTATTTAACTACCATTTGAATTTTATTTAAACATTTTTTTACACCATTTCCTATTCATTCTTTAAAAAAAGTTTTTGGGTATGGATATTTATATTTGATATTTTTAGAACTGAGACCGAAACTAATATTTTTTATCCAACAAAACTTAATAAACTAAGAATATTTTATTTGATTAAAATATTGTTTAGAATCGCTCGTAAGTTTTTTATTTTAAAAGTAGTGGCATTGCATAAAAATTACTACAAGAATGGCATCTAATATTAAGTATAGTAAGAAAACCTATTCGTGTTCAAAACGGAATTTATTTGCTTTAACAAAAATTCGTTAGTCACACCTCAAAAATCGCTTCAGTCAGCACAAATCATAATTGTTGATGTACAAATAAGTATGCCTGAATTTTTAATATAAATAAACTCCCAAAAGTATGCTGTACATTTTTAATTTAAAATAACGAAACGAACACAAGGAACATTTATAATGGATTAACATTTTTTTTTTCTTTTTGTTATGGAAACAATTAATGGTATTTTGTGTTTTCAAATGTAAACGCTTTCCAAAAAGTATGTTCTAATTTTTGTATCTCTTGGAATTTACGTTCCCCTGCCGCAAAATATGATATCAAAATAGTAAGTAAGATATTTTCACATATTGCCAAGCAGAAAAAGAATTTAATCTTCAAATGTTGGATTTCTATAGCAAATTGTATTACATAATTTTTTAGATATCATATTAAAGTTATGTCAGAAAAATATGCCTAAAAATTTGGCATAAAAATCAATTATCTGCCCACATAGAGCTGCTCATTTTCTATAGGTGGAAAAATTCCAAAAATATTGTAAAATATTTTATAGAAATTCTTTGTAAATATGTATAGACATATTAAAATAAACAATCTAAAAATATGCTATACAAGTTTTATGTGAAAATTGTTCAATTATATGAAAACATGATTAAAGGTATTTTAGAATATGCAGTAGGTAGTTAAAAAACTAATTATGTTATGTTATTTATGCAGCAACAAATCCTGACCAATTATATTTCAGGAGTTGAGCATTTATTTACTCATAAGTTATAAAATATAATAAATCAACATTTTTATTAGGTAAGACGAATTTGCGATGATGTTTTAAAAATGGCAGATTTAAAATTAATAACTACTTCAAGCGAAACTTGGATACAGTAACACATAACCTAACCACTGAATAGTCTTTAGATGACACAAGACTTTGGCAGCCTGGTGATTCCTTTGTGTCTGTTAAATTTTTATATAAACTATTTTCTGCTTCATGTAAATAGACAGTTTGCTGTCCAAAATATCGTGGTAATATAAAAAAAAAATAAAGAATATCTTAAACTAAAAATTAGAGAAGAGCGAATTTTGACATGTTATTTTTTTTTTTTTTAAGTAGTATGTAGCAGAAATTTTCAATCAGTAATTAATTTAAATTATTTACTATTTTAATTATGATTTTTGTAAAGATCTTTCGTAACTCTGCATTAACGTTTAAGTTTAAAAACTACAAAGAGATTAAAATGTTGTAATAGGATAACACAGATTAAAAAGATGTTTATTGTCAATTTGAATTCTCTAAGAAAAAAGATTAAAATTAAAACGAACATCAAAAATATCACAATGTACTTACTTTATTAAAATACCTAAAGTTAGACATCAGAAAATTAAATATAAAATTTACAAGGAGATTAAAAAATTACTGAACGCCCTTAGAAATTTTCCAATAATCCTTTGAGAATTTCTTTAATAAAAAAAAAAAAACAAAAAACACACATACTCAATTTAAAATACCCACACTTAATATAGGACTTTTATTATTTGTATATGTATTTGGATTGGCTTAAAATCGTGAACTTATAAAAGAAACAGGGCTGGGATTTCCAAAGAATTGAAAACCGAAATTACACGCTTTCAAACAACCAAAGACATAGGAAATAAATTGGAACATATACACCAAGACACATAATATACAAAACTATATGAAATTGTATATTAGATATATTACACTGTGAGACAAATGGTAGGGGTCAGTGATCGGGAAGGGTTCAAACTACCGGGGAAAGTTATATCGGTAAAAAAGAAGTTATACGTGTCCCGGCGTTTCGCTGGGTCACCCCTAGGACACGTATAACATGTTTTTGACCGATATAACATTTCCCGTTGGTTTCATCCCATCCCGATTTTGACTGTCGCATAGTGTTATTATAGCTAGAGCTAGAGAGTTAAAATATTCAACAAAAATGTTCCTCGTAGTGTTCGCTGAAAATATCCTACACCTAAAATTGAAGATTTACATAAATCCATGTTTTTGGGATATTAAAGCGCCAATTCTGAATAAGTACAAAATTAACCCTTAAACACATTTCAAGTTTCGACTTAAAAATGTCTGGCTTTGAACTTAAAATTTAAACTTTGATGTCATCAGAGACTTATAAAATAGTAGAATTTCATGACAAATATTTTTGCGGAACATTTTAACCCTCTAAAATATTAAAGAGGCGAAACTTCAAAAATAGAATTTATAATTTAATACTCTTTTAATTGTTTAACGTTTAGGGAGACACATTTTAGGGTTAATATGTTTCATATTTTTGTGTTAAGCCTATAAAGTTTGCAGTCATCCTCTTAAAAGCTTTTTTTTTAATATCTACTTAATAATGAAATAGCATGTTGTTGCATTAAATCTTTCCGTTTGTTTAGCAAAGCAAAGTATTTTACTAATTTTACTAACTAATCAAGAAATCAAGATACAAAACGACATTGTTAATGTCTATAATGAAAAAGATATAAAATTAAAACTAACAAATTAAAGTGTATTTTTTTTGGGGCTATAGAAAAATCTAGCATTTATTGCAGTATTTTAATATGATTTATTAGCAGGGCAGAGACTTTCATGAATTTTTGAATAAAATTTTAGTCCTTATTATA
The DNA here is from genome assembly GCA_949987735.1 of Leucophora obtusa. Classification (NCBI taxonomy): domain Eukaryota; kingdom Metazoa; phylum Arthropoda; class Insecta; order Diptera; family Anthomyiidae; genus Leucophora; species Leucophora obtusa. The sequence goes on along the minus strand of OX465299.1, from coordinate 184,550,893 downwards.
TGCAACCACAAATTTTAATTATTCAAGTCAGTTTTCTAGCAATTTAGCTTTCTTGCGAAGTGGAGTGTTGCATACTTTTAGGGTTTAAAATTAATTAATAAATACTTGAAAGTCATCCTGATTACGAGTATATAGGAAAAAGCAATAATTTTTAACACTTGAATAAAATTTAAAAAATTTTTCAAATTGTTTTTAGGAATTTGAAATATTTTGTGGATAATTATTATTACAACAAAATTTTGTCTCAGTTATTATGAACCTCGGTTACAACGAACTAATTTATCTGGTCCCCCATAGTTCGTCTTAAGCGAGTTTTACTGTAGACGAATTTTTTTTTTACTTAAGTAGGAGTTATTTGAAGGGGTTTGACTTAACTATAAAATGAAATACATATAAAAGAAATACATAATTTTTTGGAGTATTGGCTTAAACAAAGATTTATTGCCAATTTTAAATGGTGTTTGAAAAAACTAATATCCGAATATTATATTACATCCGTATTTATTTGCATTTATTAAAAAAATATATATATTTTTTATTTTTATTCATTTTAGCTGAAAGGTAGATAAAAATATATTGTTATTTTTTTTTTTGATGAATGGAAATTTTGTGCTAAGTTTCGTATGAAAATTAATACAATTTACAAATTTGTTTTGTTACATAGTTTTTTTATATTGTTTGTATATATTTTTCATACTTGGGAATATTTTATTGGCATTGAAATTTAATTGGCATTAATCTATGACAATACCGATGCCGAAAAGTTTCATTGCAATTCAATGCCACTGAAATATTTTTAATTGTCATTGATTAAATCAATGGTAATGAAATATACACCAATGAATCAAAGCAATTAATTATAACTGAAGAAAATGCATTGTATAAAATAATTGTTTTGGAAAAATGGGAAATTAAGACAAGAATATATAATTTCAGAGCTATAAGAGTTGTTCACTATTTTCTGAATACTGGTTAGTCTAGATGGATCAGTCTCTAGAAATGTAAACTTGACGAAAAAGCGAATATTTAGATGCGAAGTATACGAATTTTTAATTTTTAATAATTTAATTTGTTCCTGTATTGAACAATGCTTATTAAAAAAAATTTCATTGCCATTGATCATCAGTTAATAAGTCCTTTCAATTAACTGGTCCCAAATATGATATTTTTATACATATTATTGGTTTACGCTGGGTTATGAATTTTTTCACATATAAATTTATGACTATAAATTCATCATATATATGATTTTTTAACTAATCATTTAATTAGAGTTATTCGATAACAAAAATTTTATAGTTATTACCAGGGCAAGGGCAAGTATTAATTAATTTTGAGCTCTAAAAATATACAATATTTTATTTTTAATATCTGCACTTAATATGTTAGGAATCATCAGTGATTAATTAATATAATCTGTTGCATATCTTAAGGCCTGAAATATAATTCCTAAATGAGTGAAATTTGCTGCCCTGATTGTAACGTTAAACTATAATAAAATTGTACATTTATTGGAGGGCTTTTTAATGAATAGTATGGTCGACTAGATTTATAAAATTTTTAACTGACTATAAAAATATTTATTAGTTTAGTAGACTATAAGCATTACATAAATGAGGATTTTTGAGTTTATTGGCAATAATGTAATTAAAATTGATCTGATTTAAAGAGCAAAAAATAAATAAAGAAATAAAATTGAGTGTTATGTTTTATATAATAATGTACTTATATTTACTAAAATATTTGTACAACATCTGTAACGTACATAAATGGCGATTTGGCGCCCAGCTAGAACCCAGTAAGTTGCCTTATACATATTACATTGATTTACAAATATATTTTATTCCTTGCCATAAAATATATTCGTCGTTTTTAATTACTGATTGGCTTTTAATATTCATTGCCTATTTTTAGGGGTTTATAGAAAAAAAAGCGATAAACATTCTTATACATTTTATAGCACCATAAAATAATTTAGTACATATTGCAATTTAAATACAATACAAAAACTATCATTGCTATTGTTTTATGACATTATAATATCTGAAGGAAATTTCATTGTAATTAATTTATGCCAAAGTTTATTGCGCCATATTATTAGGCGCCTAAAAATACTAAAATATTAAATTTGTTCATTCTCGCCTGCAATCAAAGACAATGTGACTTAATAACATAATAGCTAAATTTTATACTATAAGCATATAGAAAATTTACTTTATATAAACACAAGTATGTAGAAGAGAATAAAGATTTAAAGATATGCTGCTTTAAGTAGACATAATTTTAGAGAAGTTTATTGTTAGGTGATTAATATAATGAAATAATCCTTTACACTTAATAAAACACATTACTGGATATTTAACAAATTAGTTTATAAACCATAAAAGCAAACATATTCAAATGAGTTATGAAATATCGACAGAGATTTGGAGTTTAACAAAGGTGAATATTTAATATAATTTGTATTGCCTAAATTCCTAATCTACTGCTGTTATTTACTTGCTTATTTAATTAATTGTTTTTGGAATTCCCTGCGTGTATTTCTCTATAAGAAGCCACCCAGCCAGCAAAATTTGCATACCGTTTTGAGGGTTCTTAAACTGTGAGTCAAAACTTAACTCAAATAAAACACAGTTTTTTGAAATTTTCAAATTTTTTTGTCAAAAATTGCTTATATTTTGGACGAAAATATGAGCCTTCTAAAATGAATCGTTAAAAACACAAAAATTTGAGCCAAAGGATGATTCAGAAATGTAAACAAATTTGAATATTTTGTTAACAATTCAAAAAAGGCTCAAAAAAAAATTAATTTTTTAGCCTTTCGAATTATTTTAAATCTTTTTTTTAAGTCATTTTTGAATCAGAAAAGAAGGCTCTTTTAGATGAACCATTTTCATAAAAAAATTTTAACTTTTAATAATATTTTTTTACCTTTTTTTTTGGTTAATTTTTGGGCCTCTTTGCTGGGTGAGATTATTATAATTTAGAGAAATTTAGGAACGTGTGTAATTTATATAATAAAGAAGTTTGAAAAAATTCAGAACTAGTTCGAAGTATTAAGTGTAATAAACAACCCAGGAAAATTTTCTGTTACAAAGAATCGGTTGTAGAATAGCTGCTTTTTATTTACAACCCCTTCTACTGTCGATTCTAACACCGATTATTCTTGTTTGAAATTGTCCCAAAAGCAACCACTTCTATAGCTACAAAGTGGAACCGGTTGCCCTAGAATTAGTTCTGGAACTAGTTCTGGAACTTATTCTACGTCAATCACACCTTCCATATAGGATCCCAGGAACTGGTTCCGAAACCATTTCCATGGAATCGGTTGCAGTGGAACCAGTTGTAGAATAGGTGTGGTTGGCTACCAATTGTTAAAAATTTTCCTGGGAACTCAATTTACCTACAAACCGATAAAAAAAAGTTGTTAATTTTTTGTTTCTTAAAAATTTCACATGTTTTACTATCGATTCAAAAGGTTTCAGCAGGATATTCGGATTCGTGATGGAGAAAATATTCATTTAATATAGTGCATCGCAAATATTCTATTGTTCTATGTATTAGGGACAACAGAACGTATGATGAATACAATATTAATTATACGTAGTGTGGTCCTACTAGTGTTTTCAATTATTCGAAGTAGACGGTTAACCGGTTAATGCAATATTAGAAAAATCAATAAAATTGCTTAACCGGATATTCGGATCGGTTAATCGGGAAAATTGAAGATTATTCGGTTAATCGTTTAATGCAAAATTATTGCATTTTCTTAATTTTTTTTAACAATAAAAACACAAAGAGATGTTAGATTCGATGTATTTAAAAAAGTTTTCTTATTCTAAGGTTGAAAAATTCGGAATCTGAGATTTTTTTATTTTAAAACTTTTCTTGTACTAATAGCAAAAATCTGTAAAAATTTTTAAAAATGCTATATATAAAGTTTTGAAGATTTTATTTAGGTTCTTCCTTCTCCCCTGAAGAGCCATCGATATAAATAAATTTAGTTCTATTTGAGTTGAAATTCAGTTAATGACAATATCGGTTTACGCTCCAAAAATCAAGATAACATTTTGGTAATTTCCCAGTCTCTTTTCTCTTTTTCGTTTTCTAAGGACCATTAACAATGTAAAAAAAATAACGCATATCTTCCCAAAGTGATTGACAAATTTCTTAAATTTTATGAAAAGCTTCATTATTTTTATGAAGCTCTTCTTAATAAAACTTTTTTTGGGTGTATGAAATTTTTAATAAATAATATGAAATTTTTCAAAAAATTTTAATCAAAAACTGCATCAATTCAATGAAAAGTTTCAATGGACGAATTCCAGCCAAACTTCATTGAATCAATGTAAAAATGAATAAATAGCATGTAGACAATTCTCTCAGTGTGAATTTACCCATATCAAATTCCATATAAATTGTAATTTTTTAACTTTCATTTTGTGCTAACTTTAGGTTATTTGTTTTAATTTGAGTAAAAATTTAAATTCAGTTAAACGGGTTCGGGTTCCACGGTATTCTACTGGAATATGTAAAATTGATGTGGATGTGAACCAATTATATACACTTTCTTTGGAGAAGTAAGAAAGGTTAGTGTCCTTAAAGATTTAATATGTTCATTTTTTTGTTAACTAGCTGCCCTACAAAGGTCCTTTGTGAGCTTTAGTATTCCATGTGAAAATCGAAATATATATGAACATACATGATCATACATTCACTAGTATATGATCATGCATGGGTATACATGATCATATACGTCCATACATAGTTCAATGTATAACCATACATCATCTCATATATCTTCGGATCCGAAATTTGAGGGTATATGGCCATACATGTTCATATATGACCATATATATATGACCATATATGCTCAAATATGATTCATGTTTGCTCATATATGGCCATATGCCTCCATATACCCTCAAATTTCGGATCCGAAAATATATGGAAGTATATGAGATGATGTATGGTCATACATTGAACTATATATGGACGTATATGATCATGTAGACCCATGCATGAACATATACTAGTGAATGTATGATCATGTATGTTCATATATATTTCGATTTTCACATGGGAAATTGAGCTTAATGGTATTAGCAAACTATAGCGATTTTATGCGATTTATTGTACAGAACCTACATAACATTATTCATGAATCAAATGGTGCTTATTCCGGGAAAAATCTTCGGGTCCAACTATGTTTCAGTTCCTCCCAGTTTTCAACCTAACCATTCGATTTCCAGGTGAAAATGGGCTCGTATATGAACATATATGATGATGACCACATATGGTCTCATATATGACCACATATATTCGGATCCGAAATTTAAAGGTATATGGTCGTATATCATATATGAATATATATGATAATATACGCCCATATACCCCAAAATTTTGGATCCAAACATATATGGTCATATATGATATCATATATGGTCATATATTGTACTATATATTTTCATATACGATCAGCTGTATGCCTATATGCTCATATACGAAACCATATAAGATCATATATGTTCATATAAAGGGTTCTTCAATAAGAGCACTACAAAAGTTTTTGTAAATAAAATCAAAACGGTTTTGGATATCAATGAAATTCTTTATTCCTGTGAAAGTACGTTCGATGCCATTATGTATGGAAATCGATCTCTTTTGCATGGCCACCACGGGCACGATTGCAGAAGTCCAGACGCTGAACCCAATTTTCGACGGTTTTCAAGCATAAATCGGCCGATATTCGTACGAAGTTCATCAATCGTCGCTGGCTTGTTGGCATAGACCATAGATTTGACGTAGCCCCACAGGAAATAGTCCAACGACGTCAAATCGCACGACCGAGACGGCCAATCGACTGGACCATTTCGTGAGATAACACGTTCTCCAAACTTGGTTTGCAATAAATTGATTGTTACATTCGCTGTGTGGCTTGTGGCGCCGTCCTGTTGGAACCACATGTCCTCCAAGTCCATATCATCCAATTGGGGCCAAAAATATTCGGTTATCATTGAACGGTAGCGATTCCCATTCACAGTAACGTGCCGGTCTTTATCATCACGGAAGAAGTATGGCCCAATGACGCCGCCGGCCCATAAACCGCACCAAACCGTAATTTTTTCGGGATGCAATGATGACTCATGGAGTACGTGTGGATTGCTGTCTGACCAATAACGCATATTTTGTTTATTGACGAAGCCATTCATTATGACGACCATAAATTGGGCGTAGCGCTCTTAACGTTGAGGCCACTGACTCCGAATTTCGGTAGTAAATTTTAATAATTTCGACTCGTTGTTGGCTCGTATATCTTTCCATCATGAAATGGCAAACCTTATTGAAGAGAAATGTCAAAAGAGCGGCAAGAAATATGGCGTCGTTTGCTGTCCCTGTCTTTCTACTTTTGTAGCGTCCCTGTTGAAGAACCCATTTTCACCTGGGTTGGCAACAAATTTGGTTGTCTCCACGAATACATTTTCCTTGTGTGTGGGAACTATATCCAACATAAACCGATTCTTACAAATTTCAATAAGGTTCATAAGAATCAAAACAATGGTGTAATTTTTGTCGCTTATTTTAACCCATAAAAGTGAAGTTTTCTCCGCCCTTTTAAGTATTAAAATTTCATTGAAATTTTTCGGAACCCTTTATGGATTGTCCCAACAATAAAGTGATTCTAAGGCGATCATCGATTAGTGTACTATAATTAGAGCTCTCTGGTCCAGTATTTTTGAAATTCTTAATTCCGACATTAAGAGCAACTTTTCTATTGCTGGATATGTATCAGTGCATGAAGTTGCTTAAGAGAATAGTACAAATTAAAATATCTATTTTTTTTAGAACCTAGTAACAGGTGATTCAGCGTATCCGAACTTGGTTTAGTCACTGAGTGTTCCGCTTGTTGATTAATTTTTTTAACAATAAAATTTTTCATTATTATTAATTTTTATTTTCAATCATATCTCTTGTTTCTATTTGCAGATGGTTTGGTGTCAAAATAACAATGGCCTTAGCCTTCTTTACCTATATGCCCTATATAGTGGCCCAGTTTTATCCTCGTTTCGAAACTCTGATACCAGCTGGTCTAATGGTGGGTTTAGGTGGTGGTCCATTATGGTGTGCTAAATGTACTTACCTTTCTACCGTAGCAGAAGCTCTTACACAAGTTCGAGGACAAAAATCACAAAAAGATGTCAATACAGTTAAATTTTTTGGTCTCTTCTTTATATTCTATCAAATGGCACAAGTGTGGGGAAATTTAATATCTTCTTCTATACTATCGTTAGCCTCTCCCACAGAAGATCAGTCTGTTAATTCCACACGGGCAGCCCAAATGGTGGGTGAATTATGTGGTGCTCGTTTTTGTCCCAATGTCAAAGCTGAAGTAAATCCTAATTTGATACCACCAGAACCAAGTAAAATACAACTGCTGAATTCCATTTTTCTGGTGTGTATGGCCGTGGCTGTGATTTTAATAATAATAGGAGTGGATTCATTAAAAAGGTAAGTTTGTGACTTTTTAAAATAATAGTTTAAAGTTTTTTTTTTTATTATTTAAATTTTTGTATTAGATACGGTGTTAAAAAGGGTGATACTGGTGGTGACGGTATGTCTGGTTTAAAACTTTTGACCGCCACTGTTAAGATGTTGGCAAAAAAACGACAGCTTTTAATGTTGCCAATAACCATGTTTATTGGTTTAGAGGAGGCATTTTTGGCAGTAGATTTTACTAAGGTAGGTATTTATGATAAAATTTAACTGAAATCAATAACAGTATTTTATTTTATTTTTAAATTAGCTACTAAATTTGTTTTGATTAAATGTACATTAAAAAGCTTAATTTTTTCTTTGTATTTAGTCTTTTGTAGCTTGTGGTTGGGGTATTTCTAATATTGGCTTTGCTATGATTTGTTTTGGTGTTGCCAATGCTATAGCAGCCGGTTTTGCAGGTGGATTGGCTGAAAAAGTGGGCCGTGTCAAACTAGCGGTATTATGTGCCTTGCTTAATCTTTCTTTGTTTGCATATATGTATTCCTATGAAGCCAAACAGGGTGACTATATAAAATATTGTGCATTTGCCGCCATCTGGGGTATATGTGATGGTGTTTGGTTGGTTATAATCAACGGTAAGTAAAAACTGTTTTAAAACAGAAATGAAAGCTTTATAGATTAGCAAAAGGTTTACATAATATAATTTAATGTATTATTTTATATTACATTATAAAATAACTGTTAATTTTTTGTACAGTTATCAGAAAAGCTTTTTATTCTGTTATATGTATTTATTGTGTTGTAAAGGCAGTTTGTTTCTTAAGTCTTTTGTTTTGTCGATTAACATTTCTATATATTTTTTTCTCTATTTTTAGCATTTTATGGCATTTTATTTCCGAAAAATCTTATAGCTGGCTACAGCAACTTTAGATTATGGGAATCTACTGGTTCTGTTATTGGTTACATTATCAGCTCTCAATTATGTACTTCTATAAAGTTATTAATATTAATAGCTGTTTTATTAGTGGGCTGCATTGGGTATGTAAACATTTTTTTTATTAAAATTCTTCAATGAAATTTTATTAATAAGTGTTATTATTATCTTTCTTTTAGTTACGGCATCATTGAATATCGCGTTTGGACAAAACAGAAATATTTAGCAGTTATGTTAAGTGAAAAATAATAAAGTTTTAAAAATTTTGTTGTTTATTATAAGTTAAATTTAGTTTTAGTATTTGTTAAGTAATAAAGTTATTTTGTATGCCTTTTAGTAAAAAGTTTAGTATTTTTGTAAACAGCGGCATTTAATAAAAACTTAACTAAAAAACTATAAACTTAGTTGAAACAAAAAACAAATGATTTTTGGGTAGATAATAACGGCTGACAGCAGCTGATCACCACAAGTAGACTGTAAAAAATAAAATAGCTAAACCCAATGTTTTATATGGCTAAAAAATAAACACAAATGAAGTTATTAGTTAACACTTAAGCCTTTATAATCAAAAATACTTCATTAATAATCTTTTTATAAAAACTCAAACAACGGTTACTTATTTTCCAATAAAATGAACTAATAACTTATTTAAAGTAAGCTGTGTTTTTGCCTTAACCCATTTTTGCCTATTGGGTATTTAAATACCCAAAAAAGAGTAATCTTAGTAAAAATCTAACTAGATACAGGTAAGAGTTAATCCAAATTTGTTTTCATGTACAGATAGGGAAAGGATAGGAATACCTAAAAAAATGCTGCGTTAAATGTACCCCTCCTGTGGTGGTATTTAGAGGTTTAAAGTCAACAAATTTTCAAATTTGAAATAATATCACTACAATGGGTCTAGAAAATTGGGGAAGTGGTAATTCCGAAAATACTCTTGGTGCTTAATAGTCTAAGGTGTCCTCTATATCACAAAAATATTTACTTGTCTATGATTACTGCCCTGGGGTACAGGTATGATTTTATAATATTGTAGTTTTTTGAAGTACCCTTACAAGAAATATTGTTTGTTTTCAAATAGAAATGAGAAGTTTTACATGGGAAATAAAATTATGAATATTTTATTTAAAAAACATGGAGGAATAATATTGTATCAGCGATTAAGTCATAAGTCCCAAATGGCAGAATATAAAGTATATATACTATATCACTGCAAATACTTTAAATAATGTCAGCACGAATTTTCATCGGAATCGGACCAAGGAATATGGAGTCAGGCATTAATGGGTTAACTCATAAAAAACTCAAAAAACACCAAAACGCATTTTATGCCAAAACTTATATATTGCTTTCCATGTGAATAATTATTAACGCTGAAAACTCAACTTTTATGCATTTTCCCATCTAAAGTATTTTCTCTGCATTTCTGCCTATCAACATTGATAGGTAAAAGCGAAAGTTCAGCTGTAATTAAATATTTATAAAGTAACGAAACCCGACTAGTTTCATAACAAATTAATAGAAAGTTTAAGGTGATTCTGTTAATTATAAAATTATGATACACAAATGGTCTATTTAAATTAAATTATCAATATATTTAATATAAGTAGAAAGTTAATGCCAGACAGAAAGAAACCGAGTTCCTACTACAATTCGGAACGAGTTTCAAGGTTTTGCGCTTAGAACAAACAAAAAAGAAAAACTAAAAGTACATAAATGTGAAACCAAAATTGGTAATGTAATCGTTTGCTGGACGAGCTCTAATAACATTTTTCAGTAAATTAATGAAGTTTTCTTCACGAAGTAAATAAAAAATTTATTAAATTTGATGAAAAAGTTTCATATATTTTATGAATCCAGTTTTAATGAAACTTTTTCTTTGAGTGTATGAAACTTTTAATAAATGAAATTAAATTTTTCACAACATTTTATTAAAAATTTCCTTTAATTCAATGACAAATTTCAATGGACGAGTTCCAGTAAAACTTCATTGGTTTTATGCAAAAATTCATTAATATCATGCAGATAATTCGCTCAGTGTAGTTAGAGTTCCTATCGACACAGCGGAAACTCAGTATAATGTTTTTACTATCAAAATACGAATCTTTAAATTTTTTTCGATTTTTTAAAGTCATTTATTTTATAAACTTTAGCAGATAAAGTAAAAAATGTTTTAATTTAGAATCACCAACATTTTCAATTAAAAAAAGAGTTTTGTATAAAAAAGTGGATTTTTGTATAATTTAATTAAAAATAGGTATTGCAATCAGTTTTAAAAATTTTTTTTTATTAATCTCCCTAAGGCAGGATAACAATGTCTCGTTAATATACATATAAACTTAAGTTCAATTCAAAATTTATATGGGAAACTACAAGAAATGTGTCAGTTAAAGCCTCAGCAGGCTCAATGTAAGTGCTCACCTACTTTAAAATTCTCTCTCACTGTAAGTTTGACATTTCAATCACAAATTTCTCCGTACAAAAGAGTCAAAAATTTGTTTTTTTTTATAGAATATCCTTGAAAATAGGACATGTCAGGATATGCTTGAATCTATACCGCTGGACGCGCCTCTAAAAAACCTTTTATATGATACCTATATTGAGTATGTTTTCTTCAGCTAAGATGCAAATTTCTTACAAAAACTAAAAAAAAAGATTCCTTTAGCATATTTAATTCCTTTAATGCAAAAATATCTTTTTTTAAAAATGGTCCAGCTCGCGAGATCTCATTACTAGACCCGAAATATTTTGGGTCTAGAGCGTACCACCTTACAGGCAAAAAAAAGTGCGCCGTACACCCTCCATTATGAAGTATTTTTGCGAGGTTTCAAAAAAAAAAAACATTAGTCTCTTCGAGACAAAAAAGTCGATATATCACACTTTAAATTCCAAATCTAAATGCCGAAGCTATAACGAACGAGTAAAAAGGTTAAAGTCGGGCATGCCGACTATACAATACCCTGGTGTATTGTTTGGATCCGAAATTCGAATGGGTTAAAATGGGGCTTGTGTCAAAATTTTCTATAATGTGAGTCAGCGCACCAAATTTCATTAAAATATCTTAATATTTGCGACCTGCAGTTTGTAACCAAGCCAATTTTGGGGGGACCCTTATATGGGCACTAGTTCTAAACATGGACCGATGTTTACCAAAATCAATAGGCTTCGTCCTTGGGCTAACATATGTCTATGTATCAAATTTCATCAAAATATCTTAATATTTGCGACCTGCAGCGTATAAACAATATAATTTTGGTGGGACCCTTATATGGGCACTAGGTCTAAACATGGACCGATGTTCACCAAAATCAATAGGCTGCGTTATTGGGCCAACATAGGTCTGTGTACCAAATTTCATCAAAATATCTTAATATTTGCGAGCTGCAGCGTATAAACAGTATACTTTTGGTAGGACCCTTATATGGGCACTAGGTCTAAACATGGACCGATGTTCACCAAAATCAATAGGCTGCGTTATTGGGCCAATATAGGTCTGTGTACCAAATTTCATCAAAATATCTTAATATGTGCGACCTGCAGCGTATAAACAGTATAATTTTGTTAGGACCCTTATATAGGCACTAGGTCTAAAAATGGACCAATGTTCACCAAAATCAATAGGCTGCGTTATTGGGCCAATATAGGTCTGTGTACCAAATTTCATCAAAATACCTTAATATTTACGACCTGCAGCGTATAAACAGTATAATTTTGGTAGGACCCTTATATGGGCACTAGGTCGAAACATGGACTGATATTCACCAAAATCAACAGGCTACGTTATTGGGCTAACATAGGTCTGTGTACCAAATTTCGTCAAAATATCTTAATATTTACGACCTGCAGCGTATAAACAATATAATTTTGGTAGGACCCTTATATGGGCACTAGGTCTAAACATTGACCGATGTTCACCAAAATCAAACTTGTTCGTCCTTGGACCAACATAGGTTTGCGTACCAAGTTTCATCAAAATATCTTAATGTTTGCGACCTGTAGAGTGCGAACAAGATTGCATGGACAGACAGACAGATGGACGGACGGACGGACAGACGGACATCGTTAAATCGAAATAAAAAAAAATTCTGAGCCGATCGGTATACTATAAGGTGGGTCTACGACCAATATTTTTTGGTGTTACAAACATCAGCACAAACTTATAATACCCTGACCACATAGTGGTGTAGGGTATAAAAATTGAAAAAGGTGACCCCTACGTTTTTCTGTAAAACCTTTACTTAAAGAGTTGTAGCGCAGAGAAGCCTTGATCTAATTTTTGTCCATTTTTAGGCCTAAAAGCCACGGGGCTAAAAGCCTGTTTTAATCAAGGGGGGCTAATTTTTGTGCAGATATAATTTTTTACGACTAGTCTACCGGAGGATTACCGGAGTCTACTTGGGAGGTGAAAAATAACACTTTTGCACATTACATATGGGTGCTCTAATGTACATATTTTTTAAATAATTTTTGCCGAATTACGTTGATTTTGAAAATGTTAGTATTGTTCTAGTTTACGCCATAAAAATCAGTCCTTGCTTCGTCCCTGATACTGAAACAAAAAAAAAATCCTTTTTGGGATTCCGTTTCTTGTATCATATTTAGATATCCAGTATATAATTTGATCTACCTACTAATTTGACACACAAAAATAAAAAATCGTAAACCTTCTTTAGCATTTTTCTTGATAACTTTTTGGCACACCTACAGGTCAAAACAACAATAAGCTGACGATTTCTGTTTTAATCAAAAAATTATCCATATTTTTTACATATTCCTTTATTTCTTTTATTATTATTTTTACTTTTTTTTTTTTGTTATTACAATCAATTTAAATAATATGTAAGTTATTACGTTTTAAATGCTATATTTTGTCATAATAATAATTTAGTAATTATCTTCTTGTTATACATACATATTTTATACGTATCTATTAATTTTTTTTTAATTTTCTCATAATTATTGAAATAATAAAAAATGTTACATAAACTATTTTTTATTATGTTGTTTATGCTAAAAAGATTACAATACTAATTAATATAATTTAATTTTTTTATTTAAAAAGGACCTGTGTTTTTTTGATAGGTTTATTAGAAACATAAATTTTTACAAGATTTTGAGAAATTTTTAATAATTTAGTTTTTTAACATATATTGTTCTTTTGCATATTGGAATGGCACGTTTAATTTTTGTTGGTATATTTAATAATATATATTTTTTTTTATAATAATTGTGCATGTCTTTTTTTATTTAATTTTTTGTTTTGTTACAATAAAAACTATTTAGCAATTTTTCGATTTTTTTGTTGTTTTTTTGTTATTAAATTTATAGTAATTATTATTTATTATAAATACAGACTTATTATAGTTAATAAATGATAAATGCTATGACACACCTTTACACATGTATGGCCTACAATGCTAGATAATAAAACTAAATTCTAACTTTTTATTTAGAGAAGTAAGGTAGTTTTTTTTTAATTTAGTTTTTGTTAAAGAATTTTGTAATTACTATAATTTTGTTAGTAATATGTTATTATGTCGTACACTTAATCACATATTAATTTGGATAATAGTTTAGTTTTTCTGAAGAAAAATTACTAAAATGGTGGAAAAGTTTAGAAATATTACAATTGTTGTTTTTTTTTATTTATTTTTTTTTTTTTTGGAATATCTAATTGAATCTAGAGCTTTCTTGTTCTATTACTTAATAAGATTTTATATATAATAATCTTTGTTATTTATGCTTAAGTAATAAATTTATATTTTATAATCATAATTACATTGTTTTGTATTTACCATAAATATGTTTGTTGTATATACACAATTTAAAGCTTAAAGCTTTATTTAATAGCTTTATAGTTAAAGCTTTTTAAACTAAAGCTTGATATAAAAACATGGTTGTAGGTGTTTTGTTAAATTGTGCTTCTTCTTTAAAAGCTTAAATTTCATTTCTTGTGCCTCTTATTTAGAAAAGCTTTTAGCTTTTATTTCCTTACTGCTACCATCCATTGTAGTTCATTGGGGAGGTCTAAACCATACCTTTCGACATCATCCTAACCGTATTTTTTAAAGCTTGTCGTTTATTACAGAACCAAATTCGTATAACTTCGCGTTCATAACCCAATTGATGTGCCAAACCGGTAATTTCGGTGCCTAAAAATTTAAAGGAGGAAAAGGGATTATTATTATTGGATATTTTTTTTATAAATCTTAAATTTAATAAAAATAATAATTTTTTTAATACTACTGTTAACAGCAAAATAATTTTTAAACAAAAGTCGTGGTAATGAAAGTCGTAAGAAATTTGTACAAGGGGGTTGAATGTCAATACAGGTTGATCTCAGAGTTCATTATTAATATTTGTATTTAGTTTTCAGTTACAAAAATATCTCGGAATGTAATAACTCCTACTTTCGGAATTGTTACAGTTAATCAACAATTTTATATAAAATAATGAAAAAATACCAAAGGACAATTAAATTTTAGAAATTTTAAGTACTTTTCGGCATTTAAAACAGCATAAAAAAAGAACCAGGGGGAACCTCCCGGATTCATAAATAAAACTGTACAGGAAATTTCTTGAAATTATGTTGTCTTGGTAATATTATTTAGGCCCAATGCTTTTAAGCTCAGATAGTACGTTTCAAAGGCGACTAAATCAAAACAAGGACTAATTTTAACCATTTTAAATATGGTTCGCCCTTAAGTACTACAAACTATATACCAAATTTTGTCCAATTATCTACAGTATTGTGTCCCGTAGTCTGATTACAAGAGTCGCTTTTTTACATGGACAGACGGATGGAGGGAAGGACATCGCTAAATTAACTCATCAAGTGATTCGAAGTCGATCGGTATACTATAAGGTGGCTCTTCGCCAACTGTGTTTGATAGTTACAAACATCAGCATATAGTGGCGTGGGGTATAACAATACCCTATGTCGTATTTTCACAGTTAAGCCCAAAAATTGCGAATTATCGCCCAAAAATTAAGTAATTTTTCATATGAAACCTAAAGCCTAAGGGCCTGTTTATCTAATACGAAAATAGTCTAAACGAAAGAAATTGACAATTACTTTCATCAAAAATACATGGGAAATAAAAGAAATTTTCGTTGTTTTGCTTTCGTTTAGAGTATTTTCATTATAAATAAACCAGGGCTTAATTTGTGTGGAAAATTTTTATGCGAATTTTCATTTTTATTTTTGGGCCATTTTTTTGGGTGATTTTGTCTAGAGCCGCTTTGAGTATAAAATTTAAAGTATTGGTTTCATGGAATGTGGGTTCATTGGAGCTACACTTACACTTTTAAAATTTTCGCAAGGAATGTGGTAAAATGGGGGTTCAAAATAAGAAAAGTCTCCTTTGACGGTCTGCCTGAAATTTAAAAGATTTTATAATTGGAATATTGGTTAAGAACTTTCTGTCAGTTTGGCCAGGAACGTGATGAGGGGTTTATAGAGACAAAATTTTCCACCAATAAAAATATGACTGAGCCCGAAAATGTTGGAGAGCTTAGTCGGATGAGCCTGCCAGAAGTTAAGGCTTACTAATTTTTTTCGAGAGCCAAGTCCTTTTGGCTATCTCATTCGAATAAGCGAGCAAAAATCTTCGAATCGTTAATATTTTAAATGCCCAAGAGTCGGAGCGAGCGAAAGAGCTAATTTTATCCTAGATTAAAAGTGATAAACATTAATCTGTTAAAGGTCGTGTTAAACTTATTAAGATATTTTAATAAAATTGGTTCCAAAACTGCATGATATCAATGATTTTCTACATAAAATTAATAAAGTTTCGCTGGATCTCGTCCATTGAAGCTTTTCATTTAATTAACAAGTTTCATTAAAAGTGGAATCATAAAAATTATGAAGTTTTTTATTTACTAAATTTAAGAATTTTTTTATTTATTTTGTGAAGAGAACTTCATTAGTCAAAAATTTCATCAAAATTCACACAACAACATTCTCTCTGTGTGGGCAATAAGAAATTACTTAAAAAAAAAAATCATAAATTTTTGCTATTTGCAGCTAAATAAAATCATTGGTCACATTAGCATTTTACCAAAAATTGAGTGTAAAATTTGTTGTTTCCGGTAACAAATGTTTAACAAACAAACCATAACAATAATATAAATTTATTATAAAAAGGAAAATTGAAATTACCACTCACCCGATGGATGGGTATTACGCTCAAAATGAGCATTTAAAAGCTCCAAAGCTTGTGGTGTAAATGAAGTGCGACGTTTTCGCTTTTTCGACGGCTCCACACCAATGTAATCGGTTAAATGATTCTGGCCAGATTTAAAACGATTCCAGTGACTGTTACAAATACATAAATATTAAAATAAAAAGTTAGTTTATCCTTAGAAATAATTCAAAAGTAAACGCTGTAGGAACTTAATCCATACTCTCACCTCTCTTCAGCTTCTTTCATCCAACGCTCTAAAACGGGTTTAATTTTTTGAGCACTCTTTGGTGTTATATCTAATTTTTCAAACCTAATATAAATAAAATAAAATAAAAAAATTTAAATTTTTAAGAATTTTTCCACAAATTTAGTATGCGCTAATTTAAATTAAAAAGTGCCAGGACATTGTTTTCTTTATTGAAATAAAAAAAAGCCAAACATAATTTATATTTAAATAAAAATAATAAAAAATTTGTTTTTTTTATTTTGATAAGAAAACTATAAGTTCAAAATTATTAAATTTTTATATGTTTATAATGCTTAAAGAATATGGATATTTATATTTTAAGGCAATGCCCTGGCCAATAATAAACAAAATTCATAGATAAAACAGCTTAAAACTTTAGCGCATACTAAAAATAAAAAAAATAAAATTTAAATTAACACTTTCTAAGAAAGGGATTTTTATAGAAAATAATATTTTTTTAAATTATATTAATTATTGTTATTTTAGTTTGACTCAAGATCATAAATTAATATCTTGAGTCAAACTAAAATAACATTCATTTACTTAAAATAACAGATCAACTAAAAACATTTCCCCCATTCATATTAATTATTGCTAATAAAAATTTTAGAAATTAGTTGTTGTTCTAAGTTATTGTCAATTTTTTAAAGCTTTTTTTCTATAAAAATCCCTTTTTTTTAGCGTTTCATAATAAATAAATTTCCATAGTTTTTTTTTTGGTGTTAATTTTCTTTTAGAAAAACTATAAAAATTTTTAAAAAACAAAGCATATTTTTATGTTTTTTATACTTATTTAATTTTTTTTATCATATTGTTTTTCAACATACATGTTTTGTTGTTGCGTTGATAGTTGAGCGGCATACATTTGAGCAGCTAATGCACTATTTTTATTTAATGCAATTGCAAGTTTTATACACAGTTTGATTTTAAAGCACAATTTTATATATTTTTTGTTTTGAAAATAAAAGAATAAAATAAAATATATATATTAATTATTTTGTTTTTTAATAAAAGCAATTAGCGTTTAATATTTATTTTGAAATAAATGTCCTGGCACTATAAATAATAAATATTTTTTTAGAGAAAGAAAAAATAATAAAATTAAATTTTGGAAGATGAATCAAAAACAAAAAAAAAATTCTTATATTTTGTGATTTGTTTAATTGTTAAATACAATGTTAAAGCAATGCTGTTTGAATATTTTATTATATTTGTGAGAAAGATTCAAAAATTTTAAAATAACACTATTTCGTAGAAATATGGCCTTTTCTCAAATATGAACCTTGTGCAAAATTTCATTGAGACTATTTCCTTAAATGGTAAATTTCTTTAAACTAAGCCAGACTGGTTAAAAGTTAGTAAAATTACGGAAACAGTCTGAATATCAACTTACTATAAAACGCCAATAAGCAGTGATATGTCTCAACAAACTGAGTTTACAACATAAGTTTACATTAACCTCAGATAATTTTTTTGATAAATTACCGGACCTAGCTTTACAAATCGGACAATGTACAATAGGGCGGGTCGATTTAAAAATCGCCCAAGTGACAAGGAAAATCGTATTCTAGGGATCAAAATAAGAAACTTTGCCCGAGGAACCATACCTCTAAAACGAATTCTGAATCCCCGACTTTTGATGTCCCAAATTTTGATAAATCTCACTTTGACACATTTAGAGTGCCCCAATCGAGTCCAAATGTATGACCGACCCCCACTCACTCTGGAGGGGCGACGCACCCATGCCAGTGGCACACCCCATTGAACCCCACTGGGGGGTTCCCCATACAAACATTTTTTGATGTTTTTCACCAAAAATGGTGATTTTTTGAAATGTTTGTATGGGGAACCCCCCAGGGGGTTCCAGGGGGTGTGCCACTGGAATGGGTGGATCGGCTCTCCAAAGTTAGTGGAGGTCGGTCATATATTTGGACTCGATTGGGGTACTCTAAATGGGTCAAAGTGGGATTTTTCAAAATTTTACCCTACGGGTCAAAAGTCGGGGATTCAGAATTCGTTTTAGAGGTATGGTTCGTCGGGCAAAGTTTCTTATTTTGATCCCTAGAATACGATTTTCCTTGTCACTTGAGCGATTTTTTGTCTCCCTACAAATCGATCCGCCTAATGTACAAGTAGAGTCAGTTAGGGGAGTTCACTTAGATTTCGATGGAATCTGGAAGTATATTAGGGAGTGAAAAAATAAATATATCGATAATAAACATATCGCTTCAAATTGAAATTTTGGGGGAAAAACGAATTTTAAAGTTTTTTGAAAATTTTGTATTTAAAAACATTTTAATATTTTTAATACTCGACTGGATAGATACTCTTCATTGAAATAAAAATGGGAAAACAAAAAAAAAAAAAAAATACAAAACGTGGTTAATTTAAATACATCTTTTTAAACCTTTAAAGTAAGATTGAGCTATTATAAATGTCCACTTATTCATTTTTTCAGTTTCTCTATCAGTCTCTATCCAACTACCATCATCAAAATCGTAGTGAACCGCACCGCAGACTTTCCTTGTTATTAAATAACTACAAAAAAAATTTAATAAAAAACAAAATCTTCTATAAAAATATAAATTACTAAAAAAGAAGGAATTTTTTCGGATCAACATTAAATTTTAAATTATAATTTTACCTGCATATGGCACTTTGACTATAGGCGGGTCCCTCTGTAACCGATAAAGCTTGACCCACTTGTGTTTGTGTCAAACCCAATGATAAACGTCTCAATTTAAAAGCTTTGGCAAATTCTTTAATCTCATCCAAATCTATACCATCAACCATATTTGTAGTGGCCTGATTGATAGTGGGTTCATCTGAAAATTTTAGAAAAAAATAAAATAATAATATGTTATAAATTAAACACAATAAATAAAAAATATAACTTAAAGTTAACTTAATAAAAAAATGTTATTAATATTTATGCAAGCAAATGTAAATTCCTTAGCAACCTTTAGAGTTAAATACTTATATAGTAGGTGTGAAAGAAAATTCATCTTGAAATTACTTAAATTCTTGTGGTGGGTGTTCTGTGTTTTGTTGTAATATACACTAATTGAGTTGAGAGAAGACGAGGCGGCTGTAGACGTCACTTACAGCCGCTTAATTACAGATAATTGTGGTAATTAGCTAAATATTATTAAGGTTTTTTTAAACTAACAGTACAACCAACATTATGACGATGCACATCATAAATAATGTAAGCATTTACTTAATGTTAATTATAAAAATAATGAACGAAGTTGAGGAAAATAATTTAAAACTAGAAGTGCAAATTTGCTTGCTTAACTTGTTTTCTTTACATTAAAGTTAGGAAAAATTTTAAATACTTTGAGAATTATTCAGGTTTTTTTCATAAGTATTTGCGTTAGTTAATAACTCATATTGAAAATTATTGTTATTAATTTGTATTTTTCTAAGGTTTATAAAAAATTGATATTTGCAGATTTTAAAGTTTTAAATTAGTACCTACTCAAAATTTATGATATTATTTTTCAAACTTTGTTATTTCTTGAATTTAATTTCTTACACACTGAAAAAAATTTTAAATCAAGCGTTATTTTGCATTGTGCTTCTTAAATTGGAAACACTGAGCTCAATTGACTGTATTATTTTGTTATGTGCCTTTTTAGTTTTCAATCAAAGGGTCATAACTCAAAATTTAAATTTATTTCTACAAACGTAACATAAAATTAAAAAAAGTATAGCAAAACGTTCTTCAAAATGGTATTTTGTCATAATAGAACTAAACTTTTTTTTTTAAATATTACAATCATTTTTACATAAACAGTGATTTGCCTGTCCTGAAAATTGAAAAATTTTGAGTTGTGTCACTTTTGTATTGAGAGTACGATATGTTTGTACTTATTTTTAAAATGATAGAACAAAATCTAAAATGCTGAAATATTTATTTAAATATGTAAAAGTTCATTTTCCCCTGAGTCATATTTACTTCAATTAGATCCATATTTAATAAAAAAAAATATTCGAAAAAAATTTATGTGTTTATTTATATGCTTATGGCATAATAATTGGTTTAACAATGATATTTCTCTCTATGTATATTTAATTTATTTTAAAAAGTTTCTTTAAAATCATCTTATATTGTTTTAAATGCCGCTTATATTGTTTTACTATCACACTTTATATTTGCCATATCAAGTAATTACTTAACAAATTGTATACATAAATTATCACTGCCTAATAAAAGGATTAACATGCAGAAAATTTCAACGTAACATCTTTTCCTATAAGAAGAGAAGTACAATTTGTTTAACAAACAATGCACAATAGGCCAAAGAAATGGTAAATTTTTGAAAATTAAATTTTTATTAAAGCATAATCTCGATTAAAATAAAATTCTTTGAAAATTCAAATCTTTTGAAGATATTTTTTGATATAACATAAATATCCAAATTTATTAAGCAAAATCTAATTAAAGACTGTGTACCTTCGCCGCAGCTACAAACAGCTTGCCAAACTAGTCACTTTTTGCGAAATTTTATTTCATTTGTCGCTCGATTCTCATACCATCTCTCATACTGCGGATGGATCCTCATCCATCAAACGGACAGAAAGGGAAACCGAGGGGATGGGAACCAACGAACGCTATGCGCCAAAGATATAGTGGAACAGAGATGGCAACTTTGTCATAGCAAAAGCGCAAAAAATATTTAAAAGAAGGGTAAAAACGCGTAATATAAAATAGTGGATACCCATTATATGAGTAGTGGGTATCCAGTATCGAGTATTTGTCTTCTTTTTTGGGTACTTGATACTTAAAATTAATACTGAATATTTTCAGAGTTGCATTTTGGACTGAAAAACATATAAAAACGTGACTGAGCTAAAATCTTTATCATAACAATGTGACTTCGCTAAAATATTTATCAACAAACTACAACTCTGCTAAAAGAAGAAATCAGAAGTAAAATATTTAAAAGTAGGTATACATATGTTAAAAAAAAACTATGAAAAATGTAATGAATAGTTGGTAAAAAAAAATTTTTAAATATGTTTATAAATTTAAATATTGAATCAACGTAAACATTTTGAAAGAATTTTATTAAAAAATTTCAAATTTAAAAACCGTTAAAAGAATCGAGTAGTATAGAGTATCCAAATTAAAAATATCAAGTAATGTCGAGTATTGGAAAGTAACC
Organism: Leucophora obtusa; assembly: GCA_949987735.1. Lineage (NCBI taxonomy): Eukaryota > Metazoa > Arthropoda > Insecta > Diptera > Anthomyiidae > Leucophora > Leucophora obtusa. The sequence goes on along the minus strand of OX465299.1, from coordinate 184,528,858 downwards.
GAATTTACCAGCACTAATATGGAATCAAAATAAATAATTTAATAAGTCCCGCAATATTTTAAAATTTTTTTTAGTCAAGTTTTTCTAATTATAGCTTTATTTTCGCTCTTATCTGTGAACGTTAAGTACTTAAAGCAAATTTAAATTAAAACTATTATAAAAAAAAAAAAATTTAAAAACAGTTTATATTTATAATAGTTGAGGTATAATCGAATTTATGTTAAAGCAACTTTTTTGGTAGCACCATGAAGAATTTACGTTATAACTAAGAACACATAAAAATTGTGTTTTCAACGTAGATAATTATCCACGTCGAAATGCATACGAAAATTAATATGTAAGTTTTTGCCTAAAACGCCTAACAACTTATAATAAAAATCGAATAAAAATTATTCGATTTTTAAAAATCGAATAAAAATTATTCGATTTTTAAAAAATTTTAAATTTTTTTCGGGTTCTGACATATCGAAAAACACCACATTTAGCACTAAAATGACCAATTTGGCATTCGAGTACCCTATAATCAAAGAAACCATATCAAAACATTGTAAATTTTCTATGATATTTTGATGTATCTTTGTTGAAATAAAAAGCAAATGTTGCCAGATTTCTTGATAGTGCTATATTATGACTAAATAAAAACGAATAAAAAGGTTAAAGTCGGCCATGCCAAATTTACAATACCCTACACCAGTCTGGTTAAAAGCCAACTAATGTTTGGATCCGAAATTAGAATGGGTTAACATGGGGCTTGTGTCAAAATTTTATATAATGTGAGTCAGCGCACCAAATTTTATTAAAATATCTTAATATTTGCGATCAGCAGTTTGTAACCAAGCCAATTTTGGGGGGACCCTTATATGGGCACTAGGTCTAAACATGGACCGGTGTTAAGCAAAATCAATAGGCTTCATCCTTGGACTGACATAAGTCTATGTACCAAATTTCATCAAAATATCTTAATATTTGAGACCTGCAGCGTATAAACAGTATAATTTTGGTAGGACCCTTATATGGGCACTAGGTCTAAACATTGACCGATGTTCACCAAAATCAATAGGCTGCGTTATTGGGCCAACATAGGTCTGTGTACCAAATTTCATCAAAATATCTTAATATTTACGACCTGCATCGTATAAACAGTATAATTTTGGTAGGACCCTTATATGGGCACTAGGTCTAAACATGGACCGATGTTCACCAAACTCAATAGGCTGTGTTATTGGGCTAACATAGGTCTGTGTACTAAATTTCATCAAAATATCTTAATATTTGCGACCTGTAAAGTGGGCACAAGAATGCATGGACAGACAGACAGACGGACGGACAGACGGACATCGTTAAATCGAAATAAAAAAAATTCTGAGCCGATCGGTATACTAAAAGGTGGGTCTAGGACCAATATTTTTTGGTGTTACAAACATCAGCACAAACTTATAACACCCTGACCACATAGTGGTGTAGGGTATAATGACCACATAGTGGTGTAGGGTATATTTAGACTATATTAGGATTAAATGAGTTTATCTTCGGGACATATTTCCAGTTTTCAGGCAATTTTCGTAAATTTGTTCAACACTAAACTCAATTTTGAAGAAAGCTAAATATTAGTCAAAATTTTTAGAAGCACACCTTCGTGACCTTAAAATGCAAATTTCTGTCCACTGTGCGCACTATGTATGAATTTATTATATGCATATAAAAAAATAACCATTATCTTCAAATAATATAAAAAAAAAAATTATAAAATTATTTGTGTAATTTCATAAGGTTTTGAATAATTTTTGAGCCACAGCATTGTAAGTTTTTTTTACTGGTGTCAACGCTGAAAATCTTTGACCATCCAACATTTGAGAAAATGTGCTAACTACAAAACTATACGACTGTGGCATGAGGGCAGTATGTAAACAGGAGTTTTGAAGGTAGATCTCTCTTAGTTCGACAGAAGGCAAGCTGGCAACACCTGGAGTGGTAAGCAAACAATCGCAAGTGAGAAGTTTAGGTAATTAGATTTACTTCTAACTAGCGTGAAGACATATTACATCCATCAACCGCCGGATTTACATCCAGCTAAGAGTACGAGTACAAAGACAGGGGAAATAAGCAGGAGTTGTAGGGTCCAACTACCACCAGGCGAATGTAACGAATTTAAAACTATTGTAAACATCAGAAAAAATGCTTAATAAAACCCAGTGTGATCGAAATATAAAACAAATTGTTTTTGTTTTTATGCGTGTAGTAAATAAATTTATTGTTTGGACTCTGGACTAGCTGAACACCCCTAGTTTCAAGCGCTAAGGTTTCTTAAAACATTTAGATTTATATTTAGTCGAATATACGTTTAGACTTATAGCCGAAATATAAGATTTCTGCCTCATTATGTTCTACCATTGTATCTCTATGTTGTTTGTAAATCAGTAACAATATTGTTCTTAATTACTACTAATTGACGCTTACAAAACTTATGTTTTTCACGTCTTACGAGTGCTTATATGCATATTATTCTATATAAACTTAGAAAAAGAAGAGGAATCATACAATTTAATGACATGTTCTTTTTTTTTTTTTTGCTACTAGGAAAGAAGAAAAGCATCAAGTTACTGAATTTTACTGAAAATGAAAGAAACTACTTCTACCCGGTAACATCTTAATAAGAAGCAGCAGTATAAATTGTAAGAAAGATGCATGTAAGTAGCATCTTATAGACATTAAGCTGTCTTTTACTTTAACACTTTTATAAACTTAGAGAAGAAGTGGTTTAAGTTTTTTGGTGGCATTGTGTAGAGGGTGGCACAATAGTCATGATTATACCGGAAAATGTTGGCATTTTTAGCGATATTGGAATTTTAATTAATGTACCTCTCAATACAACAAAATGATTGTACGCGGACTATGAATCAATCTGTTCAGGGTCTCTTAATCTCTTGTTTTGGTTATTTTTACTGGTCCGCAATATAAATGTTGCCGACTTTTTTATTTGCCAGCACATCTCAGCAACTTAAGAAGAGATCATTTGTCAAAAAACAAAAAATGTTACTTGAGAAATGTGGAGTAGTAATTTTCTGAGCTAAATATACTCTTATTAATTTAAAATTGTGTCAAAACCTTTGGGCCACCCTGTAAATATATATGGCTTAAACAATATGCAATTCAATAAACTTAAAAATTTGCTAATGTTATTGTTGATATAAGATAAATTTGTAGCTGTTGTTGTTTAATTACCAAACAAAACTTTTTTGTTGTTTTTATTAGCAGTTCTTGATGACGATACTGCTGCTTTACTTTTACTCGTACAACATCAAGTTGTAACAAGTGGCTGTTGAAAAAGCAGCTACTTTAGGTTCTATAATGCAGATGATGATAATGCTGATGATGATGATTTCAATGCCTTGTAGCTGCTGTAAATAATGTTATGGTTGTTCTGATGTTTTGTTGCTGCATATCATTAATACTTAAATAAATCACAAAATTTTAAGATCCTTCTTTAAAATACATTGCTGCCTTTTTGGTGGTTCTTTAGTAGCAAACTATTTTTGAAGACGACGTTGAAAATTTGTTCAGAAGATGACATTATAACCATAAATAGTAGTGCCAAATAGTGTTGGTGGCGGTGGTGTTAGTTTTGAAAGTGTTATTTAGTTTGTTATTCAAATAGTTAAAACGTGTACATAATACTGACAAATTTTAAAACAAATTAAGCAGCTAAACTTGAAAAGTTTTAAATTTTAAATATGGTTACCAATAACCAGAGGGAATACTAAATGTTTTGATTATGGAAATTCTGTGAATTATTCACAATATGATTTATGGAATTAAACAATTTAAATTGAAAATTAAAGACATTTAAATTAATGAGAGAATTTATGAAAAAAAAACTGATTCTATTCTAGAGCAACCGGTTCCACTTTGGAGCTATAGAAGGGGTTGCTTTAGGGACAATTTCAAACAAAAAGAATCGGTGTTAGAACCCAGCAGAAATTCGGAAGCGGTAAAAATGATTGGTGATTCTTTTCTGCTTCGTTTACTGCTTCTGAGGATTTATAGCTTGCAGTAGTGTATTAAAAAAGGCAATATAGTTTTGTTTACCACACTTTATCGCTCTAACAAAGCACGAAAAAATGACAATGATAACCGAATTTACTAGCTAAAAGCTGTGATTTCATGCCATTATTTGGAGCTATGATAGAAGAGCATATCGGATATCAAAACAAGTGTTTTCACGCGAGCTATCTCTAACAAAAATCCTGCCTTATATCAGCAATAATGCAAGCACTACACTATTTTCTTTCCCTGACGAACCTGCTTCCAAGCAAGCAGTATTTTTTGCTGGGAATCGACAGTAGAAGGGGTTGTGAATGAAAAGTAGCTATTCTACAACCGATTCTTTGGAACAGACAATTTTCCTGGGACGCTTTAAAGCATTTGACTTAGCGATTAAAAAGTTCTTATCCAGTATTTAGAAAAATTTATTAGAATCGGATTTGAGTCCAACTTGTTTTGCTTACTACTTATATTTTATTCGATTCCATGAGACTGTTTCCGGAATCAAGTTATCAGCAGTAATATATATAGTTTAATCGATCAAGAATAGGTTCTAGAAAATATTATTTCTAGTCTGCTATTATTTAAAAAAAAATCAAAGCAAAATAATGTAAAAGTAAAATAGGTTCTAAAGTCATAGAAGTCGCTTTATTGCCGGGACTTATACCCATTTAAAATTTCATTACAGTTTCATATTAGCGGCTGGTGAATAAAATATTTTTATAGTTTTACTCCAGGCACGAAGACGTGAATAATATACCTCAACTTAAATTTTTTCACAAACATATTTGTCAACTAAAAAATTTTTTTGCAGGAGTAAAAGGAACAAATATATATATAAAAAAAATTTTCCACCTCAACAATATAATTTCACCATAAACACTGTTTTCCTATACACAAAAAATTTTTTCATTTCAAAATTTTTTTAACCTCTAGCTCAATTTATTTTCTCATTTTAATATTTTATGCTAAATGGCCAGTGTATAATGAGTTTGTGCTGACATTTATGTACCGATTTAGTGCTGTTCGTTTGTACAGACGTCTGTCTGTCTGTCCATCCTTTTGTCTGCAAACTACAGGTTGCAAATATTAGGAAACTTGATGTATATGAAATTTGGTACATCGATTTATATCGACCTAGTGCCCACATAAAGGTCCTCCCAAAATTGACTCATATGCTTTTTCGCAAGCTAAAGGTCGCAAATATAAAGAATTTTAGCTAAATTTTGTGCACTAGCTCATATGGGTTAAGGGACAAAGCCCAATGACTGTATATAATCGGAATATCTTTGGACCCAGCACCCTTATATCCTTATTACTGATTTTTTTTTCAAATCACACAAAATCGATTTTCTAATTTTGCACCAATTTGTAGGCAAGTTTTGACACAAGTCCATTTGAATTAAATTTCGGATCCAAACATTAATTGACTTTAACCCAGACCGGTGTAGGATATAACATGGTCGGCATGGCCGACTTTGTCGTTTCTGAAAGTTATTAAAAAGAAAATCAGTAAAACTAAATTTCTACTGATGTTCGTAATTACCAAAAATTATGGATCTAGTTCCAACTTCAAGAGAATATATGTGGTTGGAATAAGTTCACTGATACAAACCTATTTTTCCTTTTGCCATATATGGTTGTTGCAATCAAATTATTAATATATTAATCATACTTTTATAATGGTACGGTCGCCTATAATCATTTTATGGTTAAAATCTCTCTTTTTAGGTTATCATACTTTCACTCGTCTACAATTATATATTATCTGGACAATCATATTATTATTTGAATTCAGAGGAATCATGTTCACAATTATTTGTGTAGTTTCGACAGCTATAAGATGATCAATATATATTTTATGAGCGTGTTCACTATTTGGCGTCATTCTTTCTCTAGATTTTTTGAAAGGAAGTTGTAAGAGGCAGTCAAATTAGGCAAAAAAAAAAAAATCAACTTATTAGTATTCATTTGAATACTAAGCGACATTATTTGTGAAAAAAATAATTCCCCTCACCAAGAAGTCTGGGCAGTGATCAGGCAACCTTCAAATAAAACTATTATTTATTGAGCAATAAAGTGTTTTTACAAATTAAGTAAAAAGTGATAAAAAAGTTGTTTATTTTTTTTTTTTTTTAATTTTTAGTACTTGCGTAGACAAGAGTGGCTATAATAATAAAATAATATAAAAAGCGCACAAAATGATCATGATATTTTCCTAATGATCATAATATGATCCTAAATAATCACAAAATGTTCCACATTACCATAATATTAATACTGGGAAAATATTATAATCGCTGGAAAAATGTTGTGATCATGAGACATATATTATAATTATTGCGGATGTATTGTTAAATTGTATTTTTACAATATTTTTCTGACATGTATCCATAAATTGATTTTATCTATATATGTGACAGCGCATACAGAAAAGGACCTAAGGGTAAAAAAATCAAAATTTTTTTTTTTTTTTGATGTGGACAACATCTGAGCATCGAATGAGACCGATCCCATGCCCTTTTTTTTACCCTTAGGTCCCTTTCTATATTGCGCGTCACATATGTGACCTTCTCCGAGAAAAGGGACCTAGTGTGTCAGAAAACGGATTTGGACTTAAGAGTGGATTCTGGTACCTAAAAGGGTGTAGAATAAGATGAAATGGGTTAGATTTCTGATAAAAATTTATTTACCCCATAAAAACGTACAAAACGATAATTTAATTTAATACAAATTTTTTTTTCTTTTAATTTCACTAAAACTGAGTTTTTCCAACTTTCTGACGATAATGAGCGGTAAATTCCAGTGTTTAAGTCCCTTTTAAAACAAAGATATACTACAACTGAATTAATAATAATGAAAACGTAGAAAAAAAATCAATAATTCATTTATGTTTTGAAAATTCTAAATTCTTTAATTTAGATACGAAAAGTTTATTTCAACTAAAATAATATTTACTTTATAAAGATTCATACTTAATATAAGAATGCTAATTCAATTATGATATTTATAATTTTTGATTTATTTATGATTTCTTTCTCTGTGTTTTTCTGATTCTATAAATATCTCAATTTTAGTGTAATTTCAACATCTAGTTATATTGGTCATTAACCTTTCATTTTTAGCAATTACAAATAAAATTCTATTTATGTTTTTTTTTACAAAATTTATTTCCATACATTAATCCAATCAACAACAAACTAATGAAAGCTCTTTTTCCACAAAAAACAAAAAAATATAATAAACCATAAGTATCATTTGCATTTTAAAACCACCTGCTCTTCCTTTGCCTCCTACTAACTACAAGTACTCAAAAAAATAATCAATAACCATAATGGAAATAACTAACAAACCATAAAAAAACAGGTATAAACATAGCGTTGTAAACTATGTACTAACCACACATATGGTTGGCTATTACAACAAAAAAGGGTCAATTGTGTAATCAAATACTTTTTTCTCTATAGAAATAAATTGCAATTAAAATTTTTGGTAGAATTATTAAGAACACAGCAAAAATAAAGGCAAATAAGCAAATGAATCTACAATATGATTGTTCGTAATAGAAATCTCTCGAAAAAAACCCATTCCTATTATATTTATTTTCTAATATAAAGTTTTTGGTTTGTTTGTAGTTTTGGCTTTTATAAATCCACAATTATATTTACACATAACCATGAGTTTTTTTTAGCGTTAATTAAACTTTAAATATTGCTAACAAAATTTTTGGCAAAAATCCTCGAAAACTTTTCCCTACAAAGATGACAAGATGATGATGGTAAAGTAAAACTTGTATAAAATTACGCGTTGATGTCTTTTATAATGCTACTGGCTGTTGTTGTTCTTATTTTCCATAAGACATCGATGACGGAGATGATGTTTTTTGCTGAATATACCTGGCATATAATACGCTGAAAACTTTCATAAATAATCTTTTGTAAAATTCTAAACATAAATCTTGTTAAATTGCATTTGCTTATATTGCATACATTTACTATTTTTAACGTACATACATAAGACTTAATGTCACTCATATGTTAAGATGTATTAGCATTTGCATAGAGTCGAAAGTAATTGGAAATTAGCATGGAAAGTTAAAAGTTTTCAGCAGTTTGTTAGTAAAATGTCAATATTGTTTAGATAAAGCAAGTTAATAAAGTTTATATATGTGATTATATTATATAGAAAACTTAAAATGTTAAATGAAGAAATTAGTTTTACTAATCTTTGAAAATAAAAAAAAAAATATAGATTTGTGGAAAGGTGATGAAATATAATTCTATGAATCTGCTAAAGCAAAACTGTTTAATTCTATAAAATAATAAAAAGGAATTTATAAACGGTAAGAAATTTTGATTTTACCTATACTTAGGTGTATTTAAGACAAAAGCGGAAATATAGTCCATATAGGCTATAGGTCGAAATATGGACCGATCTTAGCTAGAATCAATAGATAATATGTGAGTTAATTAAAATATCTAGTATTTGCGACCAATTTAGGGTATTTTTAGAATTTTTGGGTAATTTTGCTCACACGTGTGGGTAATTTTGAATTTCCTTATGGCTGCTGCAGCATGCGGCCTTTAAGCGGAGAATACACGAGGGAACATTCGTGAAAAAAATGCCCATTTTTTGTGAATGTGTGTGTGTGTTTGTGAATGTGTGTGTGTGTTTGTGTATGTGTGCGTGTTGACATCGTGCAATTCGTGTTTACAAAATTTTTTGATGTTTTTTGTTCCCTACTCAATGTTCCTTCCTGTATTCTCCGCTTTATACTATTACTCGAACCTCAGCGAAATTAGCGACGTCGCCAACTTTTTTTTTATTTTTTAGCAAATAACAGGGCGACTCAGAGAAAAAAAAATCGTAAAAAATGCTAATTTTATCAACCCTAGCGACGTCGTTCACTTTTTCTACCACTTTTATTAACTCTGGCGACGTCGCTAAATTTTCTACAATTTTGAGCAACCCGCTGTCGCCAACTTTTTTCCAAAAAAAAAAATCAAAACAGTAAAAATTCGGTAAAAAAAATCTGAATTTCTGGACTACCCAGACGCCGCATATCTAAGTATAGACACAAATAGGCCTTATTCATACGAACATTTTGGTGTATCACACTTATATCCTATCAGTTTTTTGTTTAGTTGCTGTTCGTATGGATAAGGCATATTAGCGTCCATACTTAGAAATGCGGCGACTAGTCTAGGTATTCCAGAAATTCAAATTTTGTTTACCGACCACCATTGGTGAATCACATTTTCATGGAGCAACTCCACAAAAAACTGATAGGATATAAGTGTGATATACCAAAATGTTCGTATGAATAAGGCCTATTAGCGTCTATACTTAGAAATTCGGCGACTAGTCTAGGTATTTCAGAAATTCAGATTTTGTGTACTGACCACCAGTGGTGAATCACATTTTCATGGAGCTACACCAAAATGTGCCTAGTCTAGGTATTCCAGAAATTCAGATTTTTTTTACTGACCACCATTGGTGAATCACATTTTCATGGAGCAACTCCACAAAAAACTGATAGGATATAAGTTTGATATACCAAAATGTTCGTATGAATAAGGCCTATTAGCGTCTATACTTAGAAATTCGGCGACTAGTCTAGGTATTTCAGAAATTCAGATTTTGTTTACTGACCACCAGTGGTGAATCGCATTTTCATGGAGCAACGTCACAAAAAACTGATAGGATATAAGTGTGATACACCAAAATGTTCGTATGGATAAAATCTATTAGTGCCCGTACTTAGAAATTCGGCGCCTAGTCTAGGTATTTCAGAAATTCAGATTTTGTTTACTGACCACCATTGGTGAATCACATTTTCATGGAGCAACTCCACAAAAAACTGATAGGATATAAGTGTGATATACCAAAATGTTCGTATGAATAAGGCCTATTAGCGTCTATACTTAGAAATTCGGCGACTAGTCTAGATATTTTAGAAATTGAGATTTTGTTTACTGACCACCATTGGTGAATCACATTTTCATGGAGCAACTCCACAAAAAACTGACAGGATATAAGTGTGATACACCAAAATGTTCGTATGAATAAGGCCTATTAGCGTCTATACTTAGAAATTCGGCGACTAGTCGAGGTATTTCAGAAATTCAGATTTTGTTTACTGACCACCATTGGTGAGTCACATTTTCATGGAGCAACTCCACAAAAAACTGATAGGATATAAGTGTGATATACCAAAATGTTCGTATGAATAAGGCCTATTAGCGTCTATACTTAGAAATTCGGCGACTAGTCTAGGTATTTCAGAAATTCAGATTTTGTTTACTGACCACCAGTGGTGAATCACATTTTCATGGAGCAACTCCACAAAAAACTGATAGGATATAAGTGTGATATACCAAAATGTTCGTATGAATAAGGCCTATTAGCGTCTATACTTAGAAATTCGGCGACTAGTCTAGGTATTTCAGAAATTCAGATTTTGTTTACTGACCACCAGTGGTAAATCACATTTTCATGGAGCAACTCCACAAAAAACTGATAGGATATAAGTGTGATTTACCAAAATGTTCGTATGAATAAGGCCTATTAGCGTCTATACTTAGAAATTCGGCGACTAGTCTAGGTATTTCAGAAATTCAGATTTTGTTTACTGACCACCAGTGGTGAATCACATTTCCATGGAGCAACTCCACAAAAAACTGATAGGATATAAGTGTGATATACAAAAATGTTCGTATGAATAAGGCCTATTAGCGTCTATACTTAGAAATTCGGCGACTAGTCTAGATATTTCAGAAATTCAGATTTTGTTTACTGACCACCAGTGGTGAATCACATTTTCATGGAGCAACTCCACAAAAAACTGATAGGATATAAGTGTGATATACCAAAATGTTCGTATGAATAAGGCCTATTAGCGTCTATACTTAGAAATTCGGCGACTAGTCTAGGTATTTCAGAAATTCAGATTTTGTTTACTGACCACCAGTGGTGAGTCACATTTTCATGGAGCAACTCCACAAAAAACTGATAGGATATGAGTGTGATATACCAAAATGTTCGTATGAATAAGGCCTATTAGCGTCTATACTTAGAAATTCGGCGACTAGTCTAGGTATTTCAGAAATTCAGATTTTGTTTACTGACCACCAGTGGTGAATCACATTTTCATGGAGCAACTCCACAAAAAACTGATAGGATATAAGTGCGATATACCAAAATGTTTGTATGAATAAGGCCTATTAGCCTCTATACTTAGAAATTCGGCGACTAGTCTAGGTATTTCAGAAATTCAGATTTTGTTTACTGACCACCATTGGTGAATCACATTTTCATGGAGCAACTCCACAAAAAACTGATAGGATATAAGTGTGATATACCAAAATGTTCGTATGAATAAGGCCTATTAGCGTCTATACCTAGAAATTCGGCGACTAGTCTAGGTATTTCAGAAATTCAGATTTTGTTTACTGACCACCAGTGGTGAATCACATTTTCATGGAGCAACTCCACAAAAAACTGATAGGATATAAGTGTGATATACCAAAATGTTCGTATGAATAAGGCCTATTAGCGTCTATACTTAGAAATTCGGCGACTAGTCTAGGTATTTCAGAAATTCAGATTTTGTTTACTGACCACCAGTGGTGAATCACATTTTCATGGAGCAACTCCACAAAAAACTGATAGGATATAAGTGTGATATACCAAAATGTTCGTATGAATAAGGCCTATTAGCCTCTATACTTAGAAATTCGGCGACTAGTCTAGGTATTTCAGAAATTCAGATTTTGTTTACTGACCACCAGTGGTGAATCACATTTTCATGGAGCAACTCCACAAAAAACTGATAGGATAGTAGTGTGATATACCAAAATCTTCGTATGAATAAGGCCTATTAGCGTCTATACTTAGAAATTCGGCGACTAGTCTAGATATTTCAGAAATTCAGATTTTGTTTACTGACCACCAGTGGTGAATCACATTTTCATGGAGCAACTCCACAAAAAACTGATAGTATATAAGTGTGATATACCAAAATGTTCGTATGAATAAGGCCTATTAGCGTCTATACTTAGAAATTCGGCGACTAGTCTAGGTATTTCAGAAATTCAGATTTTGTTTACTGACCACCAGTGGTGAATCACATTTTCATGGAGCAACTCCACAAAAACTGATAGGATATAAGTGTGATATACCAAAATGTTCGTATGAATAAGGCCTATTAGCGTCTATACTTAGAAATTCGGCGACTAGTCTAGGTATTTCAGAAATTCAGATTTTGTTTACTGACCACCAGTGGTGAATCACATTTTCATGGAGCAACGTCACAAAAAACTGATTGGATATAAGTGTGATATACCAAAATGTTCGTATGAATAAGGCCTATTAGCGTCTATACTTAGAAATACGGCGACTAGTCTAGGTATTTCAGAAATTCAGATTTAGTTTACTGACCACCATTGGTGAATCACATTTTCATGGAGCAACTCCACAAAAAACTGATAGGATATAAGTGTGATATACCAAAATGTTCGTATGAATAAGGCCTATTAGCGTCTATACTTAGAAATTCGGCGACTAGTCTAGGTATTTCAGAAATTCAGATTTTGTTTACTGACCACCAGTGGTGAATCACATTTTCATGGAGCAACTCCACAAAAAACTGATAGGATATAAGTGTGATATACCAAAACGTTCGTATGAATAAGGCCTATTAGCGTCTATACTTAGAAATTCGGCGACTAGTCTAGGTATTTCAGAAATTCAGATTTTGTTTACTGACCACCATTGGTGAATCACATTTTCATGGAGCAACTCTACAAAAAACTGATAGGATATAAGTGTGATATACCAAAATGTTCGTATGAATAAGGCCTATTAGCGTCTATACTTAGAAATTCGGCGACTAGTCTAGATATTTCAGAAATTCAGATTTTGTTTACTGACCACCATTGGTGAATCACATTTTCATGGAGCAACTCCACAAAAAACTGATAGGATATAAGTGTGATATACCAAAATGTTCGTATGAATAAGGCCTATTAGCCTCTATACTTAGAAATTCGGGGACTAGTCTAGGTATTTCAGAAATTCAGATTTTGTTTACTGACCACCATTGGTGAATCACATTTTCATGGAGCAACTCCACAAAAAACTGATAAGATATAAGTGTGATATACCAAAATGTTCGTATGAATAAGGCCTATTAGCGTCTATACTTAGAAATTCGGCGACTAGTCTAGGTATTTCAGAAATTCAGATTTTGTTTACTGACCACCATTGGTGAATCACATTTTCATGGAGCAACTCTACAAAAAACTGATAGGATATAAGTGTGATATACCAAAATGTTCGTATGAATAAGGCCTATTAGCCTCTATACTTAGAAATTCGGGGACTAGTCTAGGTATTTCAGAAATTCAGATTTAGTTTACTGACCACCATTGGTGAATCACATTTTCATGGAGCAACTCCACAAAAAACTGATAGGATATAAGTGTGATATACCAAAATGTTCGTATGAATAAGGCCTATTAGCGTCTATACTTAGAAATTCGGCGACTAGTCTAGGTATTTCAGAAATTCAGATTTTGTTTACTGACCACCAGTGGTGAATCACATTTTCATGGAGCAACTCCACAAAAAACTGATAGGATATTAGTGTGATATACCAGAATGTTCGTATGAATAAGGCCTATTAGCGTCTATACTTAGAAATTCGGCAACTAGTCTAGATATTTCAGAAATTCAGATTTTGTTTACTGACCACCAGTGGTAAATCACATTTTCATGGAGCAACTCCACAAAAAACTGATAGGATATAAGTGTGATATACCAAAATGTTCGTATGAATAAGGCCTATTAGCGTCTATACTTAGAAATTCGGCGACTAGTCTAGGTATTTCAGAAATTCAGATTTTGTTTACTGACCACCAGTGGTAAATCACATTTTCATGGAGCAACTCCACAAAAAACTGATAGGATATAAGTGTGATATACCAGAATGTTCGTATGAATAAGGCCTATTAGCGTCTATACTTAGAAATTCGGCAACTAGTCTAGATATTTCAGAAATTCAGATTTTGTTTACTGACCACCAGTGGTAAATCACATTTTCATGGAGCAACTCCACAAAAACCTGATAGGATATAAGTGTGATATACCAAAATGTTCGTATGAATAAGGCCTATTAGCGTCTATACTTAGAAATTCGGCGACTAGTCTAGGTATTTCAGAAATTCAGATTTTGTTTACTGACCACCATTGGTGAATCACATTTTCATGGAGCAACTCCACAAAAAACTGATAGGATATAAGTGTGATATACCAAAATGTTCGTATGAATAAGGCCTATTAGCGTCTATACTTAGAAATTCGGCGACTAGTCTAGTTATTTCAGAAATTCAGATTTTGTTTACTGACCACCAGTGGTAAATCACATTTTCATGGAGCAACTCCACAAAAAACTGATAGGATATAAGTGTGATATACCAAAATGTTCGTATGAATAAGGCCTATTAGCGTCTATACTTAGAAATTCGGCTACTAGTCTAGGTATTTCAGAAATTCAGATTTTGTTTACTGACCACCAGTGGTGAATCACATTTTCATGGAGCAACTCCAGAACAAACTGATAGGATATAAGTGTGATATACCAAAATGTTCGTATGAATAAGGCCTATTAGCGTCTATACTTAGAAATTCGGCGACTAGTCTAGGTATTTCAGAAATTCAGATTTTGTTTACTGACCACCAGTGGTGAATCACATTTTCATGGAGCAACTCCACAAAAAACTGATAGGATATAAGTGTGATATACCAAAATGTTCGTATGAATAAGGCCTATTAGCGTCTATACTTAGAAATTTGGCGACTAGTCTAGGTATTTCAGAAATTCAGATTTTGTTTACTGACCACCAGTGGTGAATCACATTTTCATGGAGCAACTCCACAAAAAACTGATAGGATAGTAGTGTGATATACCAAAATCTTCGTATGAATAAGGCCTATTAGCGTCTATACTTAGAAATTCGGCGACTAGTCTAGATATTTCAGAAATTCAGATTTTGTTTACTGACCACCAGTGGTGAATCACATTTTCATGGAGCAACTCCACAAAAAACTGATAGTATATAAGTGTGATATACCAAAATGTTCGTATGAATAAGGCCTATTAGCGTCTATACTTAGAAATTCGGCGACTAGTCTAGGTATTTCAGAAATTCAGATTTTGTTTACTGACCACCAGTGGTGAATCACATTTTCATGGAGCAACTCCACAAAAACTGATAGGATATAAGTGTGATATACCAAAATGTTCGTATGAATAAGGCCTATTAGCGTCTATACTTAGAAATTCGGCGACTAGTCTAGGTATTTCAGAAATTCAGATTTTGTTTACTGACCACCAGTGGTGAATCACATTTTCATGGAGCAACGTCACAAAAAACTGATTGGATATAAGTGTGATATACCAAAATGTTCGTATGAATAAGGCCTATTAGGGTCTATACTTAGAAATACGGCGACTAGTCTAGGTATTTCAGAAATTCAGATTTAGTTTACTGACCACCATTGGTGAATCACATTTTCATGGAGCAACTCCACAAAAAACTGATAGGATATAAGTGTGATATACCAAAATGTTCGTATGAATAAGGCCTATTAGCGTCTGTACTTAGAAATTCGGCGACTAGTCTAGGTATTTCAGAAATTCAGATTTTGTTTACTGACCACCATTGGTGAATCACATTTTCATGGAGCAACTCCACAAAAAACTGATAGGATATAAGTGTGATATACCAAAATGTTCGTATGAATAAGGCCTATTAGCGTCTATACTTAGAAATTCGGCTACTAGTCTAGGTATTTCAGAAATTCAGATTTTGTTTACTGACCACCAGTGGTGAATCACATTTTCATGGAGCAACTCCAGAACAAACTGATAGGATATAAGTGTGATATACCAAAATGTTCGTATGAATAAGGCCTATTAGCGTCTATACTTAGAAATTCGGCGACTAGTCTAGGTATTTCAGAAATTCAGATTTTGTTTACTGACCACCAGTGGTGAATCACATTTTCATGGAGCAACGTCACAAAAAACTGATTGGATATAAGTGTGATATACCAAAATGTTCGTATGAATAAGGCCTATTAGGGTCTATACTTAGAAATACGGCGACTAGTCTAGGTATTTCAGAAATTCAGATTTAGTTTACTGACCACCATTGGTGAATCACATTTTCATGGAGCAACTCCACAAAAAACTGATAGGATATAAGTGTGATATACCAAAATGTTCGTATGAATAAGGCCTATTAGCGTCTGTACTTAGAAATTCGGCGACTAGTCTAGGTATTTCAGAAATTCAGATTTTGTTTACTGACCACCATTGGTGAATCACATTTTCATGGAGCAACTCCACAAAAAACTGATAGGATATAAGTGTGATATACCAAAATGTTCGTATGAATAAGGCCTATTAGCGTCTATACTTAGAAATTCGGCGACTAGTCTAGTTATTTCAGAAATTCAGATTTTGTTTACTGACCACCAGTGGTAAATCACATTTTCATGGAGCAACTCCACAAAAAACTGATAGGATATAAGTGTGATATACCAAAATGTTCGTATGAATAAGGCCTATTAGCGTCTATACTTAGAAATTCGGCTACTAGTCTAGGTATTTCAGAAATTCAGATTTTGTTTACTGACCACCAGTGGTGAATCACATTTTCATGGAGCAACTCCAGAACAAACTGATAGGATATAAGTGTGATATACCAAAATGTTCGTATGAATAAGGCCTATTAGCGTCTATACTTAGAAATTCGGCGACTAGTCTAGGTATTTCAGAAATTCAGATTTTGTTTACTGACCACCAGTGGTGAATCACATTTTCATGGAGCAACTCCACAAAAAACTGATAGGATATAAGTGTGATATACCAAAATGTTCGTATGAATAAGGCCTATTAGCGTCTATACTTAGAAATTTGGCGACTAGTCTAGGTATTTCAGAAATTCAGATTTTGTTTACTGACCACCAGTGGTGAATCACATTTTCATGGAGCAACTCCACAAAAAACTGATAGGATAGTAGTGTGATATACCAAAATCTTCGTATGAATAAGGCCTATTAGCGTCTATACTTAGAAATTCGGCGACTAGTCTAGATATTTCAGAAATTCAGATTTTGTTTACTGACCACCAGTGGTGAATCACATTTTCATGGAGCAACTCCACAAAAACTGATAGGATATAAGTGTGATATACCAAAATGTTCGTATGAATAAGGCCTATTAGCGTCTATACTTAGAAATTCGGCGACTAGTCTAGGTATTTCAGAAATTCAGATTTTGTTTACTGACCACCAGTGGTGAATCACATTTTCATGGAGCAACTCCACAAAAACTGATAGGATATAAGTGTGATATACCAAAATGTTCGTATGAATAAGGCCTATTAGCGTCTATACTTAGAAATTCGGCGACTAGTCTAGGTATTTCAGAAATTCAGATTTTGTTTACTGACCACCAGTGGTGAATCACATTTTCATGGAGCAACGTCACAAAAAACTGATTGGATATAAGTGTGATATACCAAAATGTTCGTATGAATAAGGCCTATTAGGGTCTATACTTAGAAATACGGCGACTAGTCTAGGTATTTCAGAAATTCAGATTTAGTTTACTGACCACCATTGGTGAATCACATTTTCATGGAGCAACTCCACAAAAAACTGATAGGATATAAGTGTGATATACCAAAATGTTCGTATGAATAAGGCCTATTAGCGTCTGTACTTAGAAATTCGGCGACTAGTCTAGGTATTTCAGAAATTCAGATTTTGTTTACTGACCACCATTGGTGAATCACATTTTCATGGAGCAACTCCACAAAAAACTGATAGGATATAAGTGTGATATACCAAAATGTTCGTATGAATAAGGCCTATTAGCCTCTATACTTAGAAATTCGGGGACTAGTCTAGGTATTTCAGAAATTCAGATTTAGTTTACTGACCACCATTGGTGAATCACATTTTCATGGAGCAACTCCACAAAAAACTGATAGGATATAAGTGTGATATACCAAAATGTTCGTATGAATAAGGCCTATTAGCGTCTATACTTAGAAATTCGGCGACTAGTCTAGGTATTTCAGAAATTCAGATTTTGTTTACTGACCACCAGTGGTGAATCACATTTTCATGGAGCAACTCCACAAAAAACTGATTGGATATAAGTGTGATATACCAAAATGTTCGTATGAATAAGGCCTATTAGGGTCTATACTTAGAAATACGGCGACTAGTCTAGGTATTTCAGAAATTCAGATTTAGTTTACTGACCACCATTGGTGAATCACATTTTCATGGAGCAACTCCACAAAAAACTGATAGGATATAAGTGTGATATACCAAAATGTTCGTATGAATAAGGCCTATTAGCGTCTATACTTAGAAATTCGGCGACTAGTCTAGGTATTTCAGAAATTCAGATTTAGTTTACTGACCACCATTGGTGAATCACATTTTCATGGAGCAACTCCACAAAAAACTGATAGGATATAAGTGTGATATACCAAAATGTTCGTATGAATAAGGCCTATTAGCGTCTATACTTAGAAATTCGGCGACTAGTCTAGGTATTTCAGAAATTCAGATTTAGTTTACTGACCACCATTGGTGAATCACATTTTCATGGAGCAACTCCACAAAAAACTGATAGGATATAAGTGTGATATACCAAAATGTTCGTATGAATAAGGCCTATTAGCGTCTGTACTTAGAAATTCGGCGACTAGTCTAGATATTTCAGAAATTCAGATTTTGTTTACTGACCACCATTGGTGAATCACATTTTCATGGAGCAACTCCACAAAAAACTGATAGGATATAAGTGTGATATACCAAAATGTTCGTATGAATAAGGCCTATTAGCGTCTATACTTAGAAATTCGGCGACTAGTCTAGGTATTTCAGAAATTCAGATTTTGTTTACTGACCACCATTGGTGAATCACATTTTCATGGAGCACCTCCACAAAAAACTGATAGGATATAAGTGTGATATACCAAAATGTTCGTATGAATAAGGCCTATTAGCGTCTATACCTAGAAATTCGGCGACTAGTCTAGGTATTTCAGAAATTCAGATTTTGTTTACTGACCACCAGTGGTGAATCACATTTTCATGGAGCAACTCCACAAAAAACTGATAGGATAGTAGTGTGATATACCAAAATCTTCGTATGAATAAGGCCTATTAGCGTCTATACTTAGAAATTCGGCGACTAGTCTAGATATTTCAGAAATTCAGATTTTGTTTACTGACCACCAGTGGTGAATCACATTTTCATGGAGCAACTCCACAAAAAACTGATAGTATATAAGTGTGATATACCAAAATGTTCGTATGAATAAGGCCTATTAGCGTCTATACTTAGAAATTCGGCGACTAGTCTAGGTATTTCAGAAATTCAGATTTTGTTTACTGACCACCAGTGGTGAATCACATTTTCATGGAGCAACTCCACAAAAACTGATAGGATATAAGTGTGATATACCAAAATGTTCGTATGAATAAGGCCTATTAGCGTCTATACTTAGAAATTCGGCGACTAGTCTAGGTATTTCAGAAATTCAGATTTTGTTTACTGACCACCAGTGGTGAATCACATTTTCATGGAGCAACGTCACAAAAAACTGATTGGATATAAGTGTGATATACCAAAATGTTCGTATGAATAAGGCCTATTAGCCTCTATACTTAGAAATTCGGGGACTAGTCTAGGTATTTCAGAAATTCAGATTTAGTTTACTGACCACCATTGGTGAATCACATTTTCATGGAGCAACTCCACAAAAAACTGATAGGATATAAGTGTGATATACCAAAATGTTCGTATGAATAAGGCCTATTAGCGTCTATACTTAGAAATTCGGCGACTAGTCTAGGTATTTCAGAAATTCAGATTTTGTTTACTGACCACCAGTGGTGAATCACATTTTCATGGAGCAACTCCACAAAAAACTGATTGGATATAAGTGTGATATACCAAAATGTTCGTATGAATAAGGCCTATTAGGGTCTATACTTAGAAATACGGCGACTAGTCTAGGTATTTCAGAAATTCAGATTTAGTTTACTGACCACCATTGGTGAATCACATTTTCATGGAGCAACTCCACAAAAAACTGATAGGATATAAGTGTGATATACCAAAATGTTCGTATGAATAAGGCCTATTAGCGTCTATACTTAGAAATTCGGCGACTAGTCTAGGTATTTCAGAAATTCAGATTTTGTTTACTGACCACCAGTGGTGAATCACATTTTCATGGAGCAACTCCACAAAAAACTGATAGGATAGTAGTGTGATATACCAAAATCTTCGTATGAATAAGGCCTATTAGCGTCTATACTTAGAAATTCGGCGACTAGTCTAGATATTTCAGAAATTCAGATTTTGTTTACTGACCACCAGTGGTGAATCACATTTTCATGGAGCAACTCCACAAAAAACTGATAGTATATAAGTGTGATATACCAAAATGTTCGTATGAATAAGGCCTATTAGCGTCTATACTTAGAAATTCGGCGACTAGTCTAGGTATTTCAGAAATTCAGATTTTGTTTACTGACCACCAGTGGTGAATCACATTTTCATGGAGCAACTCCACAAAAACTGATAGGATATAAGTGTGATATACCAAAATGTTCGTATGAATAAGGCCTATTAGCCTCTATACTTAGAAATTCGGGGACTAGTCTAGGTATTTCAGAAATTCAGATTTTGTTTACTGACCACCATTGGTGAATCACATTTTCATGGAGCAACTCCACAAAAAACTGATAGGATATAAGTGTGATATACCAAAATGTTCGTATGAATAAGGCCTATTAGCGTCTATACTTAGAAATTCGGCGACTAGTCTAGGTATTTCAGAAATTCAGATTTTGTTTACTGACCACCAGTGGTGAATCACATTTTCATGGAGCAACTCCACAAAAAACTGATTGGATATAAGTGTGATATACCAAAATGTTCGTATGAATAAGGCCTATTAGGGTCTATACTTAGAAATACGGCGACTAGTCTAGGTATTTCAGAAATTCAGATTTAGTTTACTGACCACCATTGGTGAATCACATTTTCATGGAGCAACTCCACAAAAAACTGATAGGATATAAGTGTTATATACCAAAATGTTCGTATGAATAAGGCCTATTAGCGTCTATACTTAGAAATTCGGCGACTAGTCTAGGTATTTCAGAAATTCAGATTTTGTTTACTGACCACCATTGGTGAATCACATTTTCATGGAGCAACTCCACAGAAAACTGATAGGATATAAGTGTGATATACCAAAACGTTCGTATGAATAAGGCCTATTAGCGTCTATACTTAGAAATTCGGCGACTAGTGTAGGTATTTCAGAAATTCAGATTTAGTTTACTGACCACCATTGGTGAATCACATTTTCATGGAGCAACTCCACAAAAAACTGATAGGATATAAGTGTGATATACCAAAATGTTCGTATGAATAAGGCCTATTAGCGTCTGTACTTAGAAATTCGGCGACTAGTCTAGGTATTTCAGAAATTCAGATTTTGTTTACTGACCACCATTGGTGAATCACATTTTCATGGAGCAACTCCACAAAAAACTGATAGGATATAAGTGTGATATACCAAAATGTTCGTATGAATAAGGCCTATTAGCGTCTATACTTAGAAATTCGGCGACTAGTCTAGGTATTTCAGAAATTCAGATTTTGTTTACTGACCACCAGTGGTAAATCACATTTTCATGGAGCAACTCCACAAAAAACTGATAGGATATAAGTGTGATATACCAAAATGTTCGTATGAATAAGGCCTATTAGCGTCTATACTTAGAAATTCGGCGACTAGTCTAGGTATTTCAGAAATTCAGATTTTGTTTACTGACCACCAGTGGTGAATCACATTTTCATGGAGCAACTCCACAAAAAACTGATAGGATATAAGTGTGATATACCAAAACGTTCGTATGAATAAGGCCTATTAGCGTCTATACTTAGAAATTCGGCGACTAGTCTAGGTATTTCAGAAATTCAGATTTTGTTTACTGACCACCAGTGGTGAATCACATTTTCATGGAGCAACTCCACAAAAAACTGATAGGATATAAGTGTGATATACCAAAACGTTCGTATGAATAAGGCCTATTAGCGTCTATACTTAGAAATTCGGCGACAAGTCTAGGTATTTCAGAAATTCAGATTTTGTTTACTGACCACCATTGGTGAATCACATTTTCATGGAGCAACTCCACAAAAAACTGATAGGATATAAGTGTGATATACCAAAATGTTCGTATGAATAAGGCCTATTAGCGTCTATACTTAGAAATTCGGCGACTAGTCTAGGTATTTCAGAAATTCAGATTTAGTTTACTGACCACCATTGGTGAATCACATTTTCATGGAGCAACTCCACAAAAAACTGATAGGATATAAGTGTGATATACCAAAATGTTCGTATGAATAAGGCCTATTAGCGTCTATACTTAGAAATTCGGCGACTAGTCTAGGTATTTCAGAAATTCAGATTTAGTTTACTGACCACCATTGGTGAATCACATTTTCATGGAGCAACTCCACAAAAAACTGATAGGATATAAGTGTGATATACCAAAATGTTCGTACGAATAAGGCCTATTAGCGTCTATACTTAGAAATTCGGCGACTAGTCTAGGTACTTCAGAAATTCAGATTTGGTTTACTGACCACCAGTGGTAAATCACATTTTCATGGAGCAACTCCACAAAAAACTGATAGGATATAAGTGTGATATACCAAAATGTTCGTATGAATAAGGCCTATTAGCGTCTATACTTAGAAATTCGGCGACTAGTCTAGGTATTTCAGAAATTCAGATTTTGTTTACTGACCACCAGTGGTGAATCACATTTTCATGGAGCAACTCCAGAAAAAACTGATAGGATATAAGTGTGATATACCAAAATGTTCGTATGAATAAGGCCTATTAGCGTCTATACTTAGAAATTCGGCGACTAGTCTAGGTATTTCAGAAATTCAGATTTTGTTTACTGACCACCAGTGGTGAATCACATTTTCATGGAGCAACTCCACAAAAAACTGATAGGATATAAGTGTGATATACCAAAACGTTCGTATGAATAAGGCCTATTAGCGTCTATACTTAGAAATTCGGCGACTAGTCTAGGTACTTCAGAAATTCAGATTTTGTTTACTGACCACCAGTGGTAAATCACATTTTCATGGAGCAACTCCACAAAAAACTGATTGGATATAAGTGTGATATACCAAAATGTTCGTATGAATAAGGCCTATTAGGGTCTATACTTAGAAATACGGCGACTAGTCTAGGTATTTCAGAAATTCAGATTTTGTTTACTGACCACCAGTGGTGAATCACATTTTCATGGAGCAACTCCACAAAAAACTGATAGGATATAAGTGTGATATACCAAAACGTTCGTATGAATAAGGCCTATTAGCGTCTATACTTAGAAATTCGGCGACTAGTCTAGGTATTTCAGAAATTCAGATTTTGTTTACTGACCACCATTGGTGAATCACATTTGCATGGAGCAACTCCACAAAAAACTGATAGGATATAAGTGTGATATACCAAAATGTTCGTATGAATAAGGCCTATTAGCGTCTATACTTAGAAATTCGGCGACTAGTCTAGGTATTTCAGAAATTCAGATTTAGTTTACTGACCACCATTGGTGAATCACATTTTCATGGAGCAACTCCACAAAAAACTGATAGGATATAAGTGTGATATACCAAAATGTTCGTATGAATAAGGCCTATTAGCGTCTATACTTAGAAATTCGGCGACTAGTCTAGGTATTTCAGAAATTCAGATTTTGTTTACTGACCACCAGTGGTGAATCACATTTTCATGGAGCAACTCCACAAAAAACTGATAGGATATAAGTGTGATATACCAAAATGTTCGTATGAATAAGGCCTATTAGCGTCTGTACTTAGAAATTCGGCGACTAGTCTAGATATTTCAGAAATTCAGATTTTGTTTACTGACCACCATTGGTGAATCACATTTTCATGGAGCAACTCCACAAAAAACTGATAGGATATAAGTGTGATATACCAAAATGTTCGTATGAATAAGGCCTATTAGCGTCTATACTTAGAAATTCGGCGACTAGTCTAGGTATTTCAGAAATTCAGATTTTGTTTACTGACCACCAGTGGTGAATCACATTTTCATGGAGCAACTCCACAAAAAACTGATAGGATATTAGTGTGATATACCAGAATGTTCGTATGAATAAGGCCTATTAGCGTCTATACTTAGAAATTCGGCAACTAGTCTAGATATTTCAGAAATTCAGATTTTGTTTACTGACCACCAGTGGTAAATCACATTTTCATGGAGCAACTCCACAAAAAACTGATAGGATATAAGTGTGATATACCAAAATGTTCGTATGAATAAGGCCTATTAGCGTCTATACTTAGAAATTCGGCGACTAGTCTAGGTATTTCAGAAATTCAGATTTTGTTTACTGACCACCATTGGTGAATCACATTTTCATGGAGCAACTCCACAAAAAACTGATAGGATATAAGTGTGATATACCAAAATGTTCGTATGAATAAGGCCTATTAGCGTCTATACTTAGAAATTCGGCGACTAGTCTAGGTATTTCAGAAATTCAGATTTTGTTTACTGACCACCAGTGGTAAATCACATTTTCATGGAGCAACTCCACAAAAAACTGATAGGATATAAGTGTGATATACCAAAATGTTCGTATGAATAAGGCCTATTAGCGTCTATACTTAGAAATTCGGCGACTAGTCTAGGTATTTCAGAAATTCAGATTTTGTTTACTGACCACCAGTGGTGAATCACATTTTCATGGAGCAACTCCAGAAAAAACTGATAGGATATAAGTGTGATATACCAAAATGTTCGTATGAATAAGGCCTATTAGCGTCTATACTTAGAAATTCGGCGACTAGTCTAGGTATTTCAGAAATTCAGATTTTGTTTACTGACCACCAGTGGTGAATCACATTTTCATGGAGCAACTCCACAAAAAACTGATAGGATATAAGTGTGATATACCAAAATGTTCGTATGAATAAGGCCTATTAGCGTCTATACTTAGAAATTCGGCGACTAGTCTAGGTATTTCAGAAATTCAGATTTTGTTTACTGACCACCAGTGGTGAATCACATTTTCATGGAGCAACTCCACAAAAAACTGATAGTATATAAATGTGATATACCAAAATGTTCGTATGAATAAGGCCTATTAGCGTCTATACTTAGAAATTCGGCGACTAGTCTAGGTATTTCAGAAATTCAGATTTTGTTTACTGACCACCAGTGGTGAATCACATTTTCATGGAGCAACTCCACAAAAACTGATAGGATATAAGTGTGATATACCAAAATGTTCGTATGAATAAGGCCTATTAGCCTCTATACTTAGAAATTCGGCGACTAGTCTAGGTATTTCAGAAATTCAGATTTTGTTTACTGACCACCAGTTGTGAATCACATTTTCATGGAGCAACGTCACAAAAAACTGATTGGATATAAGTGTGATATACCAAAATGTTCGTATGAATAAGGCCTATTAGCGTCTATACTTAGAAATTCGGCGACTAGTCTAGGTATTTCAGAAATTCAGATTTTGTTTACTGACCACCAGTGGTGAATCACATTTTCATGGAGCAACTCCACAAAAAACTGATAGGATATAAGTGTGATATACCAAAATGTTCGTATGAATAAGGCCTATTAGCGTCTATACTTAGAAATTCGGCGACTAGTCTAGGTATTTCAGAAATTCAGATTTTGTTTACTGACCACCAGTGGTGAATCACATTTTCATGGAGCAACTCCACAAAAAACTGATAGGATATAAGTGTGATATACCAAAATGTTCGTATGAATAAGGCCTATTAGCGTCTATACTTAGAAATTCGGCGACTAGTCTAGGTATTTCAGAAATTCAGATTTTGTTTACTGACCACCAGTGGTGAATCACATTTTCATGGAGCAACTCCACAAAAAACTGATAGGATATTAGTGTGATATACCAGAATGTTCGTATGAATAAGGCCTATTAGCGTCTATACTTAGAAATTCGGCAACTAGTCTAGATATTTCAGAAATTCAGATTTTGTTTACTGACCACCAGTGGTAAATCACATTTTCATGGAGCAACTCCACAAAAAACTGATAGGATATTAGTGTGATATACCAGAATGTTCGTATGAATAAGGCCTATTAGCGTCTATACTTAGAAATTCGGCAACTAGTCTAGATATTTCAGAAATTCAGATTTTGTTTACTGACCACCAGTGGTAAATCACATTTTCATGGAGCAACTCCACAAAAAACTGATAGGATATAAGTGTGATATACCAAAATGTTCGTATGAATAAGACCTATTAGCGTCTATACTTAGAAATTCGGCGACTAGTCTAGGTATTTCAGAAATTCAGATTTTGTTTACTTACCACCATTGGTGAATCACATTTTCATGGAGCAACTCCACAAAAAACTGATAGGATATAAGTGTGATATACCAAAATGTTCGTATGAATAAGGCCTATTAGCGTCTATACTTAGAAATTCGGCGACTAGTCTAGGTATTTCAGAAATTCAGATTTTGTTTACTGACCACCAGTGGTGAATCACATTTTCATGGAGCAACTCCACAAAAAACTGATAGGATATAAGTGTGATATACCAAAATGTTCGTATGAATAAGGCCTATTAGCGTCTATACTTAGAAATTCGGCGACTGGTCTAGGTATTTCAGAAATTCAGATTTTGTTTACTGACCACCAGTGGTGAATCACATTTTCATGGAGCAACTCCAGAAAAAACTGATAGGATATAAGTGTGATATACCAAAATGTTCGTATGAATAAGGCCCATTAGCGTCTATACTTAGAAATTCGGCGACTAGTCTAGGTATTTCAGAAATTCAGATTTTGTTTACTGACCACCAGTGGTGAATCACATTTTCATGGAGCAACTCCACAAAAAACTGATAGGATATAAGTGTGATATACCAAAATGTTCGTATGAATAAGGCCTATTAGCGTCTTTACTTAGAAATTCGGCGACTAGTCTAGGTATTTCAGAAATTCAGATTTTGTTTACTGACCACCATTGGTGAATCACATTTTCATGGAGCAACTCCACAAAAAACTGATAGGATATAAGTGTGATATACCAAAATGTTCGTATGAATAAGGCCTATTAGCGTCTATACTTAGAAATTCGGCGACTAGTATAGGTATTTCAGAAATTCAGATTTTGTTTACTGACCACCAGTGGTGAATCACATTTTCATGGAGCAACTCCACAAAAAACTGATAGGATATTAGTGTGATATACCAAAATGTTCGTATGAATAAGGCCTATTAGCGTCTATACTTAGAAATTCGGCGACTAGTCTAGATATTTCAGAAATTCAGATTTTGTTTACTGACCACCAGTGGTGAATCACATTTTCATGGAGCAACTCCACAAAAAACTGATAGTATATAAGTGTGATATACCAAAATGTTCGTATGAATAAGGCCTATTAGCGTCTATACTTAGAAATTCGGCGACTAGTCTAGGTATTTCAGAAATTCAGATTTTGTTTACTGACCACCAGTGGTGAATCACATTTTCATGGAGCAACTCCACAAAAAACTGATAGGATATTAGTGTGATATACCAAAATGTTCGTATGAATAAGGCCTATTAGCGTCTTTACTTAGAAATTCGGCGACTAGTCTAGGTATTTCAGAAATTCAGATTTTGTTTACTGACCACCATTGGTGAATCACATTTTCATGGAGCAACTCCACAAAAAACTGATAGGATATAAGTGTGATATACCAAAATGTTCGTATGAATAAGGCCTATTAGCGTCTATACTTAGAAATTCGGCGACTAGTCTAGGTATTTCAGAAATTCAGATTTTGTTTACTGACCACCAGTGGTGAATCACATTTTCATGGAGCAACTCCACAAAAAACTGATAGGATATAAGTGTGATATACCAAAATGTTCGTATGAATAAGGCCTATTAGCGTCTTTACTTAGAAATTCGGCGACTAGTCTAGGTATTTCAGAAATTCAGATTTTGTTTACTGACCACCATTGGTGAATCACATTTTCATGGAGCAACTCCACAAAAAACTGATAGGATATAAGTGTGATATACCAAAATGTTCGTATGAATAAGGCCTATTAGCGTCTATACTTAGAAATTCGGCGACTAGTCTAGGTATTTCAGAAATTCAGATTTTGTTTACTGACCACCAGTGGTGAATCACATTTTCATGGAGCAACTCCACAAAAAACTGATAGGATATTAGTGTGATATACCAAAATGTTCGTATGAATAAGGCCTATTAGCGTCTATACTTAGAAATTCGGCGACTAGTCTAGGTATTTCAGAAATTCAGATTTTGTTTACTGACCACCATTGGTGAATCACATTTTCATGGAGCAACTCCACAAAAAACTGATAGGATATAAGTGTGATATACCAAAATGTTCGTATGAATAAGGCCTATTAGCGTCTATACTTAGAAATTCGGCGACTAGTCTAGGTATTTCAGAAATTCAGATTTTGTTTACTGACCACCAGTGGTGAATCACATTTTCATGGAGCAACTCCACAAAAACTGATAGGATATAAGTGTGATATACCAAAATGTTCGTATGAATAAGGCCTATTAGCGTCTATACTTAGAAATTCGGCGACTAGTCTAGGTATTTCAGAAATTCAGATTTTGTTTACTGACCACCAGTGGTGAATCACATTTTCATGGAGCAACGTCACAAAAAACTGATTGGATATACGTGTGATATACCAAAATGTTCGTATGAATAAGGCCTATTAGCGTCTATACTTAGAAATACAGCGACTAGTCTAGGTATTTCAGAAATTCAGATTTTGTTTACTGACCACCAGTGGTGAATCACATTTTCATGGAGCAACTCCACAAAAAACTGATAGGATATTAGTGTGATATACCAAAATGTTCGTATGAATAAGGCCTATTAGCGTCTATACTTAGAAATTCGGCGACTAGTCTAGATATTTCAGAAATTCAGATTTTGTTTACTGACCACCAGTGGTGAATCACATTTTCATGGAGCAACTCCACAAAAAACTGATAGGATATAAGTGTGATATACCAAAATGTTCGTATGAATAAGGCCTATTAGCGTCTATACTTAGAAATTCGGCGACTAGTCTAGGTATTTCAGAAATTCAGATTTTGTTTACTGACCACCAGTGGTGAATCACATTTTCATGGAGCAACTCCACAAAAAACTGATAGGATATAAGTGTGATATACCAAAATGTTCGTATGAATAAGGCCTATTAGCGTCTATACTTAGAAATTCGGCGACTAGTCTAGATATTTCAGAAATTCAGATTTTGTTTACTGACCACCAGTGGTGAATCACATTTTCATGGAGCAACTCCACAAAAAACTGATAGTATATAAGTGTGATATACCAAAATGTTCGTATGAATAAGGCCTATTAGCGTCTATACTTAGAAATTCGGCGACTAGTCTAGGTATTTCAGAAATTCAGATTTTGTTTACTGACCACCAGTGGTGAATCACATTTTCATGGAGCAACTCCACAAAAACTGATAGGATATAAGTGTGATATACCAAAATGTTCGTATGAATAAGGCCTATTAGCGTCTATACTTAGAAATACGGCGACTAGTCTAGGTATTTCAGAAATTCAGATTTAGTTTACAGACCACCATTGGTGAATCACATTTTCATGGAGCAACTCCACAAAAAACTGATAGGATATAAGTGTGATATACCAAAATGTTCGTATGAATAAGGCCTATTAGCGTCTATACTTAGAAATTCGGCGACTAGTCTAGGTATTTCAGAAATTCAGATTTTGTTTACTGACCACCAGTGGTGAATCACATTTTCATGGAGCAACTCCACAAAAAACTGATAGGATATAAGTGTGATATACCAAAATGTTCGTATGAATAAGGCCTATTAGCGTCTATACTTAGAAATTCGGCGACTAGTCTAGGTATTTCAGAAATTCAGATTTTGTTTACTGACCACCAGTGGTGAATCACATTTTCATGGAGCAACTCCACAAAAAACTGACAGGATATAAGTGTGATATACCAAAATGTTCGTATGAATAAGGCCTATTAGCGTCTATACTTAGAAATTCGGCGACTAGTCTAGGTATTTCAGAAATTCAGATTTTGTTTACTGACCACCAGTGGTGAATCACATTTTCATGGAGCAACTCCAGAAAAAACTGATAGGATATAAGTGTGATATACCAAAATGTTCGTATGAATAAGGCCTATCAGCGTCTATACTTAGAAATTCGGCGACTAGTCTAGGTATTTCAGAAATTCAGATTTTGTTTACTGACCACCAGTGGTGAATCACATTTTCATGGAGCAACTCCACAAAAAACTGATAGGATATAAGTGTGATATACCAAAATGTTCGTATGAATAAGGCCTATTAGCGTCTATACTTAGAAATTCGGCGACTAGTCTAGGTATTTCAGAAATTCAGATTTTGTTTACTGACCACCAGTGGTGAATCACATTTTCATGGAGCAACTCCACAAAAACTGATAGGATATAAGTGTGATATACCAAAATGTTCGTATGAATAAGGCCTATTAGCCTCTATACTTAGAAATTCGGCGACTAGTCTAGGTATTTCAGAAATTCAGATTTTGTTTACTGACCACCAGTGGTGAATCACATTTTCATGGAGCAACGTCACAAAAAACTGATTGGATATAAGTGTGATATACCAAAATGTTCGTATGAATAAGGCCTATTAGGGTCTATACTTAGAAATACGGCGACTAGTCTAGGTATTTCAGAAATTCAGATTTAGTTTACAGACCACCATTGGTGAATCACATTTTCATGGAGCAACTCCACAAAAAACTGATAGGATATAAGTGTGATATACCAAAATGTTCGTATGAATAAGGCCCATTAGCGTCTATACTTAGAAATTCGGCGACTAGTCTAGGTATTTCAGAAATTCAGATTTTGTTTACTGACCACCAGTGGTGAATCACATTTTCATGGAGCAACTCCACAAAAAACTGATAGGATATAAGTGTGATATACCAAAATGTTCGTATGAATAAGGCCTATTAGCGTCTTTACTTAGAAATTCGGCGACTAGTCTAGGTATTTCAGAAATTCAGATTTTGTTTACTGACCACCATTGGTGAATCACATTTTCATGGAGCAACTCCACAAAAAACTGATAGGATATAAGTGTGATATACCAAAATGTTCGTACGAATAAGGCCTATTAGCGTCTATACTTAGAAATTCGGCGACTAGTCTAGGTATTTCAGAAATTCAGATTTTGTTTACTGACCACCAGTGGTAAATCACATTTTCATGGAGCAACTCCACAAAAAACTGATAGGATATAAGTGTGATATACCAAAATGTTCGTATGAATAAGGCCTATTAGCGTCTTTACTTAGAAATTCGGCGACTAGTCTAGGTATTTCAGAAATTCAGATTTTGTTTACTGACCACCATTGGTGAATCACATTTTCATGGAGCAACTCCACAAAAAACTGATAGGATATAAGTGTGATATACCAAAATGTTCGTATGAATAAGGCCTATTAGCGTCTATACTTAGAAATTCGGCGACTAGTCTAGGTATTTCAGAAATTCAGATTTTGTTTACTGACCACCAGTGGTAAATCACATTTTCATGGAGCAACTCCACAAAAAACTGATAGGATATAAGTGTGATATACCAAAATGTTCGTATGAATAAGGCCTATTAGCGTCTTTACTTAGAAATTCGGCGACTAGTCTAGGTATTTCAGAAATTCAGATTTTGTTTACTGACCACCATTGGTGAATCACATTTTCATGGAGCAACTCCACAAAAAACTGATAGGATATAAGTGTGATATACCAAAATGTTCGTATGAATAAGGCCTATTAGCGTCTATACTTAGAAATTCGGCGACTAGTCTAGGTATTTCAGAAATTCAGATTTTGTTTACTGACCACCAGTGGTGAATCACATTTTCATGGAGCAACTCCACAAAAAACTGATAGGATATTAGTGTGATATACCAAAATGTTCGTATGAATAAGGCCTATTAGCGTCTATACTTAGAAATTCGGCGACTAGTCTAGATATTTCAGAAATTCAGATTTTGTTTACTGACCACCAGTGGTGAATCACATTTTCATGGAGCAACTCCACAAAAAACTGATAGTATATAAGTGTGATATACCAAAATGTTCGTATGAATAAGGCCTATTAGCGTCTATACTTAGAAATTCGGCGACTAGTCTAGGTATTTCAGAAATTCAGATTTTGTTTACTGACCACCAGTGGTGAATCACATTTTCATGGAGCAACTCCACAAAAAACTGATAGGATATAAGTGTGATATACCAAAATGTTCGTATGAATAAGGCCTATTAGCGTCTATACTTAGAAATTCGGCGACTAGTCTAGGTATTTCAGAAATTCAGATTTTGTTTACTGACCACCAGTGGTAAATCACATTTTCATGGAGCAACTCCACAAAAAACTGATAGGATATAAGTGTGATATACCAAAATGTTCGTATGAATAAGGCCTATTAGCGTCTTTACTTAGAAATTCGGCGACTAGTCTAGGTATTTCAGAAATTCAGATTTTGTTTACTGACCACCATTGGTGAATCACATTTTCATGGAGCAACTCCACAAAAAACTGATAGGATATAAGTGTGATATACCAAAATGTTCGTATGAATAAGGCCTATTAGCGTCTATACTTAGAAATTCGGCGACTAGTCTAGGTATTTCAGAAATTCAGATTTTGTTTACTGACCACCAGTGGTGAATCACATTTTCATGGAGCAACTCCACAAAAAACTGATAGGATATTAGTGTGATATACCAAAATGTTCGTATGAATAAGGCCTATTAGCATCTATACTTAGAAATTCGGCGACTAGTCTAGGTATTTCAGAAATTCAGATTTTGTTTACTGACCACCATTGGTGAATCACATTTTCATGGAGCAACTCCACAAAAAACTGATAGGATATAAGTGTGATATACCAAAATGTTCGTATGAATAAGGCCTATTAGCGTCTATACTTAGAAATTCGGCGACTAGTCTAGGTATTTCAGAAATTCAGATTTTGTTTACTGACCACCAGTGGTGAATCACATTTTCATGGAGCAACTCCACAAAAACTGATAGGATATAAGTGTGATATACCAAAATGTTCGTATGAATAAGGCCTATTAGCGTCTATACTTAGAAATTCGGCGACTAGTCTAGGTATTTCAGAAATTCAGATTTTGTTTACTGACCACCAGTGGTGAATCACATTTTCATGGAGCAACGTCACAAAAAACTGATTGGATATACGTGTGATATACCAAAATGTTCGTATGAATAAGGCCTATTAGCGTCTATACTTAGAAATACAGCGACTAGTCTAGGTATTTCAGAAATTCAGATTTTGTTTACTGACCACCAGTGGTGAATCACATTTTCATGGAGCAACTCCACAAAAAACTGATAGGATATTAGTGTGATATACCAAAATGTTCGTATGAATAAGGCCTATTAGCGTCTATACTTAGAAATTCGGCGACTAGTCTAGGTATTTCAGAAATTCAGATTTTGTTTACTGACCACCAGTGGTGAATCACATTTTCATGGAGCAACTCCACAAAAACTGATAGGATATAAGTGTGATATACCGAAATGTTCGTATGAATAAGGCCTATTAGCGTCTATACTTAGAAATTCGGCGACTAGTCTAGGTATTTCAGAAATTCAGATTTTGTTTACTGACCACCAGTGGTGAATCACATTTTCATGGAGCAACGTCACAAAAAACTGATTGGATATACGTGTGCTATACCAAAATGTTCGTATGAATAAGGCCTATTAGCGTCTATACTTAGAAATACAGCGACTAGTCTAGGTATTTCAGAAATTCAGATTTTGTTTACTGACCACCAGTGGTGAATCACATTTTCATGGAGTAACTCCACAAAAAACTGATAGGATATAAGTGTGATATACCAAAATGTTCGTATGAATAAGGCCTATTAGCGTCTTTACTTAGAAATTCGGCGACTAGTCTAGGTATTTCAGAAATTCAGATTTTGTTTACTGACCACCATTGGTGAATCACATTTTCATGGAGCAACTCCACAAAAAACTGATAGGATATAAGTGTGATATACCAAAATGTTCGTATGAATAAGGCCTATTAGCGTCTATACTTAGAAATTCGGCGACTAGTCTAGGTATTTCAGAAATTCAGATTTTGTTTACTGACCACCAGTGGTAAATCACATTTTCATGGAGCAACTCCACAAAAAACTGATAGGATATAAGTGTGATATACCAAAATGTTCGTATGAATAAGGCCTATTAGCGTCTTTACTTAGAAATTCGGCGACTAGTCTAGGTATTTCAGAAATTCAGATTTTGTTTACTGACCACCATTGGTGAATCACATTTTCATGGAGCAACTCCACAAAAAACTGATAGGATATAAGTGTGATATACCAAAATGTTCGTATGAATAAGGCCTATTAGCGTCTATACTTAGAAATTCGGCGACTAGTCTAGGTATTTCAGAAATTCAGATTTTGTTTACTGACCACCAGTGGTGAATCACATTTTCATGGAGCAACTCCACAAAAAACTGATAGGATATTAGTGTGATATACCAAAATGTTCGTATGAATAAGGCCTATTAGCGTCTATACTTAGAAATTCGGCGACTAGTCTAGATATTTCAGAAATTCAGATTTTGTTTACTGACCACCAGTGGTGAATCACATTTTCATGGAGCAACTCCACAAAAAACTGATAGTATATAAGTGTGATATACCAAAATGTTCGTATGAATAAGGCCTATTAGCGTCTATACTTAGAAATTCGGCGACTAGTCTAGGTATTTCAGAAATTCAGATTTTGTTTACTGACCACCAGTGGTGAATCACATTTTCATGGAGCAACTCCACAAAAACTGATAGGATATAAGTGTGATATACCAAAATGTTCGTATGAATAAGGCCTATTAGCGTCTATACTTAGAAATTCGGCGACTAGTCTAGGTATTTCAGAAATTCAGATTTTGTTTACTGACCACCAGTGGTGAATCACATTTTCATGGAGCAACGTCACAAAAAACTGATTGGATATAAGTGTGATATACCAAAATGTTCGTATGAATAAGGCCTATTAGCGTCTATACTTAGAAATTCGGCGACTAGTCTAGGTATTTCAGAAATTCAGATTTTGTTTACTGACCACCAGTGGTGAATCACATTTTCATGGAGCAACTCCACAAAAAACTGATAGGATAGTAGTGTGATATACCAAAATGTTCGTATGAATAAGGCCTATTAGCGTCTTTACTTAGAAATTCGGCGACTAGTCTAGGTATTTCAGAAATTCAGATTTTGTTTACTGACCACCATTGGTGAATCACATTTTCATGGAGCAACTCCACAAAAAACTGATAGGATATAAGTGTGATATACCAAAATGTTCGTATGAATAAGGCCTATTAGCGTCTTTACTTAGAAATTCGGCGACTAGTCTAGGTATTTCAGAAATTCAGATTTTGTTTACTGACCACCATTGGTGAATCACATTTTCATGGAGCAACTCCATAAAAAACTGATAGGATATAAGTGTGATATACCAAAATGTTCGTATGAATAAGGCCTATTAGCGTCTATACTTAGAAATTCGGCGATTAGTCTAGGTATTTCAGAAATTCAGATTTTGTTTACTGACCACCAGTGGTAAATCACATTTTCATGGAGCAACTCCACAAAAAACTGATAGGATATAAGTGTGATATACCAAAATGTTCGTATGAATAAGGCCTATTAGCGTCTATACTTAGAAATTCGGCGACTAGTCTAGGTATTTCAGAAATTCAGATTTTGTTTACTGACCACCAGTGGTGAATCACATTTTCATGGAGCAACTCCACAAAAAACTGATAGGATATAAGTGTGATATACCAAAATGTTCGTATGAATAAGGCCTATTAGCGTCTATACTTAGAAATTCGGCGACTAGTCTAGGTATTTCAGAAATTCAGATTTTGTTTACTGACCACCAGTGGTGAATCATGGAGCACCTCCACAAAAAACTGATAGGATAGTAGTGTGATATACCAAAATGTTCGTATGAATAAGGCCTATTAGCGTCTATACTTAGAAATTCGGCGACTAGTCTAGATATTTCAGAAATTCAGATTTTGTTTACTGACCACCAGTGGTGAATCACATTTTCATGGAGCAACTCCACAAAAAACTGATAGTATATAAGTGTGATATACCAAAATGTTCGTATGAATAAGGCCTATTAGCGTCTATACTTAGAAATTCGGCGACTAGTCTAGGTATTTCAGAAATTCAGATTTTGTTTACTGACCACCAGTGGTGAATCACATTTTCATGGAGCAACTCCACAAAAACTGATAGGATATAAGTGTGATATACCAAAATGTTCGTATGAATAAGGCCTATTAGCCTCTATACTTAGAAATTCGGCGACTAGTCTAGGTATTTCAGAAATTCAGATTTTGTTTACTGACCACCAGTGGTGAATCACATTTTCATGGAGCAACGTCACAAAAAACTGATTGGATATAAGTGTGATATACCAAAATGTTCGTATGAATAAGGCCTATTAGGGTCTATACTTAGAAATACGGCGACTAGTCTAGGTATTTCAGAAATTCAGATTTAGTTTACAGACCACCATTGGTGAATCACATTTTCATGGAGCAACTCCACGAAAAACTGATAGGATATAAGTGTGATATACCAAAATGTTCGTATGAATAAGGCCTATTAGCGTCTATACTTAGAAATTCGGCGACTAGTCTAGGTATTTCAGAAATTCAGATTTTGTTTACTGACCACCAGTGGTGAATCACATTTTCATGGAGCAACTCCACAAAAAACTGATAGGATATAAGTGTGATATACCAAAATGTTCGTATGAATAAGGCCTATTAGCGTCTTTACTTAGAAATTCGGCGACTAGTCTAGGTATTTCAGAAATTCAGATTTTGTTTACTGACCACCATTGGTGAATCACATTTTCATGGAGCAACTCCACAAAAAACTGATAGGATATAAGTGTGATATACCAAAATGTTCGTACGAATAAGGCCTATTAGCGTCTATACTTAGAAATTCGGCGACTAGTCTAGGTATTTCAGAATTTTCATGGAGCAACTCGCAACAACAACGTCTATACTTAGAAATTCGGCGACTAGTCTAGGTATTTCAGAAATTCAGATTTTGTTTACTGACCACCAGTGGTGAATCACATTTTCATGGAGCAACTCCACAAAAAACTGATAGGATATAAGTGTGATATACCAAAATGTTCGTATGAATAAGGCCTATTAGCGTCTTTACTTAGAAATTCGGCGACTAGTCTAGGTATTTCAGAAATTCAGATTTTGTTTACTGACCACCATTGGTGAATCACATTTTCATGGAGCAACTCCACAAAAAACTGATAGGATATAAGTGTGATATACCAAAATGTTCGTACGAATAAGGCCTATTAGCGTCTATACTTAGAAATTCGGCGACTAGTCTAGGTATTTCAGAATTTTCATGGAGCAACTCGCAACAACAACGTCTATACTTAGAAATTCGGCGACTAGTCTAGGTATTTCAGAAATTCAGATTTTGTTTACTGACCACCAGTGGTGAATCACATTTTCATGGAGCAACTCCACAAAAAACTGATAGGATATAAGTGTGATATACCAAAATGTTCGTATGAATAAGGCCTATTAGCGTCTTTACTTAGAAATTCGGCGACTAGTCTAGGTATTTCAGAAATTCAGATTTTGTTTACTGACCACCATTGGTGAATCACATTTTCATGGAGCAACTCCACAAAAAACTGATAGGATATAAGTGTGATATACCAAAATGTTCGTATCAATAAGGCCTATTAGCGTCTTTACTTAGAAATTCGGCGACTAGTCTAGGTATTTCAGAAATTCAGATTTTGTTTACTGACCACCATTGGTGAATTATATTTTCATGGAGCAACTCCACAAAAAACTGATAGGATATAAGTGTGATATACCAAAATGTTCGTATGAATAAGGCCTATTAGCGTCTTTACTTAGAAATTCGGCGACTAGTCTAGGTATTTCAGAAATTCAGATTTTGTTTACTGACCACCATTGGTGAATCACATTTTCATGGAGCAACTCCACAAAAAACTGATAGGATATAAGTGTGATATACCAAAATGTTCGTATGAATAAGGCCTATTAGCGTCTATACTTAGAAATTCGGCGACTAGTCTAGGTATTTCAGAAATTCAGATTTTGTTTACTGACCACCAGTGGTAAATCACATTTTCATGGAGCAACTCCACAAAAAACTGATAGGATATAAGTGTGATATACCAAAATGTTCGTATGAATAAGGCCTATTAGCGTCTTTACTTAGAAATTCGGCGACTAGTCTAGGTATTTCAGAAATTCAGATTTTGTTTACTGACCACCATTGGTGAATCACATTTTCATGGAGCAACTCCACAAAAAACTGATAGGATATAAGTGTGATATACCAAAATGTTCGTATGAATAAGGCCTATTAGCGTCTATACTTAGAAATTCGGCGACTAGTCTAGGTATTTCAGAAATTCAGATTTTGTTTACTGACCACCAGTGGTGAATCACATTTTCATGGAGCAACTCCACAAAAAACTGATAGGATATTAGTGTGATATACCAAAATGTTCGTATGAATAAGGCCTACTAGCGTCTATACTTAGAAATTCGGCGACTAGTCTAGATATTTCAGAAATTCAGATTTTGTTTACTGACCACCAGTGGTGAATCACATTTTCATGGAGCAACTCCACAAAAAACTGATAGTATATAAGTGTGATATACCAAAATGTTCGTATGAATAAGGCCTATTAGCGTCTATACTTAGAAATTCGGCGACTAGTCTAGGTATTTCAGAAATTCAGATTTTGTTTACTGACCACCAGTGGTGAATCACATTTTCATGGAGCAACTCCACAAAAACTGATAGGATATAAGTGTGATATACCAAAATGTTCGTATGAATAAGGCCTATTAGCGTCTATACTTAGAAATTCGGCGACTAGTCTAGGTATTTCAGAAATTCAGATTTTGTTTACTGACCACCAGTGGTGAATCACATTTTCATGGAGCAACGTCACAAAAAACTGATTGGATATAAGTGTGATATACCAAAATGTTCGTATGAATAAGGCCTATTAGCGTCTATACTTAGAAATTCGGCGACTAGTCTAAGTATTTCAGAAATTCAGATTTTGTTTACTGACCACCAGTGGTGAATCACATTTTCATGGAGCAACGTCACAAAAAACTGATAGTATATAAGTGTGATATACCAAAATGTTCGTATGAATAAGGCCTATTAGCGTCTTTACTTAGAAATTCGGCGACTAGTCTAGGTATTTCAGAAATTCAGATTTTGTCTACTGACCACCAGTGGTGAATCACATTTTCATGGAGCAACTCCACAAAAACTGATAGGATATAAGTGTGATATACCAAAATGTTCGTATGAATAAGGCCTATTAGCGTCTATACTTAGAAATTCGGCGACTAGTCTAGGTATTTCAGAAATTCAGATTTTGTTTACTGACCACCAGTGGTGAATCACATTTTCATGGAGCAACGTCACAAAAAACTGATAGTATATAAGTGTGATATACCAAAATGTTCGTATGAATAAGGCCTATTAGCGTCTATACTTAGAAATTCGGCGACGAGTCTAGGTATTTCAGAAATTCAGATTTTGTTTACTGACCACCAGTGGTGAATCACATTTTCATGGAGCAACTCCACAAAAACTGATAGGATATAAGTGTGATATACCAAAATGTTCGTATGAATAAGGCCTATTAGCGTCTATACTTAGAAATTCGGCGACTAGTCTAGGTATTCCAGAAATTCAGATTTTGTTTACTGACCACCAGTGGTGAATCACATTTTCATGGAGCAACTCCACAAAAAACTGATAGGATATAAGTGTGATATACCAAAATGTTCGTATGAATAAGGCCTATTAGCGTCTTTACTTAGAAATTCGGCGACTAGTCTAGGTATTTCAGAAATTCAGATTTTGTTTACTGACCACCATTGGTGAATCACATTTTCATGGAGCAACTCCACAAAAAACTGATAGGATATAAGTGTGATATACCAAAATGTTCGTATGAATAAGGCCTATTAGCGTCTATACTTAGAAATTCGGCGACTAGTCTACGTATTTCAGAAATTCAGATTTCGTTTACTGACCACCATTGGTGAATCACATTTTCATGAAGCAACTCCACAAAAAACTGATAGGATATAAGTGTGATATACCAAAATGTTCGTATGAATAAGGCCTATTAGCATCTTTACTTAGAAATTCGGCGACTAGTCTAGGTATTTCAGAAATTCAGATTTTGTTTACTGACCACCA
Organism: Leucophora obtusa; assembly: GCA_949987735.1. Classification (NCBI taxonomy): domain Eukaryota; kingdom Metazoa; phylum Arthropoda; class Insecta; order Diptera; family Anthomyiidae; genus Leucophora; species Leucophora obtusa. The sequence continues at coordinate 184,488,211 of OX465299.1, read as the reverse complement.
GTGGTGAATCACATTTTCATGGAGCAACTCCACAAAAACTGATAGGATATAAGTGTGATATACCAAAATGTTCGTATGAATAAGGCCTATTAGCGTCTATACTTAGAAATTCGGCGAGTAGTCTAGGTATTTCAGAAATTCAGATTTTGTTTACTGACCACCAGTGGTGAATCACATTTTCATGGAGCAACGTCACAAAAAACTGATAGTATATAAGTGTGATATACCAAAATGTTCGTATGAATAAGGCCTATTAGCGTCTATACTTAGAAATTCGGCGACTAGTCTAGGTATTTCAGAAATTCAGATTTTGTTTACTGACCACCAGTGGTGAATCACATTTTCATGGAGCAACTCCACAAAAACTGATAGGATATAAGTGTGATATACCAAAATGTTCGTATAAATAAGGCCTATTAGCGTCTATACTTTGAAATTCGGCGACTAGTCTAGGTATTTCAGAAATTCAGATTTTGTTTACTGACCACCAGTGGTGAATCACATTTTCATGGAGCAACTCCACAAAAACTGATAGGATATAAGTGTGATATACCAAACTGTTCGTATGAATAAGGCCTATTAGCGTCTTTACTTAGAAATTCGGCGACTAGTCTAGGTATTTCAGAAATTCAGATTTTGTTTACTGACCACCATTGGTGAATCACATTTTCATGGAGCAACTCCACAAAAAACTGATAGGATATAAGTGTGATATACCAAAATGTTCGTATGAATAAGGCCTATTAGCATCTATACTTAGAAATTCGGCGACTAGTCTACGTATTTCAGAAATTCAGATTTCGTTTACTGACCACCATTGGTGAATCACATTTTCATGGAGCAACTCCACAAAAAACTGATAGGATATAAGTGTGATATACCAAAATGTTCGTATGAATAAGGCCTATTAGCGTCTATACTTAGAAATTCGGCGACTAGTCTAGGTATTTCAGAAATTCAGATTTTGTTTACTGACCACCAGTGGTGAATCACATTTTCATGGAGCAACTCCACAAAAAACTGATAGTATATAAGTGCGATATACCAAAATGTTCGTATGAATAAGGCCTATTAGCGTCTATACTTAGAAATTCGGCGACTAGTCTAGGTATTTCAGAAATTCAGATTTTGTTTACTGACCACCAGTGGTGAATCACATTTTCATGGAGCAACTCCACAAAAAACTGATAGGATATAAGTGTGATATACCAAAATGTTTGTATGAATAAGGCCTATTAGCGTCTATACTTAGAAATTCGGCGACTAGTCTAGGTATTTCAGAAATTCAGATTTTGTTTACTGACCACCAGTGGTGAATCACATTTTCATGGAGCAACTCCACAAAAAACTGATAGGATATAAGTGTGATATACCAAAATGTTCGTATGAATAAAGCCTATTAGCGTCTATACTTAGAAATTCGGCGACTAGTCTAGGTATTTCAGAAATTCAGATTTTGTTTACTGACCACCAGTGGTGAATCACATTTTCATGGAGCAACTCCACAAAAAACTGATAGGATATAAGTGTGATATACCAAAATGTTTGTATGAATAAGGCCTATTAGCGTCTATACTTAGAAATTCGGCGACTAGTCTAGGTATTTCAGAAATTCAGATTTTGTTTACTGACCACCAGTGGTGAATCACATTTTCATGGAGCAACTCCACAAAAAACTGATAGGATATAAGTGTGATATACCAAAATGTTCGTATGAATAAGGCCTATTAGCGTCTTTACTTGGAAATTCGGCGACTAGTCTAGGTATTTCAGAAATTCAGATTTTGTTTACTGACCACCATTGGTGAATCACATTTTCATGGAGCAACTCCACAAAAAACTGATAGGATATTAGTGTGATATACCAAAATGTTCGTATGAATAAGGCCTATTAGCGTCTATACTTAGAAATTCGGCGACTAGTCTAGATATTTCAGAAATTCAGATTTTGTTTACTGACCACCAGTGGTGAATCACATTTTCATGGAGCAACTCCACAAAAAACTGATAGTATATAAGTGTGATATACCAAAATGTTCGTATGAATAAGGCCTATTAGCGTCTATACTTAGAAATTCGGCGACTAGTCTAGGTATTTCAGAAATTCAGATTTTGTTTACTGACCACCATTGGTGAATCACATTTTCATGGAGCAACTCCACAAAAAACTGATAGGATATAAGTGTGATATACCAAAATGTTCGTATGAATAAGGCCTATTAGCGTCTTTACTTAGAAATTCGGCGACTAGTCTAGGTATTTCAGAAATTCAGATTTTGTTTACTGACCACCATTGGTGAATCACATTTTCATGGAGCAACTCCACAAAAAACTGATAGGATATAAGTGTGATATACCAAAATGTTCGTATGAATAAGGCCTATTAGCGTCTATACTTAGAAATTCGGCGACTAGTCTACGTATTTCAGAAAATCAGATTTCGTTTACTGACCACCATTGGTGAATCACATTTTCATGGAGCAACTCCACAAAAAACTGATAGGATATAAGTGTGATATACCAAAATGTTCGTATGAATAAGGCCTATTAGCGTCTATACTTAGAAATTCGGCGACTAGTCTAGGTATTTCAGAAATTCTGATTTTGTTTACTGACCACCAGTGGTGAATCACATTTTCATGGAGCAACTCCACAAAAAACTGATAGGATATAAGTGTGATATACCAAAATGTTCGTATGAATAAGGCCTATTAGCGTCTATACTTAGAAATTCGGCGTCTAGTCTAGGTATTTCAGAAATTCAGATTTTGTTTACTGACCACCAGTGGTGAATCACATTTTCATGGAGCAACTCCACAAAAAACTGATAGTATATAAGTGCGATATACCAAAATGTTCGTATGAATAAGGCCTATTAGCGTCTATACTTAGAAATTCGGCGACTAGTCTAGGTATTTCAGAAATTCAGATTTTGTTTACTGACCACCAGTGGTGAATCACATTTTCATGGAGCAACTCCACAAAAAACTGATAGGATATAAGTGTGATATACCAAAATGTTCGTATGAATAAGGCCTATTAGCGTCTATACTTAGAAATTCGGCGACTAGTCTAGGTATTTCAGAAATTCAGATTTTGTTTACTGACCACCAGTGGTGAATCACATTTTCATGGAGCAACTCCACAAAAAACTGATATGATATAAGTGTGATATACCAAAATGTTCGTATGAATAAGGCCTATTAGCGTCTATACTTAGAAATTCGGCGACTAGTCTAGGTATTTCAGAAACTCAGATTTTGTTTACTGACCACCAGTGGTGAATCACATTTTCATGGAGCAACTCCACAAAAAACTGATAGGATATAAGTGTGATATACCACAATGTTCGTGTGAATAAGGCCTATTAGCGTCTATACTTAGAAATTCGTCGACTAGTCTAGGTATTTCAGAAATTCAGATTTTGTTTACTGACCACCATTGGTGAATCACATTTTCATGGAGCAACTCCACAAAAAACTGATAGAATATAAGTGTGATATACCAAAATGTTCGTATGAATAAGGCCTATTAGCGTCTATACTTAGAAATTCGGCGACTAGTCTAGGTATTTCAGAAATTCAGATTTTGTTTACTGACCACCATTGGTGAATCACATTTTCATGGAGCAACTCCACAAAAAACTGATAGGATATAAGTGTGATATACCAAAATGTTCGTGTGAATAAGGCCTATTAGCGTCTATACTTAGAAATTCGGCGACTAGTCTAGGTATTTCAGAAATTCAGATTTTGTTTACTGACCACCATTGGTGAATCACATTTTCATGGAGCAACTCCACAAAAAACTGATAGAATATAAGTGTGATATACCAAAATGTTCGTATGAATAAGGCCTATTAGCGTCTATACTTAGAAATTCGACGACTAGTCTAGGTATTTCAGAAATTCAGATTTTGTTTACTGACCACCATTGGTGAATCACATTTTCATGGAGCAACTCCACAAAAAACTGATAGGATATAAGTGTGATATACCAAAATGTTCGTATGAATAAGGCCTATTAGCATCTATACTTAGAAATTCGGCGACTAGTCTACGTATTTCAGAAATTCAGATTTCGTTTACTGACCACCATTGGTGAATCACATTTTCATGGAGCAACTCCACAAAAAACTGATAGGATATAAGTGTGATATACCAAAATGTTCGTATGAATAAGACCTATTAGCGTCTATACTTAGAAATTCGGCGACTAGTCTAGGTATTTCAGAAATTCAGATTTTGTTTACTGACCACCAGTGGTGAATCACATTTTCATGGAGCAACTCCACAAAAAACTGATAGTATATAAGTGCGATATACCAAAATGTTCGTATGAATAAGGCCTATTAGCGTCTATACTTAGAAATTCGGCGACTAGTCTAGGTATTTCAGAAATTCAGATTTTGTTTACTGACCACCAGTGGTGAATCACATTTTCATGGAGCAACTCCACAAAAAACTGATAGGATATAAGTGTGATATACCAAAATGTTTGTATGAATAAGGCCTATTAGCGTCTATACTTAGAAATTCGGCGACTAGTCTAGGTATTTCAGAAATTCAGATTTTGTTTACTGACCACCAGTGGTGAATCACATTTTCATGGAGCAACTCCACAAAAAACTGATAGGATATAAGTGTGATATACCAAAATGTTCGTATGAATAAAGCCTATTAGCGTCTATACTTAGAAATTCGGCGACTAGTCTAGGTATTTCAGAAATTCAGATTTTGTTTACTGACCACCAGTGGTGAATCACATTTTCATGGAGCAACTCCACAAAAAACTGATAGGATATAAGTGTGATATACCAAAATGTTTGTATGAATAAGGCCTATTAGCGTCTATACTTAGAAATTCGGCGACTAGTCTAGGTATTTCAGAAATTCAGATTTTGTTTACTGACCACCATTGGTGAATCACATTTTCATGGAGCAACTCCACAAAAAACTGATAGGATATAAGTGTGATATACCAAAATGTTCGTATGAATAAGGCCTATTAGCGTCTATACTTAGAAATTCGGCGACTAGTCTACGTATTTCAGAAAATCAGATTTCGTTTACTGACCACCATTGGTGAATCACATTTTCATGGAGCAACTCCACAAAAAACTGATAGGATATAAGTGTGATATACCAAAATGTTCGTATGAATAAGGCCTATTAGCGTCTATACTTAGAAATTCGGCGACTAGTCTAGGTATTTCAGAAATTCTGATTTTGTTTACTGACCACCAGTGGTGAATCACATTTTCATGGAGCAACTCCACAAAAAACTGATAGGATATAAGTGTGATATACCAAAATGTTCGTATGAATAAGGCCTATTAGCGTCTATACTTAGAAATTCGGCGTCTAGTCTAGGTATTTCAGAAATTCAGATTTTGTTTACTGACCACCAGTGGTGAATCACATTTTCATGGAGCAACTCCACAAAAAACTGATAGTATATAAGTGCGATATACCAAAATGTTCGTATGAATAAGGCCTATTAGCGTCTATACTTAGAAATTCGGCGACTAGTCTAGGTATTTCAGAAATTCAGATTTTGTTTACTGACCACCAGTGGTGAATCACATTTTCATGGAGCAACTCCACAAAAAACTGATAGGATATAAGTGTGATATACCAAAATGTTCGTATGAATAAGGCCTATTAGCGTCTATACTTAGAAATTCGGCGACTAGTCTAGGTATTTCAGAAATTCAGATTTTGTTTACTGACCACCAGTGGTGAATCACATTTTCATGGAGCAACTCCACAAAAAACTGATAGGATATAAGTGTGATATACCACAATGTTCGTGTGAATAAGGCCTATTAGCGTCTATACTTAGAAATTCGTCGACTAGTCTAGGTATTTCAGAAATTCAGATTTTGTTTACTGACCACCATTGGTGAATCACATTTTCATGGAGCAACTCCACAAAAAACTGATAGGATATAAGTGTGATATACCAAAATGTTCGTGTGAATAAGGCCTATTAGCGTCTATACTTAGAAATTCGGCGACTAGTCTAGGTATTTCAGAAATTCAGATTTTGTTTACTGACCACCATTGGTGAATCACATTTTCATGGAGCAACTCCACAAAAAACTGATAGGATATAAGTGTGATATACCAAAATGTTCGTATGAATAAGGCCTATTAGCGTCTATACTTAGAAATTCGGCGACTAGTCTAGGTATTTCAGAAATTCAGATTTTGTTTACTGACCACCAGTGGTGAATCACATTTTCATGGAGCAACTCCACAAAAAACTGATAGGATATAAGTGTGATATACCAAAATGTTCGTATGAATAAGGCCTATTAGCGTCTATACTTAGAAATTCGGCGACTAGTCTAGGTATTTCAGAAATTCAGATTTTGTTTACTGACCACCAGTGGTGAATCACATTTTCATGGAGCAACTCCACAAAAAACTGATAGGATATTAGTGTAATATACCAAAATGTTCGTATGAATAAGGCCTATTAGCGTCTATACTTAGAAATTCGGCGACTAGTCTAGATATTTCAGAAATTCAGATTTTGTTTACTGACTACCAGTGGTGAATCACATTTTCATGGAGCAACTCCACAAAAAACTGATAGTATATAAGTGTGATATACCAAAATGTTCGTATGAATAAGGCCTATTAGCGTCTATACTTAGAAATTCGGCGACTAGTCTAGGTATTTCAGAAATTCAGATTTTGTTTACTGACCACCAGTGGTGAATCACATTTTCATGGAGCAACTCCACAAAAACTGATAGGATATAAGTGTGATATATCAAAATGTTCGTATGAATAAGGCCTATTAGCGTCTATACTTAGAAATTCGGCGACTAGTCTAGGTATTTCAGAAATTCAGATTTTGTTTACTGACCACCAGTGGTGAATCACATTTTCATGGAGCAACGTCACAAAAAACTGATTGGATATAAGTGTGATATACCAAAATGTTCGTATGAATGAGGCCTATTAGGGTCTATACTTAGAAATACAGCGACTGGTCTAGGTATTTCAGAAATTCAGATTTAGTTTACTGACCACCATTGGTGAATCACATTTTCATGGAGCAACTCCACAAAAAACTGATAGGATATAAGTGTGATATACCAAAATGTTCGTATCAATAAGGCCTATTAGCGCCTATACTTAGAAATTCGGCGACTAGTCTAGGTATTTCAGAAATTCAGATTTTGTTTACTGACCACCAGTGGTGAATCACATTTTCATGGAGCAACTCCACAAAAAACTGATAGGATATAAGTGTGATATACCAAAATGTTCGTATGAATAAGGCCTATTAGCGTCTTTACTTAGAAATTCGGCGACTAGTCTAGGTATTTCAGAAATTCAGATTTTGTTTACTGACCACCATTGGTGAATCACATTTTCATGGAGCAACTCCACAAAAAACTGATAGGATATAAGTGTGATATACCAAAATGTTCGTATGAATAAGGCCTAATAGCGTCTATACTTAGAAATTCGGCGACTAGTCTACGTATTTCAGAAATTCAGATTTTGTTTACTGACCACCATTGGTGAATCACATTTTCATGGAGCAACTCCACAAAAAACTGATAGGATATAAGTGTGATATACCAAAGTGTTCGTATGAATAAGGCCTATTAGCGTCTATACTTAGAAATTCGGCGACTAGTCTAGGTATTTCAGAAATTCAGATTTTGTTTACTGACCACCAGTGGTGAATCACATTTTCATGGAGCAACTCCACAAAAAACTGATAGGATATTAGTGTGATATACCAAAATGTTCGTATGAATAAGGCCTATTAGCGTCTATACTTAGAAATTCGGCGACTAGTCTAGGTATTTCAGAAATTCAGATTTTGTTTACTGACCACCATTGGTGAATCACATTTTCATGGAGCAACTCCACAAAAAACTGATAGGATATAAGTGTGATATACCAAAATGTTCGTATGAATAAGGCCTATTAGCGTCTATACTTAGAAATTCGGCGACTAGTCTAGGTATTTCAGAAATTCAGATTTTGTTTACTGACCACCAGTGGTGAATCACATTTTCATGGAGCAACGTCACAAAAAACTGATTGGATATAAGTGTGATATACCAAAATGTTCGTATGAATGAGGCCTATTAGCGTCTTTACTTAGAAATTCGGCGACTAGTCTAGGTATTTCAGAAATTCAGATTTTGTTTACTGACCACCATTGGTGAATCACATTTTCATGGAGCAACTCCACAAAAAACTGATAGGATATAAGTGTGATATACCAAAATGTTCGTATGAATAAGGCCTATTAGCGTCTTTACTTAGAAATTCGGCGACTAGTCTAGGTATTTCAGAAATTCAGATTTTGTTTACTGACCACCATTGGTGAATCACATTTTCATGGAGCAACTCCACAAAAAACTGATAGGATATAAGTGTGATATACCAAAATGTTCGTATGAATAAGGCCTAATAGCGTCTATACTTAGAAATTCGGCGACTAGTCTAGGTATTTCAGAAATTCAGATTTTGTTTACTGACCACCAGTGGTGAATCACATTTTCATGGAGCAACGTCACAAAAAACTGATTGGATATAAGTGTGATATACCAAAATGTTCGTATGAATGAGGCCTATTAGCGTCTATACTTAGAAATTCGGCGACTAGTCTAGGTATTTCAGAAATTCAGATTTTGTTTACTGACCACCAGTGGTGAATCACATTTTCATGGAGCAACTCCACAAAAACTGATAGGATATAAGTGTGATATACCAAAATGTTCGTATGAATAAGGCCTATTAGCGTCTATACTTAGAAATTCGGCGACTAGTCTAGGTATTTCAGAAATTCAGATTTTGTTTACTGACCACCAGTGGTGAATCACATTTTCATGGAGCAACGTCACAAAAAACTGATTGGATATAAGTGTGATATACCAAAATGTTCGTATGAATGAGGCCTATTAGGGTCTATACTTAGAAATACAGCGACTGGTCTAGGTATTTCAGAAATTCAGATTTTGTTTACTGACCACCATTGGTGAATCACATTTTCATGGAGCAACTCCACAAAAAACTGATAGGATATAAGTGTGATATACCAAAATGTTCGTATGAATAAGGCCTAATAGCGTCTATACTTAGAAATTCGGCGACTAGTCTACGTATTTCAGAAATTCAGATTTTGTTTACTGACCACCATTGGTGAATCACATTTTCATGGAGCAACTCCACAAAAAACTGATAGGATATAAGTGTGATATACCAAAGTGTTCGTATGAATAAGGCCTATTAGCGTCTATACTTAGAAATTCGGCGACTAGTCTAGGTATTTCAGAAATTCAGATTTTGTTTACTGACCACCAGTGGTGAATCACATTTTCATGGAGCAACTCCACAAAAAACTGATAGGATATAAGTGTGATATACCAAAATGTTCGTATGAATAAGGCCTATTAGCGTCTATACTTAGAAATTCGGCGACTAGTCTAGGTATTTCAGAAATTCAGATTTTCTTTACTGACCACCAGTGGTGAATCACATTTTCATGGAGCAACTCCACAAAAAACTGATAGGATATAAGTGTGATATACCAAAATGTTCGTATGAATAAGGCCTATTAGCGTCTATACTTAGAAATTCGGCGACTAGTCTACGTATTTCAGAAATTCAGATTTTGTTTACTGACCACCATTGGTGAATCACATTTTCATGGAGCAACTCCACAAAAAACTGATAGGATATAAGTGTGATATACCAAAATGTTCGTATGAATAAGGCCTATTAGCGTCTATACTTAGAAATTCGGCGACTAGTCTACGTATTTCAGAAATTCAGATTTTGTTTACTGACCACCATTGGTGAATCACATTTTCATGGAGCAACTCCACAAAAAACTGATAGGATATAAGTGTGATATACCAAAATGTTCGTATGAATAAGGCCTATTAGCGTCTATACTTAGAAATTCGGCGACTAGTCTAGGTATTTCAGAAATTCAGATTTTGTTTACTGACCACCAGTGGTGAATCACATTTTCATGGAGCAACTCCACAAAAAACTGATAGGATATAAGTGTGATATACCAAAATGTTCGTATGAATAAGGCCTATTAGCGTCTATACTTAGAAATTCGGCGACTAGTCTACGTATTTCAGAAATTCAGATTTTGTTTACTGACCACCATTGGTGAATCACATTTTCATGGAGCAACTCCACAAAAAACTGATAGGATATAAGTGTGATATACCAAAATGTTCGTATGAATAAGGCCTATTAGCGTCTATACTTAGAAATTCGGCGACTAGTCTAGGTATTTCAGAAATTCAGATTTTCTTTACTGACCACCAGTGGTGAATCACATTTTCATGGAGCAACTCCACAAAAAACTGATAGGATATAAGTGTGATATACCAAAATGTTCGTATGAATAAGGCCTATTAGCGTCTATACTTAGAAATTCGGCGACTAGTCTACGTATTTCAGAAATTCAGATTTTGTTTACTGACCACCATTGGTGAATCACATTTTCATGGAGCAACTCCACAAAAAACTGATAGGATATAAGTGTGATATACCAAAATGTTCGTATGAATAAGGCCTATTAGCGTCTATACTTAGAAATTCGGCGACTAGTCTAGGTATTTCAGAAATTCAGATTTTGTTTACTGACCACCATTGGTGAATCACATTTTCATGGAGCAACTCCACAAAAAACTGATAGGATATAAGTGTGATATACCAAAATGTTCGTATGAATAAGGCCTATTAGCGTCTATACTTAGAAATTCGGCGACTAGTCTAGGTATTTCAGAAATTCAGATTTTCTTTACTGACCACCAGTGGTGAATCACATTTTCATGGAGCAACTCCACAAAAAACTGATAGGATATAAGTGTGATATACCAAAATGTTCGTATGAATAAGGCCTATTAGCGTCTATACTTAGAAATTCGGCGACTAGTCTAGGTATTTCAGAAATTCAGATTTTGTTTACTGACCACCAGTGGTGAATCACATTTTCATGGAGCAACTCCACAAAAAACTGATAGGATATAAGTGTGATATACCAAAATGTTCGTATGAATAAGGCCTATTAGCGTCTATACTTAGAAATTCGGCGACTAGTCTAGGTATTTCAGAAATTCAGATTTTGTTTACTGACCACCAGTGGTAAATCACATTTTCATGGAGCAACTCCACAAAAAACTGATAGGATATAAGTGTGATATACCAAAATATTCGTATGAATAAGGCCTATTAGCGTCTATACTTAGAAATTCGGCGACTAGTCTAGGTATTTCAGAAATTCAGATTTTGTTTACTGACCACCAGTGGTGAATCACATTTTCATGGAGCAACTCCACAAAAAACTGATAGGATATAAGTGTGATATACCAAAATGTTCGTATGAATAAGGCCTATTAGCGTCTATACTTAGAAATTCGGCGACTAGTCTAGGTATTTCAGAAATTCAGATTTTGTTTACTGACCACCAGTGGTGAATCACATTTTCATGGAGCAACTCCACAAAAAACTGATAGTATATAAGTGTGATATACCAAAATGTTCGTATGAATAAGGCCTATTAGCGTCTATACTTAGAAATTCGGCGACTAGTCTAGGTATTTCAGAAATTCAGATTTTGTTTACTGACCACCAGTGGTGAATCACATTTTCATGGAGCAACTCCACAAAAAACTGATAGTATATAAGTGCGATATACCAAAATGTTCGTATGAATAAGGCCTATTAGCGTCTATACTTAGAAATTCGGCGACTAGTCTAGGTATTTCAGAAATTCAGATTTTGTTTACTGACCACCATTGGTGAATCACATTTTCATGGAGCAACTCCACAAAAAACTGATAGAATATAAGTGTGATATACCAAAATGTTCGTATGAATAAGGCCTATTAGCGTCTGTACTTAGAAATTCGGCGACTAGTCTAGGTATTTCAGAAATTCAGATTTTGTTTACTGACCACCAGTGGTGAATCGCATTTTCATGGAGCAACGTCACAAAAAACTGATTGGATATAAGTGTGATACACCAAAATGTAAGTACGGATAAAATCTATTAGGTCCCATACTTACAAATTCGGCGCCTAGTCTAGGTATTTCAGAAATTCAGATTTTGTTTACTGACCACCATTGGTGAATCACATTTTCATGGAGCAACTCCACAAAAAACTGATAGGATATAAGTGTGATATACCAAAATGTTCGTATGAATAAGGCCTATTAGCGTCTATACTTAGAAATTCGGCGACTAGTCTAGGTATTTCAGAAATTCAGATTTTGTTTACTGACCACCAGTGGTGAATCACATTTTCATGGAGCAACTCCACAAAAAACTGATAGGATATAAGTGTGATATACCAAAATGTTCGTATGAATAAGGCCTATTAGCGTCTATACTTAGAAATTCGGCGACTAGTCTACGTATTTCAGAAATTCAGATTTTGTTTACTGACCACCATTGGTGAATCACATTTTCATGGAGCAACTCCACAAAAAACTGATAGGATATAAGTGTGATATACCAAAATGTTCGTATGAATAAGGCCTATTAGCGTCTATACTTAGAAATTCGGCGACTAGTCTAGGTATTTCAGAAATTCAGATTTTCTTTACTGACCACCAGTGGTGAATCACATTTTCATGGAGCAACTCCACAAAAAACTGATAGGATATAAGTGTGATATACCAAAATGTTCGTATGAATAAGGCCTATTAGCGTCTATACTTAGAAATTCGGCGACTAGTCTAGGTATTTCAGAAATTCAGATTTTGTTTACTGACCACCAGTGGTGAATCACATTTTCATGGAGCAACTCCACAAAAAACTGATAGGATATAAGTGTGATATACCAAAATGTTCGTATGAATAAGGCCTATTAGCGTCTATACTTAGAAATTCGGCGACTAGTCTAGGTATTTCAGAAATTCAGATTTTGTTTACTGACCACCAGTGGTAAATCACATTTTCATGGAGCAACTCCACAAAAAACTGATAGGATATAAGTGTGATATACCAAAATGTTCGTATGAATAAGGCCTATTAGCGTCTATACTTAGAAATTCGGCGACTAGTCTAGGTATTTCAGAAATTCAGATTTTGTTTACTGACCACCAGTGGTGAATCACATTTTCATGGAGCAACTCCACAAAAAACTGATAGGATATAAGTGTGATATACCAAAATGTTCGTATGAATAAGGCCTATTAGCGTCTGTACTTAGAAATTCGGCGACTAGTCTAGGTATTTCAGAAATTCAGATTTTGTTTACTGACCACCAGTGGTGAATCGCATTTTCATGGAGCAACGTCACAAAAAACTGATTGGATATAAGTGTGATACACCAAAATGTAAGTACGGATAAAATCTATTAGGTCCCATACTTACAAATTCGGCGCCTAGTCTAGGTATTCCAGAAATTCAGATTTTGTTTACTGACCACCATTGGTGAATCACATTTTCATGGAGCAACTCCACAAAAAACTGATAGGATATAAGTGTGACATACCAGAATGTTCGTATGAATAAGACCTATTAACGTCTATACTTAGAAATTCGGCGCCTAGTCTAGGTATTCCAGAAATTCAGATTTTGTTTACTGACCACCATTGGTGAATCACATTTTCATGGAGAACATCCACAAAAAACTGATAGGATATAAGTGTGATATACCAAAATGTTCGTATGAATAAGGCCTATTAGCGTCTATACTTAGAAATTCGGCGACTAGTCTAGGTATTTCAGAAATTCAGATTTTGTTTACTGACCACCAGTGGTGAATCATATTTTCATGGAGCAACGTCACAAAAACCTGATAGGATATAAGTGTGATACACCAAAATGTTCGTATGAATAAGGCCTATTAGGGTCTATACTTAGAAATCCGGCGACTAGTCTAGGTATTTCACAAATTCAGATTTTGTTTACTGACCACCAGTGGTGAATCGCATTTTCATGGAGCAACGTCACAAAAAACTGATAGGATATAAGTGTGATACACCAAAATGTTCGTGGGGATAAAATCTATTAGTGCCCATACTTAGAAATTCGGCGCCTAGTCTAGGTATTCCAGAAATTCAGATTTTGTTTACTGACCACCATTGGTGAATCACATTTTCATGGAGCAACTCCACAAAAAACTGACAGGATATAAGTGTGATATACCAAAATGTTCGTATGAATAAGGCCTATTAGCGTCTATACTTAGAAATTCGGCGACTAGTCTAGGTATTTCAGAAATTCAGATTTTGTTTACTGACCACCATTGGTGAATCACATTTTCATGGAGCAACTCCACAAAAAACTGATAGGATAAGTGTGATATACCAAAATGTTCGTATGAATAAGGCCTATTAGCGTCTATACTTAGAAATTCGGCGACTAGTCTAGGTATTTCAGAAATTCAGATTTTGTTTACTGACCACCAGTGGTGAATCGCATTTTCATGAAGCAACGTCACAAAAAACTGATAGGATATAAGTATGATACACCAAAATGTGCGTATGGGTAAAATCTATTAGTGCCCATACTTAGAAATTCGGCGCCTAGTCTAGGTATTCCAGAAATTCAGATTTGGTTTACTGACCACCATTGGTGAATCACATTTTCATGGAGCACCTCCACAAAAAACTGATAGGATATAAGTGTGATATACCAAAATGTTCGTATGAATAAGGCCTATTAGCGTCTGTACTTAGAAATTCGGCGACTAGTCTAGGTATTTCAGAAATTCAGATTTTGTTTACTGACCACCAGTGGTGAATCGCATTTTCATGGAGCAACGTCACAAAAAACTGATAGGATATAAGTGTGATACACCAAAATGTTCGTATGGATAAAATCTATTAGTGCCCATACTTAGAAATTCGGCGCCTAGTCTAGGTATTCCAGAAATTCAGATTTGGTTTACTGACCACCATTGGTGAATCACATTTTCATGGAGCACCTCCACAAAAAACTGATAGGATATAAGTGTGATATACCAAAATGTTCGTATGAATAAGGCCTATTAGCGTCTATACTTAGAAATTCGGCGACTAGTCTAGGTATTTCAGAAATTCAGATTTTGTTTACTGACCACCAGTGGTGAATCACATTTTCATGGAGCTACACCAAAATGTTCGTATGGATAAAATCTATTAGTGTCCGTATTTAGAAATTCGGTGACTATTCTAGGTATTCCAGAACTTCAGATTTTGTTTACTGACCACCATTGGTGAATCACATATTCATGGAGCAACTCCACAAAAAACTGATGGGATGTAAGTGTGATACAGCAAAATGTTCGTATGGCTAAAATCTATTAGTGTCCATATTTAAAAATGCGGCAACTTGTCGGGGTAGTCCAGAAATTCAGATTTTTTTAACTGAATTTTTACTGTTTTGATTTTTTTGGAAAAAAGTTGGCGACGGCGGGTTGCTCAAAATTGTAGAAAATTTGGCGACGTCGCCAGAGTTAATAAAAGTGGTAGAAAAAGTGAACGACGTCGCTAGAGTTGATAAAAGTAGTATTTTTGACGAATTTTTTTTTCTCTGAGTCGCCGTGTTATTTGCTAAAAAAATAAAAAAAAAAAGTTGGCGACGTCGCTAATTTCACGGAGGTATTGATCGATCGTACACAGTAGTAACAACATCACAGTGTTAATATTTAGTAAATAACTTATGCTACAGTGTTGTATTTTTCAGTAGTACAACATTAAAATTTATATTATATACCGCTAGATAACGTACTAAATGGTATAGGGGAAAATGGTGTACGATGAGCCGAGTGTACCTTGAAACATTACATTTTAAACATATTTCCCACACAGTTTCACAAAAATGTTCTTACAGAAAGTAATTTATTTAGCATTCCGATTACACTGTATAACATTAAAAATTCATCGGACATGCAACACATCAATTCTGATAGATTTTAGGAAGAACTTTACAAATTTGATCACCAAATGATAAGAACGAAATTCCTTATTTATTGATATACCTGAACAAACTACTAATATTTTTTTGAATAGGATTTTAAAGTGTAGACTCTGGTCTGTTAGAACCATATTAAGTTATTTCGATTAGGTAAAGGATCTGGAATTTCACTGAAATTAAATTGAAAACTTCACTTCTTTTCCTATTTTGTAAATACGAAAAGATGTGAATTAAAATGAAAAACCCTTAATTGGATTTGCAGAATCATTACAAATTGAGTTATATTCCACATATTCCACTAAATTCATTTCATCAAAGGAATCGCATCTTTTGCATCAACATTTTCAATCTGAAATATAAATTTCATGTGTTTCATATTTCGAATTTATTTTGTATGAATTTACTATGGCAAATTTAAATAAAGTAAATTTTTGAACACACATATTTTAAATTCGCTATTTTTTAGGAATTTTCATTTCAGTTATCCAAAATTTTGTTGTTATTGATTCGAAAATAAAAGTTTTACCTATTTTAACGGTTTTATCTCAGGTTTATAATTTAAGGTTTGTCACAGTCTTCTTAATTTTTAGGTATTAAAAAATTCAAAGTTTCTCAGTCAATTATTTAAAATTATAAAAGAAAATTAAAAATGTTTTTAATAAGTTATGTAACGTGAGATGTTTACTAAACATACAAATTCAAATATTGGATATTCCTTTCATCGTACAAGCTAAACTTTTTGTAAATACAATAAAACTTTTAATTGAAATTGAGCCTACTATGGATTTTGTAAATGCAAACAGTATTTTTGTTAATTGATTCTTGAATATATTTTATATCCTACACTACAGTATGATTTATGTCGTATTCCCGGGAAGGGAATTTCAATGAACGGCGTAATCTATGTAGAGGGGACTGAAAAAAATTCGCTAACAAAACAAAAATTTAAAATAAATTTGTCATGATCTTCCGATATTCTATTTAAATTTTTCGAAAGCTTGTTAAACATGGAGACAGGAAAACGCAGAGTAAATTAGAAGGGTAGAGAGATATTCCATTCCCAACGCAACAAAAGATTCTATTTGTTATTCTTTACGGATTTTGGTTCATTGCTCATTGAGTCCCATATGAATATGGGATCATATATGAACTCTAGGTTATAATGTAGATTTAAGTTTTTTATTTAATTTTTTTTATTTCCTAGTTTTAACTTAACCCTCAACTTAAGAAAATCTTAATAAAAGTTAATTAAAAATTTATGAAAGCGATCTTTACTCACTCGGTGAATCCATTAGTAGATCGTGCGCACCCATTGAGCCCTCTGTGTCATTAGGCGATAATAGTGGCGGTGGCTGCTGATCCTGCATACGCTCCCTTTCACGTTCCCTCTCTCGTTGTTGATGTAAAACCGCACTGGTAGTGGGACTTAATTTCATGGAATGCATAGGATGATGAGGATTATGATGATGAAGCGATGAAGGATTGGAAATTGAACTTGTGGTTGGTCCCGTAGGTGAGGTGGGTGAGGCCGAAGAGGCTCTGGTAGCGGTGGCAGTTGGTGGACCATGTGATTTTGTTATGGTTAATTCACCATTTGATGAAGAGAGTCTGGAAGAAAATGTAAATTTAATACGAACTTTTCAATTTACTTTCTGAGAACTTACCTATTCATACTACTAAGTACATTCGCCGTTGTTGAGGTGGCGGTAGTGGAGGACGATGATCCTGACATTAAACCATTCCCCAGGTAATCTCTAGGTGGAGGTGAATCTAAAATTTGGTGAGTGTGTGCAGGTTGTTGGCTTAATGGATGATGTGAGGGGTGGGGAGAATGTGTACGATATATTTGGCTAGCAGAAGTTGAACCCACAGGTGATAAATAGCCTCGTTCGTTGCAGTTTGTTACCATAGATGAGTTGGACGTAGCCGTAACGGGATTTGAAGCCTCTTTAGCTAATGAAGCTGCCGCGCTTCTGGCATTTAAGGTGGCAGGAGAAGCAGCTCGTATACGTTCCCGATCTCGGTCTCTATCACGTTCTCTATGATTGTCTCGATCCCTTTCCTTTTCTCTATCACGTTCACGCTCTCTTTCTCGTTCCCGTTCTTTTTCTCTCTCACTACCCAGTTGACTTAAATTCATACCACTACCCGGCGCACTACCGTTACGTGAAGGACTCATTTTTAAAGCATGTTGTTCTCTAGACTCTCTTTCTCTTAAGGTCATACTACTGGAAGCACAGGAAGATGGACGTGGAGATGATGAAGAACCGCCTAAACGATTATGTGAACTAAACTGATGTCTTCCCATGGGGGGTGGTGAATTTGAAGATGTTTCCCCTGTTAGATGGATATTCGGTTTACATTCCAATTTGGGAGATGGCAAACCTTCAGCATGTCTTAAAGTCTGAGTGTGATGATGTAAAGCCGCAGCTGCCGCGGCAGCATGGTGATGAGGATGTAAATGAGGTTGAGTCTCGGGTTTTATGTGTAACTGAGATTGTAAGTGGAAAGCTGCTGCTGCTGCAGCGGCAGCCGCAGTTGCGGCTTTTGTACTATTTGTGGGAGAAGAAGGCGGGGATCTTTCGTTCGTTGATCTTAAGTGCATGTCAAGGTGATGAGCTGCCATTTGATGGGCATGCTTTTGTTGTTGTTGATGTTGTTGTTGATGTTGTTGGTGTTGCTGATGATGGTGATTTACCGCAGCTGCTGCAAATAGTTCAGGATGTAATGCAGCTAACAGTTGTTGTACACCATTTGAGAAAAGATTTGGTTTCAGTAAATTCGTTGGTGTTTGGGTAAGTTGAGGCAAGGTGGGAGGTTGATGTAGTGCTGCCAGCGGGGAGTGCATATGACCAGCAGATGATCCTAACATCTGTGATTGAGGAGCCTGTTGTTGAGGAAACCCCGCAAAGGCACCAAAGTTGGATAGAAATTGTTCGTTGGTATTGATCTGTGGACTTACGGGTATTGTAAGAATAGTTTGTACAGCTATACCTATAAGACAAAGTTAAATGGGATATAAATATATATATTTGAGAAGAAGAAGAAGCCTTTATTTATATTTCTTACCCTGTGCTGTTGGTATTAAAAGTTGTGCCCCCTGTACCCCTTGTACTAATTGTCCAGAGGCCAATATTAATTGAGGCATTTGTGAACTAGCTGGTGGTGCTTGTAAGTGTGGTGGTGGCGACGCTGTAGCAGCTGTTCCTTGAGAAGCCGCCGCTGCTGCTGCAGCATTATTTAAAACATTAGCTAAAGTATTTTGTGCAGAAGCCGCTGATTGTCCTCCTCCTGTTGAACTAGTACCATTGCCATTGGGTGATGTGGTGCCCTGATTATTTTGATTATCTCCACCATTGCTGCTACCCGCTGTACCACTAGCGCACTGTGTCATTGCTTTATGAGAATTTAATAAATCTGAAGCCATTTGTGGTAGACCATTGCTAGCAACACTAAGATTCAAAGGTGAATTCAATGCAGCTGCAGCTGCGCTAGCTGTTAAACCTGCCGCCAAACCTTGTAAACTTGCTAAGGCTGCTGCTGTCGCTGCATTGTTGCCTAAATTTTGTTCTTGTTGAAATGTTGATAGATTTTGTAATTTTTGTAAATTTAACATTTCTTGCACTACAAAGGGAAATAGACTCATGATATATTAGTGAAATCCTGAACAAAAAGTTATAATAAACATGTGATTGTGAGAGTGTATGTATAATATATGTTTTTATTATAGAAGACAATTTGACATATAGGAAACCATATAAAAATTTATCTTAATTTCAAAGTTTTGTTGGAAGCTAAATAATGAAGGAATACACAGTTTAAGTGCTAATGTGCTATCATTACAAAATAGCATGATTTTTGAAGTTTAACCCATAGAAAGTTGTCAAATTTATGATAAATGCTAATTTACCACTTAAAATAGCATGAACTGTGAATACCCACAATATTTTTTGTTTCAGAAATAAGTTATTTTATTCACTCAATAAGATTTTTAATAGCTGAATTGGTATATAACTGTATGAGATATTGACAATCGGAAGTGCTGAATTTGTTGTTTTAAAAGCTCAATTAAAACTTTTCTAAATCGCTATGTTAGGGGTTTTTTAATAAGGATCTAAAACCTGAAATGAAGCACGCTGAATAGTATTTACGATAGCTGAATTTGGCTTTGCGATGGCTGAATTGCATTTAAAAAATAAATAAGATTTCCTCAATTGCAATTGAGTGAAATTTTGCAACATTCAACTTTTATATATTTATTAGCTAGCAAGGACTATATATCATTTCCAGTTATGTCGCTGAGTACAGTTTTTACTTGCTGAATTCTGTTTTTGCTAGCTGAATAGGTTTAGAATTTATATTATTATATTTTGGTTATTTATTTTTGGTGCTTGATTAGTTTAGTGTGAGTGATGTGTTGTTTTATATATAAAATTGGATTTCGATATGTACTCACTAGTTCCATTTAGATGAGCTTGAGCCGCTGCTGCTGCTGCCGCTAAAGCCGAGGCTTTAGCTTGATCTGTTGGTTGTTCCACTATTTCAGTATCATTATCAGTCATTATCTGATGATCTTCATCATGACTTTTATGATTAGAATGATTATCATCATCTTCATTTACTATATGAATATCAGTATCAATTTGCATGGACTGTGGTGAAGAAGCAGGAGACAATTGTATATCGTTTATTATTGGCAGATGTTGTGTTTGATGATGTTGTTGAGGTAAAGGTGATTTTTCATTATTAATATTATTACTATTGACATTATTATTATTGTTGCTATTGTTATTATTATTATTGTTGTTATTATTTTGTGATGCCAAAGAAGCAGCTTTTGCTAAACTTTTATAAAATTCTAGTTCTTTTATATGATCTTTACCTTCGCCAGCATAATGTATGGGTATATCGGGTATATTGTTGTTTATGGGAGAATGAATCTTGTGAGGTGGTATTTCTTTATCATAATCCTAAAAAGAGAGAGAAGGAGGGAAATAAAATTAATGAGATTAAGAATTTTGATTTATTTTTAATATGTTTTCATAGTTTTGTTATAAATTTAACATTCAACAAGTATAATAAAATATGCTCTTCATTGAATCTGTAATGACAGTTGTTTGTGTTTTAAATACAAATATTATAGAGTTAATATTTTATTATATTAAATTACATACAATTGCACAGTTATCTACAAAAGTGTCAATACTCTAGAAATTTGATTGAAGAGTTTAAATATTTTGTTGTTTAAGCCCGGTATTTTGTTCGTACTTTTGCGAAAAAAGCTGTCAAACTCCATATAACAAAAACGATTTTTCACTTGAGTGGAATTGTTGCGAAATTACGGTGGAATTTTTTTCGCATCAATTTAATAGACAGCACCATTTGAAAATGTAGCGAAAAAGTGACATTTGGGTTAATTATGAATGTAACTTTTTATAGACCATAAAAAATTTGTGCATTTTAATGTTTTGATTATAGTTTTTGAGCTCCAAACATAGAGCAACATTTTTTCGCTCTTTTGAACAAAATACTGGGCTTTACTAAGAAATATTTTCAAGTTTTAAAAAATTTGTCGAAATTGAAGAAATCATCAATTCTCTCTAATAAAATGATTTATGGTGTTTATAAAACCTTTTATAAATATGATCAAATATTTCGTTGGACGAAAATTGATAAAAATATTCATAACATATACTAAAAGTCAGTGCAAGTGACTCAAATAAGTGCAATGAATCTGAGTTACTACAACATTTGATTTAATGTATACTTAATTGTAATTATAACTATACTTATTTAAAGCAACTGTCATATTATTACATGTGATTATTATTATTAAATAATTTTCAGTATAAATATGAGCTCAGCATCATATTTATACATTATACATGTAAACAACGCAGAGCACAAGTCAAACGTTGCCTGTTTATTTTGTAACTACGTGTAGTATACGAATGTAAATGAATAGTTATTGTTTTTAATGTAAAATTGTATGAGGTTTTCCAAACAGTATGGAATATGTTTGTATATATCCAAACATGATGACATGATGCAAGGCTACTTAAGCTGTTATATGACAACTGTAAAAATTAACGAAATTAAATTAAAAATTACAACAAAATAAAGTATTCAGCATCAACAATTATTTGTACTTCAGCTATCACACCAACCATTTATTCCATTCATATCACACATTAATTTATATGAAAATGCAGTTGTTAAGTACGTGTTAAAAACACTTTTTTGTAATAATAGTGTCCACACCATCATTGTCATTTACCACCCACGTTAAAATTTTATAAAGGACAAAAAAAAAACAATCACTGTAAACATTTGATGTGTTGATTGTAATTCATTTATATTAAATATATGTATATGAGATGTTGTATTTTCATTCATAGTCAGCAAACAATTGCTATTCATTGTAATTATACAAATAAATGAGAATATAATTTAATCAACTCATTTAAAATTTATGTTTTTTCAAAAAAAAGCATACATATTGTGTGAGTATTTATTCATTACCGGGATTTGTTAATATTACAATTAAAACAAAAAATAGCAAGCTTAAAATTTTGAATAACTGGTCTTTAGTAAGAGATTTACATGTTTACAAAAGTTTTTTAAACTTTTTTCAATTGTATTTTACACAAAAGCTGTTTAGCATAAATATTTTAATTTGTTTAATCATTTTATAATTCAACTAATTAAATTATCTATTCTGCTTTCTAAATATTAATTCTCATTTATTTTTTACATAAAATGTTAATATAAATCAGCTTGATTAAAGATTATTCTAACTTTGTTTATATTTTAGATAATTTAAATAACAATTCAGCTACAAAAACGGAGACGGAGTTTTATAGGCATTGGGAAACTTCTCATGGCCAGAGACAGACCAAGCGAATGTCCGAGGCTATGTGACAGTAGAGTTAGTTTCCCAGGTGACCGTTTCTCATTGCCTAACGAAATTTTGTATAATTCTTCTAATCGGATTATTTTATTCGTCGGTAGCTTGAATTTTTAGGGAACTCTAAGTAGCACAAAATATCAACTAATGGTCGCGGTGCGTTAGACCTCTTGCTCTAATCTAACCTAATACAATATTAAAATATTGTATTGCATAAAGTTTATTTAGCTGAATTAGTTTTATAATACATATCTGGTTTTAAAAGCTTTTTGTTTAGCTCAAAATATATTTTCATTATTTTTCCGAATTTTTTTATAAGTTTTGTTAACTGAATATAAATTTATATATAAAAATTCGAAAATAATAGGAACAAATTATAATTTCTTGTCGTTTATTTAAGCTCCTCCTTTAATTTTTAACTCCACAATTTCCTTGAGCTTAAGGTTTTTTTTTATATATATAAAGTCTTTTTTTCGATATTTCGTCACTCCATTGTGTAGCATCTACAGGAAATAACAAATTAACAAATTATAAAAAAATTTATAATTTTATATTTTTTTAGCTGAAATGTAAAATTTTAAAAATTGAATTAAAAAAGTAATTTATTAGAAAATAGTTCTGTATTTCTTTGCAGTAGCTGAATTTGGGTTTTATAAGCTAAAATGAAAAAAAAATTGTTGTTATTACATTAAAGAGGAAAAAAATAAACAAATTCCTTAGCTTAATTAAAGTTTTATGCAGCTGAATGAAAGCATTATATTTAATAGGTTTTTAAATAACTTTAAGAGCCATAATTGCTTAGCTGAATACATTTCTTAAGGGGGGACATGACATTGGCAAATTTTTCTTTGTTTTTAGCGATTTTAAAAGAAAGTTAACAACACTGAAATTTTAACATGCAACGCTTTTTGCTATAACGTAAAAAAAATCTTGACGGATTTGTTATATTGTAGTAAGAAAAGCATAAAGTTATTCACTTTAAAATTTCAGTGCTGTTAACTTTATTAAAAATCGCTAAAAACAAAGAAAAATAATTACATAGTAAAATTTAGGCAGTACTGATCGGTTCTGTACAAACTGTATATTTTTGGAATTCCTATAAAATTTCCTTAAGTCTTGAATTATTTTTATCTACAAATAGTCGCCAGACTTAAAAGTGCAGCACTTTAAACATGAGCAAATTTTTCTTTGTTTTTAGCGATTTTAAAAGAAAGTTAACAACACTGAAATTTTAACATGCAACGCTTTTTACTATAACGTAAAAAAAATCTTGACGGATTTGTTATATTGTAGTAAGAAAAGCATAAAGTTATTCACTTTAAAATTTCAGTGCTGTTAACTTTATTAAAAATCGCTAAAAACAAAGAAAAATTTGGTCATGTTTAAAGTGCTGCACTTTTAAGTCTGGCGACTATTTGTAGATAAAAATAATTCAAGACTTAAGGAAATTTTATAGGAATTCCAAAAATATACAGTTTGTACAGAACCGATCAGTACTGCCTAAATTTTACTATGTAATTTGATAAGAGGTTTATATCGCTAATTTTTCGTTAAAAGCCACGCCCACTTAAAACAAGTGACAAAATGAAAAAACAAACATTACGTTAAAATTCTGTACAATCTTCTGAACTATCTCCTTGCCTTTCGTGGCGAATTTAGCCACTATTTTGATCTTTAAAAATAAAGGCAACAACAATAAAAATAGATGAAAACTTGAATTGACTTAAATGCTTGGCCACAACTGTATATCTCGAAACCATGTTTTTCGTACTGGTTACGGCACTAGCGGGTTCATTTTTTGACGAAATTTTTTTTTTTTTTGTATTTTTTTAAATTTGATTCGCTAACGTATGACACGAGCTTTTTTTTAAATTTTTTTTCGATTTTTTATGAATTTTTAAAGTCAATATTTTTTCGAAAAAACACACTTTCAAATTCGGAACATCACCAAAAATTTAAAAAAAACCTCGTGTCATACGATAACCAATTTTGTTAAGATTTAAAAAAGTCATTTTTTTCCAGATCGGACAATTTTTGCGACTCCCAGCGCTGCAACCACGAGGCCCCGTTTTTTTTCTCTGCCGCCAGTTTGGAGCTCTATAAAACCATGATAGAGTGAAAAATATATTTTTTTGAATTTTTTTTTTTGTAATTTGTTCAATTCTCTACAATAATAAAATAAAATTTTGGAAAAATGTTTGGTTTTGACTGAGTTATGAATTTAAAAAAAAAAGTCTGTTTTCTCTGCCGCGAATGTAATGTCCCCCCTTAATAGCTGAATTCGCAAAAAAATAAGAATTTCATTTTTAAATTTTATTATTTTTAGCTAAATAATAGCTCAGTAATAAAATTGTTATATATTTTTTAGTCTTTGTAGAAAACTTTTACCAATTTAATGTTTTAAAGCTATTGAATTATTGTATTTTTCGTAATTAAACAGAAACAACTAACAATAAGTACTTTACCTACTTTAAAATAAAAAAAAAAATAATTTAAAAATTACTATTAAGATTAAAAAAAAAAACAAAAATAGAACTTATAAAATAACAACCACCGTCAACTACTATGATTTGTGTAAACTTTATTATAAACATGTTTATAGAAATCTGTGTGTATGTGATATTTTATAACAGCCATGTGATGGTATGCAAAATCAGACATAAATGTATAAAAAAAAAGTATGGGTGAATAAAGTATTTATGTAGCCAACAGGAAGTCAACTGCATTATCGACCACCACCACTACTGTCCCAACTTATTAAACAACGATTATTATAAAAAAAAACAACAACATTCAACATTACATACGCTGTCTATGTAAGCCAACGAACCTAGCAATGTCCACAGCAACTATTATAGGAGAAAACATAAAAACCCACGACCATATGCAATTGAGTACTAGTAAATATGTTGAAAAGTTAATTCATTACACATCATTGCATAAGACTGCCAAGTGTATGAGAAATAAATTCATTCTTTTTTTTATTCAACTCATTTTTTTTTTATTTAGTGTTAAAATATGGTTGGGTTGATTTTTTTTACAACACCTACAACTATGCAATGGGTATTGAAGTTAGTGCAAGGTTTATTTTGCAAAACAGGACATTCACTTTATAGAAAGAAGGGACTTGTAGAAATTGCTGCCAGTCATAAATTAAGTTTCGACTTACCATGTTAACAGTGTTTTTTTTTACTATAATGTGGTCAGGTTGGTGTGTAATAGAAAAACCTGCTTACATACACTTTATGTATAAACAAGTGTTTAATTATGTGTTAAAAATTGAAGCATACTTTAAGGTAAAGAAATTATAAAAAAATTAGAGCATATATTAAGGAGTTGGAAATAGCAAAGAAAAATCAAAATTTAAGCATCATTTAAAATTATAAAATATTTTCTTTAAACTAATACATATTATACAAAAATTGCTTAAGTTTAAAAAAACCAATATAATTATTGGCAATTAATACTTAAGCCATAGCTGCAATTACCATTAACTAGTATTTGCATATTTTGCTACAAAAAAAATATATATAATATTGTATCATTTAATACCATTTGTGTTGGTGTTAAGGTGTGGTCTAGTAAAAGACAAAAAAATTAAACTCAGGAATAAATGTACATATTGTAAAATAAATAGAAAAAATAGTTATATAAAAAAAAAAAAAAAATAAATATATATATAATACTACCAACACTTCAATTAAATGTTATTTGCATTGGAAATTAACATAATTGCTGAGAAATACCTAAAGGTATCGTAAGCTTTGCTAGAAAATAAAATACAACAAGATATACAAATTAGAATAGAAAAAAAAAGTTAAAATACCGGTAAAGGAAAGTCGAGGAAATTGTATTAATTACCAAGTGATAAAAAAGATGGTTAGAGAAAAAACAACATTGGATAGTAACGAGATGGAATGATACAAAAGTATTTAATGTTGTCACATTAAATGGCAAAAAATTAGATAAAATTAATTATTTATTGCAAAAAGTTTTTAAAGCATATTTAAAGGAATATTAGGAAGTAAAAATGAGTCGATTTTGTGTTTGTCAATAACGCGCCTATCTTAAATCGATATAATCAAGTTAATATGTCAGTAGAAAAAAACTAAAAAATCCATTAATTTAATATACAATATTACTGTTTTCAAGATAAAGAGAACGAAAAAAAATTCAGCATTTACATATATATGTAAGAAGAAATTTCAACTTAAAGGCTTTAAGAAAGAAAGGCCCATAATTATTCAAGAAAGCAATTTGATACCTGTACCACACTTGTTTTTACTCGTTAAGGCACGTAATATATCTGTTGGACTCTGTCCAGATATATAAGAAAATACTACAATAAGACAAATTTTATATTTTTTTTTTTCTTAAAGCGCCCTGTAGGAAAAATATTGGCGAAAATATTTTCAATTTTGACACGATATGAATAATGACACTGCTGACACTCAAAAAATTAATGGTGATCTGATCAACGGTTCCATATATTTCGGACATGCTAATTACAACTTTACTTTATTTTTCGATCAATGGTACAGATTTTTCGCTAATTGTCTTTAAAGTTTGGCGGCTGTCCATTCAGTTTTTTATATAAAAATTTTTTCAAATTCAGTAAATATGAATTTTTTTTGTATTAAAATGTAAGCAGAGGACCTGTGGCCATATTTCATATTTATTTTTATTTAATAAAAGTAAAATACCACTGAATTATATAAAAAAAAAACATTTAAGTTCATACTTGGACTCAAAAATCCCACAAATGGAAAATAATTTGGAACTTCAAGGTCATGCAGTGTAATTAATAATTTAATAATTTTTCATATTCTATTTGATATGCTGATACGGGCATCAAATAAAGAGGAGAACTTCTAACATATATTAATAAAAGGCTTCTACCAAGACAAAATTTTGTCATAAATGCCAATTAAATTTGATTTTTTAAAGAAGTTTTACCATTTTTAAGGCAATCGAAAATTTGCAGAAAAATATTCCTTAGTCCTGTTTTGTGAAAATTTACATTAACATTGTACTGTAGATATTCTCCCCTCTTATTTTATAATCACTTTGGATACAAACAGAGCTGCCAACTTTGACGATTTGTCTCCATTTTGATGATTTTTAAAGTGAAATTTGATGAAATGACGATTGACGATTTTGCAAAACTTCATGTATGAAATATGGCGATTTTTTAAAAATGAATTAATTTTTATAGTTTATTTTAAAAAATGTTATTTTATTAAAAAAAAAAAAAAAACAGGAAGCATTAATAGGATTTCAAATTATATATTAGAGGAGAATTCCAGGGTCCCATGAGACTCGTTGATAATTTTGAATTTTACTAAATCAATATCTCTTTTGAATATATTTTAGACTGAATAAAACGTAAATGTCAAAAAAGCCGTCATATAAATTATTGTTTAACTTCCGAATAATTAATAGGAGAGCAAAGTGAAATGTGGAACTTCCAACAATTTCGAAAAATCCATCAAAAATTTAAGTTAATTGTATTCTGGTAAAATAGAGAGTCCAGGACCCTCAAAATAAGCCAAGCAAATATTCTTAGTACATTTTGAAGCAGGATCAGTTTTCCACTTTACCCTACTGAGAGCAGCCAGCAGGATTTAAAAAATGTTATTAATTTTGAATCAATTCGCATAAAAATGTATCCATTTAATGAATCAGTGAATAATTTATAATAATTTTAAATCAATGATATTGAATAAAGTAGTATAATGATTTGGTCTAATTTTTATTGATTCAATTTTGATTCGATTGAATAATTTGTTTCAAGAGATAATTCGCAAAATACAAATCAAATCAGAGCTTTGAAGAATTGATTCAAAAATAATTATTTTCATTAAGAAAAGCTGATTTATAAATTCGAAAACAAACAAAATTTAAAGATATTTCTCACGAAATATTTTTTTTTTATTCGCGAATCACTGTCAATTTTTTCATTCGTTTGTAGGACTTTATTTCAATTCAAAACATTGATTTATTAAGAAAAATTTAATTTCGTATTTAAAGTTATGATTAAATCAATGAAATTAATGAAACTTTATTTCTTACAGGCACATTATTGACTAAAGTTAATTCGGAAATCATAAAAAAAAAAATTTTATATCCGGTATAAAAAAAATTGTAATTCACGCGAATCAAAAAAATGAACATACATATAATTCGCGAATCAAAAATAATTTGCATTACTGATAATTAAATTATTTTTTTAAAGGTATGAATCATTTTTAGTTGAAATGAATCAATTCATTTGATTCTGTAAGAAGATTCAACAAAAATCAAATTGATCCTTTGAATTATATATTGATTGAATAACGCAGGTAAATACAATCAATTGAAATGAGTTTTGCGAATCGATTCTTACAAAATTTAATCAGATTTATAAATGGAATTAAGGAGTTATGTCTTTAAAGGTCTGGAAGCCGGTAATGAAGAACTAATTATTGGGACACATTTTTACATAAAAATGTGAAATTGTAACAAATAAACTACGTAACGGGCTTTTTAAGAGAACGCTTCCTTTTTTAATTGAAATATAAGGAGTTTTTTGATTGAAGATTTTTTGACGATTTATCATTTAATAAATGACGATTTTGAAGATTTTATTCACCAAAAATGACAATTTTCCAACAAATTGGCTTGGCAGCACTGGATACAAATTATAAAACAATGTGTTGCCACTATAGTATACTTTGATATCAAAAGGACATCTGAAGTGATTAAGATTAACTGGGTACGCAGATTTACTTTAGCTGTGTTTTCGGCTTAACTATATCCGTTAAGTTAGAAAAAAACTCAAAACACATTACTTTTTCTATGCGCGTTAACTATCAACGCGGATAATTATCAACGTTGAAATCTCAATGTTTATAGATTTTCACATCTAGCATAACTTCTTCGCGTTACTTCCTAAAAGGTTTTGCTGGTTTATGTACTTTCGATTATATCGCGAATATTATAAACATTTTTTTTATACTTTATGCGGTTAAACGTATATTTGCTTTAAAAATTTAACGTTGATAGATATAGCGAAAATACAGCTTATTTAATGTGTATATTAATTTCTTCATAGAAGGTTAAAAATTCTAGCTCGGTGTAATAAAAATTCAGAAATATCCCAGTCAGAAATCGCCAGTGGTACAAAAAATCAAGCACTGGCATACCAATGGGTAACCACGGTGTTAAAAATAAATGACTGGCAGAACACTCATTTGGGACGCTTTGCCCGCGTTTGTAAAAAGCGTTTTACCAGTATTTGTTTTACAAAAATTTCGGTGGTTTATAAAAAACACCACTGGCAAAGAATTGGCTTAGAGTGATATGCCAAGGTTTGCAACCAGTGGTTATCCAGTGCTACCTAGCCAATGCTACCGGGCGTACAAAAATCAATTCACTGGTAGACCAATGATTTTATAAAACTGCTGACGCTTCGTTAAAAAATGTTTGTAGTTGGAAGGTTCCGAGTTCAAATCCGGTTGCAAGCAAAAAAATTTTTTGGATTTTTTTTAATTTAAAATTTTTTTGTTTTATGTAATAAATTTTTTTGTTTGTGGGAAAGCTCCTTCAGGACCAACTTTTTTTGCCCTCCCAACACTGGCATACTAGCTACAAAAAATTGTTTGCCAGTACTAGCATTTTGGCACAACCAGTAGTTGTCCAGCGATTATCACTCATTTTTGTGTTTAGCTATCAAATATTATATGTCTCGTTAGCTCAGTGGGTAGAGCAATCGTCTGCCAATCTGACGGCCTGGGTTCAAATCACGGCAGGACCAAAAAAAAAAAATAGATATGAACTTTTTTTAAATTTTATTTTGGAAAATATATTTCCAGACCACCTATTTATTGGTTTTGCCAATGTTTAAAAATTTTGTTCCTCCAGTGCTTTTCCGGTGCTTTTTGAACAGCCGGTCCTTTTGTCTAATGATGTTATCATTTTGAGAATGGGAAAGCACTTTTTGCCAGTACTTGTACCACCTGTTAAAGTGCTTTGCCACCGCTTTCCCGTTTGTATTTTTCTGACTAGAATGTTATGTATGATTAAAGATCTTAGAACTTAAAAATCTGTTTTCTATAAGAAAACTTTATAAGATTTTAATATTTGCAAATAATTTAGAGGTTGAGAATTTTTATACGAAAATTAGCTTTAAAATTGCTAAAAAAAAATTTTAATTTTTAAAATGAAAATAATAAGAAAATATAGTGGATGGAGAAAATTTTTATGTCCCATTCTTTTTAAAAGCCATTAAAAATGCAAAAATTACTAATTAATATTGGTAGTAAAAATAATCAAAAACAATTTTATGTCATTATATTTCAGCGAAAAATCTTTATACATTTTGTGTATACTACATACTCATATAAAAATGATAATTTTTTTAAATTGTCAACCCTTTTAGAAAAGCGTTTGACCATAGCACATTTTTATATTGCAAAAAAAAACTCTTCACATGTTTATTTTAAATATATATACATTTATTTTTTTGGCAATTCATCCCTGTTGTTATGTTGTTTTTTGCAATTTTCCATAACGCCAAAAAGTATGCAATGTTAATGTTAAAATGCATTTTTGTGACACACCCTTTGCAACACAAGGTATAAAATAGCTGAAGCTCCCCCTTCTTAAAAAAGTTTAAAAAAAAATTGTTACAAAAAGTAAAAATTAAAACTAGACGAGTTAAGCAAATAATGTTTTAAGCAATTTTTGTAATATTTTTTTTTAATTTTTATCTTTTCTACATTAACAATTTCTTTTTTGAATAAAAAAAAAAATAAAAAATAAAAGTAAAATAAATAAAACACTGTACAGTGTACACTAGACCGTACCTCAAAAAAAAAAGTACGCCGTACACCCTCCAATAAGAAGTATTTTCAAGGCAATTTAAAAAAAAAAAAAATTTTGCCGAACGTAGGGGTCGCCTTTTTCAATTTTTCGCTATAGCTTCGGCATTTAAAGTCGGATTTCAAAGTGTGATATATCGATTTTTTTGCCTCGAGGAGATCAGCGTTCTGCTACAAAGGAAAAAAATTAAAAAGACGACCCCTACGCTCGGCAACCAATATATAGCAAAAGTTTAAGGATTTTTGCGAGCTTTAATTTTCTGACATTAGGGTCGTACATTATGGTGGTAGCAACTGAGATATGGTGGGTAACTACTAGAACGGGATACTTGAGGCCCTTAGAGCAAAACACTGTTCTCCTCGAGAAAAAAACATCGATGTATCACACTTTAAGATCCGACTGTAAATGCCAAAGCTATAACGAAAAATGTAAAATGGCGACCCCTACATTCGGCAAAAAAAAATTTTTTTTTTTTTTAACCTCCTTGCAAAAATATTTCATATTGGAGGGTGTACGGCGCACTTTTTTTTTGCCTGTAAGGTGGTACGCTCTAGAGTACACGTATTGGTGTAGGATATAATAACTCAATATTTTTTTTAGTATACACATATGAGCATGTTTTTCCCCTGTTTTACGTATTTTCATTATAATTCCGTAACAGTGAACAAAAAAATAAAAGTAAAAGTTAAGCGTGTTATATAAACTGTAAAAATAAAAAAATGAAAAATTGTTCATATACATAGGTATTACACATAAATTTCCCAAAAATGTAAGTGCACGTTCAAAAGTGCCACTGAAACATAAGGCTCTTTATGTATTACATTAAAAATGGTTGGGGTAAAGTGTTTTTATGTGGCTGCTATTTCATTATGTTTAATTTTTCCCGTTTCTTTTTTTGAAGAGATGTTGTATAAAAATTGCATTTTTGCGCCAAAAAGAAAAAGAAAAAACAAAACATTGACAATTACATCATTAATTTGTGAAGTGGAAGGAATATTAAAAAAAATGTGTATTAAAAATTGCATATTTTCAGGGACAGTTGCAAAAAAATTAAAATGTATATGATTTTAAGTGATTTGTGTGGAGAAAATAATGATTGGCAAAGGCATTTATTTAAATGGAAAATTATCTTTGGATTTAAAGATAGAAAAATTTTCAAACAGTTTAAAAGCAGGTAATATTCTTTAGTCTATTTTGGCATAAATATATCACTCAGTTTTCGAGATGCTGACAATCTATAAAATGGCCATTTTACAAAATGGTTTATAAAAATTAATCCCTCGGCAACTCTTCTGAAACAACACCGATTTATTATCAGGGTGCGTTAAGGTGCTGGTGAAAAAATAAAAAAAAACAGCTACTAGATCCCAAGTAACGAATATTTGACTATTTATTGAGTACTCGATACTTAAAAATGATTACTCGATATTTTCAAAATTGCTTTTAGGATAGAAAAAATGCACGCAATTGCGACTTCGCTAAACAATTTAGCTAAAAAATAAAACTCTGATATAAGAAAAAATCTAAGGTAAATACTAGGGTTGAGGTTAAGAGGAAGAATAAACCTTTTTCTCTAAAAGTTATAAAGTAAATAGTTTGAAGAAAAAAGTTATCTGAAACATAGTTTAAAACTAAGGTATTCAATAAACGCTAAAATTTTCAAAGACCTAGTATAAAAAATGTAAAATTTAAACACCGTTGAAAATATCGAGTGTTGTCGAGTATCCAAATCACAAATATAGAGTATTGAAACATAATCGAATTTAACAGTACTAGTGTTAATACTCCACAGGAATAAACATTTTGCCCATTTTGACTTGTACAATATGGACGGTATCGCTAAAATTCTGACTTTTTTTATTTTTGTTTTTTTTTACCAATTTATGTGATAATACCATACTTGGGATATTTAATTTGCATTGTATTTTAATATGTATTACCTTTAATTTTGTTTAATTTTCCAACTTTTGTGTTTTTATTACAGCCTTCGCTATACTATAAATATTATTCTTCATTCGACTTCTCCCAACTGCATTTACGAGCAGTAATAAATAACATTACTGACAAGGAGAGGCTATGTAATTTGAATGAAATTTTGATATTTGATATTCTCTAATTAATTTTAGTTTAAATTTACCCAACTTATAGTAAGAAACGGGACTCCTACTATGAATGTGAAAAATTTCCTACCGGTGCATAAATGAAAAAAATTAAACACATTGCGTAAATTAATTACACACAAAATTTATGAAAATATATTGAAAATGCATAGAAATTTTTTAACAAATACTTGTAAGTGTAATTTTACCATTTTCTTGCATAAATTTACCAAATAAAACTACTTTAGAAAATAAAATAATAAAATTATGTTATAATAATATTTAAGCCTAATACAGGCCTCAGATTCTGAAGAGATTTCTCTCTCGAAACTTAATATATCCTCAGAAACTTTTCTGGTTTCTAAATGCAGTAGAGAATTCGTTAGTTTCCGACGATTTTTTCTAATTAAAAAATCCTCAGGTTTTGAGCACTTTTACCTATAGAAAAGACCTTCGATTCTCTATCACATACCTAAATATCATATAAATCTGCTGCGGTATTGACATTTTGTTCAATTTATTTCTATTTGAGTATAAACATTAGAGTTCATTGAAAATTTAAAATAGTTTAAAACGCCCCGCGATCTAGATATTTTAAGTATGTTTAGTTATACGAGCCCCAAGTAAATATGCTTAGTGCTCCATAAATTTTCTTTTTGTTATTTTTCTCCCCGCTACATTTTTAATTTCGACATTAACGACTTTTCGCTCCACCCTAAGAAACATAATCAGTAAAACTAGTATTTATACTACCCTGCCAACATTTGGAAGATATCTTCCAAGAAGATATTAAAGCGATATCTTCTATTTTTCATTTTGAAATTGACTTCCTTTTATTATTTGGAAGATAATTCGGTGATACTTTGAAAAAATAGTTCAAAAATTGAATTTTTTGTCATAATTTTTTTTTTTTTTTTGATAATATTGCGGCAATATTACCTTTTTATCACACGGAAGATAAAGAAAATTTGTTTGAATTTTTTTATCATTTTGGAAAAAATGAAATCATAAAAAATGAAATAGAAAACAAATTCCCCGAAAAAATCAAGATTTAATGCGCGGAAAAAATCGGCTGCAATGCAATCAAGAAAATTAATATGCTGGTCAATTGATTATGTATGCAGATATTCTTTTTCAGGCTTAAATTTAATATTGAAAAAAATAAATCGTTTTTTTTTTTGTACCGGGGAGTTTATTTGGCGATATCACATTTTCTTCCAGGCGATAAATGATAGGGGAATCTTCTTCGTATTGCCATGCCTGCTGGGTAGGTTTCACATTCACATTAGCAATAAAGACAATCAAAGTAACAAGATTTTTCATATTAAATTAAAAAAAAAATTAAATGGCAATTATTGGCAAAATTTCTTTCACAATTATCCTAAAAAAATAATCAATTTTTAGGATAATTGTGAAAAAAAATTATAAAATACATCTACAACATTTAGCTAAACAAAAATTTATTAAAAAATAGTGAACTACCTAAGTGGATGTATCAATTAAAAAAAGAGTTATAGTTTTAGAAAAAAACAAAAACACTAGAAAAATCTTGTTTATCACTTTTTTCCACTACGAGCAAAATTAACAAAAAAAATATTGAAGTTTGAGAAAATGCCGAAAATGAAAAAAAATAAACAATGTAGAACATTAATTTTAACAGCTGTTGACGGTAAATTGTATATTGTTTAAGCCAGTGTAAAAATGTTTTAAAATATAGTAATTTCAACTTAATATCCAGTTTTGATGCAGTTCAACCCAATGTGCGACGCTAGGATAGTAAGGGTTAAATAAAGAATTATGATTACAAAAAATATATGGATCACAGGTATGCATTATGTATATTACGACACTCCGGCAACAAAAATTGTGTATCCTCTTCCACTCTTAAAATGGACCAAAATTCACTCGTTCCCCTTTCCATTCCAACCCATTTCGGTAAAATTACCTGCTTACAAAACAAAATGGAATAGAAATTAATATTCGATTTTTAATGAGCATGAACCTGATCTAGCAATTTCCATTCCTGATTTGAGCGATTTTTAATTGATTTTATTGATGCTTGTCGTTAATCAATGAATTCAAATGCTTAAATCATTACTATTAATTAATAATTTCATTATAATTGATATCAATGCAATTGTAATGAAAACACCAATTAATTATTTATTTGTTCCATATATGATTTATATTTATGTTTATTTCGATTTTATCTTTTGGCACTAAAAAGTATTGCATACTTTATGATGTTATTAACATTGCCTACTTTTAGCTTTTAATAAATAATATAATGAAGAACTGCAAAATATAAATTTAATATAAAAAAATTCTTAGTAAAAACACGAAATCAACTTTATAATAATTCTGTTATCCTGCAGTAGCAAAACTGAAAAAAGCAAAAACTAACCAGCATTAAAAAAAAAAACGTAAAACAATTGATAACAACATGCAGCAAACTCCAAAACGGAGACCGAATATCGCCACTCAACCAATGTCAACCACCTTGAAACCCAACCATCAGGCAAATGATAGAAAAAGTTATCAGCACGCATTTTACGTCGTCCACTCAATACAATGCTGCCACCAAAATAAAACCCACCCCCCACACAACATTTTTTTATTTTTCTGTAAAAAAGGCGAAAAAATATTGTACAAGTATTGACCAATACTTTACCCATACTTTTATTTTACGATTTTTTTTTTTCAACTGCCTTCCGTTGAAAAATGTTTTCCTATTGTCCATTGCTATGGATTTCTCGTGATGGTTTTCTATATATATTTTTTTATTTATTTTCATGGGGATTTCAACAAAATTTTTTCTAGTTTCTTTTATTTTTAATGGTATACGTAATTTTTTCTTTGCTTTTCTTTTTTATAATTTTATATTGTTTGCCTTTAGGGGGGAGATGAAAAAAAAGGAAAACTTTTTTTATATTCTTTTATTTTTTCTTTTCAATGTTGGAAAAATTGTATTTTTCTTGTGCATTTTTTTTCTCAGAGTTTTTTTTTTATTATTATTATTAACCAAATACCAACTACGACTTTCTGACTGCCTAGTCACTGGTCAGCGAGTTTTTGTAATGAAAAGTACTACAGACAACGGTCAAATACGCTGAAATTATAATGGTCATTTTGGTTTTAAGGGTGGAGTAGGGAGTGCGGATTTTTAATTTTTATTTTTTATTTTGACAATTGTTCTTTTCGCCCAGGCCTTTTTTGACCAAAAAGGAGGAGGC
Source organism: Leucophora obtusa (assembly GCA_949987735.1). NCBI lineage: Eukaryota > Metazoa > Arthropoda > Insecta > Diptera > Anthomyiidae > Leucophora > Leucophora obtusa. The sequence continues at coordinate 184,451,195 of OX465299.1, read as the reverse complement.
TTTTTGTTCAGTGGTCATTTGAAACCATGACCTAAAAAAAAACCAACAAAAATTATGAATGAATTTTTTTATCAACATTTTATTTTCTGTATAGTATAAAATACCACCTCCTGGATAGGCTGCTATACAGTGTTGTTATTTCGTAATTTTTTATTTTATATTTTGGTCAGTTGTGTTGTATTAACTTTTTTTTAACTTATTTTTGGCCCATTTTTTTGTGTCTGTTTGTTAAAATAAAAGTAAAAGCTTGTATTCGTCCTTACGTTTGTTGTATCTTTCGTCCTTTTGTAGCTTGCTCCTGTTTTTGGTTCTTTTTTTTTTTTTGGTGCTGTATTTATTGTACAGCCATGTTGGATGGTCAGTTTTTTTATTTTTCAGACAGTTGTTGCTTTTTTTCTTTTTGTGTCAATTTTTGTATGTGCTTTTTTCGACTTTTTATATATCTGTCTGTGATTTCAATTTTGACGTTAATACTAAAATTTATTGTTTTATCTGTTATTTCGTTGTTGGATTTTTTTCATCATCACTTTATACATAATCCTGAGAAAAAGTTTTTGGTATTAATGCCATCATATTTTATTGGTAGCATAAAGAAAAGAGTAAAAGAGATTTTTGTATGTAAAAAAAAAAACTGCAATAGATTTAATTGTATGGCATCCTAAAAGTATGCATTATGCATTATTTTATAAATTACACTAGTTTACAGTAAATAAAAAAATTTTAGACTAAAATTTCAAATTTAGGGTAGACAGGAGAAAGGTAGTTAAATTGAATACAGATAGAAAATATAACAAAAATGTTCGGGGAAAAAACAATATTCTCCTGAATTACACGAAATAAGGGTTACTTCACTTTCTAACCCCTAAATAAGAGATTATGCAGCTAGAAAAAGAAAAGATTGGTCCATATTTTCTCTTCTTTACAACTAATCCGAGTTTTATTACTGCAATTCACATAAAATGCCATGTATGATCGCGGTAATTTTACAACATACCGCGGAGGCCATCATATATGTATAAGAAGCTAAAGGCTTCATTAGTCTAATCGTAAAGTAAAAAAACGTATCTGTAATCAATTCAATGTGTTAAAATAATATAGAAATATATTTTTATCTTTTTTCTATGCATTGAAACTGTTGTCAAGTAAAATCGTAAAAAAGTTCTGTTGAAAATAGAAATTTTCTATTTTATTACTTGACATTTAATTCTATGCACAAGAAAAAGATAAAAAATACAGTATTTTTATTTTTTATACTCTTTTTATTCATTATGAGAATGATACGTTACTTTTTTTACGATACTTCCAAACTAATTTGGGCTTAAGGCTGTAGTAATAAAAATAGTAAAAAAAAAATTCGAATTTATAAAATTTAGCTCAGTACTGGCTAGTAGAGATGGGTGTGTGAATTATTTTAGACTCACGCTCACGAAGAAAAATAATCACGCATAAACAATTTTTTCCTAATCACTCATGCACACGTGAGTATAGAAGAAACAATATTGTAACTTTGGTGCCTTTCGGTTATTTTTTGCAGCAATTAACTCTCGGTAGTCGGTGATTTTTACAAATACCCGTTTTTAAAAAACGAGAATTTATAGTGATTTTTTTTTGATTTCTGACAGTGCTTTTTGTACAAACATATATTTTTGGTATTTGTTACCGTTATATAGAAATTTTTGTTAAATTCCCTTTAAAAATTTAAAAGATAATAAAAACAGAACTTTTCTCATAGTATTTTTTTTATTATTTTTAAATAAAACTCCATTATGTGTAATCTCTGAAATATATATCCCGTTTAGACAGAAAAGATAATCTCTTAAAATCCGGATTAATTGCTTAATCGGCAATACCTTGTTATTCTAACTGACAGACTTAAACATTTAATTGTCAATTAGATTTATTTGGCTGTCTAAACGAGCTATCCTTTTGGAGCTTTTTACCCTCTTTGTGAAATTATTTTTATTTTTTTAAATACATTTTTATAACGCTACAATGCATTTTTAAATTTTGAACTATAAATTTTTTCAAAAGATACACTCTCAGAACAATTCCGTTGTGGCAACGGAATTTTTTGCCAACCGAATTGAGTCGGTTGCTGCAACTTCGTAATTCGGTTGCAGCAACCGACCTCAGTTGTGGCAACCCAATTAGATTTGAATTCGGTAGCGACAACCTAATTCAATTTCAATTCGGTTGCGACAACCGAATTATCGGTTGTCACAACTGAATTCGGTTGAGCCAACCGAATTACGAAGTTGCAGCAACCGAACGAATTCGGTTGGAAAAAATTCGGTTGTCACAACGGAATTGTTTTGAGAGTGTAATTTTGTATATTTTTGTTAAATTTTTATCCATTTTTATAATGCTCAATGTGCTTTTGTGTGATCAAAGTTTGTTCGTTAATAAGAAGGAATAAAGAAATAATTTTCGTAAAAAGTCGTAGTTCGATTCACCCCACTGTTCGTAAAACAAAATCTTTAAACTTAATGGCGCCCAACATAATGGCATTTTATGTCTTTTAGGCCTGTATGACACTAGCTTAATTTTGTATTGGATTGATATTGACAGCAATGTAAATCAAATTGCAGCACTGTATTACCGATATTCATTTGACAGATACTGATTTATTCTATATAGCTGAACTTTTCTTATACATTATTTTTCCATAAGGAAATTCATAAATTTTTCGTAAATACAAAGTCAATACAAAATTAAGCAAGTGTCATACGAGCTTTACTTATGACTAAGGTATTCAATTAATCGGCTTTTTATTTTAATCGATTAATCGTGCAAATAATTATTCGAGTTTTTTATCTTAACCGGTTAATCGAACAAAATTTTAAAATTAATCGATTAATCGAAAAAAAATTCTGCAAAATAATATACATACACTTGTTGTGTTTTTAATAATTTTATTTAAAAAAAGGAACAAGAATAAATTCTGTAACTCTTCTGAAATTCATAAAAATAAAAAAAAATGTAATAATTGAGATCAGATATTGTCAATATTTTTATTTTTTCTGTCCCCTCTTTCAAATATTAAAATTTTATCCAAATCGGGGAGAACCACACCCGAAAGAAGAATATAAGACCCCGTACATTAATTTGTATCTCTGTCTTATCTATTGAGAATTGATTTTCCCTCTACGTTTCCGTATCTCCATCCCTTTATTTTATATTATTAACTCAGAGGGCTTACTAAACAAGCTTTATTACATTAAGCATTAATTATAATTAATAATTTTAATAATCATTTATTACAATAATTATTAATGCTTTCGTTTAATATACGTTGATATATCAACGTTTAAAAAGTAAAAAATAATTAAAAACTTATTATACGTAAATAGATACCACTACTTTACTAGATAAGTCACAACTGTTAGTAATTTGGAAGATGCCAAGGCAAACTGTGATAATTTTATGTTGTTTTTGTTTTTCTTTGGGATTTAGGATATCTATTCACGCTCCTGCTTTAAAACATGAAACTCTCATTGAGTTGAAGCTAACAAATATTTCTAGAAATTCTATAAGGTCGTCCCTTAAGTATTTTCTTAGGCCAGAATGAAATCCGGATAGTAAAAAGCCTACAGCAAATTTTTTATCACAATTTTTAAAAAAAATTTTGAGTTCTTAGCACATTTACTTAATAAATTCTATTTTTTAAACATTTTGTAATTTTCTACCAATTTTGATTAATCGATTAATCGTATGAAATTATTCGAATTATTCGTTATTCGAAATTTGGATATTTTAAATTATTCGAACAATTATTGAGAAAAATTGTTCGATTAATCGAATAACGATTAACCGATTGAATGCCCTACTTATGACGATTATTTACAATCACTGACAGTTGTTTTCTCTATTTTATCATTGAATTGTTTGCATAAAATCAATGAAGTTTTGTTTAACTTCAACCAATGAAACTTTGCTTTAAAAACATTTATACTTTCTTAAAATGTAATAATATATTTTCAAAAGCAGCTGATATTTTTGATTTGACCATTTTGTATTTAGGAATTTTTTATTGCCATTAAAATTCCATTAACAACAGTTGAAATCAATGCAAGTAAAAAGTGCATTGCAATTTAATTCGAAAAAATGTTATTTATAATGAGACTACGTTATTGCATAAATAAATTTTAATAGAAAATGGACAACGGGATTTGGCACGGTATCGATCCTATAAAAGACAATGTAAATTGCAAAATAAATCCACAGAAGTTTTTAAACAGCCTGTGGTTTGACACATCCACTAAACCATTAACACAAACAAGATTTGTAGCAAAGTAAAATAGAAAAAAATTGATCACTGAATTGGAATGAACTGGAATGTAAGTAGGAACGAGTGCAATTGAAACACCAAACAAGGGATGGAAAATATAATGGAACAAAGAACGAGTGAGTTTGGAGCACTGAACACAGGGAACGAATACTAAAAACTGGAGTGAGCCTGCATTTTACTGATATTAATCGATTTCATTATATTCCCAGGCCAACATATTTCTGAGGGTTAAAGAAATTATTACTCAAAAAAGACTCTAAAGTATAATCGTTTTGAGAGTGCTCAATTTTTATAGTCATAAATGAAACGTAATAGACTCTTATTAACGAGCCTATTTGAAATTTTTTTTAAAATTTTTACAATACACATACTAAATGATTCAAAAATTAATAATAAAATAATAAATGCCTTAGAAAATTGAAAATTTTCCAATATTACGTAGGAGTCTTTTATTAGTTAGAAAAGTGCGCTAAGAAAGAGGATTCAGTATGATTTCAGAAGCTCTAAGGGCTATTTTATAAAAATTTTTGCAATACAATTGTACACTGGGTTCCTTCTAACCTTATCGTTCTTTGTTTTATTAAGTATATCAGCTACTTTTTTTTATTTTTAAACAAATGTTTTGAAAAATGTAAAAAATTTTTTAATTGCCATTGAATTGAAATTGATTGCCATTGGTCATTGAATCATGCCCTTAAAATCTTAAAAATTGGTTAAATTAAAGACCAATTAAAGTTCTAACTAAGATGTTGTATTTGAATTGAATTTTCTTTAGAATATTTTAATTACACAGCTTGGAAAACCTATTGCAAAAATGCGAACATTACAATATCTTTAGCTAGTTGAGTTATCCTGACCTCTCCATTATACCCAATTGAAAATAAAAAATAAAAAAAAATATTTAACACCCAAAGCCCTTAACACATACAGTGGTTTATGGCCATTAAAATTCTCCCCAAAGTATACTTTAAATTTCCTTTATTTAACATTTAAGAACCTTCAAACAATAATTTTGCGTTAAGTTATTTTTTAGTTTTTTTTATAATTTTCTTTACACAAAAAGATAGGTGTGTTTGTCAGTTAAGTGCTGCAATTGCCATTACAATCTTTTTTGCAATAACTCCTTGCCACTGCCACCCATTTCAGTTTAAGTTGCATTATTTATAATTTATGTTACCATCGGCTTTTTTTTTTTTTGCTAAAAATAAAAATCAAGCAAAAAGTTTTGTTATTTTATTTATAAAGCAGCCTCCTATAAATAGGCTTTGTTTTTTTTAGTATATTTTATGTTGTTCGTCTCCACATATGCGCAGCTTTTTTATACAAACGTATAAGGCTTTCCATACAAAAAACAAAAACGATATATAATTATATAAAATCATAAATGGTTTTATAAAAAATATTTTCACTAGGCTGGGAAAATATTATAATCTTTAGGAAATATTGTGATCCTTTGAAACATATTATGATCATTTCAGATTTATTGTGAAATTGAATTTTTTTTTTTATTTTTATACGCGCTTATATCACATGTTTCAATAATTTATTTTAATATGCGATAAATGATAACTAATAATAATTTAAATTATTTTAATGTGTAAATTAGTCAATGAATAAATATATATACTATTTTGAATAAAACGAACCGTGTATAGCTTATTAACTCAACTTCAAGAGAATGCTTCTTCAATACTATAGGGATAATAGTATGTAGAAATGTAATGTGATAATATTGGGATCATTTGGGAATTATAATGCAATATTTTAAAGATATTTCACAATATGGTTGCCGCAATCATAAACCCAAAAATATATGAGGCTTTTGTATATTTTCATAACAACCATGTTTTTTCTTTGCGTGTACTGTGAGTTTGACATTGATACAATTAATTTTTTTTATCTGCGCGGTTGGTATGGAAAGTCTCGTATATTTGCATGTTGATATGTATGTATTAATAAAAGAAAACGTAAAAGTATTTGTTGTGCTTTTGATTGTAGCCTGGCTTACTTGTGCTTATGCTTCGCAGTTGCTGATTGGTAGTGTTCCTATTCGCTTTTTTTTAGAGTACCTACAAACAGACATAGTACATGGTTTTTTTTTTATACGTACTGATGATATTTGCCACACATGAGTAAAGTACAGGAACAACATGTGTTATGCTGCTCTTATGTGTATGTGTGTTTGTTTTTTAGTTTTTATATTGCTGGTTTTCTTGGTTTTATTTTGAAGGAGTGTAATACAGAAGGTTGGTTTTTTCTTGGCGTTATTTTTTTTTTAGATCAGTGCTGTGCAAGCTTGAAATTATTTGAGGGACGTTCAAAAAAGTTGTAATAAGATTCTTTTACTATTGGATTGATTTTTATGTAAACATTTCGTATATATAAAATTTTTTAAAGCATACTTCTGGCTGCAAGGTTTTTAAAACATTGCTACCTATTTTCAGGATTGTAGTATGTCTTACTTTTAGTAAATTTTTCCAGCTATTTAATTTCTTACTCTATGCTCAATTTAATAAATTTTCTTCCTATATACACAGAGAGAATTTTACTGTACGAATTTTAATGAAATTTTTCAGTAAACTAATGAAGTTTTCTTCACAAAGTAAAAGAAAAATTTCCTAAGTATGATAAAAAAAGCTTCATATATTTTATAAATCTACTTTTAATGAAACTTTTTCATTGAGTATATGAAAGTTTTAATGAATAAAATGAAATTTTTTAAAAAATTTTATAAAAAATTCCATTAATTCAATGAAAATTTTCAATGGACGAGTTCCAGTGCAACTTCATTATTTTTATGCTAAAATTCATTAATATCATGCAGATAATCCTCTCAGTGTACTATAATTTCCTTGTCAACTTAACATTACTAGCCCCATTATCACAATGTTCTGTTAGCTACTAACCAGAACTCTAACTAACTCATTTGTTGTTGTTTTAGCTTATAAATTTCGAATTTAACTTTGGGTTAAATTTTACGCGACATTGTGTTATCGGGCCTAAGAACAAACTTTAATTTTAAAAGTAAAATTCAATTCAAGGCTTTCAAATACAATGACTATAAAATTCACTATGTTCTAACTTTTCTCAATTGCATTGTCTTTAGTTACAATGTATCTACATATTGCATGGCATTTCACTAACAATAAAGGCAATTCAATTAACCTCATTAAAAAGTAACAACTTTTCAAAAATCCATGTAGCAAAACACTACACACATGCAAAAGTTCTTTTCAACAGTCAGCACTAAAACAAAATTTACAAATGTGAAAACCTGTTAAACAAAAACCCAGACGATTGACGGGCGACATGCTATTATCCTTTCAATCTAATTAACAATATGTCTAAGGTAACTAAAATTTAAAGAAAGAAATAAATGCATTAAAAAGAAATTTAATTTGTTTGCGAGTACTAACTACATACATTATAACTTTTTTTAGAGAATACTCGTAATGTCTTAGGCGCTGATAAAAATCAATAGAAAATTAATTAAAATTTCATATCCTTTTTATGTGACTTTTTTATTAAGAGTTAGACAAATATATATGGCATGCAATTGCATGCATATGTCATTTAAATAATAAAGTATTTTGTTAAAAAAAAATATAATTAAAAAAATTAGAACACTCAGTTATTGTGAAAAATAATAAATGATTATTTAACTTTGAATAATATACAAAAGTAAAGCATAAAATAAGGCGTATTTGAAAAATAATAAATAGGGAGAAACTTATTTTTATGGAGGAATGTTTAATCCATAAAGATAAATGAATGAGTCTCAATGAGAAAAATTAGAAAATAGTAATAATTGTTTTTTTTAAATTCCTGTTAAATTATAAATTTTCTCTTTTAGTAGTGGTAATATTGATTATCAAATAAATTTATTTTGTATATTATACCCAAGAAAATTTTTAACAATCGGTAGCCAACCACACCGATTCTACAACTGGTTCAACTGCAACCGATTCAATGGAACTGGTTCCGGAACCAGTTCCTGGGATCCTATATGGAAGGTGTGGGTGACGTAGAATCAGTTCCAGAAATAGTTCCAGAACTGATTCTAGAGCAACCGGTTCCTCTTTGGAGCCATAGAAGGGGTTGCTTTTGGGACAATTTCAAACAAAAAGAATCGGTGTTAGAATCGATAGTAGAAGGGGTTGTGAATGAAAAGTACCCAGGAAAATTTTTTACAATCGGTAGCCAACCACACCCATTCTACAACTGGTTCCACTGCAACCGATTCCATGGAACTGGTTCCGGAATCAGTTCCTGGGATCCTATATGGAAGGTGTGGGTAACGTAGAATCAATTCCAGAACTAGTTCCAGAACTGATTCTAGAGCAACCGGTTCCACTTCGGAGCTATAGAAGGGGTTGATTTTGGGATAATTTCAAACAAAAAGAATCGGTGTTAGAATCGACAGTAGAAGGGGTTGTGAATGAAAAGTACCCAGGAAATTTTTTTACAATCGGTAGCCAACCACACCCATTCTACAACTGGTTCCACTGCAACCGATTCCATGGAACTGGTTCCAGAACCAGTTCCTGGGATCCTAAATGGAAGGTGTGGGTGACGTAGAATCAGTTCCAGAACTAGTTCCAGAACTGATTCTAGAGCAACCCGTTCTACTTTGGAGCTATAGAAGGGGTTGCTTTTGGGACAATTTCAAACAAAAAGAATCGGTGTTAGAATCGACAGTAGAAGGGTTTGTGAATGCAAAGTAGCTATTCTACAACCGATTCTTTGGAACAGAAAATGTTCCTGGGTAGCTATTGTACAACCGATTCTTTGAAACAGAAAATTTTCGTGGGTATAGTTAGGGGTCAATAAAGTGTTTTGAAATTAAAGTTTTATAAAATTCAGAAAGTAGAGTTAATCGACTTGGAAACTGAAGCAATCATTTCATAATTGTAATTATTTTTATTATTAAACATTAACCATTTTAAAGTGTTGGTAGATATCAAAATTAATAAAGAATTTTCAAAAATGTTTATTTACAAAAAGAAAAAGTTTTGATTGAAACTTTTTAATTGACACCAATAATTACTCTCTGCCACAGGGTAATCTTATCCAAAGACTCGTAAGTGGTTTGTTTATGTGTTAATTTGTCAAAGTTTTTTAAATTGTTAAATTGTCTCCATAGGAAAACTTTTTCCCAAAAAGTGTATGCAGTGACCGGGAATCGAACCGGCAAACCTTAGGCTTTGATTTTTTTAATTTCACACAATATATGAATTTAAAGATTAAAAAATTACGTTCAAATCCAAATTTGGTAGCAATCTTTTACTAACTGCTAACTGTCATACTTTATAAAATAAACGACATTAAAGTCTAATAAAGCATTTTGTTTTTTTTTTTTTATCAAAAATATAGGTGATTCCAAATAAAAGCCATTATTTGCTCTTTCTACGAAATGTTAAGAAGTAAAAAAAAAAAAAAATATCACATTATTAAAATATATACTATTTCTTATTCTGGTTTTCTACCACACTTATTAGACTTTTTTTTGTTGTTGTTATAGTTGTTATTATTATTTTAAAATTTCTGACACATGATAATTGTGTTAACCATACCCTAATGTCAGACAGTGTAAGTTGCAAGTTTGTTGCAAATACATATGTAAGTATACTAAAACTTGTACTTAGGCTGTATTTAAGTTTGTATTGTATGAGTGTTAGTGTGTACATGTGTAGTTATAATTAAAATAAATTTTCAATGCAATGCAGTCATGTTTTTGTTAGAATATATGTACATACAACCCTTTTTTGGTTGGCGTGTTTTTTTTATTGTTGTTGTTGTTGTTTTTCTTCTATATTACGTCTTCTTTGCAAATACATGTAATTACTTTTCCACTACTACAACTACAACTACAACAGCAACTCGTACATGAAACATGTACAATACGTAATCAGACTGCCAAATACAATAAATGCAACTATTCATTTATGTCAACGATAATGACATTTATACATTGGCTTGTTGTTTTTACTTTTTCTTCTTCTTCCTCGGTACAATAATAATAAAGCTACACAAATAAATGTATTCAATATCCATTTAAATATTGCCCATGAATGTTAGTTGGTAGTGGTGTAGTAAAAATTATACATTACTAAATTGTTGTTAAGACTTAAGTAATTCTTGAGAAAATAATTACAAAACTAGGCATGGCATGTCTAGTGGTAAATATAAATTAGTTAAATAAAAATAAAAAAAAACGATTTCAACTCCTTAAAGTAGACTATGATTTTTTTTCAATTACAATCAACATCTAAAAGTGTGTTTTAATTAATAACACTGGTCAACCACATTTTGCAACAAGAAAGGTGCTTACTAATTTTTAATCAAAAATCTTCCATCATATTAACACTATATTTATTTTGATTTGATCAGGCCTCGTTTTTGTGTTACAGCTACTATCCATCCACAAAATAAAATATTAACTGTTTTTAAGTTTCATTCTACATTAAGAGTATTTATTATTTGATTCTTAAAAAATGTCAAGAAAATGTAAAAATTATACTGACAAGTTTTGTTACATTTGTGGTGATATTACTTTTAAAATGCAGCAAAGAAATTTGACGCTATTAGTAACTTGTATGAACAGTAGTTAGACTTTACCATCGGACAACAAAACAAAGCTAGGGTTCCACACTAAGGTGTGTTGATTTAAGAATGGATATTGTGCCATCGATTTTTCGATAGCTTTTGGCATGAGGAAAAAAAAGTTCCACTACGACATATCACAAAAATCATTTTCGAGGCGGCAAAATTTCAATTTTTTATAATTTTCTAATAAATGCTGGAGTAGCGCCAACTCGCGGTGGCTTTTTGAAACAACTAATGAAGTTGTAAACAATATAACATTACAACCTCTCCAGAAAGGTATTACTTATGAAAATCGCATAAAAAATGTGGCAACTAGAGGTAAAAGTATATAAGTAAAATTATTTTCTGCTTGATGATGAAATGATGATAATTATAGGGTGACCATTAGTACTGATTTGACCAGTACATGTACTTATTTTTGGTCACGTGTACTGATAAAAAAGTCGTGTTCTGATTTGTACTGATTTTTTAAAATTTGTACTGATTTTTGCATTTACAAAATATTATATTTTTGTTTTTTGTAAAAAAAAAGACAATTAGTTTAAACAATGCAAATTGCTCGTGACAATAGAAATTCGTTGGCCTGAATAAAAATTCGGAAGAATTAACTTTCATACTATCCTGGGGTCATATTTGGCTCCGTTTCCTTTACTTAAAAAACTGGATTTTTTCATGCGAAAAAAATTTTATCTTGGGGCCTGTATAGGAAGAAATGTTTAAGGTTTTTAGGATAGTATGATGTTAGACGAAAAATTTTGTTGCCTCAACCAAACCATTCGTTTGACTACAAATTAGGTTGGCTGCATAATCTTTTCTTTTTTTTGTGATAATAGTTTTTAAAATTTGTACTGATTTGAAGTCAGAAAAAATGGTCACCCTAGATAATGATGATGAAATGATGATGTTGATGAAAACAAGCAGAAAATAATTTTACTTATATGCTTTTACCTCTAGTTGCCACATTTTTTATCCGATTTTCATAAGTAGTACCTTTCTGGAAAGGTTGCAATATTATATTGTTGATAACTTCATTAGTTGTTTCAAAAAGCCACCGCAAGATGGCGCTAATCTAACATTTATTATAAAATTATAAAAAATTTTAATTTTGCCGCCTCGAAAATAATTTTTTTGATATGTTGTAGTGGAACTTTTTTTTCCTCATGTCAAAAGCTATCGAAAAATCGATGGCACAATATCTAAAAATTTTTCTTCATACAAATCATACTTGGGACTAGTTAATTGAATGGACCAATTAATTGATGATTTAATTGGCATTACAATTGACCAATGCCAATGAAATTTTTTGGCATTACAATTGATCAATGGCAATGAATTTTTTTGCAATTGGCATTGTTTAATGCCTTAATGCCCAATTATAATTGATGAAAAAATCATTTGTTTTCATGTTTCGATAAAAGAACAAATTAAGAAAAAAAAATTATAAATTCGCTTGTTTTTTATCTTATATTCGCTATTTTGTCAATTTTACATTACTAGAGGCTGATCCCTCTAGACTAACCACTGTTAAAAAAAGAGTGAACAGCAGTATACTTGATAAAACTTGATAAAATAGCGAATATTTATAGTTTTTATAGCTTAGAAATTTTACATTCTTGCCTTAATGTCCTTTTTTATAGGACAATATTTTTTTTATACAATGCTTTTTTCGTCAATTATATGTACATTTCATTACCATTACGTGTACATTTCATTACCATTGTTTTAATCAATGCCAATTGAAAAAAATTTCATTGGCATTGAGTGGTAATGACATTTTTTGGCATTGGCATTGAGATCAAGTAATGCCAATTAAAATTCAATGCCAATGAAAAATTCCCAAGTATGATACAAATCGGCCCACTCTATTCCACACATCTGTTGTGTGTAGGTCTTCTTATTGGATGAGCGAAAAGACCTCGGACTTTTGGAATTCTTATGATTTTGACGGAATGATTTAGAAAACCCACATCCAAAATAATAAGTCTGTTGGCTAAACAGAAAAATTTGTTATTTTAACAAAATTTATTCCTTTTTTTTGGCTTAAAATAAAATTTGTTGATTTTAGCAAATTCTTTTGTTAAATTAACCAAATCTAAATTTAAGTAAGAAACTAGTAAAACTACAGTTTTATTTGTAAATATACCCTTCGGGACCCTTCCCGGTGCCAATCCATATCATCTGAAGGTATGTAAGCTCACTCTCGCTTAGTTTTCGATATATGGGCGATTTTATGAAGTGGAAAATTTTTATTAAAAATTTGAGAGGGTCTAAGGGTCCTTTTTTGGATAGAGATAACCCCTTTCGCTGGTTTGGGGTAGTCGAAATTTTCATCAATTTTGCTCTATCTCTCTTAGTTTTCGAGATACGGGCCATTGAAAATAATCGGGAGGGAAAGAAATAGCGCCATCTTTAAAACTTCGGATACATTGGTGGCGCCATCTACCGGGTAATAACAGTAACAAGAAAATAATATATTTTAACAATAAATTCTGTAAAATTTAACGAATAAAAATTTAGCCTTCTGAAATCAGCAGTTAACAATTTTTTTAGCAAATATTTCTGTTGATTTTAGCAGGATAGACTGCTATTTACAATCAACTAAATTCAGCTAAAAAACTAACAATTTTTTTGTAGAAATAACGATTTTTTGTGGCTATTTTTAGTCTATTGATATGTAGAAAACTTTTTACAGATTTTGCAGTATAATTTGTCATTTTCAATTGACTTAAAGTTACCTCCTATGTAACTAAAACACTGTAAATTTAAAAGTTTCAGTTTTGTTGTCCCAGATTTTATTAAGAAATTTTTGGAAATTTTAAATCAGATTTTACTGTTTTTTTTTAATTTTTTTATACCAATAATTATTTTGTTAACAATAAAGCTATGACTTTCAAATGCTGCATATAGATAAATAATTGCATACTCTTGGTCAGTTGCAAAATATTGAACAACAAAAGATAACAACAATTTCCTCGAGGGATTATTTAGGGAGTTTAAAATTCAAAATATTAACACTTATTTTACTCTCAAATACATATACTAAGTTAAATATATACACATAAGCAATCAAATGTGAGAAATTTAAGAAAATAAACCTTTTTACTCTAATATTTGACCAGATTCTAATACCAAACTAAAACAAAACTGAATAGTCTCTAGTTTTTTGTTTCTCTTGTTTTTTAATACTAATTTAAATGTAAATGAGATTCATTTTGATGATGACAACTATACGACAAGTCTATACAAGTGTATGTACGAGTACGTATGTGTGTATGTGTTTGAGCATAAATGCAACATACCTTAACCATGTCCTTGTCTTTTTAATGTTGAAAATAAATGAGTTATAGAAGTAGTAGTTGTAGCTGTAGTGGTATAAAGTAAGAACCAACAATGAAAACTTTTAGAAAATGTAAGTTTGTATATGTGACACTATATAGATATTTTTGTGTTTGTGTGTGTGTGTGTGATATTATGAACACCACAAAATTTTACATTTATGCAAGTGGCTTAAATATCCAAACATTTAGAATACCACCTTTATTTTCTACATACTTTACTATTGTTTCCAAATAACAAAAAAAAAAAAAAAACTTACAAATTCTACTTTTGAGATCTATATATTCCATATAAGTAGACATTGTTTGTATTAGTATATATACCTACGTAAGTGTATTTGTGGAGTATAGGTGTGTGTTTATTGTATTTAGCCTTACGGTATGCTTTGATTTGTTGCATAAATTAAAAGTCATTCCTCTACATTGTAGATGTAGACACATTCCTCTTATTCACTGCTACATATACTATATCTTGTATACTTTGATGATGAGGCCTCTTATTAGGTTGTATTTGACCATTTTTAACTTTTGTAGTAAAATTTAAGAAGAGATATATAAATTGAGGTAGTTTTGTACGTACATATTTCGGGTGTTTTGAATTATAAATCTTAAGCCTTAAGCTTTTGTGAAAAATTTAATACTGATATTTCTAATATTATGAAATCATGTTCATTTCAAAATAACACAAACAATAAGGTATGGAAAAAATTGCAACATCTGTGTTGAGATTGTTTAGGTATAATTGTTTTTGGTTAAAAATGTTGCCTAAAAGTAGGCAATAGAAATTTAATGTAAGAAATGCAATTTAAAGATACATTTTATAAAAGCTTAGCTTTTTTGTTAATACCCTAAGAATAATAAGGAGTCAATTGACCTTAAAGCACCTGTAATAAGAATGCATATCACCGAATTGAAGCAAACATGTAGGCAGTAGAGTAAATTTGTTTGAATTTTCCGCAACTGCTTTAATAAAATTCAAACAGAAATTTAAGTTTTGTAGTAATGTTCCTTTTTTCCCTTATTTGGCGCTTATGGACTTAAGGACTAGCACTGTTTGCTTTTTAGTGTATAACATACATTCCAAAATATGATTTTGGTTGAAAATTTTTTATAAATAATTGATCCATGGTTGGCAAATTTTATTATGACAATCTTAATTTTTGCATTTTTCTTTACGATTTAGTTTAAAACTAATTCTAAAAAATAATAGTTTTAAGCCAGATATATATTTTTAAATTTCTTTTTGTATTCCACAACAATAAACATACATATATATCGTCGACCGGCCTGCAAAATGTCACATGTGTTTTTAATAGATTTTCAGGAGAGCGAAGAAACTGTTACAAAATCTATTTTTAAGATATTTTATTGGCATCATATGCCTAAATGATGATTTTAGTAAATGAGGTCGTGAATCATTAAGGCATATGATGCCAAGAAAATATCTTAAAAGTAGATTTTGTAACAGTTTTTTCGCTCTCCTGAAAATATATTAAAAAACACATGTGACATTTTGCAGGCCGGTCGACGATATGTTTTTCGGTAGATGCATTTTATATTATCTAAACATATATATTTTTACAGATGACGATATTATAATTGCTAGCAAACATAAATATTATAATAAAAACACGGCAAATATATTTTTACAGTTTCTCCAATCATAACTGTATAATTTTAAAGTCTAATTTTAAATTCTTAAAAAAGCCGGATTTTGTTATAATACCTCATATAACTTTTAAATTTCAATATTTCAATAATTTATAACAATTTAAATATATACCAACACCACTGCAATTGTCTATATAATGTAAACCACAAAAGTAAGATTTAACCACCCAAGACCCAGAAACCCCTTTTGTTTTTTGCCGAAACAAACATATTCAATATTATGCAACGGACCATAAGGATAATTAGAAAGCTTACCCCCAAAAACTAACAACAAACTTATTGTTGTTGTTGTACAAGTATTAAGAAAACAACTAATAAATTGAGACACAAAATACGAGTATATACACCCAGAAGACAGATTTGGTGTTGACAACCCCATTTGTTAAATGAATTAAATGTGCTAAAATCCCAAACGTATTTAACAAATTGTGAAAAATAATCTGTTGAGGCATGTCCCTATCCGGATTTCTTTCTTGCCCAACCGAATGGTTCAGTTTCATCAAATGAATTTTTCGGTTGCGGCTATCGAATTATTCTTGCTACAACTGAAATTCCATTGTCACAGTCAAATTAGTCCTGTCTCAATTAGTTTTCTGTTGCCACAACGGAAAAATTCGGCTACCACAACCAAACCATGCGATTGGCTACAAATTTTATCAGAACTGAATCTGTGTTCTGGGTGTATATACCAAACAACAACAAAATACTAATACTTAACCCTCTAATACTGTTTCTTCTGATTGCCTTAATATTTAAACTTAAAATTTGGCATTGAAAATCTATTATGGAACAAATATTAAAAATTTAATTTATCGCTTCATTTCGGCGATATAGCACAATAAAGGTTGAAGACGAATCAGTAAATCCAATAGTCAAATAATTTCTATACTATTAGTAAAATAAAATTACATACCGAAAACTGTTGATCTAGTGTTATTATTACATAAGTTATGGCAGTTTTCGCTTTTCGAAAATTACAAAATTTGTAAAATTTTACACTAAACATCAACAAATTATGACGAAACTGGTTTTGCTTGCTACTGGGTATATAATCTGTGCTTCAGATGGTCAATTTATCTTTAATGATTTTTTAAATAAATACTTTTTCTATTTTAAAAATTATTTTTTTGCAAATTTACGAAACTTTCGTTTACATTTCTGACCTGAAAATCATTCCTTGTAGAGAAAACTTTTGAAGGCACAAAAGTAGTTAATTACGTTTTCAATCGATATAATACAAGTAGTTTATTTAAACATTGCTATTTAGCTATAAACTATTTAAGATCCGATGGCTGATTTTTGGCATCCTTGCGCATTAGAGGGTTAATATACAATTTAGTTCGAAGCTAAAATATGTACATGGCAACACCAGCATTTGAAACTGTAAAATTTTCTTAAACAAAATTTTCTTACTTTGGCATACAAATTAGCAGCCCAAGTAAAAGTGTTGATATGGTAATATGTTAAGATATAAAATTTCGTATAGTTATATGTATACATATTAGGTTGGGTCGATTTAGCAATCGATATTGCGTACTCGATTTTTCGAAAGCTTTTAGCATGGGGAAAAAAGTTCCTCTACGACATATCAAAAAAATCATTTTCGAGGCTCCCAAATTTAAATTTTTTGCCACATTTTTTATCCGATTTTCATAAGTAATACCTTTCTGGAAAGGTTGTAATGTTATATTGTTTACAACTTTTTTAGTTGTTTCAAAAACCCACCTCAAGATGGCGCTAATCTATATTTATTAGAAAATTGCAAAAAATTTAAATTTGGGAACCTCGAAAATGATTTTTTTGATATGTCGTAGTGGAACGCAAAATCAAAAAATTTTTATCCATACAATTTGACCCGCCCTAATACATATATATTTTACTTTTTTTCATAAGCAACACTTAGGAAGTTCTTCCTATTAATTAATGTGTTTCTTTCTTTGGAAAGGGGATAGTGAAGAGATGAAAGGTGGCGAAAGATGAAGGGCTAAAAATATGGCAACACTGTAATTGCGCGAGATGTTGAATTTTAGAACAGTTGTGTTGCGCGGCATTCGATGGTGAGTTGGCGAACTTTGTTGAAACTGTTTATTTCATAGCCCTGTTATATTAGTTTAATTCGGTGGGAACCGCATGTATAACGGTCCAACGCGATAACCATTAGAGATTAATCAGAACTAGGTCGACAACGACAACAAGAGTTGCTTTTTCATATATTTTGTATGGGAAGCAAAATGTCGCCACGTCGTCCGGCGATTTGTCGTCGGAATAGAATCTATTCTATTTTCGTGACGACACACTTGTATTAGTGTGTATTAAAATATTTGTCGAATTTTTGCCATATTTTTAACTAATTAAAGATTGCCATTAGAACAGAGTTGTTAGAAATTCGTATTAGAGCTGCAAAAATTCGTACTTTGTTTACAAAAAATTTATGTTTTTGACAGAAGAAATATAATTGAAATTTAAAATTCATAATTTACGGCAAAAAGCAAAATTAAATGCAATAAAATATAAAACAACAAGAATTAGTGAAAGACCAATTGAATTGGTGAAGAATTGTGGTGAAACAAATACAACCATATTCTTGTTTTGCTTTCCTTTTTTTCTAAACGTCAACAAATGTCGACGGTCGATTGTCGCTGAGTTTAAATTAATCGTGACGACTTTAATGTCGTCGGTCGACAATCGACCCAGTTGTGATTAACCTCTTACACCACAAAATTAATACTGGACAATATTAAATTATATTAAATTGCATATAAATTAGATATATGACGAAATCCAATTTGACCCGAAAATTTAGAGCATATAATTGCATCTAAAATACATCATATTGTATCGAGTTCCCTACAAGTGTAACGAATTACATCATAATTTGATGCGATTGAATACAATGTTTAACAACTTGATGTATATTAGATACAATTTTATCCAAATTTTGTACCCATAAAAAATTGTGTATATTATATATAATGGCATCGAAGTAGTTAATCAACAATTTTATCAAATTTTATAAAACTATGAAAAGGCTTTTATCGAGGGCTTACATTCAATAGGGCACATATTCGGTTTTCAATAAAATTAATTTTTGATTTTATACGCTTCAGTTGTATAGCTATAATCTATGATAGTAATCTAGGACTGGAAAAATTATTCTAAAGCCAATTTTATTTTGTTTTACTTATTTACTTTGCTATCTAGCAAGCTTTCTGTATAAACTGAAATTTTATTTTATATCTCAAACACAAGAAAATAATGCAGAGATAATTATTTTTAATTGCGGTTTGCCATGTGTAATGTGCATTTCGACTCACTGGTTTTTAATCCACTTTGAAAATTGTTCCATCATGTCGTAATTTGATGAATCTCGCGATTAAAATCCGTTTTATTATGATTCCCTAAAGCGCATGTTAAACTTTTAATTCTGAATAACAAGTAAGCTATACCGATGGGTTCCCTTCGATATTAATGAAAATTATATTTGTTACAGCCAGTGTGAAAATCGAAATATATATGAAAATATGATCATGAATGGGCATACAGGGCCACATACGTCCATGCTTAGTCAATGTATCACCATACATGACCTCACATATTTCCACACATCTTCGGATATGAAATTTGAAGATATATGACCGTACATGTTCATATATGACCATATATGCTCTTCAAAAAATTTTAACAAATTGTTTACTACCCATGTGAAGATCGAAATATATATGAGCATACATGATTATACATTGGCTCGTATGTGATCATGCATGGGCATACATAGTCATATACATACATGCATAGTTCAATGTATGACCATGCATGTACGTATATGACAATGTATGCCCATGCATGATCATATACAAGTCAATGTATGATCATGTGTGTTCATATATATTTCGATTTTCACATGGGTACAGACACTTTTTAATTTTTTCCACATTTCACTATTCCTACTTAGCGCACTTTATAAAAAACTAAAAAAACAAGTACGGATTTTTTTCTGCTACACAGACCTACCTAACCTACTACCGAAAATCTGAAATTGATGCGACATACGTTTTACTAGCTGGAAATTTGGTGTGGAATTCCTCATATATTTATATAAGTAAAGCGCATAGTTCGGGGCCACTGCCAAAAAAGTCCTCAAGCTATGCCGTATATTAGTCAAAGGAAGAGTTTGAGGACAGTCCCCAAACTAACCAAATGTCTCCATAGTAAACTGTGGATCGAAAAATGTCTTGGAATTGTGCTGTGCATACAAATACTCATAGAAATAAATCTGTAAAAATAGCAGAAAAAGTAACTAAAAATTAGTTAAAAATGATGCTGCAGAAAAAAATTGTTGAATTATTTTTTTTCCCTAAATACAATTAAAATAAAACCAGCAAAAATAAAACTGCTAAATTTACAAAATTTTAGTTATATTTATGTTAACTTTTAGTTAATTGAAAATGACAAATTGTACTGTAAAATCGGCAGAAAATTTTGCTAAATATTGGTAGACTAAAAATAGCAAAAGAAAATTTTTAACTATACAACATTTTTTAAAGTTACATTTAGTTGAATAGAAATAGCAGTCTTTGCTGCTAAAATCAACAGAAATATTTGCCAAAGAAAATAATATACTGCAGAGTTCAGAAGGCTAGATTTTGATTTGCATAAAAAAATTTAAAAAAAAACATTGGGAGTTATAATTCTTGTGGTATTTTTTAGTCTACTAATTATTTATCAAAATTTTTTCAATTTTACCACGTTAATTTGTTATTTTCTATTAGCTAAAATTTAACCCAAATATAACTAAAATTCTGTATATTTAACAGTTTTATTTTTGATGTTTCTATCTTAACAAAATTCAGCAAAAATAATCTGGTAATTTCAACAGTTTTTGTGTAACTAATTTTTAGTAGTTTTAGCTAAAACTTTTACAGACTTTTTCTATTATTTATTTAGTGTAGTATATAATAATTAAGATACATTTTAATGTGACTCCACTAATAGCCAGATACAACTCAATCACATTAAATATAACCATATATAACTATTTTTACTCGGGATATAAAATTTAGTTTCATATATAAATTATTTGTGTATATATTGTTAAGATATTGAAGAATTTTAAATGTTGTTATTTTGAAACTACCCACAACATCACACTAAAGTAAATATAAATAATATTGAATGTTAAGAACAAAATAAGGAGCAACATAAACATTTGAAAATACGTACATATAAATATACGATAAAGTAACAAACTAGCCTCTTGAACTTTATACTCTTTCCATCCCATTCCATATTCTTAGTTACAATTTTAAAACCGCTCCACAAAAAACCATAACACCGTAAGGCCAAATAAACTTTAACTCATACTTTCCTCTAATCCTTATAGAATATTTGATATATGTATATGGTAAATTGAACACACACATACATATATGTATGTATACATATATATATGTAGATGGCTACAAGTGTGGATAGCATATACGCCCAAATAATCTTCAACATTTAATTAGTATTTCAATATAATTTACATATATTTTCTAAAGCATAAGATGAAGATGATGTAGAAGAAAAAAGGAAGAAAGGTTAAAATACACACAATACAACATCTTCATATACTTAACAACACATATTCTTACATACAGTGACGGAAAATACAATATAATCAATTAAAGTTTTTTCTAATTTTGTCCCCGTCGCTTTTATTTTTAAAAACCAAAATAATAACGGTGGGTCTCATACTGTAGGTTTAACTTTAACTTAACTATAAGCAAAAGAAAATGTCAAAAAAATGTACACAAAACAACAACAATTTTTTGGGTTAACTATTAACCTAAGTTTAAACCTGCAGTATGAGACCCACCGTAATTATTTAAAATTTCAGTGTTGTTAACTTTATTTTAAAATCGCTAAAAACAAAGAAAAATTTGAATGAATAAAAATAATGCAGAATTTTTAAAATTGCCTAATTTAAAATTAAATTAAATTTCTTTTCGCTAAATTTTACTAAGTAATTTGATGAAAGGTCGATATCGCTGATTTTTCATTAAAAGCTACGCCTAATTAGAACGGGTAGCAATATTAAAAAACAAACACTACACTAAAAATTTTTACAATTTTCTGGCTCATTTTCCAATACCTCGGGGATAATTTAATTATTATTTTGATTTTTAAAAATAAAAGCAACGGGGATAAAATTAGTAAAAACTTTAATTGATTCTATTGTATTGTCCGTCACTGTATACATATACCTTCAGGAATATATAGACATAATGGACGTAATAGAATAAACAGGGTATGGACAATAGAATTATCTGATATAAGTTTCTTATTATATAAGGATCTTATTTCCCTACCCTGCAATGTTAAAGCATGAGTTCTTGGTACTGTTACAAAAATTATTTTACTGGATAGTTTTTATAATTTTTGGCAAACAGCTATCATCCATTTTAACGGATGGATATCGTTAGATTGATACCACAGTTTTAATGGGACCAGACCCATATTTCGATAAGTTATACATAGCATAAGAAATTTAAATCGAATGAAGTCCATTAATATTTGGCCATTTACTGTATTTTCAACAATTTTGTTAGTTTTAATCAGTTCTTCCTAGAACCCACCAACAAATATAAATTATAAGCTTTTACTTCTTATAAATATAGAAAATGAATTTAAATTTCTTATGCAGGACATGTTATGGTTTCATATAAATATATATATAGACATCCTAACACACACACTCACACTTATATTAATAAAAACACACATGATATAAAATTCAATTTTTGAAATATTATTTAAAGGTATGAGTTTACCACATAGAAAGTAAAGCATGGCCCGAATAGCTTTTTGTCATTTCTTACAGGTATCAAAAATAAGACTAAATTTGATTATTTCGTGATTTCTTAAATAATGTTTAACAAAGTCATTAAAAACCGAAAAATTGCTATAAAAAAATTTGGGATTTATTTCATTCCACTTTGTACGAAGTGTTTGACAACTTTGCTGGTACACACATAGAACTAAATCTGTAAAACTAGCATAAAAATTAACTAAAAATTAGTTAGAAATGATGTTGCAGAAAAAACTGTTAAATTAGCAGATTTTTTTTTTTTTTTTGCTAAACACTAGTAAAATAAGAACGGCAAAAATAAAACTGTTAAATTTACAGAATTTTAGTTATTTTAAGTTAACATTTAGTTAATTTAAAATGACAAATTGTACTGTAAAACTTGCAGAAATTTTTGCAAAATTTTGGTAGACAGAAAATAGCAAAAACAAACTTTTATATCTACATTTATTTTTTTACTATTTTGACGATTTTCGACCAAGAAGGTCTGGCACCACTGTAGCGAACGTTCATATAGAAAACTAGCCCACATCAGTGCTGCCAAATTGCCGATTTTTTATTGAAAAATAAGAAAAATGCCGATTTGCCGATTTTTGATCGAAAAATGCCGATTTTATTGTAAGAATCCAAAAATACGCAATTTTAGTTTTTAGTGAATAAAAAAATAATTCTAACTTCAAAATTCTTAAAGAATTTCCTATTGTCGTAAATTATTCTGAAATTCAAGAATTTGGCGCCACGCAATATTACACTTTTCGTACCTCCAAGATCAACACGAAATTATTGTATATTCCGTTATATATTCCTTTCTTTCGTCAAATGTATGCTGATGCAGATATATTTATAAGAATGTGTAATGATTTCAACGATCTTTATAATTTATTGAATTTTTCTTTAAATGTGGATATTATTAAACGTAAAAAATGTTGTTTTTAAATTCTACTAATTAATTATCTAGTCTAGATTTTGTAATTATCACTTTTTACAGTCTCTAAGGATTTATTTCCCTAGACTAAAAATAAAAAAAAAATACTCTTGGGCAACTTTGACACTGGTCCTACAGAATGCATAGGTAGATTATATGCCACGTTGAAAGGTTGTACAATATATTGAAAAGAAATACAAAAAGAATTTGATTTTTATTGCGAAAAATTAAAAAAGGTTTGACCACATAGTGCAATTTTTCTATATCGCCAAAATATAAGAAAAACGATATGTCATATTTTGTGTAAAATTATTATACAACATATTGAACTGTGAAGGCAAAAGGACGATATATTAGTAATAATATCCCAGCAAAAAAAATTGGAAGTAATACTTTACAAACTACGTTTTCTCTGCTTCACAAGTATCCATTGGTGTATTTTTACTGCTTTTTAGAAGTTATTTTGAACAACTTCAAAATATCACTTCTTTCATTGCTTCCAAAGTATTCGTTAGTCTATTTTTGCAGCCTTTTGAGAATTGCTTCTGAACAACATCCAAAAAATCACTTAAGTATTGATTCTAAGAGTAATTGCACTAAAAGTGATCGTAAAAATCATTTTGGTATAATTTGGCATTTCCAAACGGAGGGTAGCGGGTTCGATTACCGGCGGGCCAATATTTTTTTATTTTTTTTTATTTTATAACTTTTTTTTAATATTTATAATTAATATCTTTCAATTCAATATTTTTTTAATTTTTAAAAATTAAAAAAATGGTGAGAAATTGCTTTTTATGCACCTGTGAAGATAGTATTGAAAACAATATTGAATTGAAGTGCTCCTTTTACACTTGTTTAATAAGTACTTTTATTGAAGAGAATAAGGAACGATATCTCGCAGTAACAAAGTGGTGTTTTTATGCCAGTCAACTGTCATATCAAAGAATAGCTCAGCGGTAGAGCGCTAGACTAGCAATCGTGAGGTCGCAAGTTCGATACCCGGTGGCAGCAATAAAAAACTTTTGTAAAATAAAAAAAATATAATTTTTTTCCGAAGAATTTTTTTTTTTAACTTTTAATTGGTAAAAAGAGCATCCTTTGCACTCGTTCAAAAAGTACTGAAAAAATGTTGAAGTTGGAGTACTCCTCTCCTATGACAACTCAATGTTAAAATCATTTGTGTTTATGTTAAAAAATAAGTACATCTAGATCATCAATTGTAGTGATTTTTCTACTGCTTCGGCATCTTTTTTTTTGCTGGGATGCATATAATATCGTTAGGTGTATGGCTACCTTATGTTCATAGAAAAAAATATCTCTAAAAATTGTGAAATTAATTTATGTTCAATAGCATTCGCCTAAGATTTTCGAAATAAAACGATGTGATTTTTTTCTTTTTACATTCAGAAAATATCTGAATTTGTATCATATATTTATGATATATACAACCAACATTGTTTTGTTAGCATTTAATTTATCTCAAAAACTTTTATTTTAATTGTTAAAGTTATAGGTTGAAAAATATATTATTTTACATTGAAATCTTCTTTTTATACATATATATTTTTAAGAAAAATAAATAAAATATTAGGGGTTTTCCTATAAACTCGTATTCTACTCGTAAACGGTGTAAACCTGGTATGTTTATGAGTTTAATTGTGACGACTTTTTGCCGAATTTTTTTTAATCGAAGTTTAGAAAAAGTCCCGATTTTACTTCAAAATCATCTGGCAGCAGTGACACACATTCGTTTTTTTTTATTTTTATTTTCATGTGCCGTACTCGTGCTCGCTTATGTTTTTATCTGTCGCCGAGTTTAAGAGTGTGGTTTTAATCCTTTTTTCGGATACAATGCAGCATGTACTATGGTGAAGACAAAAAAAAACGAATCTGCTTTAGCAGCCCTTTAGTATATAGAAGTGATTTATTTTTGAAAAAATGTACAATTAAATATTTATGAAACTTTAGTTGTTTTTTTTTCGAAATAAGTTAATGATTTTTAGCCCCTGTATATGTATTACGAATATGGTCTAAACGAGAGCAAAGTAACGAAAATTTGTTTTTGTTTCCCATATATTTTTGACAAAAGTAATTGTCAATTGCTATCGTTTTGAGTATTTTCGTAATAGATAAACAGGCCCTTTAAATTCACAATTAAAAAAAAAGATATATTGAAAATTGTAAGCTCTCCCTGTAAGCATTAATAAGCTAAAAGAAACTAAAAAATCGTATCAGATTTATCTAAATTATGGTCTGTTAAAAATGATAAAAACCAATTCGGACCATACTTTAGTAAGTATGTATGTATATGAGTATGTATGTTAGATTAGTTTAGTTGTTGTATATAAGTATAAAATGTTATGCAAATTCCTTGCCAACACCTTTAATAAATACATACACAAATACTCATACATTTAAACATTTTTGCTCTCACACATACACAATTGCCTTTTATAATTAATTTTATAGTTAAGTGTATTGTATGGAAAATTCTAAGAAAATTTTAGTTTTACACATACAAACAGTCTCACATATTTAAACTTAAATGTCTGTATCTTTCTGGTACAGTTATTATAATAAAAGTAACAACAATAACAACAAAAAATAAAAAACGTAAGAGTAAACTTAGTCATAATATCCTTAATAATGCAATGGGTTTTCAATATGAACCATCTCTCTATTGTGTTTTTTTTTTGTATGTGTCTGTGTACAGGAGTCAAATTATATTGTATTGGTTTGATATTGAGTTAAAATTAGTAGGAAGGAAGTTAAAATTTATGGTTTGCAATTATTAGACATTTAGTAAGAAATTTTTTAAATAAGACAATAGAAATGTATACTATACAATATAAATATTTATATATATACTTATTTGTATTTATAATGAATATACTCGTATAAGAAAATTAAATGTGGTCAAGGTATATATTATTTATATTGGATTGATTTGAATTTTAGCAAAAAAAAATTTACATATATTTTTTTTTTTGTTAAGTGATAAATTTTTATACATTTTCCGTAATGTAAGACTTTGTAGAGAATATAAATTCCTGAACCTATAACAAATCTAATAAAATCTACCGATATGTAGAAACAAAAATGTACAAGACTTCTCACTATTTGCAAAAATCTTTATAATTTAAGAAGGGAATACATTTTTGAAGTGAAGATAATCGTTTTAGTTATTCAAAAGTTAAAAAGTGGAATGTCTCATTTTACTTAAACTAAGTGCACTAAAATTTGAGCGCCAATTTTGAATACGTACGAAATTAACTCTTAAACACATTTTAAGTTTTGATTTATTTCTGGCATTGAAGTTGAATTTTCAACTTTGATGTCTTAAGAGACTTATAGTAAAATTTCATGGCAAATATTTTTGATGAACATTTTCAGGGGTATGGCATCACCAAAAACAAAATTTATAACGACATCGTTATCACTAGATGGCACTTTGTTCAAAAAATTGACAATTTTCTTTTTTTATTTAAATTGAAATAATAACAAACAAAAAATCAAATAAGAAAAAAGCAATTCTCAAATTTTATTATTTGAACATATTTTGCTCTTGAATTTTTCTTATTTTGCGCAGTTTTCAGCAATTTTTGAGTTTTTAAATATAGGCTCAGCTGATACTAAAGTGATGCTAAATAGTTGCTCAGGTGATACTAAATTTCAGCGCCCCCTACCGGTGAGTAGTGTAAGTTTTGATTTCCTATCTCTATAATTAATAGTCTCTGCATTTTAACCCTCTAACTCTTCAACTGACTGGTCTTTTTTGTCCCTTTTAAAAAAGGGGCCAAAAAAGTTTATTTAACTGAAGGTTTAGACGATTAAAATGTTTCACAAAAATGTTCCTCGTAGTATTTTATATAAGTTCGCTCAACACATCCTATACCTAAAAACCGTTCCCTACATAGAGCCAGACGTAAACTTTTAAAACACTGAGGTGTATCGTATGTTTTTTTGTTTTTTGTGTCCTCTGCCAGAATCAGTTGTCAAAAGCTTGTTATTTTTTTGTGTTGTTCAGTTTTATGGTAGTTATATAGCCTAATTTTGGAAGTATAATTAGTGTTTAATACAAACTACGTTTAGGAAATTCGTAAGGGTTGAATAATTTTTAAACCTATTTTTGGGAGAGTTATTTTTGACAGCCTATTTTTAAGTTAGTTATCTCAGATTTTTATTAAGAGTAGTTTCCAAAGGTAAAGTTGCTGTAAATTTATATAACATACTTTTCGCAAAAATATATACACTTATGAAAAAAGTGGCATTATATATAACATCCCATGTGAAAATCGAAATATATATGAGCGTACATGATCATACATTGGCTCGTATGTGATCATGCATGGGCATACATTGTCATATATGTACATGCATAGTTCAATGTATGACCATACATGATCTCATATATTTCCATATATCTTTGGATCCGAAATTTGAGGGTATATGACCGTACATGTTCATATATGACCATATATGCTCACATATGATTCATGTATGCTCATATATGATCATATATGGCCATATACCTTCATATACCCTCAAATTTCGGATCCAAAGATATATGGAAATATATGAGATCATGTATGGTCATACATTGGACCATGCATGTACGTATATGACTATGTATGCCCATGCATGGTCACATACGACCCAATGTATGATCATGTATGCTCATATATATTTCGATTTTCACATGGGATATTATTGATTCGAACTATGGTTCCTTTAAACTCCTCCCAAAATTCTATAGTTTTAGAATTCATTAAAATGTTGAAACCTTTTAACACAATTTTAAATCAAGCATATACAAAAACTTCGAACCTTTTATCCTTTCAGCTAATGAACAAGAACATTAATATTAGCGTTTTATTAACATTTAATGTAAATGTAAATGTTAGCCATACAATTCCTGTATGGTTTGCAAATAACATTATAAAACTACACATTAGTTTTTTTTTTTGTTGCGTTTTGAAAACCAAAAATACTTAACTAAAAACCTTCTACACTTTCAAAACTATTTGTAGGTATATACTCATACATACGTGTGTATGTATGAAAATTGTCTGGTAACCATATTTAAATTAAGTATGTTAGCATAAAGGTATATGTAAATATAAGTCTAATATCTAATAATAATGTCCTTAATACCTTAAACATACATACACATACTTTGCTATATAAAACACGAATAGCCTTTATTTCATTCTCTCCAGAGTAGTAGTATTTTTCTTTTTGGTTATGGATAAAGAGCCTGTGTTTTAGTTAAGTTTTTTGAAATTTTGTTATAATTAGTTTATTTTAAAGTAACAAACATTTTATTGGAATTTTTCCCCAAAAAAGGCTTTATAATTGAATTTAATTTTAAAATTATAAATTTTTTGTGAAACTTCAAAAAACTACTAAAATAAATAAATGATTTGATTTTGTTAAGTGTGTCTTGTTTCCTTTTATAGTCTTTATGGTTGATTTATGACAACATGTCATATTGTATACAATTTTACATAATGTTATTTTCAAAATACAAACAAAAAATCACCATAAAATATGCTAAATAACCCAATGTTTTACTAAAATTTATATACGAAATCAAAAATTATCTTAAGCAACAATACCTTTTCAATATACAATATACAAATTTTTTCTTCAAAAAAAAAAAAAAAAAAAAAAAAAAACAAAACGGGATACTTTACGTATAAATCAGCATAAACATAAGAAATTTTGATGTGGAAATACAGCCATATAAAATAAAGCATCTTATATGCATATACTTAAAATGTAGCATATAGATTTTATTTTGTGAAACGAAAAACTTCTTACATATATCCAGATATAATGATATTGTTAAAGATTGATTTATATTATTTTTGTTTTTTCATCTGCGTATAGAAGATGAACCAACTCTTGATATTTTGAAATGTTTTTGAATGATTAAAGTCGTCGTTTAAACAAATTACCAATGCAAAATAGTTTCAACATCAGAAAAAGGGGTGATCTTAAAT
The DNA here is from genome assembly GCA_949987735.1 of Leucophora obtusa. Classification (NCBI taxonomy): domain Eukaryota; kingdom Metazoa; phylum Arthropoda; class Insecta; order Diptera; family Anthomyiidae; genus Leucophora; species Leucophora obtusa. The sequence goes on along the minus strand of OX465299.1, from coordinate 184,421,518 downwards.
AAATATTATGAGTACAAATACAAAATCATGAAAAATAACTTGGAGAGACGTAGTTGGAAAGGCGTGACAGAAAAATAGAAATAGTATCCACCCATGAAGTACATATATGGAATTTGAAAAAGTGTTATTTTTTTCACCTGCCCACGCATTTTCCAGTAGATTGGGCGTAAAAAATAATATACCCGCAAAATTGGTCATCTCGGATTAAAAAAGTTCAGTTAAACAGCGGCTTTTAGCCCTAAAAATGGACTAAAATTAGTTCAAAGCTTCTTTGCGCTATAACTCTTAAAGTAAATGTTTTAAAGAAAAATACTACATGGGCATAACTACAGGGAATGAAGTGGCTAGCATTTTTCTCATACATACTTTTAAAGTATCAATGGCGCGTCAGGGTGATTTAAGTGGTTAAAATAAAAATTTGTGTTTACCCATATAAATCACTATACTTCAATATGATGTATGCCCAGTAGAACGTACCTCAAAAAAAAAAAAATTCGCCGTACACCCTCCAATATGAACTATTTTTGCAAGTCAATTTAAAAAAAAAATTTTTTTTTGGCCGAACGTAGGGGTCGCCTTTTTCAATTTTTCGTTATAACTTCGGCATTTAAAATCGGATTTTAAAGTGTGATATATCGATTTTTTGCCTCGAGGAGACCAGTGTTTTGCTATAAAGGAAAAATCCAACGAAAAAAAATTTAAAAAGGCGACCCCTACGTTCGGCAACCAATATATAAAAAAAATTCTACTGGGTTTCTCGAAAAACTTCATTAGCAAAAGTTTAATGATTTTTCGCGAGCTTTAATTTTCTGACATTAGGGTGGTACATTAGGGTGGTAGCAGCTGAGATCTGGTGGGTAACTACTACAACGGGATACTTGAGGCCAATGGCCCTGAGAGCAAAACACTGGTCTCCTCGAGAGAAAAACATCGATGTATCATACTTTAAGATCCGACTGTAAATGCCAAGATATAACGAAGAATGTAAAACGGCGACCCCTACGTTCGGCAAAAAAAAAAATTTTTTTGGAACCTCCTTGCAAAAATATTTCATATTGGAGGGTGCATTTAAGGTGGTACGCTCTAATGCCCTAGTATGATCATATCCAAGATCACCTTGTGTGATTATACGTGTTCATATATATTTCGATTTGCATATAAAAATTTGTCTAACTTAAATTTTTTATATTTTTTGTTTTAAGTAAAGCCCTAAAGATTACGTACGGATCAATTATGCCCTTATTTTTTAATCCATAGTCCCCTTTTTGCACTACGCTTATATTTAGTGATCCTTTACTTACTTATTACCTATAAACTAGATTGATTTCATTCAGTTTATGTGTAATAATATGAAAATTCTTGACAAAAAACAGCCAAGTTACATTACAAATACAGCAATTATGGTAAGTTAGATGTTATCAGTAATGTACAAACTTATTTTTATAAGTGAGCCGGTTTCAGCAAAGATTTTCATTTCAGTTTTGGTATGGGGATCAAACAATTAATAGACACTTATTTTTGTTATTGGGTTTTAATAGTTGCGTCAAAAATTATACAATTTTAAATGTTTTTAAATTTTATTTTCCCAACTTTCACACAAAAACTAAAATCGAGTTTTAATTACCAAATTGATAATATCAATAATATATTAATTGGTATTGTACCTATCACGCACATGAAAAAAGGGGGGATTATTACCTAATAGCTGTGCAATTATTCAACTACATAATTTCTAAGTCAGTAAATATGTTAATTAAAATATGTTAATTTTTTTTTTCTTTTTTTAATATATACAAGCCTTAGAAAAAATATCTAAACCAATACATATACACATTTTACTAGAAAATTATAAAACTAACTTTGAACTTAGGTAGTTGTATAATTACAAAGCACTTAGGTAATGTTCCCCGCGCTTGGTTTCTACATTAATAAATGAATAAATCAGCTTTTGAAAATTAAACGACTTAGGATATTTCTTTACATTTACCTATTGATTTATAATCCAATTATTTTTGCAGCTTTAAAATATATTAATTCAGCTATCACTTTTATAATTCAGCAAGATTTTAATATAGAAATGATATACTTGTCATATTTATTTAACTTTTTCTTACTTGTTATTAAAAAATTTACCATTCCTAGTATTACGCGAGATTCGCAAGAGAAATCTATAAGATTGTCAAAGAATTCAGCATTGATTTTTGACACCAGAATTATTGATTTATAATTAAATTTATTATTTACCTAAAAACATTAATTCAGCTATCACTTTTCGAATTCAGCTGGAGTTGTTTTTAAACTATTATATTAATAATACTTATTGATGTTTTAAGTATAAAACTGTAATTAACAGTTTTGTGAGAAGTTTTCAAGCTAAATCGATTACAATTTTGATTTCAATAAAATCTTATTGCGTTTGTTCATCCCTGCTTTTAAGAAATCATACCTACATAAACAATAACATCGAAATAAATTCAATACTACATTAAAACTCATAGCAATGATTGACAAAATGTTGATCTGGTTTTTTTTTTGTATCTACTACCACAACATCACATTGTATCTTTAACATTTTTTTTTTTTGAGTTGTTGCATTATCTACAGATCTTGGTAACTTCTTTAACATTAACATAAAGACAGACAGTCAAAACATGTAGAATATCCATACATTATCGTATAAGCATGAATGCATGCATACATGCCTAATGAACAACAGCGAACGCATTATTTATGAAGATCAACAAAAAGAAAACCCAACTAAACAACCATCACAACATGAGCTGAATTAACTAATTTACATATTTTTTTCTAAACTAAAAAAAAATAAAAAATAAGAATAAGAATATATTATCTTCTTTTTCATACCACTAATAAATAATTTTTAATATCTTTGCAATGATATCAAGAAAAATGAAAAGAAAAAATCTAGCTTAACTAGTTTAAAGTATTTTGTTAATAATTTCATAATTTTTTATTGAGAAATGAATTTCATTAATTTAAAATTCTATGGCGAATAAAGTTTTCCATATATATAACTTTTAGCAAATCCTTTTAAACATTATCCAGTTTAAATCTTTCAATTTATATTTGCATCCTTGTCTTCATTATAATTTCTAATTATTTTCTCTAAAATTTACATCAATCCTTTTTTGTTTTTTTTTTGCCTGTCTTACTAAAACCTTACAAAAACTATCCTTTATAAATTGTATAGATTTCTATTTGCCAGACAGTTTTATAAGTATGTAAAGTTATAATTTATTAATATATGTATGTCCGTTTATAAATCTCTTTAGGCTGTTGTATTAATTAAGTGTATATACAGGGGGATAAAGATACATTCATTTAAGATGTTAGTTAGTTGGAAAAATCTTCAATAAAAGATTGTAAAAAAGGTAGTAAAACATAATGCGGTTTTGTAGTTACTTACAACATGTTTTATGTAGCTCTGTAGCTATAGCAATGTTTTAAGTGTAGGTGTTTTTTTGGTTGTTGTTAAAATATGTATTTCTAATTGTCTGTCTATCTATCATGCCATATTTTAAAAGAGATGTTTATAACTACATATTTGTTAAAATTGCATGAATTGGATTTATTTTTGATGTCATTCATAAATTAAATTGTTGCATTAATAACACTGTACAGCAATCTCGAAATTTTTCCAATATTACGGGGTTCTGACAATGGATTATGGTAGAAAAAATATACGTGTGACGGCGTTTTGAATGATCATATCGAAATTTTGTTTTAAGGGGTTTAAAATTTCCCTCCTTTTGCAAATTTTTATTGCGAATCGGCATAGGAAATCATGTGAATCTTTCATTTTAGGTATACGATATGTTCACCGAACTTATGTAAAACACTACGAGGAACATTTTTGTGGAACATTTTAACCCTCTAACTCTTCAACTTACTGTCCTTTTTGTCCCTTTTTAAATCGGGCCAAAACAAATTCCCTTTAAATTGAAGAGTTAGAGGGTTAAAACGTTCCACAAAAATGTTCCTCGTAGTGTTTTACATAAGTTCGGTGAACACATAATATACCTAAAATGGAAGATTTACATGATTTCCGCCTAAAATCCAGGTTTGTTGGACATTTGGGCGCCAATTATGAGTAAGTATGAGATTAACCCTTAAACACATTTTAAGTTTTGACTTATTTCTGACATTGAAGTTAAATTTTCAACTTTGATGTCTTCAAAGACTCATGGGAAATATTTTTGTGGAACATTTTAGCCCTCTTAAACCAGATTCACAATGCTGGAGTACTCCACTCTATAGAGTGGATTTTGTTCTTTTCTTTTTCACACTTGCATATTTTTTGTGCCATCTCTATTTTAGTACACTCCACTCTGCAGATACAAAAAATATGTAAGTGCGAAAAAGAAAGGAACAAAATCCTCTCTGCTGAGTGGAGTACTCTTTTTTGGTCCCTTTTTAAAAAGGGGTCAAAAAAGTCCCTTTATTTGAAAAGTAAGTACCGTATTATTGCATTATCTAGTGTTGTATATTTCAAAATAAAATTTTAAAAGCTCGCTTTGTGAAAAAGTTAAATAACTTTTCTGTAGCTCCATTTTTTTTTTTTTTTTCAATTCAGCCAAAGTAATGAAAATACAATTAAAGATTTATAATTTTTCCAAAGATTTTTTAAATATGCATTTTTAAGACAGGCTTTGAATATATATTTTTAATAACAATTCAGCAAAGTCTTTATAAATATTTCGATTTTACAAACAAATCGTGTTCTACATTATAATACACAAATAAATGACACCGTTAAGAAAGAATTTACAATTTACTATTTACCAAAAAAAGTATAAGAATCATGTTCATTTAATTGAACATTTAACCAAATTAAATGAATTTTTTTAAGTGCCATACCAAACCAAAAAAAAATTTTATTTTCAAATCAAACATCTTAAAAAAGACTTCTTCTATAAATTGCTTAAATGCGATTACAAGTGAAATTGATTTTGAATTTTTCTTACTGTCTCTTTCGAGATATGTAAGTAACCTAATTTTATTTCTCTAAAAAAGAAGCTTAGCAAAATTTTGTGTTTTCTAGTTGGATTTGCTTTTTTATCTACAATTACGTTTATGTCTTGTTAACCCACCATGTTTGGTATTTAATCTAAACATTTTGTAGAATTGTAAAAAGTATACATTTACCAAAAATTTTTTCATGTATTTGCGTACAATATGTTAATGATCTTAGAGATTAAATGTTTTTCTTTTTTTTATGTTGAATTGGTAAATGAGCTTAACAAGTAAATGATCTACAAAAACAAGCTGCTGACTTATGTTTGAAACTGTATTTGCTAAAAAAAAGGTGTCTGTCTCCCGTGTCGACTAATTAAAATGTGAAAACATAACGTTTCAATGTTTCAGATCAACTATGTTGAATTGATAATTAAATGTCTGTATAGAATTGAGCGAAAAGAATCTGGACTGCAAAAAGAACTACCTATTGATGGATATTTGATAAAATTATAAATATGTTAGAAGGAGATTGCAAAACAAGAAAAAAAATCTTAGCTGAATTGCAAAATTTAAGCCAAATTCAAGAAATATATAAAAAGAAGCTTTTTTTACACAAACTTTTATTAATATAACTCGAATAAGATAAAACTAATAAAATAAAATCTCTTTTTAAGTGAAAAAAAAAAAATATTGAAAAAATACAAAAGACTGAATAAAAAAAATTCTCAGCTGAATTATAAATCTAAAGCTGAATTTAAGTTTTAAGCCGATTTAAAAAAAAATGCAAACAAAGTTTTCGTAATTATTTAAAAAAGGCAGCTGAATAAAAAAGTTAGCTGAATTACAGAAAAGCAATAATTATAAAAAATTTAAGCATTATTACTTTAAATATAATAAAAATACAGAGTTCCCAAACTTGCTGAGTTGTTATTTTTTAGCTGAATTATGAAAATATGTAGTAAAATATATTTATTATTATTTGAGTGTACAATAGAAAACTGATTTAAAGGCTCCATTAGTCAAGTAGTATCGTAAAGTATCGTATCAGCTGTTTATTTTTAGTTAATTTACAATAGTTGTGTTTTTGCTGCAAACTATCAATGTTGGCTTATGTCATTCCCATACAAATTTGACATTAGTAACGTTTAGAGGTTAACACTAAACGTTGGCTGATGTCAAAATTATATGGGAATGACGTAAGCCAACGTTGATAGTTTTCCGCACAAACACAGCTAATATATAGAACTATTTAGTTTGAAATTACATTTGAGGTAAGAAAATCTATTGAAAATATATTTCTACTTCACGATACCTCATTTCTCCGCACTTTACTTCCAAACTAATTTGAGCTTAAGCCTGTATTTCCCAGACGTAATCGTAACGCATATCTGCGTAGTATTATAGTTATCGGCTTTAGTAACAGAACTTGGTGGCACGTTTTATTTTTTATTACGGTTATAGCAGCTCTTTAAGTACTACCAATAACGTTACTTTTATTTGTCTTTTTGTAGCACAACAAATCAAAATTTTTATAATTTTTTAGATCTATTTTATAAAATTTGTCTTTCACTTTTCATTTTAAAAATTTCTCCTTTTTTCGCCAAAAAAAATTTTTAAATTTCGGAAATTTATCTAAATTTTTTGTAATAATTTTAAAACATCGAAAAAATTTGCAAACTTTGCTATACAAATTCGAAGACTTAAAAAAACAATATGTTTTTATCCTTATTTGCAAAACGCCTAACAGCACGCATGAATTCTACATTAATGCATGCAGCAATGCGTTTATACGCTGGAGATGCCTGTAATAAAGATTGCCCCAAAACATATCCCTGTGTTATGGAATATCCCAAAAAGAAATGTGAGGAACCCGCATGTTTGCCCAAAGAACCCTGTTGCCCGATGCCTTTTAGCAAATGCCCAGTAGTTAAGGAAGATCTCTGTAAACCAAGACCCGAATGTTGTGGTAGTAAACGATTGGCAAGAGATCCCTGTAATTGTAAAGATGCTCGTTTGCAATGTGGGAAGAAAGAGTTAAAATTAAATAGTAACATTCCAGCAATAAAATCTGTGTGGGAGTGGCCTGTCGAGTGTTGTGGCAATCCATGTCCTGATTTGATACCCAAATTTGATACTCTATACTATTGTCCTACGGATAAAGCCAAGAGGCAATATCAACAAACTTGGGTTGAATGTCCAGCCATACAGATAAGAAAACGTAAAATATGTTGTTTTGATAGCACGGAATTACCACCTATATGCAGACGTAAGAAAAAGGATTGTCCTTTAACAGCCTGTGAATTTGATTCACCCAAACTGAGAGCATTATGTTGTCTTAATGCAACAAAAAAATGTCCACGTATACGTATGCCATGTTGCCGTGCTGCACGAGCTCCACCTCTTTGTAAAAAACCTCGGCGACCGTCCGATTGCAAAAAGAAATGTTGTCCCTATCCAGCATTTTCCGAATGTTGTCACCCTTGTCCTGCTCCCAAACGGCCAGCAGAGTGTAGATGTCTTGAGCGGCCACCTCAATGTATATTGGATAGATATTTAAAATATAAACAAATCTATGATTTACCTCCACCTTTACCAGCTTGGCCACCAAAGCTGATTGGTCCTTATTAAAATTGTTCTAATAGAGATTTCGAATTGTTTTCAAGAATTTTTATGCTTGTTAGTAATTCGGAGTCTTTTTATAACAAATTTTATTAAAAACTTTAGAACATAAACATTCCTAAGCATTTAAAGATACTTTACATACTGTTTTTTTAAGTACTGGAAGTTGTTCAACTTTTATTTTATAAATTAACAAAAAAAAGTGTAAAAATACAATAAATTAATAATAAATCTAAATAACTTTTGCTTAATCTTATATCGGAAGTGTTGTTAAGGAAAAATTGCGTATCAAATAAAAGGTATTAAATGGCCTATCTAATCGTATAAAAGACATGTACAATAGGTTCTTCAAATTGCAAGATATTGAAATTTTCCAGTTAAAGACGAATATCATCAGCTTATTATTGGCAGAACTTCGAAGAATCAATTCCCTAATTCCCTTTTTTTGAACTGAATTTATATTTTGGGAATGAATTCCCTGATCAAACTTAAGGAATTGAATGAATTCCTCTTTTTTCATTTGATTTATATTAAAGGAATTCATTAATCTTTTTCTAATGCCTTCATAAAATTTTATGAATTCATTCAACAAGGAATTCATACAATTCTAGTTAATTCAACTTTTGGTCAAGGAATTCATTCAATTCTAGTTAATTCAACTTTTGGTCAAGGAATTCATTCAATTCTAGTTAATTCAACTTTTGGTCAAGGAATTCATTCAATTCTAGTTAATTCAACTTTTAGTCAAGGAATTCATTCAAGTTAATTCAACTTTTGGTCAAGGAATTCATTCAATTCTAGTTAATTCAACTTTTAGTCAAGGAATTCATTCAATTCTAGTTAATTCAACTTTTAGTCAAGGAATTCATTCAAGTTAATTCAACTTTTGGTCAAGGAATTCATTCAATTCTAGTTAATTCAACTTTTAGTCAAGGAATTCATTCAATTCTAGTTAATTCAACTTTTAGTCAAGGAATTAAATTTATTTTGTTTAATTCCCTAAGGAATTAAATTTTTTTCGTTTAATTGCCTAGGAATTAAATTTTTTTCGTTTAATTCCCTGAATTAAGTTTTCAATTCCTAGGGAATTAAACAAAAAATGTAATTCCTAGGGAATTAAACGAAAAAAATTTAATTCCTTAGGGAATTAAATGAAATAAATTTAATTCCTTGACTAAAAGTTGAATTAACTAGAATTGAATGAATTCCTTGACTAAAAGTTGAATTAACTAGAATTGAATGAATTCTTTGACTAAAAGTTGAACTTGAATGAATTCCTTGACCAAAAGTTGAATTAACTAGAATTGAATGAATTCCTTGACCACAAGTTGAATTAACTAGAATTGAATGAATTCATTGAGCAAAAGTTGAATTAAGTGCACAGTTGAATGAATTCCTTAGCCAAAAGTTGAATTAACTAGAATTGAATGAATTCCTTGACTTCAAATTGAATTAAATAGTGTTGAATGAGTTCTTTAGTGAATGAATTATTTAATTTTAATTCTTTACGCTTTGGTCAGGGAATTCATTCTTTAAATTTGAATTCTTTGAATTCATTCACAGGAATTAATTCCCGCTTATGTCTTATTGATGAATTCATTCCTTGAATTAAAGAATTGAATTAAATTTTTGGGAATTCATTCCAAAAAGGAATTAATTCTTTAAAGCTCTGATTATTCGTTTGACCCATATGCCAAAAATCGTTATAGAGAAAAACGATAAAGAAGTTTTGGTTTTTTTCATTTTTGTATATAAAATTGGCAGGTATATCAAAGTGGATACGAGTTATCTCGGATATGATTCGAGATATCAAAAAACGAGTTTTAGAATCAAGAGGCGATGTATGCATTATATCCCAGCAAAATCTTTGATTACCAAAAAAGTGGTTATATAATAGAAATTCATAGCTCCGTACAACTTATTTTTTGGTATCTAAACTCATTATTTTTGTTTGGCGTGGTCGTTTTTATAAGTAGTTACGCTTACCTGCTCGCTTACGAAAAAATGAGAAGTAAGTAGTTATGAGATTCTGAATAATAAGTGGTTACAAACATGCTTACAAAAAGTTGAATTATAAGTGATTATCCGACTGCTTACTTGATTCTTAAAAATAAGGAGTTACACAAATACTATTAGCTTCAGGAAATAGATTCAGAGAAATTAAAGTTTTTGCTAGAGTGTAATTTTAGAATTCGTCATAAAAATTTTAACACAAAACATATTTACATGTAATAAATATAAATGTATAAAATTTAACTTTGTAAAAAGTTCTTAAGTCATTATTTTATATTTAAAAGAAATGACTACAATAGGCCGTTATTAGGAAGTCATTATTTTATATTACAAAATAATGCAAAAGGTAATGATATATCATTATTGGTAATGCAGACAGCAATGAGGTGTCATTACTAATATTTTGCTGCGATGTAACTTTTCGTAACTTTTTACTAAACTTTTCGAAAATGGTCAGTAGGGCAAACCAATAATAAGCTGACGACATGCGGAAAACAGTTAACCATTTTATTTTATTTTCATGGACTACAGTTAAGACCTAAACTCAGTTTATTCTGAGATAAGTTAACAGGTCTAAAAATATTAAACACATTAATTTGCAAATCAGACTAGATCTGGTTTCTGCATTTTTCTATTTTATATCAATTCAATGCTTATGAAACCATCAGTTAATTAGTCCAATTAATTAATTAGTTCCATGTATGGTTTGGAGAAAATTTTCTAATTTCTTGACAGTGGGAAATAAAGAAAAACCCTTATAGCTTCAGTACATCGCAAAAAATACATTTCTAATTTAACAGATATAACGATTTCAGAATTCAAAATTTATATTCCTTATTTAAAGAAGATATCAAAAGGAGAATTGTAATCATCTTGAGAAGTCACATAACAAAAAATCTATCTATAAATATATTCTATAATAATTATAATTCTATAATTATAATAAATATAAATATATTCTATAATAATTATAATTCTATAATTATAATAATTATAGAATATATTTATAGATAGATTTTTATAATTATTATTATAGAATATATTTATAGATAGATTTTTTGTTATGTAACCATACTTAAAACTTTTGCAAAAATACTTTGCCACTGTCCTTTCTAATTTTGTTTTAGTTTTAAGTTGTGCCTTAAAAAAAAGTCCTGTCATTTACATTATCCACAACATTTACATTTGCAATTAAATTAGTTTTATTCTCTATGCCCCCTCTCTCTTTTATACTCGTTTCCTTTGCAGCAACTACTTATCACAAAAATTAAAAACAAATGTAAATCCAAAAATCCTTTAAACTTTTTTTTCCTCTTCTATGTAGTAAATGCAGAATTTGAAAGTTTTTACACATAATATGATTACTTTTCTAACACTATGTACATATTTCTAACTCTGACCGACCCATACTCTTTTTCCCCTATTTATCTAGTGATTTTACAAAATAATTTGAAAATTTTTGTACTTATTTAGAATTTGCATAATAATTTTTTTGGGCCAAAGAAAACAAAAAAAATAAAACTTTATTATATATTATAATATATTATTTTTATATGAAAAGGATATACAAACATACTTGCAGCAGTGTTTAGTTTAATATGCCCCCAAAAGTAGACTTTAGTTTTGGAAATGAAAATTATTTCATTTGCCTAAGAAGCTGTAACATGGATTAGAAAATAAAGATAACATAGAAATTATATATTAAGTATTTATTATTTTCAAAAAAAAAAACCACCCGCTTGTGTACCTAATTTTCTAAATTTTTGTTAAGTTTGGGGCCAGTATTGAAAAATATGATTTTAAATGTTTCAAAAATTGAAAATTTTGCACTAAAATTTTAAAAATCGTAAAAATTCAAGCATTTTTGTATGAAATTAACTGTAAAACATTAAAAGAAAAAATGGCTAGGGGAAAATAAAATGGCTAAATCTTCCGGCTAGATCCAATCTAGCCATTTTTTATGGCTAGATGAAATTAAAACGGCTAGATCTAGCCGGAAAATGGCTAAATTGGCAACCTTGTCGTTAAGCAGGTATTTAATAAGCTCGCTACGGCTATCATTAAAAAAAAAGAGAGCACCGAGATTTCTGGCTTTTGTAAAATGAACAAAAATTTTGTTCACAAAAATATTCGATTCAGTTTTTGTATAGAAAATTTGCTTTTTTATTTTTTTTATAATCGCTTAAAACAAATATGCGGTTTATACAAACTAACGGTTGTTTTCAATACTTTCAAAATATTTATTTTAGAGTTTTTTTTTTAATTTTACATTTAACATTGCTTTGGTTTTTTAATGGCATTGTGCCAATGATGATAAGCCCATACTTCACATATAGCAGGTATAGACAAACATTTGCATTCAATAGGACGTCTTACTCCCGGTTTCATACGACTACATTCCGAAAATGCTGGATACGGAGCTTTACGTTTAGCACATAATGCTGGTTTTCTTTGAGTCAAACAACTTGGTGGCTTACGTCCTGCCACACAGTGTGGCATTTTAATGTGAGGACATTTAGTTGTAGACTTCAGACAGATTTCTGGTGTGCAAGCTGTAGCGGGACGTTCTTTATGTGGACGTTTCTTCAATTTAGGTTTTATACCCTTATGACAACATATGACTTTGGGTTTGATGAAAAGTTCGGGACATTCATCCCAGGTTTGTTGATATGAACGTTGAGCTTTATCAGAACGACGATAGTAGAGTAAATCAAAACGGGGCAGAGCATCGGGGCAAGGATCACCACAACAATAAACACTACGTTTTAATTTAATTTCCGTACTATCTTTGGGCAGTGGTGGTGGAGCCGGTTGTGCCAGTTTAACCTTTTTGTTTTCTTTAGTTTCACAAGGACCATTTTTAAAGCGATCACCACATTTTGGTGGTTGGGCTTCACCACACTTACTTGAATTTGTGTTATGTGCCTTCGCTTTGTTAGCACCAGTTGCTTTTGTTGACTTTAAACGTTGTTGATATTGCGCTATCAACGAGTTGGCTCGACATCTATTAATCCAACGTATACCGGTTAGTGGAATTTTTATAATACTCGCCAAAGCCATGATTTTTGTATATTTTTTTTTTTTTAATATTCGCCAAAAATTTTCAGAAATTTTTTACAGAAAATTTTGATAAAATTTTACGAAATATAAAAGATTTTTGTTCACAGAGAATTTTATTGAAAATAAATTTTGAGAATAATAATTTTGATAGAATTTTCAATGAAATTTATTTGGATAGTATTTTGCCAAATAAATATATATCCCTACAAACATGATAATATCAAAAAGAATTAAGCATAGGGAATTAAATCTGTGGAAAATTTTATCTGTGGACTATTGACAAAAGCGCTTAAGTCGACTTAATAAAATTGTCCAAGAATTTTATGGTCTGATGCTCACATTTCTAAACCTTGCACTGATAATAATCCATGCATAAAATTACGAAAAAATGTCAAAATAACAAAAAAGTTTGTACAATATACGAAAAATGGTTTATTTTACGAAAGTTTTTGTTGTTTTGACATTAATTTCGTATTTTTATGCATGGATTATTATGTGTGTGTATACTAACGGTAGGTCTCATACTGTAACTTAACTATAAACAAAAGAAAATGTCAAAAAAATTTACACAAAACAACAACAATTTTTGGGTTAACTATTAACTTAAGTTTAAACCTGCAGTATGAGACCCACCGTAAAAGGCATTAAGCTTGTTCGTTTACTAACTACAAGTTACTACTTTTACTAAAGCTGGAAAAATTTAATACAAAAACTAAACAAAACTTTCCAATTGTAGTAAAAGTAGTAAGAAATTGGAGTAAACGAATACACTGATCATCAAATAAATTTGTTTGAAAATTTTACTTATTTATGTTTAAGAAAAGAACTTTTATCAATAGAAAACTACTACTACTTTAAATATAGAGAAAAAGTCATACTTAAAAAAGTGGATACTATTTTTTTATAGGGGTATTATAATAAAAATATTTTAAAACCTAATGTAACGTAATAAATATTTTATATAGCTCATCGTTATACAATATATTTAATCATATTCAACTCAACCAATGAGGTTCAAGTAGTAACTTTATTTTAATGCTATTTAGCTTGTATGTTATATAAAATATCAGCATTTTGAGTTGCTAGCAACATCTATTGCTATCAACAACAACAACAACATATATCAACAATAAAACACATAAACAGCAAACTAACAAATAAAAAATGAAATAATAACAACAAATGCAGAAAAATTAATATAATTGCAAAAAAAAAATTTACATTTTATGCTAAATATGATAAATAAAATTGTATAAAACATAGTAGAAAATAATATAATGAAATAAACGAAATAAATACTCGTACTGCCAGCACTGCCATAAGTTGTATCCACATGTTAAAGTATTAGTAGTTTTAGTTGCGGTTTTTATATACAATATTTTGTACATAGTTTTATTTTTTTATTTAACTGTGGATTTAACGTAATGCAGAAAAGAGATGGTAAATTTTGTATGAAAAAAAAATTGTTGAATTATTTAATTGTATTATTAGCATAATATTTAATTAAAAAATGAATTTTATTAAAACAGAAATAGGGAGGAGTTTAAAAATAAAATACGTGAACAATATTAGTAAAAAAAGGAGGGGCTTTAGGAAATGTTTATGTGAGATACAGTGAAATAGGATATAAAAATAAAATTATTTAATAACTTGGTAGGAAATTAATGTTAAATGATTACAATACATAATTTAGGTGATTTTAAAATAATACTCGTTTTTACTAACCATAAGAATAAAGGTATAAACGAAACTTGAATTGAAAGAAATGGAAATATTTCTTCTAAGACAAAATCAGTTATAATATATGTATATGATCCTTATAGAAATTCAACCCCTCAGTATATTTAGATCATGTCGAAAATGAAACCGACACAGTACCCGTATAAAGGTCCCTCAAAAAGGGATATATTCGCATGACACATGTCGTAAATATTAAAAAAGATATTTTGATCAAAAAATTTGGTACACCGACTTATATCGGCCCAAGGACAAAGCCTGTAGATTCTGGTTTAAATCAGTCAATGTTTAGACCAAGTGCCTATTTGGCTTTTTCGCACTCTACAGGTAGAAAATACGAAGATATTTTAAGCTCACTGATTCTCGATTAGATCGGTGCACATTTGGACCTATCGCCGATATGGACAATATCTCAGATTTTATGTAAAATCAAAATTTTTCCCGTTACACACATAAAAATTGTTTGTAAATACAATTAAACTTTTTGTAAATAAAATTAATTTTTTAATTTAAATTGAGCCAAAAATTTTCTTTGTAAATACAAACAACATATTTGTTACTTGACTGTTGAATTTATTTCAATTAAATTTGTTAAAATTCAACACAAATTTAAAAAATCGATTTTGTTGATTTTAAATTATTTTTTTAATTAAAAAACACCTCTTGAATAAAAAAAATACGTACTTTCTTACAATCATATGAATTGAATTTTATTTTAAGTTACATTTTTACTAAACACTTTTTATTTAATAAGTTTTCTTTAATTTTTATTTAATATTGGCACTTCTAGTATTTTTGGTGGTGCGCAGGTTGGCCAGACTTCGGGTTTTGTCCCCAAATTTGGGGATATTTTGTTGGTCTTGGGTACAAAAATTTAAATTTGGGGACAGGGGATTTTTTTGGGGATATTTACAACTTTTCGTAAATTTTAGTATTAATTTTGAATAATTGTCAGAAAACATTGGTCAAGTTTTTTCACCCAATTTCAACGAAAAGTACAAATTTACCCTTTTATACATTTTTCATAACAATTCAATGCTTTATAACACGAATAAATATATAATGTCTGATAATTTAAAAGGATGAATGTCCAAGTATCATTCATATTCATTTTATGAATTAGTTAATAATTGTTTATCCCTTTAAATCAATGGTTTAAATTGAATAAAGTTACGATGATATTTATTCAAATTTGAATTGAATAAATTTTGATTCGATTAAGTTTTTCGTTTTATGATATAAGGCAAACATTTTTTTTTAAATTAATTTGTTAAATTGGATCAATTTGCTTCAACAAAAATCAAACTGATTCTATGAATAAAATATTGACTAACTGAAGTAGGAAATAATTCAATGAATGAAATGAGTTTTGCGAATCGATTTGTTAAAAATTTATTCAGATTTAAAAGTCAAATTAAAGAATTATATTTTTAAAAGCCTAATTGTGAAGACAAACTGGAAAATTTCAAATTTACGAATTCTTTAAAAAATTAGTTCAGAATCTTGAAAATTTGAGCAAATAAAATAAACTCGAGTACCGTTTTTTTACCATTTTTCTTGTTGGGGATTTTTTTGGGGATATTTTAAGATTTGTTTGGGGATAACGACAAAAAGTATCTAAAAAGCCTGGTGGTGCGTAAAACAGTTGTGAAATGAACAAATTGGTTCGAAACATGAAGTTCATTTAGAAGTTAAAGCAAAAAGGAACGATATGAACGAACTCGACTTGACGATAATGACCGAGTCAGCAACAAACTTATTGAGTTTCAAAAAATGCGTTTGTTGAGTTTGAACAAACAAGTTTGATGAAAAAAAAATTTTAAAACTTGTCATATCAACAAAATATTTAATTTATTTAATTAAAAATGTTTTTAAAATGAAAACTTAATTTTAATAATTATTTTTGTGATTTAAAATTTGGCGATATTTTTATCTGTGTTAATTTTTTTTATCGTTTTATAGACAAATTTTGATACCCATTTTAGCCTATTCGAATTTCAGATCGAAATATAAGTTGACCAGCCTGGTGTAGGGCATCATATAGTCGGCATTTACGAATTTAACTTTTTTCCTCGTTTTTTATTGAATTGAATATAAATTCAAAAATCTGAACATCTTAGCGTATAAGTAATATTAATTGCATTTATGAAAACTTTTTAAAATTATGATATAACATTTTTCATAATAAATAAATTTACAACTCAAGCGTTTTATATAATCATCTAAAAGTTTTAATAGCTATAAATTTTATTTTTGACTGCAGTCGCCAATTATGGTACATTAAATAAGTAATTAACTTCAATTATTTATTTTCAATATAAATAAAATTCTCACAGTATTTAAAAATTTTAAACTATTTTTCAATATTCACAATATTATTATCATCAATTTCCTTTTTGAAACGATCACTTATGAAGTGATTTCAATTATATGGCCAACACATAACACAGCATGCAACACTACAAAATTAACACTCTGTACTCAAAGTCTTTAAACATACGACTCTCCGATATAAACTGCAACTTAAAAAAAACAGCTATAAAATGTTGCATGTAAGAAAACACTTAAAAAATTGACATTACACTATTAATGTTTTAAATTGTCTAATGCTACTCTTAAAATCTAAAACTCTTAAAAAAAGACAATTTTGAGACTTTTGCACACAACCATTTATTTGAACTTATACAGACACACACATACAATATTGTCAATTGCTATGGTAAGATTAGCACCAGACATGGTCAGGTGATAGTTATGTGAATAAAAATGTTTAGTGGAAAAGCGAAACAGAAGTTAGGAGGTATGTATTTCCTGCATGGGCTTCATCTCTCTAATGTTTCTCAATTATTTCATTATATTAGTGCTGGGAATCGAACCCAAAAATCTCCCCACTAATAGGCAAGGAATTTTACCAACTAGAATATGGAGGCACTCAAGAACTTTTAAGTTCAATAATAAGCTTTCATAGATAATTATTTACATAAATTGTGGGCTTAACTTGCTCACTATACCATCCCTATTCCATGCTCATTTACTTAATTGTCAAGTGTGTGAATACTTGTATATAAATTTAGTGGGATCTTTTTGTAAGAAACTTTCATATCATTATTACATGTTTTTTTTTGTTTCTTTTTTGCATGTAGTAGTCACAGCTTAAAGATGTTAATGTAATATTGGCAATTATTATTATATGTTTGTAATATGTAAGTAAGT
This sequence comes from Leucophora obtusa, assembly GCA_949987735.1. Classification (NCBI taxonomy): domain Eukaryota; kingdom Metazoa; phylum Arthropoda; class Insecta; order Diptera; family Anthomyiidae; genus Leucophora; species Leucophora obtusa. Next base: position 184,403,899 of record OX465299.1, on the reverse strand, counting down.
ATGACTATATGTTAGTTTTGTCTTTATTTTTTTTTTTTTCCTATGCAATTAGAAAGTTGATTGACGGAAATCGATAAAGAGGTGGTGGGAAGTGTTGTAGCAGAGGATCTTTTCAAACGTACAAATTTTAAACAATTTTAATAAGAGGCTTTTTTGTTTAAATGAATTTTTATTTCATTTAATTTATTTTTCTTTTCTTCTACTCTCTGTTGTCTTTAACCATGCGTGGTTTAAGTGGGTCATTTTAATGTTTTACATATAAAAATGCTTGCTTTTAATAACGTATGCAGTTTGCTAGTTGGTTTTTTTTTTTTTTTACTTTAAGTAATTTATTTATTTTCTACAACTATATGTTCATTAAATGATTTGAAATTTAAGCTAAATATTTATTTTAATTTATGTGCAAAGATGAGAAAGTTGTCCATGGATAAATGGTAATTTATGGTGAAGAAAATTTCATTAATAATTGCAAAAATTGAATAATAAACATATTTATTAAGATTGTAATTAACTCATCTTAGACTAGGGTATACAATTAATAGAATTTTTATTTGAATCGATTAATCGGACGGGGTTTTTTCTTAATCGAATAATCCAATTAATCGCCTTTTTATTTTAATCGATTAAGCGTGCAAATAGTTATTTGGGTCTTTTTCTTAACCAATTAATCGAATTAATCGCCTTGTTATTTTAATCGAATAATCGTGCAAATAATTATTCAGGTCTTTTTCTTCACCTTCATCGAATAGATTTTAAAGATTAATCGCAAATTTTTAGGGACTATACGATTTTTTCATATAAGCTGGTGTAATTATAAAGTATTTCTTATACTGAATATTTATATAAGTTTACATACTCTCTCGGTTTTTATTTCCCATTTTAATTTTTTATTAAATTTGGTTTGGAAAATAAGTTATTGTGAGTTTTGTAAAATAACACTCAATTAGTATTAATCATACGCCATGGTGGATAAAGAGTGTAACTCAAATATCTGCCAAGCAAAAAAAAAAACCTATTACTGTCTGGCTATTTGTTATTTAAAACACAATTTTAAAGTCCTAATATACGATTTTATAATTCATTTCAAAAATCGAAATATGCTGATATCGTAAAAATATTAGCCATTAAATAAATAATTAATGATATCGAAATTGTACTGAAGGTCACTTGGAAGATTGTGAAATCATGATATAAAATACCACGATGTCTATAGCTCTTAAAAATACAAATATGCTATACTCTTTCATAAAAGCTAATAATAAAAAATTATATTTATTTACTTTTTTAAAATTACTCTTATAATTAATATTAATCATACGCTCCCAATAACAAAAAGTTGATATATTTTAAACTAACACCCTGTTTTTTTAAAGCGAAGGGATTAATTCGGCCTGAGGAATGCGTGTATTTTAGTATTGTAACAAAAACAAAATACACACAATTCATCTGGAGGAATAATTCCGTTTGCTTTATAAAAACAGGGGGTAAGATAATCACCACATTTTAACAAATATTCTTATATTTTTATACTATATTTAATATTACATAAAACCACACTGAAACACTTCATTTCTTTCAGTCCAACTCATATTTCCCACCAAATACATAATTTCTTTTTGAATGTCCTTGCATTTAAAAATATCTTTATTTTCTCTGTAATAACTATATGCTAATGAAAAACTCTTGCCATTTTAAAATATTAAAAAAAATATATATAAAACATAAGTCCTTCATGTTCTAATTTAAATGTTGTAAATATTCTTTTTTTTTTCACTGTTAACAACCATAAGGGAGTAGTACATTTTGTTAGGATTATATATGCTTAGCCATAATGATATAGTTGTGGCATATATGGTTGTGCTAAACTTATACAATGGTTTGTCTAAAAAATTCATATAATATGCATAATGTAAATAATGTAATTACGTTAAAATGTAATTGCAATTTTTGTTTTTTTTTTTCGTTATTTGTTACTAGATAATTTCTATAATATTTTACAAGGATAGCAAAAAGTTTACATATGGTTTGTCAAGGAGAGTAGAAAAGATAAATCCTTTTTAATGCATAAACAACAAGGCGCCAATTTGAATATGGAAAAATTATCATTTATAATTATGAGTATGGTTTTTTTTTGCAACAAATGTAGGATAATTGGTAGAGAAAATAAAATGAGGACGCTTTGTTTTAGTTAATAATTCCAGGAAATTATAGACTGAACAAATTAGGGAAGATAAAGAAATATAATTTTGAATGGAAAATTTTAAATAAAGAAAGTTCTAGTTTAGCAAAAAATTATATAAATTTGAATGATTTAAAACATATCTATGACAAAATTTTTACTTCTTTGGTAAAACTAAATATTTTGATAAAACCGTTAAGGCTAGCTAGTTTATGTAGATTTCATAGAAAGCCCTAATAGCTTAGCTTTTACAAACATTTTCAAGAACTTAAATCGATTGGATTTACATAAAGTTATTTAAGATTTTGTTAAGTAACCTCATAATTAATATTAATCATACGCCACATATACAGAATTTTTAATACAATAAAAATATGGCTTAAGGGGGGACATGACATTGGCCGTTTTTTGAAATCGACTTTTTTTTATAATTTTGTATTTTAGTAAATATTCTTAAGATTCTAAGATTTCATGTAAAAATTCCTACGGGTTCAAAAGTTGCAGCCGGATTAGTGAGAGCGCATTTTTAATTTTACGTACGGCAGCTGGTATATACACAAACTTTGAACGCGTTTATCTCGAAACCATGTTTTTCGTACTGGTTGCGGCACTAGCGGGTTCAGTTTTTGACGAAATTTTTTTTTGTTTGTATTTTTTAAACTTGTTTCGCTATCGTATGACACGAGCTTTTTTTAAATTTTTTTTCGATTTTTTATGAATTTTTAAAGTCAATATTTTTTCGAAAAAACACACTTTCAAATTTGGAACATCACCAAAAATTTAAAAAAACTTAAAAAAAAGAAGCTCGTATCATACGCTAACCAATTTTGTTAAGATTTAAAAAAGTCATTTTTTTTCCAGACCGGACAGTTTTTGCGACTCCCAGCGCTGCAACCACGAGGCCCCGTTTTGTTCCCTGCCGCCAGTTTGGAGCTCTATAAAACAATGTTGGAGTGAAAAATATATTTTTATTTTTATTGTAATTTGTTCAATTCTCTACAATAATAAAAAAAAATTTTGGAAAAATGTTTGTATTTGACTGAGTTATGAATTTTAAAAAAAAGGTCTGTTTTCTCTGCCGCGAATGTCATGTCCCTCCTTAAAAGAAACGAAATAAAGAGAATAATTACTTAAAGCATTAAGAAAATTTAACTAAGTTAAAATAAAATGAAACTTTTTCACATTAAAACGGCTCAAGAAATTAACTATTTGCTTATTTTGAAAAAAGTTGAGTATACTAAGAGAAAAAAAAATGGTGCTCTAAAGTATATTTTTTTTACTATTAACCGCACAAAAATTTTTGTCAGTACTTTTGAGATCGCTGCAATGTTTGCTAAATTTTTGAATTGTAAGTTCTTCTGAATAATGCTGAAATCCTGACCATGAAAGAATTGTCTGGGCTTTAAAAAAATGTACCTCCTGTACTAAACTAAACTAAAAACAGATTATTTTTTGAGCCTTTCTTTATTTTTTCCAAATAAAGTATAAATTGAAATTGAAAACTTAAGTTTAAACACAAAATAATCGATTAACATTTTTTTAATTTTAAATCGATGTTAAATCAGAACCAACAATTTTGAATTATTTTAAAAAACACTTCTGAAAACACAGTTGAATTACAGTTTAAAATTTTTTTTTACAATTTTAATATATCTATTAAATTAATAAAGAAGCCACCGTTTTATGAATGAAAGCATTAGATCTAGACTTTTATAAACAGTTTAAAATATTAAAATATATTGAAATTGAGAAAAGTTATTTAAGATATTATAAAGTAACCTAATAATTAATATTAATCATACGTCACCTATAGCAAAATTTGTTATATTAGAAAAGCGATACAAAATATAGGTAAATTCTCTAAAGCATTTAAAAGAATAACTTCAAGTGCCCAAATATAATCTCCACAATTATTGATAGTAGTACACAATAAAATTTAAAAAAAGTTGCCAAAATTTAAAAAACCGCAGAAATTGAAAAACACTGCATAAGAAAAAGTTGCTAACATTTTAGAAATTGCTAAGAAATGAAAAATTTACGAAATTTTAAAAATTGTAAAGTCATTAAAATTAAAAACATCACTAAAAGTAACAAAAATCGACAAAATTAAAAAAACCGCCAAAATTGAGAAAACCCCAAAATTTAAACAAAAAATTACAAAATTAAAAAAAATCACTTAAATTGAAAAACCCGCTCCAATAAAAAAACTTGAAAAATTACTTGTATTTCTAACATTTAAAATATCGTTAAAACTAAAAAATCTCCAAAATTTACAACACTGTAAAATCATTAAAACTAAAAATTAAAAAAAAATCGACAAAATTGAGAAAAAACGCTAAAATTGAAAAAAAATAAAAAAATTGTTAAAATAAAAAAAAACCGCTCAAATAAAAAAAAATTTTTTTTAAATGCTTATATTTTAAAATGATAACATCTAAATTAAAAAAATGGCCAAAGTTAAAAAAAATCGAATTAAGAGATTAAATATTCTAATTGAAAAATATTTTAGAATAACTCTATAATTTACCTATTTTCGAACCACTGTGCCAAAAGTATATTTGTTTTAGTTTTTAAAGAATTGCTGTACATTTTAATAACTATAAACCTGATTAAGTTACTTTTGCTTTTATTGTCGCTACACGCTTATGCTCTAATCCGAATTATTTAAATAAATGCATATTTTGGTACATCATGGCGTATGAGTGTTATTAATTAAGAAACAATTTAACTAAAGTAACTGTAAGTTTCAAACTATACATCGGAATTTACAGCTAACAACTGTAGAAAAAAGCTGATAAATTTTATAATAAATCTATCTTTATTAAATATTTTGTTAAAAATACCTGGGCCTGTATCTAAGAGTTTTTTCACACAATATATTAAATAATATAACTCTTCTTTATTTGCCTTTTAGGGCTAATACGGTTTGTATATATTTTGTATTGGTATTTTGCTCTTTAACGGTAACAGGATATAAGAAACCATATACTTTAACTTATATTTTGGGTGATTTTATATATACATTTAGATAACTACTTAGGGGATGAGAGTAGGAGAGACAATTTAAATAAAAGTGGTGGTAAGTTCTTTGTTTTTTTTGTTTTATTTCTAAATACATTTAAAGATTGTTGGGTAGGTAAGTATTTTCTTAAGACATTTATATATATAAAACTTAATATAAAACACTTGTTTGGAAATTTTGTGCGCCTGTTATTAAATAGAGTAACAAAAAGAGAAAGAAATATAGAAACTAGAGATAATTGTTATAAATAATAAAATGGAAAGGTTTATAAAAAATAATCAATATAAAAAAGAATATGGTAGTTCGGTATTTTAATGTTTTAGTTCTTATTTCATTTTTGAAATAATTGTTATTTTAATTGCAGAATAATTACGTTAAATACTAATAATAATAAGAAAAAAAAAACTTTAGCAAAATTTTACCCTTATAGAGGACACATTATACATACATATATTTTGTATTTATGGCAAATAATACAGGCAACTAGATGATGCAAGTAGGTGGCTAGGTTTATAATTAGCTTGAATAAAATAAATCGAGAAGGGTTAGTGAATTATTTATTTTATATGTATTTCGAACCCTTATTGAATATCCAGCCAGCAATTTCAGAGCGCTCATAAATAAGATTTTTAAATGGCTCATGGAAATGTTTGTTGTTTTTTTGAAAACACTCTTTTTTTGGTAGAAAATATAAACCCTCAGAAAACAATCCAAAAAATTGTCTCTACAATCTAAAAAGCTGTCTCAAAACGAGGGTTCATTTTTCTGACTACATAGGGGGCTCTTTTGGACTGACCACTTTCATAGGAAAAATTGTAAAAATTTTTATGTTTTTGGAGCTCATTTCTGAGTCATTAATGATCTTCTTTGTTTGCTGGGTACTTATTTCATATAAATTTAAACAAAATTTTAAAACAAAACCCATTTGACAGTTGTAATTTGCCGCAATTTATTAAAATTCTCAAAATTTATTTTGTATCATAATATGGTCTTTCATAATCAATTCACAATATTCTAATCAGTTGTGTGTAAAAAAAGTTATGATTTTTTTACCAGTTACTCAAAGGTGAATAATATTTTATATTCACCTCAAATATTTTTTAACTATAAATATTTTTTCACCTCAAACATCTTTTTCAACTCAAAATTTTTTTGCACCACAAAAATTGTTTCACCTCAAAAATTTTTTTACCACAAAGATTTTTTTTCATTGCAAAATCTTTTTTCACCACCATTTTTTCCACTACAAGAATTCCTATTCTTTGAAAAATCGCCGCCAAATTATTTTTTTCATCTTTATGATATTTTCTCTTTAAAAAAAATCGCTAAAACCCAATTTAGTGTTTTTGATTGTTTTACATTATTTTCTTTTAAGAGTCGACCCTCGTATATTTATATCGTTTCTATTGTATGTTGTGTATTATATAGTACTCCACTACATGTTTCATTTAACTATTGTATTTGTGTTTGTTCCTGTTATTGTTGTTAAGTTTGTCACTTAAGTTGACTAATTAAAATGAACAATACGAAATTAATTACCACACTCACTATACAATAATAACAATAACAACAAAAAAAATCATGTTTGTAGTACTTGCTATACACAATATGCAAATACATACATATATTTACTATAATAAGCCAAGGAAGGCTACATCAATGTAGGGTTATAAAAACGGACAGACAGACAGATAGTCATACAGAAATGAAGTAGCAAAAGCATAGCATAGCATAACATAACATTATAAACTGCTACCATACTAGTAAATGAAGCGCCAAAATAATAATAATGTTACATTATACCATGAAAGTCAGTGAAATTCTCATATAAGTAGTATAGACTATAGCATAGGAAAACTGTTAAATGTAACAAATATGACACTATCTGAATTGAAACATAATACAAAATATTGCAAACAAAAAACTGTAAAATACACAATGCTTAAGGGAGTATATTTTGCTATTGCATAAATGTTGGAAGAGTAAAGTACTATAAAAATTTTTGATGCTTTAGGGTTCACACAGTAAAACATAATTGAAGTTGTTTTATATCATAGATGTTATGTTATTAACATAAGGTTATATTTTCGAGTTTTGCTTAGTACTCAGATGCATATTAAGGACTAAACTACAAAAATAGTAATAATAAAAACAAATGGACTTTATAACAAAAAAATAAAAAATACGGTTAGATGTTAGTGTTCTTAATTTAGAAACATGTAAATATTTGTTTGGCAATTAGCCATAATTGTGATATTTCATTATAAAAAAACTATTGCAATGGGTCACTGGAAAGTTTCAGGAACAAAAAGTCAGCTATTTTTTGATTTATTAGAAAATATATCGCACCCTAACTACAGAATACAAAAGTGGTACAACTCAAAATTCTTAAATTTTTAGGAACACTCTTTATATAAAATTTAATGTACAATAATATTTAAAAAATTAGTTTAGTTCGATTATAAAAAAAAGTCTATTTTGAAGATGGTTTTGCTTTAATTTTTTTATTTTTATATTATCTTTGTTGAAAAAAAAATTAAAATTTTGAGTTATGACCTTTAACTGCAATTTTTTTCTTCTAGCTAGTGATATTACTTTATCAAAAAAAGGCATAAACCAAAATTATACAATCAATTGGTCTAACTTTTTTCAATTAAAGAAGAATAATCCAAAATAATACACCACAAAATGTATCACTTCTTACAGTAATAGCGACAACACTCAAAATAACACTGTTTATGTGTAACAAAACTAATCACTTGTTCTTAAGCCATTGACACAATTAAAAATAGTTTTCTTTAGTTGATCGTGCAGAAGCAACGCAATTAACATAAAAACAGACATAATGGGGTTTTTTGAGCTAAAGAAGATAGAGATAAAAAATAAATTTTTGAAGTAGTTAGAGATGTAAACTATAAATGCATTTAGGGAAAAAAGTAAATTTTGAAAAATTTTGAGTTGTGCCACTTTTGTCTTTAGGGCGCGATATGTTGGATTGGAAATTATATAGAGTTTTACTAGAAATGCTTGAAATTTTTAAATTTCTATTTGATGAACCCTGTATTGTTCACACGTGGAAAAACAGTTTTGTGTTTCCGCTTTCATAAACGCTATTAATTATTAAAATCCGTTGCACTTAAAAAAAGTTATTTAAGTAACTCAATAATTAATATTAATCATACGTCACGTATAACTTAAGGGGGTAAATACTGTAACAACAGCATTTTAAAGAGCATATTTGAACGGTTGTCAAAAATTCAATTAACAATATTTTTAATATTTTATTTTTTTCTTTCAAAATCATGTTATTGTTATATTTTTAAAAAATATCAATTTTATATTTCTCCAGTCAAAATCGCCAGAGTTGCCACTTCATTACGGGTCTTTTTGAAAAAAAGGCAAAATCGGCTGCCACTGTGCAGCCTTTATTAATTATCGGAAAATAAAAATGTAAAGTAATTCTCAATTTCAGATAAATTACACCATTACACCACAGCGCCCAGGATAGAAATACTGCTTCGAAAAGCCAAGTGATGGATACACTCAAAATAGTTTGTAGTTTAAATTAACTGAAAATGTAATTTAAAATAAATGAAAAATCACTTGAAAACCGGTCTACTAATTTTTCATTTAAATCAAAAGAACTCATTATTTACTTTGAAATGTTAATATATTAACTACAAAATCTTTTAAAAAAATAATGATTTTTCATTTATTTCGTATTTTTTAACTTTCAAAAAATTAACTACAAAATCCGTAAGAATAAATGATATTTAGTTTATTGCGTTTTTTTAATTGACCTAGAAATCTAAAAGGTTTTCTTATTTTTTTTAACAAAATATTTTAAATAAAAATATTAACTGTAACAGAAAATTCGTATTTTTATGTAATTTATTTTTTAAATAAAAGACAAAAAAAAAATGAAAATATATTTCTTTTCTTTTTAAAATAAATGTATGGTAACTTTTCAAATTCAACACTTATTTAATAAGTATTTTTTTTAAGAGAATAAGACACAATATCTCGCAATAACAAAGTAGTGTTTGTATGCCAGTCAGCTAGACTAGCTATCATGAGGTCGCTAGTTCGATACCCGGAGGCGACAATAAAAAAAAATTTTTAAATAAAAAAAATATTACTTTTTCGTGAAACAAATTTTTTTTTAACTTTCAATTGGTTTTTCATCAATTTCATTTTTCCGTTACACTTATTCAAAATGTACTGAAAAACTTTACCTACTTCTTTACTACACACATAATAATCCATGCATAAAAATACGAAATAAATGTCAAAACAACAAAAACTTTCGTAAAATAAACCATTTTTCGTATATTTTACAAAATTTTTTGTTATTTTGACATTTTTTCGTTTAGTGTTTCTGTTAAAAAAGAAGTACGTCTAAATAATTAATTGTAGTGCTTTTTCTACTGCTTTGGCATCATTTTTTTGTTTTTTTTTTGTTTTTTTTTTTTTGCTTGATTCATATTCTGTTTTAGGGATTGCAAAATCGAAAAAATCTGTTTGGTGAAATGCCGTAATATGTATGACGGAGGGTTAACCTATTAACTGCTTAGTTTATAAAATAAATAACAGTAAATAACATAAAATCTAACCTAAAGGATAATTGTTATTATTAAAATCGGAAACACGAATATCCAAAAAAATACACATTTTTGATCATTTCACTGTTGAGGCATTTGGACTTTAATGATTTCCTTTATTCCTCTTCTTAAAAAAAATATTTATGATGTGTTGAAAAACAACAAAATTTACTTTTAATTATTAATACATATTGATTAATAAAAAACTCGATTTTTTATCATTATACTATGTTCATACATAATATAATATAAACAAAAAACTAATTAAATGCTTTACATTTCAAACATAATTATTGTTGAGTATAAATAAAGTATGGACAGAGTAGACATATTTCAGCCTGGTTTTTAGATTTGTGTTGTAGTATATTTTTTGTTTTTCCTTCTTCTTCTTTTTGTAACACATCAAACTAATTGACCCCACAAGCAGCTTACAGCAGGAAAGCTACAACTAAACACCAAGGCATGCAAGCAAATAAAAAGTACAAGAAACAGCCAGCATGAGAAATATAAAGGCAGACAGACAGACATACATATAAACGAATGGAGGGACAGCACAACAGATATACAAATGGACAGACAGACAGACAGTCACTACTAAACATAAAACAATGTTAAAACAGCATTTAAGCCACACATTAAATTGGCTGTCATGACAAAACAGCAACAGAGTTAAAACAGCAACTACAACAACAACAACATTAGCAGCAGCAACATCAACAGCTACAACAATAATAATTACAACAAAACGTGCTACAAATGGAACTTATAGAAGATTGTTTTAAGAAAATTGTCTTAAAGTTGTTGTTGCAACAACTTTTGCTGCATATATAAATTAATATGCACATACTTTACTTCTGTCTCTCCCTCTCCATTTCCCTGTTCTTCTTGTTTTTGTTGTTATTTAACTCTCCTTAGAATTTAGTTCAATTCTTTTTAGCATCGTAAAGATACCTATAAGCAAACTATAATAATAATTAGTTAACTGCTAAAAAGCTTGGACTTTAACACACAAGTATGACTGTGTGTTTAAATAGCGTCCACGTATGTTTGCTGTATTGCCTCATTTATTCATCGCCAAATTGCAACAAATAATGATACAAAAAAATTATAAAAAAAAAATGGTGCAGAACAACATTAACCAAAGAAAAACTGGTAATAAGAAATAGAACATCGTCATTTGGCTTTAGGCTAAAATATGCTTAAAGAATTAAAATAAATTTAATATTTAAACCATACTTTAGACTGTAAAAATAGAAGTTTAAACTATAGACAAACGTTTTAAGTGGTAATCTTTTTTTTTTAAATAAATATTAAAGGAATAACAAATATTAATTGCTATGTAGTTTGGTGAATGATAACACTAGTCTACAAAATAAAATTAGTACAGTGATATCTAATCGAAAATCGAGCAAGAGCTTTGTGTCCCCGAGTACTTAAACATAATAAGTTTCTTTACGAATAGAGCCTTTAAGCCGAAGTTCTTTCTGACCTTCTGGGCAGTAAGAGGTTTTGATCATTCGTTAAAGATTAAGAGGCAACTAGCATTGTCAGCTATCTGAACTCTTATAAAGGGTGATTAAACATTCACAGAACCTGTTGATAAAGAAAATTCACTCTTGCCGCGAAAGAGTATCGTGTACTATACCTAAGATATACTTTCACACTCTAGCAGTTAAAAGGGTTAATACGGATTTCAAATTTTCAGTAGAAAATTAGGCTTGTGCGTCAAGTTTCTATGTGTTGTTATATTTGTATTGTTTTAATTTTGCATATTCTTTTACTGGAACCAAATAAAACAGTTGTGGTTTTAGAAGTAGCCCCAATTTTGTATTTTACTGGGTACCGAAGTATTTAATTTGAAAATTTATTTTAAAGAATTTCTGTTACATCACCAAAGTATTATTTTAAGTGCACAATTGGGAAAAAATGTTAAAATGTTCAAGCATTTATTTCTAATACAAATTCATGCACATGTTGTAAGTAAATAATACTATGTATTTATTTATTACTATAATTACATTTTATAATTGATATTTTATAATTTATTACCTAATTAATATGCCAAATGTTGCCTCAAAATAAAAAAAAAATTTAATAAAAAAAATATATATATAAATTCAAAACTATTCCTTTTTTATCCCCTATTTGCAATAATAATTTACTTACAAACGTCACAACAAAGTCTGAATAAAAAAAAAATTAAACCCTCAACCAATCGATTTGCAATTTTAATTTGTATCAAATTGTAAAGAACAAAAAATTTTATATATGAATGCTAAAGCCACATTTAATTGTAAGAAATGTAAAAACACAGAAAAAATTATGGACACACCCACTTTTAGTTTTTTGTTGCTGCTAGTAAGCAAAAGGCTGCAATGAAAACTTTTTGTTTTTTTGCCCGAATAAAGAATAATCGTATAAAAGAAAACAACTCATTGCTAAATCATAAAGTATTAAAAAAAGCTATACAATAAGAACATTTGCAACATTTTACTAAAACAAGTATAAACATAAATAAATGAATTAGCGCCAGAAGGCAAACACAACTGAGAAAGAAGAAAAAAAAAACTGAACTGAAAATAAAAATATTTATTAATGTTAAAGGAAATGCTTTTTTGCAGCTTTTTAGTTTTTTTTTTTATGATGTTGCTGATGATGCATAAGTTTATTTTATTAACTATTTGTTATTTTAAAAATGAAATTAATGTTTAAGCTATGATGAACAAAAAAAAAAAAAAAAAAAAAAAAAAAAACTGAAATTGTAAAGAAGGAGGATATAATGAATATCAGGCAATTGAAATCTTTTTGAATAATAAGTAATTTTAAAAGAAAAAAAAACTACATTAATGATGAGATGTTACAAGAAAATCAATAAGAATTGAATAGGCCTTAATACTTTGTAACTATTTTGTATTAACTTAGTAGTAAAAAGCTGGTACTATCTTGTCAACATGTTGCTAAACTGTGTTACATACGATATTAAAAATAATTCAAGATAATTTCATTATTATTGAGGCCAGGTTTGGATCAAATGTGTTATTAGCATAGCAAAAAATTTTCGGAATGATAAAAATTGGCAAAGAATAAAATCCCATCAGTTTTTTCATTAGTATTTTGAATATAAGTCCCGATACATGTTGCTAGAAACATAATTTAGTCAGTTTATTAGCAATATGATTCCCAGTGTAGAAACAGTAAAGACATATCATTATTTTTTGGACTACCAGTAATGACATCGACTTACTTTCTGCATTATTTTAAAAGATAAAATAATGAGATAATAATAAATAATTACTTTTATCATTATTTCAAAATAAAAAATAATGTATTACCAATAATGACTTATTTTTATCATTATTTCAGAAATAAAGTAATGTTCTAGAATTTTTTGTGAATTTTTTTTGACATCTATTTTCAGACTCAATATTTTTTCAACACTGGTAATGATATACAGTGATGTGCAATAAAATAGAGCCATTCAAGTTTTTTTATAATTTTATTCTCGTTGCCTTTATTTTTAAAGATCAAAATAGTAGATAGATTCGCCCAAAAATGCGAGGAGATAGTTCAGAAAATTATGTAGAATTTTAACGTGACGTCTCTTTTTTTACTTTGGTACTTGTTTTAAGTAGGCGTGGCTTTTAATGAAAAATAAACGATATCGACTTTCTATCAAATTACATAGTAAAATTTTGCGAGTACTGATCAGTTCTGAAAAAACTGTATATTTTTGGTATTCCTCTAAAATTTCCTTAAGTCTTGCATTATATTCTTCTACAAATTGTCGCCAGACTTAAAATGGCAGTGCCTTAAACATGACCAGATTTTTCATTGTTTTTAGTGATTTTAGAATAAAGTTGATCACCTCCAGTGTGGCCTCAATCACAGAACTAATGGTACCCAGGTACTTACCAGTGACGATAACGGCCACATCATCTGCATACACAGTTTTCCCCCCTAAGTTCTCTGAGAAGTTATTAGTGAAAATGTTTGTTAACATTTTTTCTATCTCACCCTTTATGTTTAATTTCAATGATTCATGTAATTTTTCATATTTATTTGTTGCTGCGTTGGGTTTTTTTCATATAGTACCTTAGGGACTTATAATTAGCTGTTTTATTTTACTACTTCTATTAATTAATAATTTATTTATTTCATTATTTAATAGAAAAAAAAAATATCATTTATAATTTTTTAATTTTCTTTACTTTCATACTCATAGTTAGTACACTACTGCACACATTAAGTGTAGTGTTACATTTTTATTGATTAATTGCACGCAATTATGTAATTATCTACACCCCCTCATACTTTATGAAACTCTTTATATTCATGCACATAGTATTTCACTGTAATCATAATAATAATGACTTGTTCTTAACGTCTGTCAACTAATTTTTGCCATTAGAAAATGTATTTTTAATTGTAGCGGAAATAAATAAAATGTGACTGACCAAACAACCCGACCAGTCAGCCAGCCATCGAAAAAAAGACCACCTTGTAATAGAAAATGAAAAAAGTAAAATTACTAATAATAATGAAAAATAGGAGTTTATTTAATGTTTACCAGAACAGACAACATCAGAAAGGGAAAATAATAATAAAATATTCTAAGCGGTAATTAAACAATGTTATTACCACACATTCGGACCGAAAAGAGAAAATAATTTCAAAAAAAAACACATTCAATATAATTGCCTCCTAAAGGATTATATTAAAAAAAAATTATAATTTTCAATTAACTGTTTTTTTTTATTGATGTGTTTAACACACCATTTAAAAAATATTTGATAAATTTATTACCCTGCCTTTAAATTATTAAAAACTGAACATATTTATTAATTTTAGCTTTAGGTAAAGTTTTCAATACTTTTTGGCGACCGGATACGAGACGTTTTTTTATTATAAAATAATAACTTGAAATACAGACCATTAATTTCATCACTTTTACTAAAAATTATGATAATAAAACAATATGACAACACTCAATTAAGCAGCTGTATATAAAAAAAAAAATAAAAATTTTCAAAACATAATGTATGTCATTAAATATAATTAAGAGAAAACATTTGCCATCAATATACAATATTCAGGTTTTATGTTTTATTTAGCTTTACCAAAAAGAAAATTACAAAATTTCAATTAACAAAAATTTGAATTTAAGAACAAAAAACAAACAAATTTGTGAACTACTCGTATATTGATACATTGTTGTATGGAAAGTAACGGACAGGACATATTGATGCCCAAAAACAGTAATAAAAATAAAAAACAAGTAAAATAGTTATAGCAAAGTTAAAAAATTGTCATTTTTTATATAAATTAATAAATACGGGTAAAATACCGGTAACTGCCCATAAAAATAACGGTATCGGTAACGATAACGGTATTGGGAAATTTTTTTAGAGGTATCGGTAACGGTAACGGTATTCAATTTGAAACGGTATTTTAGCGATAACGGTATTTTAACGATAACGGTAACCAACCTTGCTGAAAATGCATCAAATTTTAAAAATTTAAAATACCGAATTAAAAATTTAAAATAGCGAATTAAAAATTTAAAATAGCGAATTAAATTTTTTTGGGTTTTTTGGGTAATGGATCCATTTTTCATCGATGCATAAATGACTGCTTCTTATGGCGTTCAACGTCTCTTGGCTTCAACTCATGTGGAACCCAATTTCCTTGCTTTTAGATGAATCGCAAAACTTATTTAATAAATTGTGAAAAATAATCCGTTGAAGGCATGTCCGTATCCGGATTTAATTCTTGCCTAAGAAAATCGTCAGGGGATGATGTTTTTAGAATTTCTAGAAATATTTGTTATGTTAAATTACAAAATCAATGACAATTCCTTGTTCTCGTCGCTCCTAGGAAGATGACAAAGCAAATTGTTGTCAATTTTTTATTGTTCTTTTTGTTTTTTCTTTAATATTTTGTTTTTCCTTATTATTTTAAACATTTAAAACAAAATATTAAAGAAACAACAAAAAATTGACAACAATTTGCTTTGTCATCTTCCAATATACTACTCTGTTGTTTCAATTACGTACCAGCCTATTTAGTTGCTTTATTACTTTTGTTCGCGATGTCCGAAAAGAAATTGTGTATTTTTGTAAGTGAGACGGTAATGACTACCCATTACTTTGTGTTTTTTGTAAGTAAGAATGTAATGATTACGCATAACTTTTTTGACTTTGCGAACAAAGGTAATTAAGCTAGTAAATAAGTTGGTAAGTAGTTAAAACCTGTTTTTGCTAGGCTTCTATTATATTTAATTTTCGTATTGCGTTAAAAGTAAAATGTTTGTAAAATGAGCAGCAACATGTTGCTAATGTTACCATATACACAATTTTTAAACTTTTCAAGGTAAACAATAAAATTCTCACATTTTTCTTTAATACCTACAACTTTAAAAAAAAAATCCTTTTCTTAAGCAGTAAATAATTTATTAACAGGATTATAAGATTATTAGAGTATATATATGTTCAAATATACAACCCATTTGCAACTTTAACTTAATAGCAATTATTCATGGCTTCTTTTTCTTTGCTTTTGGTGTGCTTGTAGTACAAATAGTAACCAGTTTTTATGATGATTAATAGGTGTGGGTATTATTAAATTTTCGCACTTGGAAAAATTTCTGTAATGGAGGCTAGAAAGCAAACTTTAAATAACCTTCAATTGGGGTAACAAAAATCATTGAATATAAACCGAAAAATAAGACAAATAATATTAATGTTATTAATTGCAAATTAATATAAATGAAATTTGCATGTAATAAATTCCCCTCTTACTTCAGCAGACAATTCCTACTCACCCACTATAGACAGAAACAAAATAAGCAAATAGACATTTTCATTTATTAGTGAAACTATAAAGGCTTAATTCTATAGAAAATATAAAACCAGTCTTGATTTTCAAATTCAGCAACAACAACAACAGGCCAACACATTTGTTGATTTTTTTTAAATATATTTTTGTATAGTTTTTTTTAAAGAATACTAAGAGGAAAAAAACCTCAAACCAAAATAATTGTAAAGTTGACTTTGGCTAAACAATATGGGCCAACATTAATGTTATTTTAGTTGAGTTGAGTATATAATAATGTTGGCTCTAGCAACAAATGCCTGTTGCATGTAGTGTTTGTTTGCCAAGTTTTTTTGTCTGTGGTTTTTTTTCTTTTGGCTTTAAACGCGTTTAAATCCTGTTGCTTTTTTTCTGTTTTTTTGTTTTTTTTTCTGATGATGAATGTTATAAAAATTTCAAAGTTGTTGGAGTTTACTGTTTGTATATTTTTGTTGTGATTTTTTTCAATTTTTCTTCTTGTTAATGTTTAGTTGATTTTGAAAGGCCATTTGTCCTTATTAAAACGTTTTTTTATTATTATTTTTTATATTTATTTTCTGATTTTATTGTAATTAGTTTTATGTGTTTTTTTTACTCTTGCAATTGAATGACTCGTTTTGTTAATATCGTAAGTGAGTGATATTTATATGAATTTCATTTAATTTGGTATATTTCTTTAACAATTTTTTATATTTTCAATAGCAGCTGGTTTTGCTAGTTTCAACCGGCATTCGCAGCATGATATGTATTTGTTGTAATTATCTATATAGTATTTGTTATTGTAGCTGCATATTATGATGCATACATATGACCACATTATAGCCAAATGACTTTTAATGTTTAATTTTATAAACAATTTGTGTCATACTAGCAAAATAATGCTGGTATCAGGGTATTAGTCATTTTATTTTAGAAAAAAAAAAAATTGGGAATTATAATAAATTAATGCTTATTAGAGATATGAAGATTATTTAATGGAAATTGAATAATATTCGTATTAAATCTTTTTAGATTTGGCAAATAATACAAAATAATTTTACTGTAAAACTGCTTCAACTTTATTTATATCGTAAAGTTGTTAAAATTTGTTTAAATCATGTGTTGCTTTCTTTGGAACACCCATCAAACATATTCGGTACTGACAACCGCATTTGTAATCAATCGAATGGTTCGGTTGTGGTAGCCGAGTTTTTCAGTTATGACAACAGAAAACCAATTGAGACAGAGCTAATTTGACTATGACAACGGAATTTTAGTTGTATCAAGAATAATTCGATAGTCGCAGCCGGAAAATTCAGTCGATGTAACTGTACCATTCGATTGGCAACAAATTGGGTTGTCAGCACCGAATCTGTTTTCTGGGTGAAGGGGCTGGGGCAGAGATGAAATATGAAGGAATCATAATATGGTGACATTCTCAATGTGCCAAATGTTTGATTTTAGTATAGTTGGCGAACATTTTTTTTATAGCTCTGTTAAACTTATTACTACATTTCGGTGGGGTTAAGTGCTATGGGAATCTCGAATGATGGCGTTGTGGTATGTATAAGGGAGAGAAAATTCAAACAAGCAGAAAAAATTTAAATATTGCCGTAATAATAACCACGCATCTTTTGTTTGATATTGAGCTTATTTATTTAACACTCTATCACTTTACATACAACTGTATAGCACACACAAATATACAAACTCTATTGCACAAGGCTAATAAGCAGTTAACTACACAAACGCCAGAGTACAAATGCTAATGTGATACGGCATCCTTATATACTGTAACGGCCGTGGATGTAGAACATGCTGGAATATTCCAACATACCATAATTATATCCCTAGTAAGTCCATAAGACCATACCTCAAAAATAAAAAAAGTTCGCCGTACACCCTCCAGTTTGAAGTATTTTTGGAAGGCAATTTCAAAAAAAAAAATTTTTTTTTGCGAATGTAGGGGTCGCCTTTTTTAATTTTTTGTTATAACTTTGGCCTTTAAAGTCGGATTTTAAAGTGTGATATATCGATTTTTTTGCCTCGAGGAGACCAGTGTTTTGCTTTAAAGGAAAAATCCAATAAAAAAATTTTAAAGGCGACCCCTGCATTCGGCAACAAAAAAAAAATAAAAAAAATTTTGCTGGCTTTATCGAAAAACTTCCTTAGAAAAAGTTGAATGATTTTTGCCAGCTTTAATTTTCTGACATTAGGGTTATATATTAGGGTGGTACCAACGGAGATCTGGTGGGTAAATACTAGAACGGGATACTTGAGGTCAATGGCCTTAAGCAAAACAATGGTCCTCTCGAGAGAAAAACATCGATGTATTACACTTTACGATCCGACTGTAAATGCCAAAGATATAAAGAAAAATGTAAAATAGCGACTCCTCCGTTCGGCAAAAAAAAAATATTTTTGAAACTGCCTGGCAAAATACCTTCATATTAGAGGGCGTACGGGGTAATTTTGTTTGCCTGCAAGTACGGTCTAAAGTTCATGCTCGCTGATAGTAGCAACCACCATTGACTTACAAGAGAAGCTAAAGTGTTCAACGTTTTTTGTTGCTGTATGTGTTGCTTGGGAAAGCTAAAGAAAACATATTTTTATATAAAAAAAATTTCATTGCAACATGTTAACTAAAACTTTTTGTTATCAACACGAACTTTTATTTTGCTTTTATTTTTTATTTTACAAATTTTATATTTTTTAAATTATTTTAATTATTTGTTCGTTAAAATGCTGAATAACACAAAAATTTTATGAAATCTTTTTTAAAAACTATGAAAAAAAAATTAACTAAAAGTATTATATTTTACCAACATATTTTCAAATGCTTTGACCAACTTCACGAACAAATAAAAAGAGCACAGGTTGAGAGAGGAAGAGAGCTATAGAAGGCCACTAATAGTAGTTAACTTTATTATCAAAATGTTGCTTAACCTTTAAATTACCATATAAAGCTACATTATTCTTAAGATCTTAATACTTTTAAGAATGTTTTATATTTATTATACTTTACTGTTTGCATTAAATCCTATTAACAATCTTTTAAATTGTCATGCTTTACAAAATTTATGACTATGTCAAAAAGGCCGAAACTTTTGTTAAACAGACACACGTAGAAAAAAAAAAACAAACTGAAATATTTGGGTTATATTTATTTTCATTGCAAACCCCAAACCGTCACTAAAAATGATATATTTAAGTTAACTAATTTTCCAACTATTTTAACAACAAATCATTAATATCTTACAAATACACAAAACTTAACAAATACATGGAAATAGACACACAAGAACAATGTTTAATTGCAATCGAAACAAAAAAAAAAAAAAAATACCCAAAGGGGAAAAAGATATGGAATATTGAAAAAAGTCTACAGAAAGAGGCGTGTTTTCTATTGGCATGTATTGGTTACACCAAGAGTAATGCCCTTGATTATGGGTTACAACTACTACATATTTTACTACTCAGTACTCTATAATATAAAACAGAGTTACCCAAATGGAGAATCCAGAATTTATATGGAGTTGTCTAAACAAAAATGCTGCTAACAAACAGGATAAAATATAGTCGTGTGAAAAATTAACATTTTGTTTTTTAAATATAAAACTTATACTGCTAGCAACATGTTGCATGTTAAAAAAACTTGATTTAAAATTTGTGTATTTAAGGCAGCTAGCAACAGTTGCAATAAAAACAGCAAAAAAAATCATTACATTAAAATTTTTATAAAAAGTTTGATGTGAATTGCTATTGCAACTAAATACACAACAAGCTATTTACTCGTACCAAAGAGTATAGATTACCAGGGGAACTACATTGTTCACCGTTCTTTTTTTTGTGTGAGTGGCTTGGAAAAGCAAACGAAAACTTTTGTTTATTTAAAAAAATTTCATTGCAACATGTTTTCAAAAATTGTTGCTATCAACACTAACTTTTATTAATATTAATATTTTTTTATATTATTTTTTAGTTAAAATACTGAATATTTAAAAAATGTCTCCAAATATTATTAAAAAGTATGAAAAAAAGTTAAATAGAAGTTTTAAATTTTACGGATATGTTTTCATTTGCTGTGTCCCACGAACAAATGAAAAGTGAGATGTATATACACCATCTGGTTCAATGTACTAAACCTTATTGAGAAACTCTGTTTTCAACATAATGTTTATAATAATAAAAACTTCAATTCTTTAATTGTTCTCCAACAAAAATTAAGTAATGGAAAATTTATGTTTATACGTTCGTTTTATTGCAACAAAAAGAAACATGTTTGTTTAGTATTGAATTCTTAATATAATTATTTTAATTAAATGTTCGTTTATTAACTACTACAAAACAACAAAAAAAAGCAACATACAATTGCTTTTTTTTTTTTGTTACAACAATATATAATTGTTATAAATTTTATGTGTTTAATTAAATATACATTATAATTATTAAGATTTTGTAATAAATTGTCAGAACGAAAAAAAAAACTATTGCAATTTTGTGCAGCTATGTCAGTAGAATTGAAATTGTATTGACATGATTTATGTTAAATTATAGTTTATAATTTATTAATGTAAAATTAGATTGATTAAAATAATACAATATAATTTTGCGGTATTATATCAAGTAACAAACAACATTTACAATAAATTATTTTCCGGGAAAAAGAGTTTAAGAAATACGTTGCTGATTTTAAAATACTTATGTGTAATTTGCAATGATCAAAAATGTGAATAATATGTTGCTGGAAGTTGCATTTTTTTGACATCATAAGAGAAAATTAAAGGAAATTGTAGAAGTTTGATAGAATTGGAAACGAAATATAAACAAAATAAAAACTAGAAATAATAAAAGGAAGTATGAGAAAAATAGGAAATATCATTCGAATTTGTATTTGTCAGTAATACTTTTATTAACCGAAATATCGTGAAGGAAGGTCCCACGTTGAGCGCCAAAAATTCAGTAACGGCGAAATAAGCCGCTTAGTCACCGCCGCCAAGATCTCATCATGTTCCACCGACTGGCTGTTTAGCAGTTTAAAATTTATTTAGAAACAGGACACCTAAATTCAATTCACAATAACAAAATTTAAGTGTTTATTTGCAAACGCTGATTTTTTTATTAAAAGCAAATATGAACAAAATGAGAATTTGAAAATTTCGTATTTCAATTCTGGTAATTTTTTACACAGTCCCTACATAGATCGTATTAAACTAGTGTACAACTGGTTCAAAATTAATATTTAGAGAACTAGTTTCGTAATTACTAGTCAAAAAACTTGTACTTTTTAGAACTATTTATGTTCGAACTACATTTGCTAATAGGTATCTAATACCAGAGATGCAAGCCAAACCGAAAAGCTTCAGCTGCGGCTAACGAAAAAGATCTCAGAGGCGGCTAAGCAACTATTAACGGGTGGTTCTCATCGCTGCACTATGGGCCAGTATTATCCAGTTTTGCCCAAAATTAGAATGTTAAGACTAAGAGGTATCAAAAAAAAAGAGGCAATAAAAAATTTAAAATTCCAAATGGCGGATCCAAGATGGGGGCCATGAATTTTTAGTTTCTAATTTATTGGACTTAAAATAATTTTTTATATAAATTTAGGGGCCGATGATTACAAATCTTAAATTAAAATTTATAAATTTAAAATGGCGGATACAACATGGCAATAAACTATTTTTTCATTAAATTTCCTGTTGTCTGATTTACTTAAAATTTCCACCAGGGGAAGGTTTTGGGTGGCACATAACGAATCTGAAATCATATTTTAAAAATTCAACATGATACATCCAATATGGCAGCCATAAGTTTTAAATTTTTATGTGTTGGAAAACAAATTATTCCTTACACAGGTCTTGAGGTCGCTGATAAGGAATCAGAAATTAAAAAAAATTTTGAATTCAAAATGGCGGATCCAAGATGGCGATAATGAATCAACGAATGCAGTATATGGTACTGTGGGTCAGCATATGGTACTGTATATGGTACTGTGGGTCAGCATGCCTGAATTTTGGCCAAAACTAGAATACGGAGTATAAAAGTCTAAAAAGCATGCTAAAGGGGGTTTATACAGTTGCTGGTCAGGAATCTGGAATCAGAATTAGATGAATTCCAAATAGCAGATCCAATATGGCGGACATTAGTTTTAAAATTTTAATATATTAAATTTAAATCCATTGGTTTTAAGGGATTTGGGTTCGCTGATTCCGAATATGGAATTAATTTTTATTTATTAATTTTTATAAAATTGTTTGTGCTGTCTGATTTGAATGAAGTTATCATTATAGGGTATTCTACGGTTGCTAAGCACGAAACTAAAATCAAAAATTCTTCATTCAAAATAGAGGATCCAAAATGGCGGCCATAAATTTAAAATATTAAAATTTTTGATTTAAATTAACTGGGTGTTTTTGTAAAAAGCATCACACGTATTCGTTAAAATATTTGTGTGAAAAACACTAATTTAAAAACGTTTTTGTTTCAAAATTTTTCCACAAATTTGTTAGGACTTCTATGTACAACAAATGCGGCAACATTTTTTTAAGTTTGTGTTTTTGACAAAATTTTTTGATTTTAAAATTACGATCAGTGAAAAAAGGAGGTTTCAAACTAACAAAACGCCCAAAAAGTTTGCATACTTTAATGAAGATAATTATTTGTCATCAAATATAAGAGGCGATTCTATCCGCGATACTGGATGTGCCATTTTTATTGAAATTTTTGAAGCATATAGAGAAAGGTATGCTCAATCTAAATAAAGTATAAAAAAAAGCTAAATGTTTGTTTCTATAGTCGGTACCCTCCTTAATATAAAGTTTTGCAACATAATACAATAAATAATAATAAATAAACAATTTCTTAGAAATTATTTTTTTTGTGCTGAACATATTGCTAAATTTTATCCTATCATTTGCTAGCATTTGTAAATTGGAGAGGAACAAATTTTGTTTTACTTATAATTGCTCTAATCAGCCCTAGCAAAATGTTGCTAAGGCACTACACATGTTGATATATCCCAGCAACATGTTGATAACACTCCTTTAACCTTAAAATTTAAACTAAAAACATTAAAATCAAAACAAAAAACTTTTTTTTGCCATCTTACTACTTATTTGCCGCAAATAAAAAGTCCAACCTTAAAAAAACTGTTACTCCTTTAACCATCTCAATGTCAAGTTTATCAGTTGATCATCATCTATTTGCAAGCAACCAACTAACAATAAAATGCCAAACAATTGTAGTGACACATTACCTTAACCATGGTTCTAACTGTCAAACGTAGACAACATATCTTAAATATCTTAATACCCTGTGCTAATCTTTGCAAATACAACTAAACAAAAATATATCACCAAATTTACTTAACATTTTACGGTAAGCTCCCTCTTTTTTTTGTAAATCGTCTTTATACTTTTATTCACCATCAGTAGGGTGGCAGATATTTGGCGAAATTTCGAATTTTGAGATGTGCCTCCTATTGTTAAAAAAATTGTATATGGTGAAAATTTTAGCCAAATCGGTAAACGCTAATATAAGACACACCGCGATCCAAATTTAGTTTTCTCGAACAAATAATAATTTTCAAATTCTATGCCATGTCATATCAGTTATAGAAGGGTGTTCAGAATAACAAAAGAAATAACACGGAAAAATCACCAAAAATTGCATATTACTAAAATAGAGCTAAAAATCATAATTTGAATATTAATGACACGAGTACCCGTTAACCATTTATATGATTTGAGAAATAATTTCATAATCGTGCTAATCATTCTGAAATCAATTAAAGTAGATGTATCAAAAATCATATATTTAAAAAAAAAAATTTTTTTATTTGTTTAGAAAATCCGAAATTTTGATCACAGTGGGCCACGCTTTGGCTGAAATTTCTACCATATACTTTTGAGATCAAAATTTGGCATCATTTCGCCAAATAGCTGCCACCCTATTTATCAGTCCATATCAACGATTGTTAAGTAGAAAGACTATTTGTGTCTGCTATTCAAAAACTGATGTCACGGAATCCGTCAGTAGTGGAGTATAACAAAAAATAAATAAAATGTAAGTAAGTTAGTAAATAGAACGACAGTTGACTTGTTAAAGCTATAACTGATGACATTAAATGATTAAAATGGAAAAAATAAAAGCGATTTGTAAAACGGTTTAAAGCGTGACGATAAAAGATGAATAAAACAATAGAAAAAATTGCAACAACCACAACAACAAAGAGGAAGATGTCAATTTTATTTAACAAATTTTTATAAATTGTTAATTGTTTAATCATTTTGGATCTATGGAAATTAAATAATTATTAATAAAATATTTAAAACTAATTTAAACTGTTTTGCAACGATTCGATGAAAATAACTGTAAGTGATAGACCATCACCTTAGACATTTAGGACCATTTTTAATGTCAAAACTTAGTATGAATTTTTCTAAAATTTTTTATAAAAAACAATCAAAATTTCTAACCTAAGACATATTTAAAACAAAAATCATTCTTAGTCTTAGAACTACACTTGAAAAAAGCTTTACAGTTACTATATGGCAGTTATTTGTGTAGTACACTATTAGTTGTTGGTTTTAACAGTAATTACAGTTGTTTTTGTATTGAAAAATACAAACCGACTTCTATGAAAGTTATCTAAAAAGCAACTAAAGAAAAGTACGGTTTTTTATAACAGTTGTTTAATGCAGTTATTTTTAATACATATTATAATAAATGACTCCCAAAAGACTATTTCTTCCAGTAAACAGTTATTTTTCTTAGTTATTTACAAAAATACAAATTTCGTTGAATTTTTAAGAATTCTTGTTTAATTTATGTTTGTTGTTATTGATA
Organism: Leucophora obtusa; assembly: GCA_949987735.1. NCBI lineage: Eukaryota > Metazoa > Arthropoda > Insecta > Diptera > Anthomyiidae > Leucophora > Leucophora obtusa. The sequence goes on along the minus strand of OX465299.1, from coordinate 184,378,422 downwards.
TTCTTAGCTTGCAAATAAACATCAGAAAATTATATTGTTTTTCCAATGCAAAAAAAAATGTAGTAACTGAAAAACTGTTTGGAACTTTGTCTTCAATTTTAAATAGGATGAAGAAATTACACAATCTTTAGTGATAGAAAGAACAATTTTTATTAATTAAAATATTTTTTATAATAAAAAGAAAAAATTATCGTGATTTTGGACTTGAAGTAGAACAATATTCTTACTAAATTTATGAAAAAAAATTAACTGTGAAAACAGTAGTTTTTGAAAAAGTTGGTTTTTAAATAATTTTAGTTAAAATTTTCCGGTTATTTTTACGTTATTGCTAGTTATTTTTAATGTATTTTTTAGTTATTTTTCAACAATTAAAATTAACTAGCAATGTCGTAAAAAGAACCTGTAAATTTTTACTACAATAATTAAAAAAAAAAACAATTGACAAAATTGGCATAGACCACTGCTTTAGTTAGAATATTATACTACCTCAAGTCTAAAAGCTCTTTCTTAACTGCAGATACACAGAGAAAAAAATCATAGTTAAATCAATTATTATATCATATTTGAATTCATTTCCAATTTTTTTATGAACATTTTTAAATTAGGTATGAATTTTATTAAAATAAATACGATTCTAGTTAAAATGAACCTTTTCTTATTTAACTTAATGTCACCAATTTAAATTTTGTTTTCACATTTTGAAAATAAGTACAAACGCAATTAACTTAAAAATGACACGAACTTAGTTTGATTTTAAAGCTATTTCTATTTAATTTAATGTTGTTTATATTTGATTTTAAAATATTTTTTCTGTGTGTACCTTTGTTTTAACTGTCATTTTCAGTAGATTCTACCGAAATATATTTTTGAATGTGAGAAACAAAATTTCTAAGAAATATTTAAGACAAAAACCGTTCTTAGTTCTGACTATAAAACTGGCCCCTAGGGCCGGTATTTTTTTCATGTGTATAGTAGCAATTTTACTAAAATTTTATCTAAGTAGGAAGTTTTGTTTAAATCTTTCTAACTTAAGTAAAATTTAAGTCAAAAATCATACCAAGTGCTGACTAAATAGCGGCTTGGCTTAAGCCTAAACCAGATAAACGCAGTGTATACCGCAGTGCGATGTTTTGTCGATAAAGCAGTTTTTTGTATCTTCCCTTTTTGTCACTGCCGAGAAATTGGAAAAGTTTCTAAATAAACAAGAGTTGTTTTTAAACAAAACGCAATAAGAAATTTTTTAAAATATTAAATCGTTTTCGCGAAATTCAAGAACAAAGTTTGACTGCACTGCAACTGTCCACTGGCACTTTCACTATGTAGTTTTTTTTAAACTATTTTAAAATGTTTTTTTATTTATTATTTTTTTTCCAAAAACTTTTTCACTTACCGCTTCTGTTTTAATATTCAATGATACGGCTATATGTGTTGGTGATGCACAATTATTTGTTGCTGCTACAACTGTTGGTATTGGTGCTAATGGTGGTGTTGTTGTAGTCACATTTGTATTTGCCGTTACACCACAACTACCATTACTATTGTGACCAGGAGTAGCCAAACCGGTAGAATGTGGTGAAATACCACTCAATGAGGCTACAGCAACACTTGAATAGGGTGAGGTTGAAGGCGATTTATTTGTATTTGAATTATTAGCTATGGCCGCTGTTGTTGACGATGAAGCCGTTGTTGAGGAATTTAAAGAAGTCGAAGAAGACGTTGAGGAACTCGACGAGGATGAGGATGAAGACGATGATGAGGAAGAGGACGATAACAAAGTAGTAGAACAAACTAAGGGACCTAGCGCTGTATTGGATTTAGATGTTGGTGTTAGTCTTTGTTGTTGCTGGGTTGTAGAGGTTGGTATGTGATTTGATCCGATTGTTGTGGTGGTGGTAGTGGGTGAAGCCATTAAGTGTGTGGGACTGGCTAAACTAACACTGGCTGTAAGATGAGCACCCAAAACACTGGTGGCATCGACAAATTCACGTTTCATAACGCCACCACCAGATACACCCAATGAGGCGGTTATGGCAGCTTCGCATGGCAATACGGTACCCAACATTGTGGGTGCGTTATCAGCGTTACGATTGCTACTATTACTCTCCGTTTCCTCACAACCTTCCGCCATGTCAGTTAGGCATTGTGATGATGAAGCTGGAACGAAAAATCAAAATAAATATTTAAATAGTACCACGCCAATAAAGATGATCATTAATGACTCAGAAATGAGCTCCAAAAACATAAATATTTTTCAATTTTTTCCGTTCAAAAGAGTACTCTGTATACTCAGAAATTATTGAGAAAAAAGAACGTATAAAATCGAAAATTACCTCATAAATTCGAATAATTTTAGAATCTTTTTTGAGTCCTAAAAAATAAACACTCATTTTGATATATCCTTTTAGATTGTCGACACAACTTTTTGGAATTTTTCTGAGGGTTCATATCTTCTACCAAGAAAAAGGCAATAATCATTTTTATGAGTCATTTAAGAATCTAATTTATGAAATTACTGACTGGGTAAAAACAAATTCAAACATTTTTTGAATTTTTATATTCAAGTTTTTATTTTCAATAATTTTTTTATGAAACAAATTCTAAAAAATTATAAAAAAAAAAATAGTATGGGCAAAAAAATTTCGCCTACACCCTCCAAAAACAATTTTTTTTGCAAGGCAATTTCAAAAATAAATTTATTTTTGCCGAACGTAGGGCTGGCCTTTTTAAATTTTTCGTTATAGCTTCGGCATTTAAATTCGGCTTATAAAGTGTGCTATATCGATTTTTTTGTCTCGGGGAGACCAACGTTTTGAAAATCCAATATAAACAAAAAATTAAAAAGCGACCCTATGTTCGGCAAAAAATATATAAAAAAATTCTACTGGGTTTATCGAAAAACTTCCTTAGCAAAAGTTTGATGATTTTTTGCGAGATTTAATTTTCTGACATTAGGGTGGTACATTAGGGTGGCAGCAACTGAGATCTGGTGGGTAACTACTAGAACGGGATACTTGAGGTCAACGGCCCTTAGAGCAAAACACTGGTCTTCACGAGAGAAAAACATCGATGTATCATACTTTAAGATCCGAATGTAAATGCCAAAGATATAACGAAAAATGTAAAATGCGACCCCTACGTTCGGCAAAAAAAAATTTTTTTTTGAAATTGCCTTGTAAAAGTATTTCATGTTGGAGGGTGTACGGCGCACTTTTTTTTGCCTGTAAAGTGGTACGGTCTAATGTTCATATATGAACAAATTTTAACTTTTTTTTAACGGGGTATACAATTTTTTTAAACAATTAATGATTATAATAGTTCCGATATAATCGAACGTACGTCAGCAAAACTTTTTAGGAAGTAACGCGAAGAAGTTACGTTAGATGAGAAATTCTATAAACGTTGAGTTTTTAACATTGGTAGCTATCCACGGTGAAAGTTAACGTACATATAACAAGTAATATGTTAGTTTCCGTCTTAAACGAGTTTTAGGGTAATTTTAGTTTTTTTTATGAGTTAAACGTTTGATTGCTTTAAATTCAATTAAATTTTGAATTATATTTACATATATTTTAATTCAAACACGATCTTAGTTTTTCTGTGTACATTGTCTTAAATATTTTTAAAACTTATTTAAATTTTATTTATTTTACTTTAAACTTTAATGATAATTAAAAATCTACCAAACTTTCCGACTTTTTTTTTAAATCTTTTTTGTATAAATTTCTTGTTTAAAACTTTAAATTCAATACAAGTTTTTGTTAAGTTGTTGTAGTTGTTGCTACAAAACATTTGACTACAAACAGACTTGCAAAAATCCTTATACCAAATGTCTGCAATCATAATTTTAACATGTCAGCCCTACATACTTGACCAAATGCATTGACCATCAACACATACTAGCAACAAAAAAAAAACATACAAGTAGTAAACACCAACAACAATACAAACAACAAAACATACAACGTTCTTCCTTCGACGATGATGACTACTACCCGAAGTACTCGTATTTAGCAGCAACAACATATGGAAATGTCTCATACGTCTTTCGATGCCTTAGGACATAAGGGAATAAATATAGAAGAGAGTGTTTTGCAAGAGTGAGAGTTTGTGTATGTATGGTTGTTCGTAGTGAGAGTTTTGTTTATGTGGGTGGTAGATGATGTCCTGTAACTTGTCCTGTTGTTGACGTTTGTTCATAATTTTGTTTTGTTTTACATTTTTTCTTCTTCTGTTTTTAGCTTATGTAGTCATACCCTACACCACTCTGTGGTACAAAGTATATTAAGTTTGTGCTTATGTTGATAACTGCTGATCGATTCAGATTCACTTTCTTAATGGATCTGGCGATATTCGTACATCTCTGTATCCATACAACCCTTGTACATGAATTTAGTTTGCCCCAACGACATACCTGCTATATATAAATTCAGCTTAAATTATAGTAAGACATGCATTATCATAGATATCTGGTTGTTATTTCTGGCAGTTATTGAAACCTACAACTATAGATCATATGTGAAAATAAATATAAACCACCCTCCCGATATTTGCTTAAATATACTTTTTTGGCCATTTCTTTCATAGTTTTTCTTATATTTTTATTTCTGCCCTAAAATCAGGTTCACCATCTTTCTCTGAATATGATCCAAATAATACTTGATGCAGTGTATCATATAGTCGACATGGCCAACTTTAATATTATCTCTTTTTTTTGTTAGTGTTGTTGCTTGTAAACTTCTACAAATGCATAAATGCATTAATAAACACTCATACTTTTACATTCATAATCATAATATAAGTAAGTTTAATACACTATGGATAAGAGTTTATGATAAATGCATAAAAAAGGCAATTACATACGTCACCAATGCAAAGAGCACGGTTGTTTGTTTTCACTGAAAAATTCTTGCATTACCCTGGAAAATGTGATGTTGAAAATGACAAAATTACACAAGGGTTTTAAAATTTTCAATATAATTTAAAAAATTTTAGAAAAATTTCATATACAGAGAAAACAGACTCATTGTGGCAACTAACTTTTTTGCCAACTCTGTCGTTCGGTTTTAACCACTGATCTTTTTGTTTGTGACGATAAAAAAATTAAGTATAGATAATATAATTTCGTTTGGAAAATTATATCTTAACCGGCTCAGACCACATTTGATTGCGATTACTTAGTTGGTTGCTGCAATCATATACATATTTTGTTATATTCTTTCACCTGAGACCTGGAAATAAATACAATTCTATATTCACCTTATAATTATTTCACTAATTCGGGAGCAATTTTTCTATAGCCAATGCAATGATTACTTCCCGATTACTTTGATTGTTTAAATTATTTCTACAAATATTTATAATATTATTATAAAAATTCTTACCCCATAGTGCATTATCAAGACACTCATTTGCATGCAATAAGCAAAATTAATTATAACAGCTCTCTAGTTGAACTACTTAAGTACAAAAACACAAACATACCAAAAACACATACACAACCCATACCAGCACACACACAACCTTCTAAAGTATTCAATTCTTAACACCCCCTATAGTATAACCTAAGGTTTTATAACTGATATATAATTCCGTTTGTTGCTGGCTATATTTGGAAGTTTACTTTTTTTTATTATAATACATATTAATATTACTTACTGAGAGGTTTGTAAAAGAAGTTTTTAAACTCATTAAAGGCCAGTTTTACAATATGAGTAGAAACATGTATAATAATGTCTAGCCTTCTATATAGAACACCCTGACCTCCTCCTCTATGTACTCCTCATTTTCGTAAAAAGGAAAGCACAAAAGGAGTTTCATTAACTAAGTTTGTTCAACAACAAAAATAACAAAGTTTCTCAATATACACACACATATAAAGAGAACATAAGAGGAGTTCACTAAACCTTAATTTATTACACAGACACACTTACACATTATGCATTATACACTCATACATTTATACATTGAACAAAAATTATCCTTATTTTTGTAGTCGCATTCATTATGCATTAAAATCATCGCCCCAAATATACACGAACATATACGATATAACAAACTACTATTCGTATATATCTGCTTTCAATATGAAATGCTTCTTCTACTTTTTCGTTTCCTTTATGATTGTCCAGTAGGTAGAGCTGTTCAATGTGTTTGTATAGTAAAGGACTATGTTTTATTTTCTGGGAAAATAACAAGAAATCCCTTAAGCCCCCAACACGTTTTTCATATAATTTGGAGACGTTTTTAGTAATGTTGTTGTTCTTGTTGCTGTTGCAGCCTGGTTTGTTAGTGTGTAGACTTTGAAAGTAGTAACATTGTGGTTTACAATCAAATTTTCTAATATGCATGTTGTTGCAATTGCAGAAAATGTTGAAAGTATACTATGATTTCTTTCATTTGTTTGGGTTTGAGAAGACAAATGCTTGGTGTTTTCCGATATTAAGTATAGAAACAAAAAAAAATATGGGGGTTTACTTTTGAACATTTACAGGGAAATTCAATAAAATTTATTAGGTTTTAAACAACTTAATTTGTTTAATATAGAGAATTTTGGTTATGACTTTAAATCAAGAATGCAAACCGAAAAGTATAACGGTTACGGTTTGCGTACCTATACTTTTTTGATCTTTATTCGGTTAAAGTTTTTGTTACGGTTTCCAATTAGACACGGTTGTTTAGCAGTTATAGGTTTTTAGCGGTTACGGTTTCTATTTAACGAGTAATCTAAACCAATGTCGGCTATGGTTTTCGTACCGGTATAATTTTGCTATTGGTTACTGTTAAGGGTATAGAAAATTATCGGTAACACTATTTCAATCAGTTCCGGTTTTTAATTATACCCTACACCACTATGTGGTCAGGGTATTATAAGTTTGTGCTGATGTTTGGAACACGAAAAAATATTGGTCGTAGACCCACCTTATAGTATACCGATCGGTTCAGAATTTTTTTTTATTTCGATTAAACGATGTCCGTCTGTCCGTCCGTCCGTCTGTCTATCTGTCCATGCAATCTTGTGCGCACTCTACAGGTCGCAAATATTAAGATATTTTGATGAAATTTGGTACGCAGACCTATGTTGGCCCAAGGACGAACAAGTTTGATTTTGGTGAATATCGGTCCATGTTTAGACCTAGTGCCCATATAAGGGTCCTACCAAAATTATACTGTTTATACGCTGCAGGTCGTAAATATTAAGATATTTTGATGAAATTTGGTACACAGACCTATATTAGCCCAATAACGCAGCCTATTGATTTTGGTGAACATCGATCCATGTTTAGACCTAGTGCCCATATAAGGGTCCTACCAAAATTATACTGTTTATATGCTGCAGGTCGCAAATATTAAGATATTTTAAAGAAATTTGGTATAGACTTATGTTGGCCTAATGACGAAGCCTATTGATTTTGGTGAACATCGGTCCATGTTTAGAACTAGTGCCCATATAAGGGTCCCCCCAGAATTGGCTTGGTTACAAACTGCAGATCGCAAATATTAAGATATTTTAATGAAATTTGGTGCGCTGACTCACATTATAGAAAATTTTGACACGAGCCCCATTTTAACCCATTCGAATTTCGGATCCAAACATTAGTTGGCTTTTACCCAGACTGGTGTAGGGTATTGTATAGTCGGCATGCCCGAATTTAACCTTTTTACTCGTTTTAATCTGTATTTAGCGGTTACGGTTTCTATCCAACGATAGCAACCTAAGAGGATAAAGGTTTCGGTTTTTGTAACGGTATAATTTTTTCTTTACTTCGGTTAAGGTATTTGAATAATAGCGGGTACAGATACCACGTAATTTCCACCGATTAGTTTTATTATTGCTGTTCTTATTTTACTAGTATTTAGGAAAGAAAATCTGCTAATTTCAGCAATTTTTTCTGCAAGGTCATTTTCAACAAATTTTTAGTAGTCTTTTCTGCTATTTTTATAGGTTAATTTCTATAAGGAATAGGAAATAGTTTGCCTTTGCAGTGAGAACTATCATTTATATAAGGGTATGAAAAATTATAAAAAAAGAGTCATTCACCGTTAAATATCGTCAGCTTAATATTGGTTTGACCCACTAACCATTTGTGAAAGAATTGAGTTAGGAATAGATCATATATATTATAAATACCGTCTTGCTGATACCGAACCCTGTTTTTCGATATCTTGTCTCATATCCAAGATATCCAAAAAAGACTTTTCTCTATATCCGCAATTTTAGTATTTAATAAACATTGGTTTGCTGCATAATATTTGCTATATACAGTAAATTTGCATACGTATATAAAAAAAAATTTATTAATGTTTTGCTTCACTTTGAATGTGCAGTAAATTTTGCATGGAAAAAATAATATTTGAGATATCCAGCATAGAATTTACTTTATGTCAAATTCTGAATAAAAAAAAAAAATAATAATAACAATTCATTATTGTTTTGCTACATTATAAATATGCAGCAAATTTTGCATACAAAACTAAAAAATATACTTCAAAAATACTTGTTTCATATCTGAAATATCCAGCATAGAATTTGCTCTACATTTAATAAACATTATTTTGCTGCATACATCACTGTTTGGCCTATAGCAAATCTTCATACAAAAATAAAAAAAGTATATATCTCATTATTGTGTTGCTGCATATGCAGCAAATTGTCCATTCAGAAATAAAGAATATATTTCAAAAATACTTGTTTTATATCTGAGATATCCAGCAGAGACTTTGCTATATATCCGCAATTTCAGCATTTCACACATCACTATTTGGCCTATACAGCAAATTTGCATAGAAAAAAAAATAATAAAATAATTCATTATTGTTTTGCTGAATATGCATCAAGTTTTGCATACACAAATAAATAAATATACTTCGTTATTGATTTGCTGAATTACCGTCCAAAGAACATAGATTAAAATAAGTATGTATGGATATGCAGCAAAGACTGTCAAATTCAAACGCAAAAATTGATATGCAGCACAAAATAAAATTCTTTTTATTTACAAAAAACTTATTGCATAAAAATTTATGAAAATTTGAATTTTCGTTCAAAATATGTGCCGCAATTAGGGGCGAAAATAAAAATATATATAAATATGTCCTCGTTTTCTCGACGCTGCATGGGTCAAACTGATAATTAGCTGACGATTTGTTAAATTGGCATTCATTTTTCCTATAAAGCCTACAGTAGACAATTTTATAAAAATTTCTATTGGAAATTCCCATATTTATTTTTCATCTTGTAATTTCTTCTGCAAAAAAAAAGAAACATTTTGTCTGCTTATACACTACAAAAAAACTCTAGACTATGACATAAAAACTTTTTATTTCCATACTAAAAGAAAATAGGTTAACAATTTCTAAGTGAAAATTTTGTAAATAAACAAAAAAAATTTAGCTGAATTTTTTTTATTTCAGTCAGATTTAAATAATTCGAAAATTATTATTTTGGGTGTACCAAAAAAAATGCCATACTATGTACTCTGTCATGTGTATAGACATATTGAAACTTACATTATGAATCTTATTCTCTGTTTGTGCATGCCTAATTCTGTTTTACTTTGCACTCACTATAGGCAAATTATGTATTATGCTGCATTATAAAGTTAACTATTCTCCGTATGTTGTACGTGTATGTAACTTTTGTTATTGTTATACAGTGTTGGAGAAAAACTTAAACAAGATTTTGCGAAATACCCTATAGGATTTAAGTCATTAGAAATGTTTACAAAAATAATAATACAATTATTTAGCAAAAACTTTTTTTGAGATCGAACCAAAGTTCTTGGTTCAATTCCTAGAATGGCCCTCCGAATGCTGATAAACATTAAAACTCATAGATAAGTTATTCATAATATTGAGGTGATATCTGTAAAGGTCACAATAATTCTCCTTCTTTCCAAATATTGCAAAAGCATTAGTTATTAGAACTTAAAGCTTAACTTTCTAATATGTTGGTCCCATACTGTTTATCTATATATATAAAGATGGCTTAATTTAGAAAAGCTTTAACACAATATTTTGTTAATTTATTGAGGATGAAGAAAACTTAATAAAATCTGAAAAACTTTGGATATAAATATTTTTAATTATAGTTTTTTTAATGTAACTAATATCGGAACAAAAATTGATTTCAAAAAACTTATAAATCAAATTTTTTAAAAATTTATTAAGATTTTCTCTACTCTTGTAAATAATAGAAAATTTAGTTAAGCCATTTCTAACTTAAGCCATCGACATAAAAGTTTAAATGTGTGAGAATTTATCAAGTGTTAGTATGATCAATATGTTCTATTATTTTGTGAGTGCCTGCATAAATTATTAAAATGTATTGTAAGCACATTTTCATCAACATTTTTGTTATTGTTTTTTTTTTACAGAAATTGTTAGTACTATTGAGAACTAGCTTCTTAATTTGTGCATATGTATAAGTAACTCAATATATACGTATAGTAAATAAGCTTAAAATATTATAACAAAATTTTTATATAGATTACAAAATATCATAATTTTTGTTCTTATTTGCAGAAAAAAAAAATTTAATAATTCCTTGAAGGAACTTACAAGGAAACTATATAGTAGTGTAACCTGCAAGCCTTAATGAAGCTTGGATATATGGTAGAGAACAAATTACTTTAAATATTGATCCCATTTTTTAAATATTAAATGTGCCATTGCGATTTTACTCTACTACAACGTATTCAAGTTAATTAAAATCTGACGATCTGGGTGATGAGACCTTCATTGTAAATTTATTTTTGTTTCTACTTTTTTTGTTTTTCTTATGATTGAAATTGTCATAACGAGTTTTAGAAATAGAGATTATTAATTATAGAGATAAGACATCGGAACTTTCAGTACTGCTCACCGGTAGTGTGGGCTAAAACTTAATATTACCTGACCAACTATTTAGTATCACTTTAGTATCAGCTGGAAACTGAAAAGTTGTTGAAAACTGGTATGGGATGTGTTCAGAAAACTTATGTAACAAGATTATGTAAAGAAGATTTCTGTGGAGCATTTTAACTCTTCTTTCTCTTCATTTTTTTTAACTCTTCTTTCTAATTATTTTCCAACACCTATTTAGCCCCCCTTTCGTGACTAGGAAGTTGAAATTTGGTATATCGGTTTCTCCCCTGGCGTAGACCGGGAGGGGCAAAAATGGAAATCTCCCCCTTGACGACCTGCCTAAACCCCTTTGGCTAGAAATCCAAAATTTAAAGTGTGTGTTCTTTGGATCATATGCTAACTTACCGGCAAGATACTCTTTGAAATTTTTGACAGGAATGTAGTAAAACAAGTTTTTCGAAAGCAAAAACTGCCCCGATAAAGGCCTGCGAGACCGCTGGATCTAGGAAGTTTAAATTTGCTATAGAGATTTCTCCTATGTCGTAGACATTCGCTTATATGGAATTTTTGGAAATTCGTATAAGGAGGGCAAACAGGGGAAAGGTTTACCCCTTGACAAGCTGTCTAAACTATTGGAACTAGTATGCTGAAATTTGATGTAGGTTCCTCCTCCGGCGAAGTCACCCACTAAGACGGTAACTGAATTTGTGCGAATCCACCGTAAAGGTACCTTTTTGGAATTTTTGCCAGGAACATGGTAAAAATGATAGTATAAAATCGGAAAAGTATCCCACTTAAAGTGCACCCTAAACCTATTTGGCTAGAAATTTGAAATTTTAAGAACGAGTGTAATTGGAACATTGAAATTGGGAAACGAAATGGAATAGAGCGATAAACGAGTAGATGTGAAACACTAGACAACAGGAAAGAAATGGAATGGAACTGGGAACGTGAGGAATAGAAACATTAGACAGTGAGAAAGAAATGGAATGGGGAGTGAAATGAAATGGAACGGGGAATGAGTGGAATTGAAGCACTAGGCAAGGCGAATGAAATAAAATGGAACGGCGAACGAAATTAAATGGAACGGGGAACAAGTGGAATAGAATAACTAAAATTGGAATACAACGAGGAACTAGTGGAATTGAAACACTATACAAGTGGAACGAAGTGGAATTTCAATGACTTAAATCTGTAATTTTGTATCGTGCTCTATCCTTAACATAGGCATCCACTCATGCAGAATTATGCATTTGCGGATTTTTATAGGGAGAGGCGAAAAGGATCCCCTTTAATTGCCTGTGCAAAGCCTGTAAGCCAGAAATATGAAACTTAGCATTAAAATATACTCTAAGAAAGGTTAAACAATTTATTAAGAGAGAAAAAACCTTAGAAAAATAATGCAATTTTCTGCTAAATGTATTCTGATATTTAAAACTACCGGAAACGAAGCATTGGACTTTTAAGCTATATGTTGCAAAGTGGTGAAATAAACCGACGAAGGTAACTTTTCAACTGAGTTTTTGAATTCACGTGAATTGACAGGTCTACCTCCACATAAACGGGAATTAAATAAACTTTAAGGCATTCTTACAAAGTACTAGCAGGGTGGTTTTTTTGGAGCTAGTGACGTACAATATTTGTATCTCATGTGAAAATCGAAATATATATGAACGTACTTATCATACATGGACTAGTATATGATCATGCATGGGCACACATGATCATATACGTCCATGCATAGTTCAATGTATGACCATACATTATCTCATATATTTTCATATACCATCGGATCCGAAATTTGAGGGTATATGACCATACATTTTCATATATGACCATATATGCTCACATATGAATCATGTATGCTCACATATGATCATATATGGCCATATACCTCCATATACCCTCAAATTTCGAATCCGAAGATATATGAAAATATATGAGATAATGTATGGTCATACATTGAACTATGATTTGACGTATATGTTTGCCTATGCATGATCATATACTAGTCAATGTATGATCATGTATATATATTTCGATTTTCACATGGGATGTTTTATTTTAATTTATTTTTTATTTAAAGCTGGAAAATGTACCAAATTTCTGTTTCTAAAATTATAAAATTCCAGTCTTAAATCATCACTGCTCGACGACTTTAAATTCAATGTAATTTCAAGGAAATTTTAAGTAAACATTTCACACTATGTCCTTATAAGTTTATGAAGAACTCATAGGTAGCAATTCGATACATGCAAATAATTTATACAACATAGACTCTTAAATATACTTATATAAGCTCATGCTTAACCCATATTTCCGTAGTGTCAAAAAAATACACAAAATAAAGAATTCCTAAAAATAATTTATTATCGATATGCACGTGAAAGTAGAGACCATGTACACTTAATTTGTTTTTTCATCACGCCAGATGTCCTTTTTAAAGGACTCCAAATTATCAAAGTATCTTATAATGACAACATATTTTTTTTTTATCAGTTTTATCAAAAATGTGTTTCAAATAAGGGACAAGAATGTCACAAATTTTTAATCAATAATAATCAAAAATTTGTGACAAAAAATGACAAAGAAATATTTTTTTTTTAATTTCAACAGACTTCAAATGGTACAAATTTTACTTTCAAAATATGAAAAGTCAATGTGAAATTATGACATAATTTTGTCTTAAAATAAAAGCTTTTATTAAAATGTACATATTTTCATCTTTCACTTGATGCCCATGACAACTTCATAGAATGATCAAAATTAATAAAATGCAGAAATGAAATCCTTTGAAAATTTAAAGTCGTTTTAAAAGGAAAACTGACGTAACCTTAAAAATCTGAGTATGCACATTCGTACGTTTTACAATACACCTTGTTACTTCTTCCACATGTGTATTGATTTTTTCATGGATAAGATAGTATTGCACGGTGTTATTAACTTTATTTTAAATCTCGATTGTTTTTCGTAGATTTAATTAAAAGACGAATTTAAAACTTATAGCTGAAAAAAGTGAGTCCATTAGGGAATGGCAGATGATCAACGATTCGACTTTCTTAGCATATATCTCCGCTAGTTACAAGTCTGTTGTCACTCAGCAATTTTCGTTAAACAATTCTCACGATTTTCTAATTCCAGAGAATATGGGTTAAATACTCACCAACACATGTAAATTGTCTACCAACACATACAACAATCCGGTCATGGCCTTGGTTACTTTTCTATACAATGAACGAAATAAAATTGTATATATGATTGCAAGTTTGAAATCATGTCTTATACAGCTACATGCCCCCACCTTTTTCTGGGGGACTATGAAAAAAAAAAATATATATTTTTGGAAATAACTTTTTTCACTTAAGCCCTAAAAGAGTATAATTCGTATAGTATGATCTGGTATCGTATGTTGCAATAAATTTTTACATACTTTAAATTACAAATGTGCATGTATGCATAAAATGCAATGATGAGGTGAAAAATATAAATTTTATATTTATGTTGTTGTATGTGTATTTTGTAAATGTGTGTGTGTGTGTGTGTGTGAGTGCATAAACAAGTATAATTTAAATTATAAGTGGGTGGTTTTATAAAGTTTCGTATTTATTAGTATTGTTCTGGTGTTGACCACAGTCTTACCCCCACTCATTATTGACCATGAGTTTTGCATTTAACATGCAAAATATTCATTTCCTTAAAATGCACCAAACCCACCCACCCTTTTCATGTAATTCTACTGCTACTACTACTATAATATTACTTAAAGTCCTTACATGCAACCACCTCATCATCAACAACAACAACAAAAATTTATTTTGCTTCTTCGTTATTTCCAAACAGACCTAGACCAAGTTATAGATTTATATTACATGTATATGAGTAAATATGTATGTGCATTTATGTGTATAAGTGTGGTAAGTCTCCATCGTAAGGATATGTCTGTTTGCCCCTGCATTGTTTATGTGTATGAAATGTTAAAGACATTGTTTGTTGGTGTTGCATGTTCTTCATACTATGACTACTACTTGTTGTTATTGTAATACATGTTATTTAACTCATACACACATAAATTTTACAAGAATGGGTAAGTCTAGGCAGTGGTAGTTGTATTCATGTGGCGCAAAAGGATAATTAATGCAATTAATGCCTTTAGTATGAGTTTTAGAGAGACACTCAAAAACAAAAAATGAGTAAGTATTAGACAAGCACATGGAGAGGGCAAAATTTTATTTTAAATCTATATTTAAATGTTTGCATACATTTATTACAGTTTTACAATAAAATATATAAAAAACAAAAATTTCAACAACATTATACATATTCTCAATAATGTTTATATAAAATGTTTTTATACAAAATTATAGATGTTAAATGAGTTAAGTCGAGTGTGTGTGTGCTCGAGTGTATAAGTATGTTTGTGTGTGCGTATAGATTAAGCCAAGTTTTGTGGGTGCTTTGGTTGGTTAGGCAAAAAAAAAAACTTTTATAAAGATATAAGTTTGTTTTTTTCGACTATTGAAATTAAATTTATTGAAGCATATTAAATTTATTCTCAAAAAAAACAAAAAAAAAAAAACAGTGCCAAAAAAGTCTTTTTGAATATAAGATATTTTTACAGTTGTACGAAATTTTAAATTAAAATAAATTACGCTGAAACGGTAAAAGAAAGTAAAATTAATTTCGAGGTCATGGTTTTAATGGTTTGCTTTGATTAAAAAGATATCTTTATAAATATTTTTATAAAAACAATTCTTTATTTTTATACTGAAAATCCAAAAAAATCTTCGTTTAATTTTTTGCACTAAAGAAGTTTTTCCATACGAGACAAAATTTTTTTCTCAAAAATCAATTTTTGTTTTATTTAATAAAACGTATTTTTGTGCACTGGGTAAGCTAGTTCAGTTATGTTCAGAGTCTATCCGAGTACCCGAAATTTTAAGTAACAATGCAATCACTTTTCTCTTTTTAGGGCTGTTAAATTTATTTCCCTACCCAGCTGAAAATGGGATAGTAGATAAACAATATGATCATATATTGTCTCGTATATGGTTATACATGGCTATAGCTGATCATATAAGTCCATATGTATGCACAGCTCATACTAGGGGGACATGTTTTCGATCCACAGTTTACTCTGGAGACATTTTCTGAGTTTGCGGACCGTCCTCAAACTTTTCATTAGACTTGCGAATTATTTGAAGACAATCTTTTCGAAATAGCCTATAGTTTGGGCACTTTTTTGGCAGTGTCGACGGATTATGCACTGTGCATACATATATATGTATATAGATCCATATAGGATTATATACGTTATCATATATGCCAAAGATCCAAAATCTTCGGGTATACATATATGAGCATACATTAATCATATATGTGCATATATGATCATATACGATAATATGCTCTCAAGTTTCGGATCCGAACATATAAGAATATATATTAGACCATATATGGTCATATATTGTACTATATATGTACATATATGATCAGATATTGTACTATATATGTACATATATGATCAGATATTGTACTATATATCTACATATATGATCAGATATAGTTATATATGATCATGTACGAGCCCATATATAATCATATTTGTTCATTTATGATCCCATTTTCACCTGGGTAGTAATTAATTTCAAATACAATGCATTTCACAAACTGCAACACCCTTGCTCTCCACTTGGGTACACTCGGTTCGGCAAAATACCTATCGACAAAACGCTTATTGGCTTCAGGTTCGGCATATCATCATTCTTTAGATCGACTCTACTTGGCTTCAGGTTAGACAAGCAGTCGTCGTGCGACTCTGTTCGAATATCTTCCAGTTGGCGAACGCCTCGACGGTGAAGTCGCATACACTCCCGATCACCTAGGTTGTTTTGATCAATTAGAACAGACCGCGAAGGCAGTCAATTTATAGAGTTCGACCGAACAGTTTAGCCACAAAATGAATTTGCACGATATTCGGTATATTGAAGTTTATGGGCAAATTTTGCTTATGGAAAAATGTTTGTTGGGCCGATTAGAATCCATTTTGGGAGTAAATTTTAGGGAAATTCGAAGTTAAGCCATGAATTCACTGTTTGGCCGCCGAAAGATCGGCCAAATTGGAAAAAACTTTAAGCTTAACTATGGGGTTTTCCGTAAAATTTAGTATAATTTTCATTTTAAATAATAGAAGATGACAACTTAATCTGCTAAAATCAGCAAAAAAAAATTTGCTAATAACACCAAAATCATAACAACTTTAAAATTTGCAAAGTTTTTTTTCGATTTTTTTAATGCAAATAAAAAAGGAGCCTTCTGAAATCAGAATTTTACTATTTTTCTTTTTTATCAATTATTGCTGTGGAATTTAATGGGAAGTCTGAAAATTCCTTGTCATTTTTGGACTTCTCGAATGTACACTACACTAATAGAAAAAAGTCTGTAAAAAATTTAATTAAAACTACCAAAAATTTGTTGAAAATGCTTTGCAGAAAAACTGCCGTAATTAGCAGATAACTTTTGCTAAATATTACTAAAATAGGAACAGCAAAAACAAAACTGTTAAATGTACAGAATTTTAATTATATTTGAGTTAAATTTTTGTTAATAAAAAATAACCAATTAACCTGCTAAATCAACAAAAGTTTTGCCAAACAATTAGTAGCCCCAAAATTCACAAAAAAAATTTAAATTTTCGAAATTTTTTTTTTTTTAATTATTTTTAATGCAAATAAAAATTGAACCTTTTGAAAACAGCAGTTTACAATTTCTTTTATAAATATTTCCGCTAATTTAACAGCATATTCTGCTATTTGCATTCAAAAGCTTTAAAATAACCAAAATTTTTGCTATTTTTAGTCTACTAATATTTAACAAAATTTTCTGCACATTTTACAGTACAATATAGCTAAAATTATGTAAATTTAACTGGTTTATTTTTGCTGTTCTTGCTTTACTACCCAGGGAAATTTTCTGTTCCAAAGAATCGGTTGTAGAATAGCTACTTTTCATTTACAACCCCTTCTACTGTCGATTCTAACACCGATTCTTTTTGTTTGAAATTGTCCCAAAAGAAACCCCTTCTATAGCTCCAAAGTGGAACCGGTTGCTCTAGTTCTGGAATTGATTCTACGTCACCCACACCTTCCATATAGGATCCCAGGAACTGGTTCCGGAACCAGTTCCATGGAATCGGTTGCAGTGGAACCAGTTGTAGAATGGGTGTGGTTGGCTACCGATTGTAAAAAATTTTCCTGGGTAGTATTGACAAAAAAAAAATCTGCCAATTTAACAGTTTTTTCTGCAAACATAATTTTTAACTAATTTTTATTTGCTTTTTCTTTTCTATGTGCATAAAATTTGCGAAATGTTAAAATTCACTGTTAGATTGAAAAATTGGCATAACCTTTCCATTATAGATTTTTAATTTCCCAAATTGTTTTATAATATATAAAAAACTTGCAATATTTATGTAGTATTAAACCGAAATTGAGCAATATCCTTAAAGCCTACCATAATATTTATTGGGAATTTTCAAATAAAATAAAAAACACATTATAAATATTTTTTTTTAGGTCATATTATAATTTTATTGATATTTTAATTACTGCACACGTATTCATTAACTACAAAAATAATAATTATTTTCACAATATCATTGAACTCATTTACTGTTAATCAATTTTCATTAATTAAGTAGTTTAAATACAAAGTTGTAACTCAATAATTTATAATTACAAAATTTTATACTGTACTTAACAACACTAGCTAACACATATTCATATAAACTGTTAAGTAAACTAAAAACAAAATAAATTAATGTGAATTTTTTTTTGCATTATTTCAATAAAATTGATTGATATTATACCAAATTGTTATTGCTCTCTTGCTAAAAATTTATTAAATGATAATTATACCACCTGACAAGTTAATAGAACTAAAAACAGGAGGGAGAGGGGTTTAAAAGTAATTATGTGTAATATAAAAAAAATAGTAGTAAAATTTACAAGATGGAATACCCTCGTTTGACTGAGTGAAAATTGAAAAAAAACCGGTATAATTAAACTCATTCAATATTATTGTAAGAGATGCAAAATATTGTTACTGCTACTTTATACTAAAAAGTGTAATTACCATAAATATGTTTGTTGTATGTATACGACAAAGTTGTAGTAGCATTATTTTAATAATATAGAGTGGCAACTTTCTAGTTACCAGCAACAGCAACATACATAAAAAAAAAATTAATCACATTTTATGTTATTTTTAATACTTACACTCAAAAGTCATACAAATTACAGTAACATCCTTTTTTTAAAAACTTTAATTTATTTCTACAAACTATAATAATTTTAAATGAGGTTATTGCACAAATACTTGTACACTTACATACACACACACACTCATACTATTCCACTTACTGTTAGTTATAATTAATAATGAAATTAAATTGCAATCAACTTTTTTTGTTTTATAATTTTGTTGCTACTTTTCACCCGAGTCTCTTCTTTATGGATGCATAAAAGGGGTGTTAGTTGTGTCATGAAACATTGTAATTTAACAATATCTGCTGCAGGAGTTAGTTGTTTTAGCATTCTCATTCTTTCTTCCATATTCCTTCTTTCAATACTTTACTGCATTTTGATTAAGTTGTTTAACAACATTTTTTCTTTTAATTTATTAAATGTTTGGCTTGGCTTTTGCATATTAGGTCAATTCTTAGAAAATTTTGTCTTTATAACACTATCTATAATTTTTTTTTAATAAGTTGTAAGGTGAGATTTTGTGGCATGTGCATCTTTTTAAATTTTCTTATAGAAATTTGAAATTGTAATTATGATAAATTGATTTAAAGACAACTTTAATTAATACAGGTTAAGAAAATAAATGAGTATGAAGATAAAGTGGTATGATTTATGCACTAATAAAAAAAAGTCGATAAAAAATTTAGTTCAAGCTACACAGAAAAAACAGTAGTTACCAACAATGGAATTTGTAAAAGCAATCAATTGTTTTGAATTGAAATTTTATTCCCAATCATTTTTTTGTTTGAAATATTTGTAACTCGTTTGTAAATTATTATCTTTCAAAAAAAAATTGTTTAATACTGAATTTAGACTGAACAAAAACTACCCGGTTTTTGTACAAAACTAGTTTTTGCTTGTTTTTTATATATGCGTTTTGACAATTAAAAACTAGGAAGAGCCAAAAACTATGTAGTTTTACCTCAGTCTAAATGCAGTATAAAATTAAAAGTTCAAAGTTACAAAAAAAACATTTTTTTGAATTTACATATTTCCTTTTAAAAAGGTTTTTTTTCTATTTACAAATTTGGTATGAGAAAGGTGTTTAAAAAATTATTTAGAATTTTGTAAATTCTTCCTGTGTACTGAAAATTAATTAAAAATTATGTTGCAGAAAAAAACCATTAAAATTAGCACATTATTTTTCCTATATAATAGTCAGATAGGAACAGCAAAAATGAAACTGTTAAATATACAGAATTTTAGTTATATTTGTGTTATATTTTTGTTAATAAAAAATAACAAATTAATCCGCTAAAATCAGCAAAAAAATTTGCTAAATAATTAATTAAACACAAAGTTTTTTTTCGATTTATTTTTAATGAAAATAAAAATCAAGCCAGTTGAAAACAGCAGTTTACAATTTTCTTAGCAAATATTTCTGCTGATTTTAGCAGGATAGACTGCTATTTGCATTCAACTAAATTTGGCTTAAAAATAACAAAATTTTTTTTAGATATAAGAGTTGGGTTTTGCTATTTTTAATCCACTAATATTTAGCAAAATTTTCTGCAGATTTTACAATATAATTTGTCGATTTAAATCAACTAAAAGTTATTTTAAATATAACTAAATATCTGTTAATTTAACAGTTTTATATTTGCTGTTCTTATTTTACTAATAATTTGCAAAAAATTTGTAATTTCAGCAGTTTTTCTGCAACATCATTTTTAGCTAACATTTAGTTTCTTTTTCGGCTATTTTTACAGATTTATTTCTCTGAGTGTAGTAAACGTCACTTTACAAATCATTTTAAAAAATTGCCAATGAAAAACGAATAAAATTTTTGTACTAATACACTCTTTTAATACAAATAAGCCAGGTTCAAAAAAGCTCTCGAGGGATCAATTTTTCTACAACAGAAACAGGGTGACATTTTTAATTTTTGCTTTTGAAAATTAACTTGATTATACATACAAATTAACACACCCCGATAATGGATTGGAACATCGGTTCGGGTCGGAACGATATGGAATGAAATGGGGAACGAGTGAAATTGGAACATTCGCCGCAGGGAATGAAATGGAATCAAACGGGGAAGGACATTTGTATTCGTGTTATCTTAGTGTATTAATTTATATTTATGTTATCACATAAATTGAAAAAAAAATTTAAAAATAGATTCCTGGGGATCGCTCTTGGATCTACCAGAAATCTAACATGACATTGAAGCTTGTAAAATTTTTGTTCGTTTTGCTCCATCTCGAAAACTAAGCAAGATAGCGCAAAACGAACAAAATTTTTGCTCCTTTGGGGTATTAAAACATCCCAATAATATAAATAGGCCAAGTCTTGTAGAGCTTCCGATGGATTCATTTCTTTAAAAACGTCATAGGGTGACATTTTATTTTTTTAATAATTTACTTGATAATACAAATTAACACCGAAAATGGATTAGAAAATCGATGCAAATCTGAACGATATGGAATGGAATGAGGAACGAGGGAAATTGGAACACTTGCCGCAGGGAACGAAATTCTTATTATTTTAGTGTATTAATTTCCATTATCCTCTAAATTGAAAAAATGGGTCACCCTGCGGCTGTTTTATAAAACTTGATTCCTGGGGATCGCTCTACTATAATAATAATAATAATAATAATAATAATAATAATAATAATAATAATAATAATAATAATAATAATAATAATAATAATAATAATAATAAGAACCTGAACATTGCATTAAAGCTTGCAAAAATGTTGTCGGTTTTGCCCTATCTCGCTCAGTTTTCGAAATACAGGCCATTTTGTAAAATGGTTATTTTAAAGAATGGACCGTATCTCGAAAACTAAGCGACATAAAGCAAAACGGACAAAATTGTTGCTCCATTGGAGTATTAACAAATTCCGATAATATAAATAGGCCAGGTCCGGGAGATATCCCGAGGGATCCATTTTTATAATACAGCCAATGTAAAGCAATCTAACCCGGTGTCTCTAAATGCAATAAATTACTGCACTGTAGTGGAGAACACTTGACCATTTCATGTCTAAGAAACATTATAGGTTTTTCTTCGAAAAACGCAGGAGATTGGAAGATAAACAAAAATCTAAAAAGTAGAATATTTGTATGTGTCTGTTTGATCACTTCTGAAAGTAAACAACCATAACAGAAAGCTGAATAGGAAATAAAACTATGAATTAGCTACACTGCATTCAAGGCCTTACTTGCGTTAGATGGCTAAGCTGTCGAATTTTAGCATATTAACGTTTGTAATGTAGGAATAGGCACAGGTTCGATTCTTACAGCCGACGGGTTGTTGAAAAATTATCATATAGAGACAATCTGACAATAAAATATAAACAACAATACATTTTAATAGAAAATCACTGATGAAGCATGTCCATTAGACCGTACCTCAAAAAAAAAGTTCGCCGTACACCCTCCAATATGATGTATTTTTAAAAGGCGATATTGGAGGGTGTAGGCCGTAGGGGTCGCCTTTTTAATTTTTTGTTATAGCTTTGGCATTTAAAATCGGATTTTAAAGTGTGATATATCGATTTTTTTGCCTCGAGGAGACCAGTGTTTTGCTATATAGTAAAAATCCAATTAAAAAAAAATTAAAAAGGCGACCCCTACGTTCGGCAACCAATATATAAAAAAAAATTCTACTGGGTTTAGCGAAAAACTTCCTTAGCAAAAGTTTAATGATTTTTTGCGAGCTTTAATTTTCTGACATTAGGGTGGTACATTAGGGTAGTAGCAACTGAGATCTGGTGGGTAACTAATAGAACGGGATATTTGAGGTCAAAATGTCCTTAGAGCAAAACACTGGTCTCCTCAAGAGAAAAACATCGATGTATCATACTTTAAGATCCGACTGTAAATACCAAAGATATAATGAAAAATATAAAATACCGACCCCTACGTTCGGCAAAAAAAATAAAAAAAAATTTTTTTGAAACCTCCTTGCAAAAATTCTTCATATTGGAGGGTGTACGGCGCACTTTTTTTTTGCCTGTAAGGTGGTAAGCTCTAATGTCCATAGAAAAAGGTACAAAATAGATCAAGTCTGATTTGCAAATTAATTTGTTTATAATTTTTAGCGCAAAAGGTTTATTCTTCTTCTTAACCTCAAACCTACTAAAAACTGTGTTGTTTACACTATTCCATTCAACGATTAAGCACCGTAAGTTGTTTTGATTTGAAAAAACTGTATAAAATATATTTTTCACGATAATCAGTTTCACGTGAAAAGTGTGTAGAGTTTCTTTTAATGCAAATTTAATGTACAAGACTATTATTTGTCTGGTGAAAAAGTGACATTTTGTGAATATTGTGATCGTATCTTTGTTATAAAATTAAAAAATTGTATATTTTTATTATTTAAATTGAAGTTTGAAGCCATGTGAACAAGCCAACTTACGGTGCTTTAAGTGAGAATAAATTACAAATTTTTACACTTCAAGATGCTATATAAGTTATTAAAGACACAAACCATGTGTAAAATATACACCGTCTGTTGTGAATCCCGCATTTTTAATTTACACACCCAATAATTTATCTATTGTATATTCGCTTAATAGTGGTTCCCGATGAAAAAAACTTCTGCAATACGAAATTGTTATTGCTCTTAATAAACGTTTTCTTACAGGCGATATGATCTTTGTATTGCTATGATTGCTGGCATTAGATAAATCTTTGAAAGGTATGCAGATTTTATTTTAAATTTAACCGCTTTTCGTCCTCTCAATTTACGAGTGAACTTATTGAAAATTAAAAATTTATTATGAAAATTTTTAAATGTGTAGTAAGGGACCTAAAAACACCAGCATAGCCAAAACTGTTTTAATTCAATAAATAATATCTTTGAAATGAAATTCCCTCTTTTATATATTTTCTAACTATCATGTTAAGGATTACCATAGTTTGTTTCTTATGGTTTAAAAGGATAATTGTTCAATCAAATGATAATAAATACAACTTTTATATTATAATTTCCCGAGTAAAATAATTTTTCAATAAAGCCCAATGATATCTTTTTTTAAATATAATTTGGAGTATAATTATACATGAAAAAATGGTGGATCGGAATATATTAAATTAGGTGTACACTCAAAAAAATAAGTTAGTAGAAAAATTAGTAAAACGTCTTGTATATCAAGTGTACTTGTTTTCAGCAATGTTTTTGCTGAAATTCCGTTTTCAGCTAAATTTTTAGTTATATTTTTTTAGCACTGAACTAATTTTGAACTAATGTTTTACTAATTTATTTTGCTACAAAAATTGTGCTGATAACCGCATTCATAGCGTGGACGACAACCAGATAGACTAGATGTAGATGTCGCAGCTTGTCTGGAAACAAAAATGACAAAAAATGAAATACAACTCTACACATATTCTATAAATTAACTAAAGTAAAATTTCGCTACAAGTTTTTTGAGTTTTTTTCAGTCTACTAATATTCAGCAAAAAGTTTAATGATTTTAGCAAGGATTTTTTTCATTTGCAGTCGACTAAGTGTTAGCAAAACTTTTGCTGAAGATTACTATTTTTTTGGTAAAAATCAGCTCGCTAATTTTCAGCAAACCTTTTGCTGAAATTACCCACTTTTTTGCAAGCACGCTCCTGACTAAAAATTTGCTGCCACAGCAACATTTTTTGCTGACGTTACTGATTTTTTTTTTTTTTTTGAGTGTATTTAATCAGCAAAAATACGATACTAAGATGAATTTGTCTAATTGTATAAAATTAAATTTTAGAAAGATTTTTAAAGTTTCATAATATTTGATAAATATAGAGTAAAAAAATTCATTCAAAGTTTATTCAAACAGCATTAATCATTCGTTCTATTTTAATCAAATCAAATAAGATACCAAATCCATAATTCAGCTGGTATTTCACCATATTATATCCAAGGTGGATATAAATTAATAGAGTAGGTCCTATCTAACATTTTTCAGATAAAATTGTATTTTGGGCTATTATCGAGAAGATATGATATGATACATTTTTAATCGGGTTAAGTAAATTATGGTTTTATAATGAACCTTTGTACTCGCATAAAGGAATTGGTTAAACACCTATGAATACAAAAAAGTAAAGAATTTATTTATATTAAGTTACTTTACAGGTATTACAATGTAATCGATACCAGTGAACACATACATATATAATAATGCATAAACGACCATAATAATAATAATAATAATAACAACAACGAGTAGTAAGTAATATAAAATAACAACAACAGTGAAAAATAATAACTTTGTTATTAACAATGAAGGGAATAAACACACACACATTAAGTCATTGTAGAAAGAAATAAAGAAAAAACATTTATGCAAAAATACCCTTAACACACTCACACTGCCCCATACGAAAACACTAATAGAGCACGTGAGTTAATATGTATAGAAAAAAGATTCAAAATATTTCAAAATAGAAGAGCAGCAGAAGAGGGTTTCAACACACACTCACACATCGTATATCGTATGCATTTAAAAGAACGTGCAATTTTTGTTAAATTACACACGATTAAACACAAAAAAGCTTTTCTTTTTTTTTTTTTTTGAAAAATTATTTACAAAAAAATCGTGTATGTATTTGTAGACGTTTATGAACAACAATTTGTTTGCTAATTTCTACAAAACAAAAAAATCATAAAAACTTATTCTTTTATATGAAAATAACCTTATTAACGTTCATTATTGTATATGAATGGTTAAAGTATGATTTTTTTGTTTAATAATTATATGTTTACAATAAAAAGGGGAGAATTGGTTTTTTTTGAAATTTCCATATTAAGCACGCACAGTTTTAGCACAACAATAGCAATACAAACAAATATATACAATAATTAAACATTAATAAAGATTTTTTTTAATCGACTAAAAAGCAACCCTTAACATGATTTTTAATGTATATGTAAAAGCAAATGGTCAAGTGGAATTGTATAATATGGCCTGCTAATGATTTAAAAAAAAAAAAAAATTATCGATTTTTATGTTATAGACAATTTTTTGTATCTTAATAAAATTTTTGAGTTACATTTTTTATATTAGTATATCCGGGATCACTTACCGTATTTCTCTGAAATTTCAAAATGTAATAGAGGAGAGAAAATTAATAAACATGGCCCAACATCATGTATATCAAGGTGGTGAAAAGGAAGGAAAAAATATGTCTGAACGAAAATTAATTTATACATATGTGACAGCGCATAGAGAAAGGGACCTAAGGGTAAAAAAATCAATTTTTTTTTTTGATGTGGACAACACCTGAGCATCGAATGAGACCGATCCCATGCCCTCCTGAGAAAGGGACCTAAGGGGATCTTATGTCCCTTTCTATTTTGCGCGTCACATATAGTGGAAAGGTAGGGTAACCTCATACACATTTTTTGTTATTACATTCGTAACACATAAGGTCTGACCCGATATTATTACTTTATTACCAGCGTATTTTTAAATATAGCAAAAATTTAACCTTGATGCGGCCTAAGATCCTAGAAATTAATATCGTTTTATAAAATAGCCAATATCTTTAAAATGCCGATATAGCAAAATGGAAGTACACTAATAGAAAAAAGTCCAAAAAAAATGTAGTTAAAACTACTAAAAATTAGTTAAAAATGATGCTGCAGAAAAAACTAGCACTAACTACTAAATTAGCAGATTATTTTTGCTCTACATTGGTAATATAGGAACAGCAAAAATAAAAAAAATAGTTATATTTGAGCTAAATTTTTGTTAATGGAAAATAGCAAATTAACCTGCTAAAATCAGCAAAAAATTTTTCTAAATAATTAGTAGCCTAAAAAATCAGCACAAAATTTAAAATTTTTGAAGTTTTTTTTCCAATTGTTTTTAAATGCAAACAAAAATTGAGCCTTTTGAAAAGAGCAGTTTATAATTAGCGTGTTTTTTAATCACCTGGATTCAGAATTTTTCATACAAAAAATGGATTTATTAAATCCAAAAAAAAGCTGGATTTAATAAATCCACAATAAAAGCACAAATTTATGAAACAGCCTATTAATTTGATGTCAGAAAAAAATACGAAAGAAAATTAAAAGTGAAACAAAAAATTTGAAAAACTAACAAATAAAAGGTTTTTATTAAAATTTTTATTATGCAATATGTTTAGAAAAAACAACTACACCTCACCAAATACATATTTTTCATCTTGGACATGGAGAAATAGCTCAAATAGAAATGGCAATTTTTCACTCTACAGTAAGTAATTTAATTAAATCCAAATAGTGAATATTAAATATTGCAATGGAATTTTTCAATTGTGTAAAAATATAAATTGAAGTGATAAAACTGAACAGACTGTTTATCGCTGTTTTATGTAAAATATAATTATAAATTAAAAGTTAAAGTAAAATCTATGTCCCTCATCGTCGAATTCGGTATTAAAAATTATGGTGAAAGAAGTGTCGGAGGAAGAATCTAACCCCATCTGTTGAGCACTTTTATAAATACTTTTTGGATTTATTAAATCCAAGTGATTGGAAAAAACGGCTAATATTTTAGCAAATATTTCTGCTGATTTTAGCAGATTAGACTGCTATTTGCATTCAACTAAATTTAGCTTAAAAATAGCAAAAATTTTGTATATATAACAGTTTATTTTTGCTATTTTTAGTCTACTAAATAATATTTAGCAAAATTTTCTGCAGATTTTTCTATTTTCAATTAACTATTTTTGCTATTTTCAATTAACTAAAAGTAAGCTTAAATATAGCTAAAATTCTATAAATTTAACAGTTTTAATTTTGATGTTCATATTTTACTATTCTGCTAATTTTAGCAGTGTTTGCCGCAGCATTATTTTTAACTAATTTTTAGTTACTTTTTCTGCTATTTTAA
This sequence comes from Leucophora obtusa, assembly GCA_949987735.1. Lineage (NCBI taxonomy): Eukaryota > Metazoa > Arthropoda > Insecta > Diptera > Anthomyiidae > Leucophora > Leucophora obtusa. The sequence continues at coordinate 184,350,459 of OX465299.1, read as the reverse complement.
CAGATTTATTTCTATGAGTGTAAAGTTTTTATAACATTTTACTTTTTAATATTAAATTTTGTCTATCTTTTGTTTAAAAATATTCTACTACTAACATTTTCAAAAAAACAAAAACCAACTTGACCATTTCTAAAAACTTCATTGTCTGTGTGCAAAAATTGAAAACCTCCCTTAATTTGAAAATTGCATTAATTCTGTTTTTTATTTTTTGCTTTCTTCATTAGCACAAAAAATTCATAATGAGCACGTTTTTTAAGCATACATTATATGATACCAACCCCTTTTGTTCGTTTATAACCAACATATAGAGCCACCAAGTATTCTTTATATTACTTTTGTCATTGGAGTGGGTGTAGGTTTTTGGCACAAAAAAAATAAAAAATTTTAAAAGTAGTAGTAGAAAAATATCCATAATTCACGCTTGTTATGCAAGCAAAGGGTTGCACCAAATGTTATGGTTTCTATTATATTATTCCTAACTCATTTTCGTTATTCATGATTGTAATTAGTTGGACGCCAAACTCAAGCCCACTACAATTTACATAATACTTAAAATGTTTTTTTTTTTTCAATTTCTTTAAAACAGCAAAATAAATGCTAATGCAATTGCAAATGCGTGTAATGTAAAATTTTGGGAGACTAAAAAATAAAGGGGCAAATATTTAAGGATTAGGGCTGCTATACTCGCTTGCTAGGAAATACAAAAATATATAACTCGCTCACTTAAGATCATTAAATCTTTGTATAAGATAAAAAAAAATATAACTTTAGCGGATAAATCCCCTACAACTAATCAATAGATCTTAATGTAATAAAAATATAGCATAAAATTAATGTTATCGCATTCCAAAATTAAATTTTTCTTAAAATTTTAAATGCAAACAATGTGAACTAAATTAAATTTTTCAAATTTTTAATAGCTCGAAAATTAAGCAAGATAAATCACAACTGAGAAAAACAAAATGAATAACACAATTGCAAATAGGATCGTATATGAACATATATGATTATACATAGCTGCCCATGTGAAAATCGAAATATATATAAACATACATGAGCACATATTGACTTGTATATGATCGTGCATGGACATACGTGATCATATACGTACATGCATAGTTCAATGTATCACCATATATGATCTCATATATTTCCATATATCTTCCGATACGAATTCTGAAGGTATATGGCGATATATATTCATATGTGGGCATATATTGTCATATATAAATATGTACGTTCATATACCCTCAAATTTCAGATGCGAAGGTGTATTGGAAAAATATGAGATCATGTATGGTCACACATTGAAATATGTATGCACGTATATGACTATGTATGCCCATGCATGATCAAATGCAAGTCAACGTATGATCATGTATGTTCATAAATATTTCGTTTTTCGAATGGGTGATCACATGCTCGTTTCCGAAATTGAATAGCATATGGTCCTTTGTGATTACATATGATTATATACGACACTAGACCCCCAAATTTCGGATTCAAACATATACATGAGACAATTTATGGCCATATAGTTTGCTATATATTGACTAACACGATAAGCTATACCCATATATGTTCACATACAAGCCCATGTGTGATCATATATGTTCGATTACAATCCCATTTTCACCTGGGAAACTAAAGTTCAAGCTAAATACCGGCCTTTAAAATACCAGTAATTTCTCAAATATGATTTATTAAATTGTTTGCTGCAGCCAGAAAGTTTAGCTGTGTTTTCGACTTAACTATATCCGTTAACTCATAAAAAAATCAAATATGATTTATTAAATTGTTTGCTGCAGCCAGAAAGTTTAGCTGTGTTTTCGACTTAACTATATCCGTTAACTCATAAAAAAATCAAAGTGCATGAAAACGGGTTTAAGACGAAAACTAACATATCACTTTTCGTATGCACGTTAACTTTCAACACGGATAATTATCGACGTTGAAAACTCAACGTTTATACATTTTCACATCTAACGTAACTTTTTCGCATTACTTTCGAAAATGTTTTGATCACGTGCGTTCGATTATACCGGAAAAATTATAAAAACAACCTGTGTAAAAATGTTTTGTACTATAATTGGTTTAACGTAGATTTACTTTGAATACTTAACGCTAATAGGCATGAGAGAAAATACAGCTTTTGCTAAATTTTATACTGATTTATGAGATTTTAATTTTAAGTGTATTTTTTTCAACAATTTCAATTTTAATACTTTGCATTTTTATATGTTTGCCTAAATTTTTTGTTTGCATTTTATTTTGTATTAATTTTCATGTTTGTGCGTGTTCAAATGGGGTGTGTTTACAGTTTTTTTCTTTAATTTTCTTGTTCAACTAATTATACAGAAAAATCGAAAATAACGCAATAATTAGAATTATGTTGAAACAGCATAGGGAAAATGGGATAGATTTTGGTGGTGTTTCTGGAGTTTTTCGAAAGCCGAATGAATTTACAATAAGACAATACATGTAATGTAAAAACAAACACTTGGTATCCAACTATTGAATGTGAATAAAACGCATCATAACATGATAATTTCTTTTGAAAAGGGAATTTTTCAAACATTCTTATTGAAAACTAAATTGCTCAAGTATTAGTTAATTCTGGCTCTTCTGATAACAAAAATATACATTCTATATGTAGGCTGTGATAGAAAAAACTTCAACTAGGCCCATTCAGCGCTATGCCGATCTTGTTAAGAGATGATACTACGAGTCATAGTCTCTGCAGAGGTCTACCGGTTCGATCCCCAGTCATGGCAATATACAAAAAGTTTTTCATATAGAGACAAACTAACAATTAAAAATTACTTTGACAAATTTACACATAAACTAACTACTGACGAGTCTTTGGGTGACACGAAACTTAACAAAAATTATCTGGATGTAAATTCTACCAAGAATTTTTTACATTTTTGTAGGTCATGGAGCAGAAATTTTACGAAATTCGCAATAAAATTCAGAAAGTAGTGCAATTTCTCATATAAGTATTTATATGAAAATGCTTCGGTCTTTTTCGGCGTTTTCACAACTTAACACCAAATCGATTCAAACTTTGCAGAAAAGATCTGAACATAAATTCGACCAAAAATTGTAGCTATTTCAATAAGTCGTGGAACAAAAATGTTCCCAAAATCTCAATAGAATTCAGAAAGTGCTGGGATTTCTAAACATTTAGATGAAAATGACTTTGTCTTTTTTTGCCTAGTAGTACGGCATTTTCAAAGCCTTTAAATTATCTGCACGTAAATTCGGCGAATAATTATAGTAATTATCAGGTGATAAAATATCAAGAATTTTGTAATTATTATAATTGATTTCCAATTCTCACTTACACATAATTTAAATTCATTTTACATTTTAACATTTATTTGTCCTTGTAAACAAAACAAAAAAAACAACTATTAAATTATTTAAATTTATTTTCTTTAAATAGTAAAAATTATTATTATATATATATATATTGTCATAATCATCTAATAAATTACGCATTTAAAGTGTTTTTTATTAGATACTTTTTTGAGATTGTATCTAAATGTATGAACATATTTGAGTGTCTTGGTCATTTGCATTATAAATATATTTCAATAATTAAATCTGTCAAACTGTAAATGGTATTCAATTAAAAATTAAAAAAAAAAAAATTAAATTCTATAGAAAATTTATAAAACATCACTATGCCGTATGATTACATCACTGATTTTGAGTTATGAACAGAAATTAATTCAAATTATTATTTGCTTTGTGTTTATTTTATAGTTATTAAGTAGAATTTTTATAATTATTTATTAACGGTTGGCCTGTTGAATTCAATTGTTTTTTTTTTAATATTTTATTAACTATTGTAGTTTTAACTGTGAGAAATGTCGTTTATTATAGATTTGAGATATGTGCAATAAAAGTGCAAATTTTTCAAATGAAAACACAAAGGTCCGTTTTTTTAATTATGTATTTTCTTCCGATATTTCGGTTAAATTCTTTAACCATCTTCAAGGATTTTAAGTTAAACCTTTAAACTATTCAACTAAAGGGGAAACAGATTTTTAATAATTTCTGCTGGAAAATTAATAACTAAGTTTTTTTTTTTGTTATTCAAAAATGTTTAAAACGCATTTATATAACTAATTTCCAATTTTGCTTTTCATTTTAAAATCTTCATATTGTTCTATTTTTTCTGAAAAACAACACTAAAAATCTTTATCCAACTCTTAGAACATTTTCAAGGGAATAAATTAATTAAAAAAATTGTTAAACTCATTTCTTTAAAATTTGCATCAGATTTATAGCACGACATTTACCAAAAAAAAAAAAACAAAAACCTACGAAATATATAAAAAAATCGACGGCAACATAAATTCGTGTGAGAACCTGGTTAAAAAAAAAACAAAACAAAAAAGAAGGTGACGCATGCGCATGATATTAGCATGACTTTAGCAACATGACTTTAAGCCAAAACAAAAAAAAAGGTATTAATAAATTTTGTATTAAGATCGCGTGCAAAATTTTTGATTATTAAATGCAAATCAGAAATTAAGACAAATGTGTTAAAAACTGGCAATTAAAAATGAATAAAACTAAAAAAATATTAAATACCACAGCAAGGCAAAGAAAACTCAAAAATATGCAGGCTAAATTAATCATAACGAAAATTGTGTTAAAATTTAAAAAGATATTGAAGAAGTATGAATATTATGAACATATTTTAAGCCAGATTTTAAAGTTCTGACCAGAAGAATAAATTGGAAATGATACTAAGAAGGAGTCACAATCCCTGACGAACACAACATCGGATATCGGGCTGAGCATGTATAACGGTATCACACATTTGAGTAAAGAACGACAAAAAGAGTAAATTATCAGAAATTAAAAAAAATAACAAGTAAAAAAATTAAAGTCGTGCATGCATACCCTACACCAGTCCGAGTAAAAGCCAACTAATGTTTTGATCCGAAATTAGAATGGGTTGAAATGGACTTGTGTCAAAATTTGTCTATAAAATGGTAAAAAATTGGAGAGATGGTAAGAAATTTTGATTTTACCCAATTTTACACAAAGGTAATTCTGCTGGACAAGTTTTAATGAAAATTTTCAGTAAACTTATGAAGTTTTCTTCACAAAATAAATGAAAAATTTCTTAAATTTGATGAAAATGCCTTACATATTTTATGAATCCAGTTTTAATGAAACCGTATGTTTGAAACTTTTAATAAATAAAATGAAAATTTGCACAACATTTTATGAAAAATTCCATTAATTCAATGAAAACTTTCAATAGAGGAGTTCAAATGAGACTTTATTGATTGTATGCAAAAATTTATTAATACCATGCAAATAATTCTCTCAGTGTAGCGATATGGCCAAATATCGACTGATACTATCTAGAATCGACAGACTTTATTCTTTGTTTGTTGACTTTCATCAAAATATTTTCGTATTTGCGTACCGTTACGTCGATGCACAGAATTTTATTTGAATATATTCGTATTTATAGATTTTGTACATGGGTCCATGTGACCAAATTTCATTAAAATGTCTTCGTATTTGTGATCTGTGAACAAGCAAATTTTGGGCGCACCCTTATGTGGGCTCTAGGTCTAAACATGGACCGATTTTAAGCAAACTCAGTAGGCTTTCTCCTTGTCTGTCTTGATATTTTCGACCTGCGGAGTGCGCACAAAAATATATGGATAGACAGACGGACGGACAGACAGACATCGTTAAATCTAAAAAAATTATTCTGAGTCTATCGGTATACTACAAGGTGGGTCTAAGAAAGTAAATGAAATTTTGAATTAATTCTCGAATCATTCATGCATTGAATTAGCAAAATTTTGAATTAATTCTTTTTACAAAAATCACGACTTGAATGAAATTTGTATCAATTCACATGAATTTGGTAAAAATGAAATGAATTTCCATAATGAATTCGGCAAAATGAATTGCAATTCATTTCCAATTCATTTGAATTGAATTGATTTTGAATTAATTCAATTATTTAGAGAAATGGAAAATCAATTGCAATGAAATTATTAATTGCTTATTGAATATTAAATCTGTTTTTGTCGTTCAGCGTTGACATATACCAAAATAAGTAGCCCTGAAGAAATAAACTCCAAACACCATGTTTACATTGATTGACTCCAATTCATTTTTAATTCATGTGAATTAATTCAAAATCAATTCAATTAATTTGAATTGGAGATGAATTGCAATTCATTTCGCCAATTCATTTGAATTGGAATTGAATTGCAATTTATTTTCGCCAAATTCAAGTGAATTGATTCAAATTTCATTAAATTCTTTTCCTTGGTGAAAAGAATTAGTTCAAAATTTAGGTAATTCGTAATGAATTGAAATCAAAAAAAGAATGATTCATTTACAGCTCTGCCACGTAGTGGTGTAGAGTGTAAAAATATAAATAATTAGAATTAAGAACACAGATAACAAAAATATCGAAAATCAAAAAAGTGAAAATTAATGATAAAATGAAAAGGAGAAAAAACTAAAAACAATTTTAAATTGAGGTATAAACGGAAAATTTTAAAAAATATTTTACAATTTTTTATTGTCTAAATTCCATTTATAAAAATTTTAAATTCTACATATTTCATAAATTTTTTATTAATTTCTGGGATTGGCAATATTTTTTTTTCGCACAATTTTGAGATTTTTTCGCCTTTTTATTCTCAGTTTTAATTTTTTTTTTTTTTGGTGAAAAGTATGTTGTATTTGTATGTGCCACCATGACACGATGTCGTAATATTCGCACTTGTTTTGTGACATGTCTGGTCCGATAGTGATTGCATCTCCTAGTCTTATATTATTATTGGTTAAACTAGCAGCTAAAGTAGTCATTGAAAAAGTTGTTCAACAACATTGTTGTCAAAACAATTTTAAAAAAAATGTAAATAATGTAATGAGCAGGGCAGCGACTTTCATGCACTTAAAAATTGAAAATATGCGCTTAAAATATGCAGTATAAAATGCAAAATATGCACCTAAATATGCATTTAAATGGAAATATGCACTAAAAACCAAAAAACATGCACTAAAGATCCAAAAGTAAACGCTTAAAACCAAAATAGGCACTTTAAGTTCATCGACTTTTAAAAATATTTCTTACTCCAGAGCATTTGGTTAAAAATTAAATCCAATATAAATGTCAGAGGAGATGACAACTAAATGTTTTCCTTCTAGTTAAGTACTGCGTTAAGGTTTTCCAATTTTTCCTTTTCTTTATTTTTCATTAAATCTTATTTTGAGGTTTTATAAAAAATATCCAATTTAATAAAAAATATGCAATAAAAATCATAAAATATGCAGAAAAAAATATGCACTTAAAAGCAAAATATGCATTTATAACAAAATATGCAAAAATATGCAACAACAAATCGATGCCATTTTGTTGCAAATTATTTGGTTCGGAAAAGTGTTTGGTCAAAATCATTTTTGGATTAATGACTACAAACATGCATTTGCATGAAAGTCGCTGCCCTGGTAATGAGAATTGTCTTATTCCATTCTCAAAATTAAATTATGATTTAATTTGTGGTTAATTTTAACGAACAGATTTTAAAGTTAATCACTGATCTAGTCATACAACATTAAAATATCTCTCGGCTTAATATTGTATAACTTTAAGACCCGATTACTGAATGTCCAGTAACAATTTAGTTAACAGTGAAATTAAACTGTTGGGAAACAACAACAAATATATCAGTTAAAGTCTCCGTTAGTAGCTAACGGGACATTGGGAAAATGAGCCTAAATTAGATATAAAAAATAATGTGTCCCATTCTATTCCAAAAATATGATTATAAATTGACCTTCAATTATTAATCATTTTAAACAAATTTATAGTTTTAATCTCCAAATTTATTGTTTACATGCAGTTGTTACATTACAACTAAACCACACCCTAAAATGACAACCCAATTTACAAGCCATACAAATGTTTTTCGTTGTTTTCAATTCTTTATGTTTTTTTTCTCGAAATTTTGCATTAAGTATGTATACATTTTTTTTCCTGTGGCCAAACAACAATCACCTAAAGCAGGCATTAATTACAACAATTAATTTCGCACAATAATTTTATATGTTCAATCGCACTTTTATAAACCAATACCCACAAAGACTCACTCATACACTGCCAAAATGGACAATGCATTAAACTTCAAACTCTAGACTTTGTTTAAGCAACTTAGGAAAAATATGCTGCAATTATGCAATGACCATTAAAATTACAACAAAAAAGCAGCTAAAGTAATAACAACAACAGTACAAAATAATAATTAAATAAATTTGAAAAAAAATATTAATTCGTAGAAAAATATATTTATGAAAATTTGAAATTAATGCAAATTACGTGCAACTATAATACAGTATCGACAACAGTGGAATCTGTCATAAAAGTACACACTGATTGAAGAAACTTTATTATGTTTACAAAAAGTTTTATCACATTTTGTACTTTTATAAAACTGTTTATTATATTAATAAATCGTTTCAACATTTTTATGAATTTAATCATTAAAACTATGCAACGTCTCATTGGTCAAAACTTCCAAAAGATTTTAAAGATTTTTTCCAAAATGTGAAAAATAAATTAAATATCATCGACCTTTAAAATATACAATAATTGCCTTTTGTGCTCATTTTTGTGCTTTCATAGATATTTCACTGTTATTATTTCTCAGTTCATGTTTAGACAATTAAATTATGACATAAGTAGGTAACATAGATATTTTGTTTAACATAAATTTTAACAGGTCTCGATTATTTAAACTATGTATGACTAGTATGACTTCAAGCTATTAATCTAACTGACTGTTTGCCTGCCTATATTAGACATGAAGAATTGTTGCTGGTAACAGATATTAAAAAATTATGCGTAAATTTGAAAGTAAACATAAAAATTTACATAAAATTTCGAACGTGTGTCTATATTAAGAAAACTCAGATAAGACTTTAACTGACTTAAGGTTCAGCTACAGCTTTGAAAATAAAATTTGTCCACACTCTGATTTGAGGTATAGTTTTAACCTATAAAAAACAGTAAAAAGGTCTGTTAAACGCGTTTTGGCGCAAATGAACTGATTTTTTGTTATTTTGTCTTAAAATTTAAGATTGAGCTCATATTTTTGTAAATCCTATTTAGCATAACAATTACTTTTATCCGTATTTGAACTAACTTTGCATCCTAATTTTTATTAATTTATGTTTCTTAATTTTAGAAATTTTTCAGCTAATTTAAACCCCGATTATTTCCCAAGGTTTATATTTTTGTGTCTCTGCTATCAATAATACATAGAGATGGCGCTATAACTGTTTTCATATTTTTTTATTACCCAGTGTAGAAAATCATTACCAGATATGTGGTTATGTAACTACATACTTGGTAATGGTAACTAGTTACTTTTGTTATTACGTTTCTTATTAAATTTATATGGCGATGTCGCGAAAAAAAATGAGTTATGGTTACACACCAGCATACGAAAAATCAAAAAGTATATCGTTACCTATGTGCTTACCAATACTGACAAAAATAATGAGTCTAAAAATAGATTTTCAAAAAAATTAATTATATAAAAAAAAATATTTTTTATTGTATTTTTTTTTTTTTTTTAATAAAATTTCCTGGTGCAGGAATCGAACCTGGGCCTACAGATTGCCAGTCAATAGCTCTACCATCTGAGCTATATCGACATGTAATATTTAATAGATAAAAACATACATGACCTCCTGCACACAAGTAAGCTTACTCGCCAACATACAAAAAATCCAAAAATATGTGGTTACATATATCCTTACCAGTGTTTAAAAAATATTGAGTCGAAAAATAGATTTCAAAAAATTTTCAAAAAAATCTAGAAAATTATTTTCTATTTGAAATAATGATAAAAATAAGTCATTATCAGTAACTCATTATTATATGTTTTAAAATAATTCAGAATGTAAGTAGGTGTCATTACTGGTAGTCCAAAAAATAATGATATGTCATTACCCAGTGTAGAGGTTATATAATCACAAAATGGCTTCTATGTCGGACACTAAGCGAGTAGAACAAAATGGACAAAAATTCGAACTATGAACTTATCAATTTTTATAAGGCACATATACTCTCAAAAATAAATATGGGCCTGTCTCGGGACAGATCCGTAGAGCCCCAAAACCAAGACTGTAAGCCACATTTTAGCAGAAATTTTCAGTTAAATCAGGTAATGTTTCTGTTGAATTTAGCTCAAATTTCTTAGCTAATTGTTAGTTAACTAGAATTGTCTGTGTATTTAGCAGTGTGTAAAATTTAGCTTACCTGAATTTAGGAGACCATAATTCTCAACTTCTTTGAAAATTCTGCTGGCGCAAATACAGGTACTAACTATTTCCTGTTATTTTAGCAGAATTTTAAGTCCCCCTTCTACTGGATTTTTTATAAAGTATTTGGTTTAAAAATTTTAATTTCGAAAACTTCAAAAATGTAAACTTTAATAATATTTACATATTTTAATATATTTTTTAGATATTCCATATTTAAGAGATCAGATCAGATCATTTAAATAAAAAAAAAAAAAAAATATTGCATTTTAATAGAAAACAACACAATGAAGCAAAGTAAAAGTTCGCTTCTATACAAAAATTTATAATTAACTTGTTCCAATGAAATTTTTTCTATGTAAAAAATGTTTTCAATTGCTTTCCCGAGTTTGTTAATTCGCCGTGAGAGGCATAGGATGCATAGTCTCTCTCAGGGATGATAAAGTTGGTAATATAGTACTATGTATGGTACTATTAGAACCTCAAAAGTTCTATGGTACTCCTTAGACTCATTTAGCACTATTTTTAAATTGTCAAAATACAAAATAAAAATATTTAGGTCGGCTAACTTATCTCAAAGAATGCTTATTTTACATGGATGGTAACCGAAACGATGCGGTTGTCGGTAAGGGTAACGCTATTTCAGATTATTTTGGTAACGGTATTTTAAGGGTAACGCTATTTCATTTATTTCGGTATCGGTATTTTAAGGATAACGGCTCTTTAGTTATTTCGGTAACGGTATTTTAAGGTTAGCGATATTTCAGTTATATCGGTATCGGTATTTTAAGGATAACGGTAGTCAGTTATTTCGATTCATCCCGCAAATTTTTTTTACAAAAAACAAATGAGATGAAAAACAGAACCAATTTACCAACTTAAAGTAGGAAAATTACTCAATAACCACGTGCAATTACCAAAAGCAGAAAATTAAAAATAACGGTAACGGTATTTTAGGGATAACGGTATTTTATTTATTTCGGTAACGGTATTTTAAGGGTATCGATATTTCAGTTATTTCGGTAGCGGTATTTTAAGGATAACGGTATTTCGGTTATTTCGGTAACGGTATTTTAGGGGTAACGGTATCGATATTTTCGGTATCGATATTTTAAGAATAACGGTATTTCAGTTATTTCGGTAACGGTATTTTAAGGATAACGGTATTTCGGTTATTTCGGTAACGGTATTTTAGGGGTAACGGTAGTCAAATGAAAGGGTTTTGAATCGATAACGGTATTTTAGCGGTATTGCCTGCCAACCCTGTTATTTTATCACTATTTAGAGTTATTTTGAGGAGAATTTTACTCTTGGTTAAGGTAGTGAATTTGGCCATTAACCTTAACCACGAATAAAATTTGCATTAAAATTACTCTGGATAGTCTTAAATAAAATTCTAAAAATTGTTGTAATTTTTGTATACCACCCTTATATAAAACTTAAACCAAAAAATTCCCAACTTATTTTACACCTCGCTGAGTTTTATTTTATTTAAATTCTTTATTTTCGATTGGCATTAATTAATTTAATTTGTAGGGTAACTTCATTTTAAGTAACATTAACAAATTTTCAGTAAAGGTCAAATAATTTTAATTTGTTGGTTACTTTTTCTTATTTCAGTCAACAGAGACTCACAGAAGTTCTTTCCCGATGGGTTCCCTCTAATCAGAATGAAATTGGGATATGTAGGGGTTGGAAACAAACTCATTTTTGTATTAAACTTGTCTAAAATTTAGGAAATTTAGATTGATTTTTGCGCATAGTTAAATGTTGTGGATACAAGTTGCCACTTATTTGAGATATAAGTAGTACTTAAAAGCTTTTCGGGAGAAGTTTCCTCAAAGCCTAACGATGACAAATAACAGGAAAATCTAAGAACTCAACCCAACCAACAAAAAATTCTTATACAAATGTGCTTTTTGAAAACAAACAGAAAAATTTAATAAAAAAATCTTTTTTTTGTACTCCTATGGGACTACCTGCTCGCTTCTTTTGACATGAAAATATTCTTCTTCACTTAATAATAATAATAATAAAGTATATATTTGGGATGATTTATCAAGCCACTAACTGTAAGACAAATTACTTATTGTCTATTTTTTAAAAAGTGTAATAAAACTGGAACAATAACAACAAAAGTTGGACATGTTCGGTCATGTTTTTCGTTTAAGTGCCCAATCCGTCTATATTTTTTTAATATTTGAAATAAATACAAAAAAGTTTAAAATTATAAAAGTTCTGATCCCGCTTTTTAAGTATGAAACATGAGATTGGGTCTTAAAAAATAACCTACGCTGCGGAAATAAGAAGGAGTGAAGTAGGTACTCCAGTAGTGTGAATCCAGTTTTAACATCTATATTATGTTCTGAATTTTGTTTTAATATACAAAAGAAATTTCATATGTGTATTTACATTTTTCGTTAAAACACAAAATTTTTTTTTGCTACTGTGGAGGCCGAAAAAGTACTATTTTTTAAGCTGCTTGGTACTATTTCCAAGAACCGATTTATCATCCCTGGTCTCTCTGTTGAGTTAGAACTCTCTGCTGGAATATTGATCGAGAAAGTGCTTTCATACTACTAGCGGCAAATTAGCAAACTCGCGAAAAAGAAATGAAAAAATTTTTTTTCTTACACAAAAATGTTTGTAACATGTTATTAAAAATTAGAGATTAATCAGAACTGCGTTGACAACGAGAATGGCTTTTTCATATCCCAGCAAAAAAAAAGAGATGCCGAAGCAGTAGAAAAAGCACTACAATTGATGATCTAGATGTACTTCTTTTTTAACATAAACACTAATGATTTTAACATTGAGTTGTCATAGGATAGGAGTACTCCTAAGTCAACATGATTTCAGTACTTTTTGAACGAGTACAAAGAAAGCTATTTTTCACCAATTAAAAGTTTAAAACAAAATCGTCGCCAAAAATTTATATTTTTTTTTTATTTTACAAAAGTTTTTACTCCCGCCAACGGGTATCCGACTTGCGATGTCTTGATTTGTACTCTAGCTTTCTACCGCTAAGCTAGTCTTTGATATAAAAGTTGACTGGCATAAAAATACCACTTTATCACCGTTTTTAAACAAGTGCAAAAGGTGAACTGCAATTCAGTATTGTTTTCCGTACTATTTTCGTAAGCGCGTAAAAAGCTATTTTTTATCATTTTTTTTTTTTATATATATTTAGTTAATTATTTTTAAAAATTTTTAAATTAAAAAATATTGAATTTAAACAAATTAATTATAAATATAAAAAAAATAATAAAAAATTAAAAAAATATTGCTTCCTCCAGTAATCAAACACGCGATCATCTGTTTAGAAACACCAAATGATACCAAAATCACTTTTTAGTATCACTTTTAGAGCAATTATGCTTTAGAAGCAAGACTTTTTGTGATTTTTTGGATGTTCTTCAGAAGTAATTCTGAAAAGTTATAAATATATACTAAAAGATACTTTGGAAGCAATGAAAGAAGAGATTATTTAAAGATGTTAAGAATTACTTCTAAAAAAACAGCAAAAATACACTAACGGATACTTGTGAAGCTGTAAAAGAAGTAGTTTGTAAAAAACTACTTCCAATTTTTTTTGCTGAGATCGCAAAATTTTAAGCTAAAACCGAAATACTTTTAAAAAAAACCAATTAACATAAAAATATCTGAAATGTGCATTTCTGATACACTCAGTTTCCTTTTATATTTAGTTTTCGATACACCCTATTACAACGAATATAGGATTAAAGCAAATGTTAAAAATATTTTTTTTTTGTTTTCAGTTTGTGTGCAAATTGTAGGGAAAAACGAAACTAATTTTATTGTCCCAGTCTAAATATACTAAAAGTTTGTTATATATAGAAAGTTTCTTTATATAGCCGACCCTTTGCCGGTCTGCGGCGGAGCTAAAAAGTTTCCTACTTTGGAGTATTTTAAATACCAGCTTCACCTAAAATTGGTGTTTTTTGCGTGAGACGTTCTTCTGGTACCTTCGGACCTACGCCGTCTTTGCAAAAAGTGCCTTTCTACAGGGCTTGGGAGTTTCTACTCTGCGGGAGTTTTCTACTTGACTAAATTATTAATCTCTATGTTAAAACAAATTTGGGTCTTTATCCCCACAATAATTGGTCACAGTGTCCAAGGAGATTATGACCATTTTGCAAATGGAATCATTAAAGCTTCTATTAAAAAAGAAGTACATCTAAATTAATAATTGTATTGCTTTCCATTTTCATTTTTTGCTGGAACTTTACTACACTGACCGAGGTCGCTTGGATTTGGAATTATCCACCCCAATACCTTGTGCTACACAGCGTAATATATGTAGATATTATTTTTAAACGACACACCAATTTCAAATGGTTTAAATTCCAAATTATTTTTCGTTTCACATATTATGAACAATTTTTTTAACCTAGTGTAGGGTACTCTACATTAAAAATTTCATATACAAAAATTAATAACATATAATCACACCTTTATTCAAAATTAATATTAAGAAAAATTGTTTTCAATAATTTTCCACAGTTAACTTATTATACAAAATTACCACAAACATTAACCACTTTAAAATTGGTAAAGTAATAACCAAAGTGTCTTTAACACTAATTTTAAAATATTAAACGAAGTTTTATATAAACTATATAAGGTGTAAAGAGAGAAGTTAATTTTTTTAAATGATTATTTTTTGCTTAAACGCCTTTAAAATAACTACGCTCCCCCTCTTTGCAAGAAAAAGTTACTACACATATGTAGACTACAGGCAGAGTTGTTAAAGTATTGAGTCTTAAAAAAATAGAGTTTGAATAATGATATTAGAAATTGCACATTGTGGTGTAATGTTTAGCGTATTGCATTGTTATACTTAAGGTTGCGGATTCGATTAAAATTTTTCTCTTAATCTTACCTGTACGTACTTGTGTGTTCTTACCCTAGGCAAAGTAAGCCAGCTTGTATGCAGGGTTTGAAAGTATTCGGAAATTCTAGAAAGTACATAAAAGTATCGTCGAGTACTTTCAAAGCCTACAAACAAGCTGGCTTACTTTACCCAGGATATGTTCGCATTTTAAGCACACACTTACTTCGTAAGTACATATATAGTATACATAGGTATACTAGCATGTAAGTGAGATAAACATTTTTGAAAATTTTGTGCTTTTTTTAATTTTCATAAATCGAAGTTTTTAGAAATTTGTTAAATTCTTACATTCTAAAAGCGTATATATAAGAAATTGTTCTTATTTATAAAAAAGAATAAATTATAAATTTATTGAAGGTGAATCGATGAATCATGTTATGATACATTATGAGCTTCATGTTATGACTGAAACACGTAACGATCATAATATTATTCTACAGCCGAATTCACAATGCAGTAGTACTCCATGCTGCAGAGTGGAGTGTACTCATTTGAGTACACTCCAGAGATGGCACGATAAAAAAAAATATATAAGTGCGAAAAAGAATAAAAGGGAAAAAATCCACTTTATAGAGTGTGAATCTCCAGCTTAATTATCATAATTTGATCCTTAATGTTGATATCACAAATTATACCAGATATGAATCAGCTGATATGGGCAATATGGTCGACAGAAAATGAGCAAAACGCAAAAATTTAAGAAAAACACAAAAGATTAAGCACAATAATTTAAAAAGGGACAGCTATATACAAAAAATGGGCAACACAAAATGTATGGAGATTTTATATTGTTATCTCCCTCTTGACTTGACTTCCATGTAAACGAAACCATACGGTTCGAGAATACTTTTTTGACACCTGTCATTGATTTCACATCTGGTATTAATCTGTGGTTGATATGATCAGTAATAATCATATTTATGGTCAACAGGATCATACTATAATATTATATTTTTCCCAATAACGTTCAACTATTTTGTGTTTTTTTTTTGTGCCCGTGTAGAAAAAGATCGGTTAGATCTAAACATATCCCATCAGATCTAAACTTTTTGCATGGGCATGTTTAAAATTTATTTCATTCGATTTAAAATCTAGCTCCATTTTTGAAGAATTTATATAAATACTAATTTATTCTTTGAATCTCTGACTAAACACAACTTTGTTAATGCTAATGTTTTTTTTTTATTTTTTTTTTTTTAAATAATGCAAAATGTACCTCATTATGTCATTTAACTTTACAACTTTTTTTGCAGTTAATGCAAAACACTATACAGCTGCAACATATAAATGTATGTAGTTCCTCTTGTACGTACAACTCATATGTACATAGCTCTAAACATTTAACAATCAAGCAACATACAACACTATATTTTTTCTGTCTTGGTTTTAATTCATGACTAAGCTATAGACAAAATGGGTAACTATATGTAAAAATTTAAAATAGGGTGGCTCTTATTTTTAGGAAATACAGGCAACTAATTCGATTGGAAAGTAATCCGATTGCTTATTCAGCTGTTGAGTAGCAAATTTTTCTGTTAGCTTTGCCAAATTCTTTGACAAACATCTCATAATAAAAAATTTTTTGATTTCCTTTAAATAGTTTTCAAATAAATGCCTCCCTCTTTTATCGACTTTATGAGTTATAAAGCTATTGGGTGTTATGTTTCAATATTCTGTTATACATTTATGATATGCGTATTGAGTTAAAAGCTCCTATTTTTTTCTATTAAAATATGTAATATTTTAAGCATTATGATCGTTTATTTTATAATCTTGCTTATGTGTTAAATATATTTTGTTAGGTATTTCTTTGCAAAAACAAATTAAATTGGTTTAAAAATGTATACAAAGGTATGTAATTCAAATTACTTTTTTTGGGAATTTACCATAAAGTTTTGGTGATCATTTTATGGCTTATTATTGAGAATTTAAATTTTTTTTTAATTTTTTTTGGATTAGCAACATATAAAAACAGAGAAGAAACTGAGCCACATGTTGCTAAACATTCCTCAGCAATTCTCAAATTAATTTGATTAACATGCTTCGATTGTACTGATACCAACTATTTTAAAAAAAAATTATTGGATAAGACCCAAAAATCGCTATAAAATCACTTGATTTATAAAGTGTGCGAAAAATTTTACGATTTTATCGCTAGATTATTGAAAAGTAGTACTAAAGACACTAATACAAGGTTTCTTTTTCTCAAAATCATATTGAATAAGTATGTTCACAAGAGTTGCGAACTTTTAAATAATGACACACCCCAGTTCAAAAAGCGCCGGAGGAACAAAATTTTGAACGTTGGCAAAACGCCAACTTTCAAATTTTATTTTCCAAAAAAAAATTTAAAAAAAGTTCATACTATGTATTTTTTTTTCTCCTACCGTGATTTGAACCCAGGCCGTCAGATTGGCAGACGATTGCTCTACCCACTGAGCTAACGACACATATAATACTTAGTGGCGAATCACATAAATGAGTGATAACAGTTGGACAATTTTTTTAAACTAATATGCCAGCGTTGGGAGAGCAAAAAAAAGTTGGTCATGAAGGAGCTTTCCCACAAACAAAAAAATTTATTTTATAAAACAAAAAAAAAATTTAATTAAAAAAAATCAAAAAAAAATGTTTCCTTGCAACCGGATTTCAACTCGGAATCTTCTGACTACAAACCCTTTTTAACGAAGCGTCAGCATTTTTATAAAATCATTGGTCTGCCAGTAAATTGATTTTTGTACCACTGTTAGCATTGGCTAGGTAGCACTGGCACTACTGGTTGCAAACCTTTGCATATCACTATAGGCCAATTCTTTGCCAGTGGTTTTTTTTATAAACCACCGAAATTTTTGTAAAATAAATACTCACAAAACGCTTTTTGAAAACGCTGGCAAAACGTCGCAAATGAGTGCTCTGCCAGTCATTTATTTTTAACACCGTGGTTACCTAGTGGTATGCCAGTGCTTCATTTTTGTACCACTTTTTTGTGCACTGGCGATTTTGGACAGGGAATATTAAACATTTTATTATTTTTAAGAAACATGTTGCTTACTTACGAATCTAGTATGTATGTATCTAGTTTACATTGCGTCATATGAATAAAACTTAGCAATTACTTCGAAGTAATTACTTTGGGCTTAGGAATGGCTTTTAACTTTAAATTTACCAATTGGCTGGTAGAATAGCATGAAATGTAAACGAAAATTAAAAAATTAAGTTTCTAGTCTACTCCCAAGCAGACTAGATTTGTGAAGTAATTGCTTAAAAAACCCTGTATTTCCCCCTATTAGTAATATCTATTTTTTATTCATATGAGCCATTATCTATTTTTAAAAATTTTCCTCAACTCATTTTATTACTTACGACTACAAAACAAAATCATTCGAACTAAATAAGTATATTATATTCTAATTAAAAGGTTAAATATCTTTACAATGAACTCTTTACATGTTTGAAAATAATAAATAAATAGAACTTATAAATGATTTTAAACCTCAATTTTTTTCTTTTTTTTCCAACTCATTTGTGCAAATGAATATAAATCACAAATTATTTAAATGAACTTAAATTATAACTCATTGAAAATATATTGAAGAAAAAAAAATAAAAGAAATAACCTCAAAATAAAAATCACCACTTAATAATGTTGATGACGATCATAAGATATTTAACGGGAAAAAAAAGTACAAATCAATTAATAACAAATACACTCAAAATGTATACTCGTTTGAATATTGCTTTGCAAATGAAAGACAAATTATGAATTAATTTATAGTGAAATGAACGAAATAAATAAGTAATAATAAGAAATCAGGGTTAAATTAATCAAAGAATATGAAGAGAGAAAAAAATTCAGAAATATTGAACAAAATTAAGAACAAGAAATTTTAATATACTTAAAATAAATTGAGCAAACTAAATTATTAAGAAAATATTATTAAATTTAAAAATAAGAGCGTAAGAATTAAGAATTTAAATGGAAATATAAGACAAAAAGGCTTATCAATATAAATTTAGCAAATCTGTTTGGCCATTTGCTAAACAAGTAATTCATTAGAAATTCAACCGATAATCTTATTTTGGGAGAAACGTGAAACAATATTTGAAACAATAATTCATTCCAGAAAATTAATAAAACGTCTTTAGTTTATTCAAAATTACTTCTGATTCTTTATCATAAAATAAAATATATTCAGTTAAGACGTCTTGAAATTTTTTTTGCTAATTTACTGACATGAAAATTAAAAATCTCTACAGATTTGTTTTCATTCCGAAAGTCACACGTATTATTATTTTAAGTGTAATTAATATAAACAATTATGAATTTCAATAGCTTAACTAGAGTTTGAACTTTGATTTATCTAGCTTTATCAAGAAGATATAAAAAGCAACAATTGAATTACATTTTAGTTACAAATTAAAGATAATTTTATTTAATTAGTTAATTATTAAAAAAAAAAAAACAAACTGTAATGTAATAAGTGATTTTTAATTTATGTAGTTGTTGTAGCTATTTAACACATGTTATCTAAGTAGTTTTTCAAAACAATTTCATTTATAAATAATTAGTAATTAAATTTACATTTTAACGCAGTTCAAGGTAGTACAAAGCAAATTTAATGATTATAAAATAATTAAAATTGTACACTCAGCGAAAATTTTCTTAACCGAATTAAGTCCAATTACTGAATGTCCTGTTGAATTTTAATTTTATATTAAAGTTCCAATTAGTACATTCAGTGATCGAGCCTTAGTTTTTTAAAACATTTCCCAACTAAAACTGTACATCCATCTGTTTGCCCATGTAAAATGAAAACAGGTCGCAATTTATAAGATAATTAAATGGAATTTGCTACATAAGTCTATATTACCCCAAGGACGAATTTTATTGAAAATATTTAAAATCGGTCCCCGTTTTGACCTACTTGATAGCCATGGGTAGGTGCTATCTGAGCTTGATTGTATTGATCTTATACTATCCCAGTGTAGAAACGGTAATGACATATCATTATTTTTTGGAGTACCAGTAATGACACCCACTTACCTTCTGCATTATTTTAAAACATATAATAATGAGTTACTGATAATGACTTATTTTTATCATTATTTCATATAGAAAATAATTTTTTAGATTTTTTTGAAAATTTTTTGAAATCTATTTTTAGACTCAATATTTTTTAAACACTGGTAAGGATATATGTAACCACATACTTTTTGATTTTTTGTATGTTGGCGAGTAAGCTTACTTGTGTGCAGCAGGTCAATTATGTTTTTATCTATTAAACATTACATGTCGATATAGCTCAGATGGTAGAGCTGTTGACTGGCAATCTGTAGACCCAGGTTCGATTCCCGCACCAGCAAATTTTATTAAAAAAAAAAAAATACAATAAAAAATATTTTTTTTTTATATAATTAATTTTTTGAAAATCTATTTTTAGACTCATTATTTTTGTCAGTACTAGTAAGCACATAGGTAACGATATATTTTTTGATTTTTCGTAAGCTGGTGTGTAACGACAACTCATTATTTTTCGCGACATCGCCATATAAAGGTAATAAGAAATGTAATAACAAAAGTAAGTAGTTACCATTACCAAGTATGTACTTACATAACCACATATCTGGTAATGATTTTCTACACTGGGATATTACCAAATTTATCTTAAGCGTTTTCTTGCACAGTTCTTTACAATTTTATGCGGTAATCAGATCGTGATCATTCCGGGGGAAAAAACACGGATCTAACTTTGGTTCGGTACCGCCCAGTTCTTTTTGTTTAGCGTTTTGAAAGCCAAAAACTTCGAAATATAGCAAAAATAGTATTGATTTTTCTTTTGTGTAAAACTGTCGAATGAATCTAATCGATATCCGTTCCAATATCGGAGAAATCGGGGTTTGAACTTTTTAAATACGATTTTATGGAAACCTGCACTAAGTGGTATATTACATAATAAATTTGTGTTGATGTTTGTTACTATCGAAATTAGCTAACCCTTTTACCTTTTTATTGAACTATATTTATTGGTCTGTTAACTGAAGTTCCCTTCCCGGAATTTCATCCGTATCTGAGAATATGACCAAACTCGTACTGTGGTGTACGGTTTCACATAGTCGGCATGCTCTACTTTAATTTTAATTTACTTGCTTCTGTTAAGACAACTTATTGCAATAAACTAGTGATTTTAAAAAGGAATTTGGTTTTCTGATATTGAATTCCAAATGCAACTTTGTTAGAAAATAAAACTAAAGTACCTACCGCGCTAATTACTATGAGTTAATTAAGGAATTAGATAATATGGCGAGTATTTATCCATTTAAAATAATTACGTTTTTTTCCCCCTATAAATGTAATATTTTAATCAGATTTTCAAAATCATCATGATTGTAGGAAACCAAGTAAATTATTATTGTTATATGTTATTACATAAAATTTTTATCGCAGAGTGTAGACTTTTCATATCCTTGACTTTAATTTCAAATTGCTAAAAACAAAGAAACATTTTTTCATGTTTAAGGATTTATCATAGTAAATCTGCTGACCATTTGTGAATAAAAAAATGTCAAATTTATATAAATTTTATAGGTTTTCCCATCAGATCCGATCAGTACTCGCAAAATTTAACTTTGTAATTTGATAAAAGACCGATATCGCTAATTTTTCATTAAAAGTCAGGCATGCTTAAAACGGGTGGCAAAATTAAAAAATCAAACGCTACAGTAAAAATCTCTACAATTCCTGGACCATCTTCCAGATTTTCGGGACAATTTAACCATTATTTTGATATATAAAAATGAAGGCCGCAAGCATAAAATTAGAAATAACCTTAATTGATTCAATTGTTTTGTTCGTCACTATAATGGTAACTTGTTTTCTTATCCCAACACCAACATCAAAAAATCAAAAAGTAGGTGGTTACTTATATGCTTACCAGTATTGATAAAAAATAATGTGTATAAAAATAGAATTTAAAAACAAATTTAATTTTGTAATAAAAAATATCTTTTTGTTCTTTTTTTTTAATAAAATGTGCTCGTGTCAGGAATCGAACCTGGGACTCCAGATTTTCAATGGAACGCTATTTAAAAATATAAAAGTCATCGTGATCTCATTTCAAAGAATGCAGACCTTTGACGGAAAGGGACACGCTGAGAAAATACCCAGCTAGAAATAAAAAAAAAAAAACACAAATTTCACCAAAAATTCCAAATAAGTTCTGACTATAATACTGTTCCTTAGACAATTTCAAATAACAAGGAAAGTATCCCCAGTTTTTATGAAAACAATTTTTGGTACTTTTTTGTTCGTCAGCATGTCAGAAACTTTTGAGATTCGATATGAACAGAGACTATTAATTATAGAGATAGGAAATCAAAACTTACACTACTACCCGGTAGTGGGCGCTAAAATTTTTACTATTACATATTTAGTATCACTTTAGTATCAGCTGAGCCTATATTTAAAACCTCAAAAATTGGTGAAAACTGCGCAAAACAAATTTCAGTGTTGTTAACTTTATTTTAAAATTGCTAAAAACAAATAAATTTTTTTTCATGTTTAAGACACTGTCATTTTAAGTCTGGCGACCATTTCTGGATAAAAATAATGCAAGACTTAAGGAAATTTTGTAGAATTTCCAAAAATATACAGTTTGTATAGATCCGATCAGTACTCGCTAAATTTTACTCTATAAATTGATAACAGGTCGATATCGCTAATTTTTCATTGAAAGCCACGCCCACTTAAAACAAGTGACAAAATAAAAAAACAGGCATTATGTTAAAATTCTACACAATATTCTAAACCATATATTTGCCTCCCGGGGCGAATTTAGCCACTATTTTGATTTTTAAAAATAAAGGCAACGAAAAAAAAATTAGAAAAAACTTTAATCGTTCCTTTAAATTTTCCACCACTATATTTGATTTTGCTGGGTTGTAAAAGAATGTTTTTTTTTTGTATAGTTGGTATTATTTTTTCAACTTTGACAGAAAATTCAAGAAAAATTTAAAAAAACGAGAGCAAAACCCAAAAATATAAACTGTACAAAAAGCACTGCCAAAAAAATCGGGAAGGAAAAAAGCACCCGAAAAGCACTGAAATGGCAACACTGGTTGAAATATTATTAAAAACTTAATTAAAAGTGCTATATTTGCCATCATGCTTTCATTCGCTTTGGCCGACTTCGCGATCAAATAAGAAGAGCACAGGTTGAGAGAGGAAGAGAGGTATAGAAAGTCACTGGTGTAATATAATTACACAATTTTGAATGTTTGGCAATATATTTCCTATCCAAAAAATTTCTTTCTAGCAACATGTTGCTAAATGGGTTCTTAAAATTGTTTAGGATAATCTATGCCATATTCCATATTTAAAACAAAAAAAAAACTGAAGGAATACAAGGTTAAAATTTTTCAGTTATCCCCTTAAACCTTCTCTTGAGACAAATCTAGGTTAATTTCAGTATTAAATTGTTTTTGTTTGTTTCTTTAAATATTTCTTCAATAAATCCTGTTTTTATAATTAATATTCTCTAAACATATAACCATAAAAATCCGTGTTTAAATTCTTTAAATATTTTTTATCATTATAAGCTCATATGTATGCCTCTACCTTTCAAAATCAAAACCAAAAAAACAACAACTAAACTTGATATGTTGCCAATATAATGTGATATTGTAATAACATGGCTTTGATACAAAAAAAAAAATATTAAAAATGCAAAAGCAAAAGAAAAATATTATCGCAAAACTCATAAATAACACCATAAACGTTCATTACCGTTAAATTACATGAAGAATAAAATTACAAAAAAAAAAAAAAAATGAAATAAATAAAATTATACAAACAAATCAAAATAAATTTACCATAAGTTTCTATGGCGAATACAAAACATATACGCAGATAATATAACAATTTATAAGAAATTATACAAAAAAAAATAAATTACAAAAACTAAATGCATTTAATATGCTGGTAAAACAAAAAAAAAAATTACACGCATATTATGCAAACATGTGTTTATTACAAAATGATTATTATATTTTGATTATTCCATAGTATTTACAGAAATCATGGTAAATTTTTGTGTGTTTGAATAAATATAAGAACAACAGCAGAAACAGAATAAAGGAGGAGTTTATAGCACTCACATGTGTCTTGTAGACATACAGATAATATTGTTTGATCCATAATAATGTGGAAAATGTTGAAAAGGTGCAAAAGACTGCAAATACTTTATACTGCATATTGCATATTATGCAGTGTAACAATGAATGATAATGTTTAATAGTGTATGTGTTGAGAATTTTTAATGAGTTCAGAAATTTATGCTTATAAAATTTCATAATATTGAAGGAATTGTATTAAATATTGATTGATAAATGGTTTAACTTACCTTTTGTTTGGTCCAGTTTTTGGTTTTACCAGGTTTTTTTTTTACTTTTAACAGATGTTTGGTATACGGGTGTTTGATTTTTATAGTTTGAAAAGGAATCTAAAATTTAGAGAAAAAAAGTTATTAGTCAACGATATTGAAGGAGTCTTAGATAAGTAACTAAAACGAAATAATAAAAAAGAAGTTCTTGTAATTTTTATACCCTCTGTATAGTAGTTTTTGTGCTTTTATAATAATTATCGGAGTAAATATAGCGATTAGTGTCCTTAAAATTATCGGTTTGAGACAATGCTTATCTTGCCCCAATAGGTGGTTGAGGTTATAACCTCAATACTAATCTAAAAAAAAAGAAGTACATCTAGATCATTAATTGTAGTGCTTTTTCCAATTATTTTGCATGTCTTTTTTCGCTGGGTAAATATCATAACAAAATATATACAAATGCAGAAAAACTATTGGGTCTATCACTACATAGTGAACCTTTCCTTCTTCTTAAACTTAATTTAAAAAAAAAACTCGTTCTTTTTATTCTGTTATCCTTATAGAAACTCTTCATATAACTAAAACATTTGAAGTCTTTGATAAAATCATTTGTATCTTTATTACAAAAAAAAAAAAAAAAAAATAACCAGAAATATAATAAAAGTCCCCTTAAGAAACTAAACATATCACTTTATAACACAAAACACTCAATTAACCACCTGTTGACATGCTAACAACTTTTTATGTTTTTTTTTTTTTTTTTTTTTTCTAAAGCAACGAGAAAAAAACTGACTACATCATTATAATAAAATCACAACCGAAAATAACAACATAAACATAACAAACACTTAACTAACAATTTAAACTTCACCCCTTAAGAGTCAAATAATAAAAAAAAAAAAAAAATGAGAGTAAAGAAAAAAATAGACAAGCTGCCACAAAAGAAATTCCCTTTATGACAAATATAAGCAGCAAGCAACACTCTAGTAGTCTGGCAAGGAATAGAAAAATATATTTTATTTTTGTGGAAATAGCAGCAACATCATAGAGATGAAAGAAAAAAAGAAAATTTTTCACATTTAACACATCTCTAAAGTAAGATGTAAGAAATAAAATACTGCTATAAAACACTTGTATTTACATATATACACACACAAATCTCGAAAGGATGTTCACGAGGAAAATTTTATAAAATTTAGTGGAGAGTAATAACAATTTAAAATTAGCGATAATGTTTGTGGCAAATTTTTGAATTTTTTAGAATTTTTCTTTGAAAAACGATAAATCATAAGAGACCTTCTTCAACTTTTTTATGTTATACCAACTCTCAGGGGATGCCCCCTACTAACGCAGTGCATTGTGTTGGTATTAGGAAAGTAGGTTGTGGGGGGGAGGAAAGAGATAGAAGTGTTTGTGAATATTTGATTTGAATTTCTCTACATTGTAAGTAACAGCGAAGACTTCTGCGGGGAGTTTGTTCCACATACGGCTGGTGCGACTCTAAGTTGGAAATGTCACCAAGACGTCTTCAAGACGGCTTAGTGACATGTCGCTGTCATTGCTGACTTGCTGATCCGGTCCCATACCAAAACCTTAAGACACCTGATGACATTTTAATACAAATGTAAAAATGTAATCACGACAAATCTTCAAGTGATCTTTACGCGGATTAATTGATGACATATCCTTAAGACGTATGCAGAAATTGTTTCCACAAAAATCGGATGACACTTCATGACCATTCAGCAGTCCGTCACAAGTTGTGACTTATTCATAATATCTCACTAAGACGTCTTTAAGATATATCCTATAAACGTCTGTTTGACATGACAGCATTTTGTCGTAAAAAAATACAGAAATCCCAAAATTATTCATTACTCATGTGAAAATCGAAATATATATGAACATACATGATCATACATTGACTAGTATATAATCATGCATTGGCATACATGATCATATACGTCAATGCATAGTTCAATGTATGACCATAAATGATCTCATATAATTCCATATATCTTCGGATCCGAAATTTGAGGGTATATGGCCATATATGATCATATATGTGCATTTTCACATGAATCATATGTAAGCATATATGGTCATATATGAACATGTACGGTCATATACCCTCAAATTTCGGATTCGAAGATACATGGAAATATATGAGATAATGTATGGTCATTCATTGAACTATGCATCGACGTATATGATCATGTATGCCCATGTATGATCATATACTAGTCCATGTACGATCATGTACCTTCATATATATTTCGATTTTCACATGGGTAGTTAAAAATATTTATAATTTTTAATAATTTATTGAAATAAAAAAAATAGTACTATTGCTGATATGTTGGCAGCTTAATGTCCTACTTTAGTTGTCCGGTGCTATCAAGTCTGCAGCTAATCAGCATTTTTAAAAACAGAATACAAAATGCTGAAATGTCTTTAAGACGTCTTAAGTAAAATGTCTTTAGCTGATGACTTGTATATAATAAGTCGCTGATGACATCGTCTTTAAGACACAATTTCCAGCTGGGCTAATAAACGAGTTCTCTCTGTAATGCACTGTGCGATGCACTGGACTACAAACGGATGTACAGTACGAATAAAAACTCGGGCTCTAGGCACAAGTTCACTTATTTCAGCAGAACACTTCCAATTGTAATATCGATAGAACAGAGTCACACAACCCACATTTCGACGATGCTGTAATGAGTCAATAGAGTTGACTATGATATACAGGGTACAGAAGCTCCAAAATAGACTTCGAAGCTCCTGCCCATATATGGGAGTTGTATGCCATCTTCGGTCGGATATAGGTGGTATAAATAGTGAGTAAATCGGATGGAGTGAAGTACTCCTTGCACGGGCGTAAAAAACCTAGACACTTTAATGCTTCTTTCGACACCTGAAAAACATGCTTATTCCAACGGACATCATACTGAATTTTTACGCCCAGAACATCAAAAGTATCCGATTCCTCAATATCGATATCGCCCATATGAACATATGTACAGATGGCTGGATGGTGTTAATCCCGCAGCGCAGTCGACCTTATTCGCACGACCCCACTCGGAGATTGAATAAAGGTCACGATTTAGTGTGTCATTCGTAATCTGCCTTTTGCCCCCAATCGCCTCAAGGCTCGGTCTACGATCGAAAAAAAATTATTCAAAAATGTTGCTAACATCTGCGACAGAGTAGATAGGGTTGAAAGTTTGACTAAAAATATCATTGAGAAAGATAATAAATAGGGAAGGAGAAAGAACGGAACCTTGCGGTACCCCTGAATTCAGCTGAAACCCGTCGGATAAGACCCCATCTATAACAACACGAATAGTGAGATCTCTGACCATGGTAAAAATGGTTAAAAAGAGTAACATTACCAAAAACGTGGGGTAAAAATTAACGACGGTGAAATGAATCGCTACTGCTGTAGCGATTTTGTTCATTTTGAGCAGCAAATTGCACAGGGTAATATAATGTGGTGATGTGGTTGCTTTTTCAATAAACGGATGGAAAGCGCTAGATGGTCCTAGGTTTCTATAAGGATCAATAATATACTTTGTTAGTTCTTAAACCAATAATTTAGTGTGTATTAAATGGAACGCGAAACTTGTACATACATTCTTATACAGTGGGGTGATGGCTATCAAAACTTCTTCCGGAAAGCCTTTTACTAGTAAATATGTTTACAAACAAAAATCTCAAGGTTAAACTCAAACGCACCATCACCAACACAGTTAGATGTTTTTTTTTGCTCTTGCATGAATGAATATTTTTCCTACTGTTTTCAAAGTTATGAAGAGTAACCAACTTCAAACATCTGTTGCCTTGCTACCATAAAAGTAAATTTTTCTTCTTTTTTTTCAAAAGATACTAAGGGTTTTTATTTTTATAGATTTTTTTGCTGTTGTAGTTATTTCTTTCTTTATGTTGTTAGAAAAAAATTTGAAATTTTGTTTGTGTACAAGAGTCGAGAAATAAAAAAAAAGTGTGTCTAGCAAGTGTCTAGCATATATATTTTTTTTAATTTTAACCATTTTACAGATAATACAAGTATTACAAAAGTTAGTTGCTGGGTATGTTACTACTGATTGTATGTCTGTTTGTCTGGCCGTCCGTCCGTCCGTCCGTCCGTCTGTCTGTCCTTTTTCTAAACGTCTGTCTGTCTGTCTTACTTTGCTTTTGTATGGGTAACATTTTATGAGAATTTTAAATGGAATAAAAAAACAATATAAAACATTTTTGAAGATAAAGGGATTTTTAACAAAAATACTAAACATTAGATAATACCGAAAACAAATACTAATTATATGTCAAAATTTTGGATACTAGAATTTCAATCATTACAAATTTGTTTTCAAATTTTATAAGGACTTTGAGATCTGTTAATTTACTTCAAAATCGCAAAATATTAAAAGTGCGGCATCTAACCATATTTATAAAGGTGAAATATGTATAAAAATGTCTATGATCATTGTTTAATTCTAATTATTTTTTGTATACGTTACTTGCTTCAAAAAGATTTTTATATATTTTACTCCTATACGGGGCGTATGATTGATATAAATACTTTAACACCTATTACTAAGTTATTTGATAATAGTTTTTTCCAATTAACTCAAATTTCTATTAGATCAGTTATAATAGTTTATTATAAAGAAAAGCAAAATTTTTTTAGACTATAAACTTTTTCTTTTGCTTCAATTACTCTACCAAAAACCATAAACAACTTAATTTTTAAATTTGTTAACAGTCACAGTTATTAAAACAAACCCATTTTAAAACCAGCCAAATACCGACGGTTTGCAAAAAAAGAAACAAAATCAACAGCAACAACTAAAACAACAGCATTTGCTAACAACTACTAAAACATCATTACCAACACCTACACTCATACATATCTACACTACCTACAACGGAGGTTGCCACACAGCAACCGCAGCAGTAACAAACACATTAGCGACCATAAAAAACAATTTGTACAAGCAGAAGCAGCATGTAACAGCAACAACAACACCAGACCCAACGATAAAATTGCAAAAGAAACAAAAAAAAATACCAGCAATGAGAAAAAGTTGATGACGTGTCAACTAGAAAAGTGAGGACATATCACAAGTGTTGGTATTTATGGTGGCGCTTGTGTGCTTTTTTATTTTCTTTATGTCATGTTGATTTTTTTTTTGTTTTCTTCTTTATTTTTGGAGTAAACTCAGAACTTTAAATATTGCATTCTTTTAAAAATTGCAATTTTAAATGATTTCAGTAGTTTTATTTAATCATACAAATGAATGAAAACAGGATTGTAAACTGGTTAACTGCTTCAGTTTCTGACAAGGAAAGTGTTTGAAGTAAAACTCTGCGAATTGTATGAAATTTAAGTTTGTGGTAGAGAAAATAAATTTAAGAACTATCTGTTTCATTTTTCGGCCAAAACGGGAATTAAGAACATGATTCGATATTAAAGCTGCTAAGCAATAAGGTATTATTCCAGAAAGAATATTTAAACATATACCAGTTATTAGAGCGGACCACCTTACAGGCAAAAAAAAAAAAAAAAAGTGCGCGGTACACCCTCCAATATGAAGTAATTTTTTTTGCCGAACGTAGGGGTCGCCATTTTACATTTTTCGTTATATCTTTGGCAGTTACAGTCGGATCTTAAAGTATGAAACATCGATGTTTTTCTCTCGAGGAGGCCAGTGTTTTGCTCTTAGGGCCATTGATCTCAAGTATCCTGTTCTAGTAGTTACCCACCAGATCTCCGTTGCTACCACCCTAATATACCGCCCTAATTTCAGAAAATTAAAGCTCGCAAAAAATCATTAAACTTTTGCTAAGGAAGTTTTTCGATAAACCCAGTAGAATTTTTTTTTTATATTTTGGTTCCCGAACGTAGGGGTCGCCTTTTTAAATTTTTCATTGGATTTTTCCTTTATAGCAAAACACTGGTCTCCTCGATGCAAAAAATCGGTATATCCACTTTAAAATCCGATTTTAAATGCCAAAGCTATAACGAAAAATTAAAAAAGACGACCCCTACGTTCGGCAAAAAAAGAAAAAATTTTTTTAAATCGCCTTCCAAAAATACTTCATATTGGAGGGTGTACGGCGAACTTTGTTTTTGAGGTACGGTCTACTGGTTATGTTTAAGCACAGGGTTCCCAAGTTGTTTCGCAAAGAACCAAAGGATTTTCTGGAGAAGTTCGTTTAAATCTAAATAAGCACGAACATGTTCAAAAGAAAAAATACATGTTACATAATGCACTTACAATATTTTTCTCCTTAAAATCTACCGAATATGTACATGAAAATAAGTTAAAAAACGACTACCCACTTTTTGTTTAAAACAATTGTATTTTGTCCATCATTTTTAATTGTTAATTAATTAACTGGAAAAAGTCGTTAAAATAAATGATTTATTGGTTATTTTAAACTTAACCATGTTATAAAAACAATTATTTTTAATAGGAAATTTTGACTGAATATACCGAAAGTCCGTATTTTGTGTAATTTTTCACTTGATTTTTACTTTGACTCAAGTATTACACTGTGAGACAAATGGTAGGGATCAGTGATCGGGAAGGGTTCAAACTACCGGGGAAAGTTATATCGGTAAAAAAGAAGTTATACGTGTCCCGGCGTTTCGCTGGGTCACCGCTAGGAATCGAGATATATCGATTTGACCTTTGGTGGTCTTTTTTTGACATAACTCGAGAACCACTAGTCCGATTTTGCTCAAACAATTTTAAAAAAATTAAAAATTACAATTCCTTTAATCTGTTCATATAACGTTTTTCTATATACTCAACAGTTTTGCCGGTAAAAATAAATGTATGAAGAAAAAAATATTTTTTGCCTAAAATATTAAAAAAAAGTAATATTTATTTATTTATTTATTCAGCCAATGGAAAATACAATCCTTACAGGCTAGATACAATTTACTTAAAACTATTTCAAATAAGTTAATAAATTATATTTAAAATTATCTTTTGATTTCGAAAAATCTAAATTGAGATCTTTATCATTATAAAGTACATTTAATAAGTTCAAAATACGATTAATTGGCTCATAAACATAAACAAAAGGTTATTGATTTTTATGGTAGCGGTAACAAACATTTATATTTACCGGCAAAACTGTTGAGTATATAGAAAAACGTTATATGAACAGATTAAAGGAATTGTAATTTTTAATTTTTTTAAAATTGTTTGAGCAAAATCGGACTAGTGGTTCTCGAGTTATGTCAAAAAAAATATATATCTCGATTCCTATGGTTGACCCAGCGAAACGCCGGGACACGTATAACTTGTTTTTGACCGATATAACATTTCCCGTTGGTTTCATCCCATCCCGATTTTGACTGTCGCATAGTGTTATGTTTATTGAAAATTAAAAATTATTCAATTATTTGTTTATCAAATGCATTTTGTTGAGTGTTATTTTTAAAAGTTGCAATATTGATAAACATAATGTTTGAATCAAATTCGAATGGTTATTGTATTTAACTTTTATTTCAACAAACGAGTTTGTTAAATTTTTTTCTCATATATTTTTTTGTGTGTACAAAGCTATTATATTTCACTATTTTATAGTTGTTGCTTTAACCAAAGTTCTTTTAGTAGTAAAGAAAATGTTTGTATGTTGTGTTTAACATTAAAGTTTTCTAATTCTATTTATGGGCTTTCGAATGAAAGCAAAGAACTTTTTACAACGATTACTTATTTTTTTTTTTTTGTATTACACCCTAACCCATCATGCCGTATTAATGACTAAAATGTTGCAATTAAGGAATATTACTGAACAATTTTGACTGTATCGTGAATTTTTACGACAATTTCGGGTGTAGTGAGATCAATGGCCGTCCAGAACATTTACCGTTACTAGTGCTTGTGCTTATCAAGCTTTTTCTTGATTTGAGTGACGGTTTTTTTTCGCAAAAAATAATCTTTGATGAGCACTCGCAATTCACTTTTTTCATTTTTACAAAAATCCACGAGGTTGTATACTTTGAACACCTGTTAAACTCAAAGTTAATGAAGTAACTTGCTTAAAATTTGACAGTACTCTTTCAACAGATTATACTTTACCGGGGCAGTGTTGTACTTCATGTCACTACGAGGGAAGTTCGAAAAGTCACGGACTTATTGATCCGCCTTCTTATGATAATGGGGAAAAATTGAAATAATTTCATTAGTGAACATCTCAGCCCAAGTTGGTATTTAAGGTATCAAAAATAAGTTTCAACGATGTTCAAAACTTTTTTGTATGAGAACTTTTTAATATTTTCAGTACTCCATTAGATTTTTAAAATACATTTCATAAACAATTTGTATATATTTTACTGGAATAAACATGAAAAAGCCACTATTTTGAAGCCTTAAATGTAAATGTAAGAAAGTTTATATTTTCTTCGTGTTCGGATTGAATCAGAAAGCTAACCTTCGGACAAAATATATTCAAATATGTGTGAACTGAACTTCAATTTCTTTGCTGGAATATGAACCCTGTTCTTAAAATAAAAACCTATTTGCAAGTTTTCTTTTCTCACGATTATTTATTTTTTTTAAATTATAATGAATGTCAGTATTGGCAAACCGATTAAAAAGCAATGTGCACGAGATTTGTGTGATATCTGATTGTCTATAGGCCGATGTATAGTCAGAATACTAAAACTACCAGCGACAAATATTTAAAAATTAAAAAATTAAAAAAAAAAAATATTTTTCATAGGAAAAATAAATGTGATGTTCAAAAAAAATGAAATGGTTTTGATAATTCATATGAATTAATGAGTTCATCCTTTGTAAGTCC
Organism: Leucophora obtusa; assembly: GCA_949987735.1. Taxonomy (NCBI): domain Eukaryota; kingdom Metazoa; phylum Arthropoda; class Insecta; order Diptera; family Anthomyiidae; genus Leucophora; species Leucophora obtusa. The sequence goes on along the minus strand of OX465299.1, from coordinate 184,317,012 downwards.
TGAATAGAGTGCAGTGGAGTCAAACCATATTGCTTGGCATTCAAGCAGCGAAAACTAAGACGCCTTTTGCTTCCGTTATATTTACGAGTGTTTTTTGTGGCCGTTTGTTATTTGTTTTCATTTAATTTGTTTTTTTTTTTCTTACATCTGAATTTTTTATAAGAAGTAAGAGATTTTATAGTTATTTGTTTCTTGCTGGTTGGTGTCTTAAGTATAAAACCGCGACAACGTCACTATATATATCGTCACTTTTTCCACAACATTGATATTTTATACAACAGCAGCAGCAGTAGCAGCAGCAGCCAATTTACACAAACTTTTGCGCCAACGTTCAATTCTTGAACAGAATTCAACCAAGCATTCAGTTAACAACAATATGCTACACAGCACAACAACAATAACAGCAACAACATCAACATCAACAGCAAATATACACCAACAGTTTTAGTAGCCATCATCCTTATGGTTTATAATGACGTTATGCTTTTACGCTTTGGCTTTTATTTACATTTTTTTCTCTTAATTTTAAAATTGTGTATTTTTTTCTTGTTGTGCTTTTTTCCGTTTATGTTTTCATTCAAATTCACTAGTGTTGGAATAAATTTCAACGTTTTGTTTGTTGCTGAGCTGCTGGTATTTCAGTGGTTTGCCATGTTTGTTTGTGTGGTCTTATTGTAGCCGGATGACTGGTGACTGGCTGTGTGTCTTTTGTTGTGCGATTTTTTTTTGCTTTTCTTAGCCAAGTTAAAGAAAAGAAATCCACAATGTGTTGCTTATATTGTTTTAGTGTATTGTGATGATAAAAATCTTAAACATTTTTGGCAGGTTTATTTTTATTTTTGGGAAGTATGAGATTTTTTGTCGTTAGTTTTAAATTAGATTTTTCATTCATAAAATAAATTTCTAAATATTACATTTTTCAAAATGTTTGTGATAGCATAACTTTAATTAAAACAACAGAAAATCGACTGAGAATATGACTGTATAATTTGTTTCGCATAGTCCCCTGACACTTATTAAGAGCCATTATGGCCAAGAAATAATCAAAGTTGCTCTTGTGTACTCTGGCTTAACCCTTAAGCGGCGAATGCATTAAGGAACATTGAGTAGGGAACGAAAAATATCAAAAAAATCTGTAAACACGAATTGCACGAATGTCAACACAAACATTAACATACACAAACCCACATTCGTAAAAAATGCCCACTTTTCACGAATGTTCCTTAGAGTATTCCCCGCTTTAAGCTCAAATTAGTTTGGAAGTAAAGTGCGGCGAAATAAGGTATCGTGAGCTAGAAATATATTTTCAATATATTTTCTTAAAATTTTCTTCTAAACTAAGCAGTTGTGTATACTATCAACAATTAAAAGTAAACAGTCGATACGATACTTTACAATAGTACGAGCATCGTCTGGTGACTAAAATATTTCAAAGTCTGTTCAACCTACAAAGTTGTTTCACCTTTACAGTTTTTTTTTTGCAATTTTAAAAGATTTTTCTATTTCGAAATTCTTTTAAATGGAAATAATCATAAGAAATAATCATAACATGTTCCTAATGATCATAATATTTTCCTCAACGATCACAACATTTTCTAAGTGACCAAAGTATGATCGCTGGGAATATATTATGATCATTAGGAAATATTGTGATCATTTGAAACATATTATGATCACAATTTTTTTATGTGTTTTCCAATGTATTCCTAACAATATTTTTCAATATGCTGATACCACATGTTTCCATAAATTATTTTTTATTTTTTATATAAGTGATAACTGAAATTAATTTAATGAAGAATTTATTTAAATATGTTGCTTAGTCCTTGAATAAATAAAAGTAATATTTTGCAAGAACACTCCAGGGTTCATAGTATGATATGTAGGACTATAATATGATAATATTGGCATCAGTTTGCAATAATACTGTGACAATTTAAGGACAATATTATGACAAATAAAAGTTTATAGTATGATTGTCACAACTATTTCATAATATGGTCATCCCAATTATGTTTTTTCTTTGCGTATGCGATTCCCAGACGTTTGCAGTGACTCCAGGCGGAGGTCTACTCATATGATATCACCATGCAGATAATAATGGAACGGAATATGGATCTAGCATCCATTAGCATCTTTTTGGACAGTCTTGATGCTTTAAAAGCCCTGCAATCGCATGCGATTAGATCTATAGTGGGATTCTCTAATATTTTAACGACAAAATTCGGTAGTTAAGTTGTCAGTTTACTATGAAATGTTGTCAATTTAACTACCGCATTTTGTCGTTAAAAAGTTACAGAATTGCCCCGCTGGATGTACACTTTATTAAATCTAGTGGCCGGATTCATCAGCATTCGGTCAGACTGACATTGTTCCCAGAACACTTTGGGGTAGTGGGGAATGAGTTGGCTGACAAGTGTGCGAGGAAAGGCCCTGTTCAGCCGCGTTCGGTACATATGGATGTCCTGATTCCTTTGGTGGAGCTATTCGGTGTGATAAATAACATATTGGATAGGGAGATGCTGTTTAATACAGGGAGAACGGGGACTATTATTGGCCCTGGTAAGCGGACAGTCAGTGTGCTGATAGGAATTCTTACGGACCAATACGCGATAGGCTGAATGACTTTACGCTGTGGTCACATTCTTTTGGATTACTAACTAACGAACTAATTTTTCTAGTCCCCCATACTTCGTCTGAAGCGAGTTAACTGTATATGCATTTTATTTAGTTGCTTTGTCTTAGGATCGTATTATAAACATATTGTAAGTCTTAAACAGCCATTGATAGATTTAAATTTGAAGAAAACTCATGTTTCCTATAATACATTAACATATTTTTAATCAAGAAAAACATAATATAGGTGTTGTGATAAAAATCGAATGGGTTGATGTCTATGCTAATTAAAATCCTGTTTATGAATTTGTGATTTTGTTGTAAATTTTATACAGTAAAGGCGTTAAAACTTAAAAGCAATCTTATAACACCCACTTAAACGCCCTGAAACAAAAAAAAAATTCAATAAAAATTTTTTCAAAAGTGTTGCAAACCATATAAAAACACAAGTAAGCCCTCTAAATGAGTTGGTTAGTTCAAAAAAAAAAAAAAAATACACACAAACCAAACTCATTAAAGTAAATAAGAAAAAAATTAAAATATAATAAAGAAAAAAGCCCTTAATGTTTAGCCAAATGCAAAAACCACAAAAAATTATATTACAAAAAAAAACAATGTTAACATTCCTTTTTTCCAGCTTATCCTTTTTATAAGGCAAAATGCTAAAGTTTAAGAGGAACAAAAAAAAACATACAACCCGAGGAAGGAAGGACTCTATAAACACATTATCCATAGAAATGCAAAAAAAAACACAGTGGTATAACCAACATGTTAATTACCTTCTATATTACTTTTTTTCTGGTTCAATTCTATGTGGGTGTTTAAACAAGACCCACATATTCTAACCAGACTTGACCCATACAAGTCTAATAAAAAAGATTGTTATTTGAAGCAATTAAAATTATTATTATAATGTCAACACTTAGGCAGGATTTTTTTTTTTTTTTTGTTTTTATAAAAAATTAAAAAAATATAAGGGATTTAAAACGGATATAACCTTTTAACCAGCTAAATAAGGGAGTATTTACAACCTTCGCTTGGAAATAAAGTCAAAAGATTTGCCAAAGAAATCTGCATTAACCTTTATTGTTGCCACCAGAAACACATCATTGTCTATTTGGTTTTACTTACTGGAAAAAAGGTTCAAATGCCGTCGGCTTTTTTATGTTGTATCCCTTGATAAATGACATGCCATGAGTTTTCTGTGGGTGATATTTCTTGTGCGACGTATGGTTGTGTTTTTTGTGCCATTTAAACAGGCGTTAAGAAAATTTAGTTACAGTTCTACTAACATTTTTTGGGGGTATGTTTATGAAAAGTTTTTTTATATATGTGGGTCAAAAAAAAAATGTGTAAGTGTGAGTTAGGTTAAGTTTTTTGTTTATATTTTTGGGGGTTTTATGTTTAAAGGAAGATTATGTTTTTTTGAAAGATTTTTTTTTTTCTTTGAAGGTGTTGACAAGGCTGGTGTGGTCTATATGAGTTGTTGGTTAGGGTAGGTTATCAAATTTACAACATAAATCATGACAATTTTGAATTTGATATTATGAAAAGATATAGATAAAGCAATTTTATTTAAAATAATTAAAAAGCAAGAAAACGGTTTCATCTAAATTACACTCAGGGAACTTCTGCAGGGATCTAGGTGGAGGAGACCAAAAAAAAATAATCTATATCGGCGTTTTGCAAGATCACATCGAAATTTGATTTTAGTTGGTTTTAAAGTTTCCCCCTTTTTCAAATGTTTATTGTGAATCGGCATAGGAAAACATGTGAATCTTCCATTTTACGTATAGAATACGTTCAGCGAACTTATGTCAAACAATACGGGGAACATTTTTATAGAACATTTTAACCCTCTAACTCTTCAACTTACAGGTCTTTTTTGACCGTTTTTAAAATGGGGCCAAAAAAGTCCCTTTAATTGCAGAGTCAGAGGGTTAAAATGTTCAACAAAAATTTTTCATGTAGTGTTTTACATAAGTTCGCTGAATACATCCTAAACCTAAAATCGAAGATTCACATGGTTTCCTATGCCGATTCACAATAAACATTTGAAAAAGGCGGAAATTTACCTCATCTAAAATAAAATTCTGAAGTGATCTTTGAAAACGCCGATATACGTACATTTTTTTTGGTCTCCTCTACCAGAATCCATTATCAGAACCCCGTAATTTTGAAAAAAAAATCGAAATTGTTGTAGAGCGTAATTTGTTTTACACTTGTACCTAACCGGATTTCATTCTTCACGACTTCATAGAAATATTTGTTTGGTTAAACTATAAACTCAATGAGAATTTCTTGTTTTCGTCTAAGATTGTTATTATATGTCTTAAATATTAAAGAAAACACAAGACACTGTCACAATTTGCTTTGTCATCTTGCAAAATACTGTTATGTTGTTTACACAGATGTAGCAATGTGTTTGATATCTATTAACGTATAATCATTTTTGAAATTATTGTTAAATTTTAAACTTTTAAAAATGTTGGTTTCTTTCATTTCAATAAACCGGGTTCTTTTATATTGCAAACAAAATAAGACTCTTTTGTAAGATATTGTTGATCCCAATGGAGTTTCTTCCTCTGTATCAGCAACTTGTTTTTTAATAGTTTAAAAAGCCGACGGATATCTAATTAAAATTTCCAATTCCAATAACTATTAAATAAAAACCCATAACTTTCACTAAACGATTACAAGAAAATATCTAGTATATTTCTTTAAAATATGTTAAATAAGTATCTACAGTGACTAATAAAAATGCATGTAAATTAAGTATTAAACTAATATTAAAATAATTATTTTATGACATCAAATAAAAATCAAATTGCATTAGAAAGAAATACATTTAAGCGACGGTACTTTATGCTGCAAAACAAAAAAGTGAAATATAAAAAACTAAAACACTTAATGCTAAATATTGTCGCCGGCGTCATGTTGTCACTGCAACTTGGTACTACACATAAAAAATAGTAGTTGTGATAAATAAGTAGAAGTATTTAAAATTAAGCAAATGAGTCATAAAAATATGTGCGTAATTATGTGAATTTTATTTTAAAAAAAAATGCTAAAATTATTTACAGCTGCTTAGTGGCACAACAGCAAAAGGAGATATTAATATTCAAAAATATGCTGGAATAGAATTTAAAAAAATAAACAACATGGCATTTAAATAAAATAATATATGACTGCTACCTCATACACTCATAGAGTACACATATTCGTATTATTATTTAGAAGGCAACATAAACCACCTACTTAAAATTAATTATAATCATAGTTTTTTTTTTCTAGAATACTTTTAAAGCGATTAAATTTATTATATGATTTTTTAGATTCAAAGAAAAAAAATTACGAAATCAAAAAACCAGCTAACATCATTTATGCATTAAATACAAAAGGTCTTATTAAATGCAATTATGCAGGCAAATATTTCGAAAAAAAAAATTAAATAATTCAGTTTAGATCTTTTGCATATAATGTTAAATTAGTAATTTATTTTTTGTTTACTATAAGATTTTATAGATAATTAAATATTATTCTTAATTGCTGCAATTTTCGTTTGAAAAAAAAATTCATTTTTTTCCTAAAAATTTTTATGAGAGTCTTGTTTGTTTGATGTTGCAATTAAAATAAGGCCATTAAAATTTGTGGTAATTTTTCTCAATATAACATGTTGCCAGCATTATAATTAGCTAAAAGCTACTTAAAAAATTGCAATATTTTATTAAAAAAAAAAAAAAAAACAGAAAATAAACAAAAAAAGTTCACCTTAATAAGCAAACATATGGGTTTTTTCAATTTAATATACTGACAACATATGGTGACTTGTTAAGCAAATGTTTTAATTTGCAGCAAAGCATATTAATGAAAGGAAAAACTATACACAATATTGAGTTAACATGTGTATAATGAAGTTTCAAATTAAGTGGTGGATATATTTTTGGGTTTCGTTAGTTATATAGGCCTAAATTTATCAGGACCTGAATTTTGAGCTTATTTTAAATTACTAAAATGATATTGTAACTAATGTAATAAAATTTGTTTATATTTGGATTATTATTTATATAAACATCGCTGCAAATTTATTTATTTAAAAACAAATGAAATCTCACTTGAAAACAAAACTAACTAACATTTCATTAAATTAAACTTACATTCTTATTTATTTTTGACTATTAATAAAATAAACGACAAATTAGTCAAAACAACTAACAAGAATGACTTGGATTTGATAAAATATTTCTTTTAATAACACACTAATAGAAAAAATAATAGAAAATAGAAAAAGTTAGTTAAATTACTAAAAATTAGTTAAGAGTAACCTTGCAGAAAATACTGCTAAAATCAGCAGATTATTTTTGCTAAATATTGTTACTTTTCTAAAATAATAAATTTTTTTTTTTAATTTTACATAAAATTAAAAAATAACCAGATGTTTAAAAATTTCATACCAAAATTGGTTGTGTTTTATAAAAATGCATTTGAACATACGCATAATTTTTATACCCTACACCACTATGTGGTCAGGGTATTATAAGTTTGTGCTGATGTTTGTAACACCAAAAAATATTGGTCGTAGACCCACCTTATAGTATACCGATCGGTTCAGAATTTTTTTTTATTTCGATTTAACGATGTCCGTCCGTCTGTCCGTCCGTCCGTCTGTCTGTCTGTCCATGCAATCTTGTGCGCACTCTACAGGTCGCAACTATTAAGATATTTTGATGAAATTTGGTACGCAGACCTATGTTGGCCCAAGAACGAAAAAGTTTGATTTTGGTGAACATCGGTCCATGTTTAGACCTAGTGCCCATATAAGGGTCCTACCAAAATTATATTGTTTATACGCTGCAGGTCGTAAATATTAAGATATTTTAACGAAATTTGGCACGCAGACCTATGTTGGCGCAATAACGCAGCCTATTGATTTTGGAGAACATCGGTCCATGTTTAGACCTAGTGCCCATATAAGGGTCCTACCAAAATTATACTGTTTATACGCTGCAGGTCGTAAATATTAAGATATTTTGATGAAATTTGGAACACAGACCTACATTGGCCCAATAACGTAGCCTATTGATTTTGGTGAACATCGGTCCATGTTTAGACCTAGTGCCCATATAAGGGTCCTACCAAAATTATACTGTTTATACGCTGCAGGTCGTAAATATTAAGATATTTTGATGAAATTTGGAACACAGACCTACATTGGCCCAATAACGTAGCCTATTGATTTTGGTGAACATCGGTCCATGTTTAGATCTAGTGCCCATATAAGGGTCCTACCAAAATTATAATGTTTATACGCTGCAGGTCGCAAATATTAAGATATTTTGATGAAATTTGGTACATAGACTTATGTTGGCCCAAGGACGAAGCCTATTGATTTTGGTGAACATCGGTCCATGTTTAGAACTAGTGCCCATATAAGGGTCCCCCCAAAATTATATTGTTTATACGCTGCAGGTCGCAAATATTAAGATATTTTGATGAAATTTGGTAAATAGACCTATGTTGGCCCAAGGACGAAGCCTATTGATTTTGGTGAACATCGGTCCATGTTTAGACCTAGTGCCCATATAAGGGTCCCCCCAAAATTGGCTTGGTTACAAACTGCAGATCGCAAATATTAAGATATTTTAATGAAATTTGGTGCGCTGACTCACATTAAAGAAAATTTTGACGCAAGCCCCATTTTAACCCATTCGAATTTCGGATCCAAACATTAGTTGGCTTTTAACCAGACTGGTGTAGGGTATTGTATAGTCGGCATGCCCGACTTTAACCTTTTTACTCGTTTAACTTATCATTGTCATAAGCATAAAAATCTATCATAATACTCAAAGGAATATGATGCATGTCAGAATTGCACAGAGAAGTTGGGCTATTAGTAAGATTAGAACTCAATTCATCGGATATGAAAACTAAATCCAATATCCTATTTAAGCTATTCGGTATGTTATTGATCTGTCTCAAATTTAGGCTTAAGAATGAATCAATTAAATTAATTTCATTTAAATCATTAACATTGCCAGGTAAAAGTTCAATTTCATTGCCTGGAATATAAGACCATGTTAAATTAGGTAAGTTAAAATCACCAATAACAAATAATTTAGTTTCATTGGAAACTGATTCATACAAATGCATAATATTTTCAACGTGCAAATTGTAAAGTTCATTATTACTGTAAGGAGGTATATATGTCGCAATGATTTTAATATTATTGTGAACACCGGATACTTTCACGTCTAACTGATCTACAAGAGGATTATTATTATTAAGCATTAACAAATTAGATTTTAATGAACGTTTTACCGCCATCAGAACTCCTCTAGGACGCGCCGTAGCTTTAGGATCCCTATCTTTTCTACAAACTTGAAAAAGATTTAAATTAAAAAATTTACCGTCATAAAATATAGCCATGTTTCGACATTTGAGAAGTAAAAGCAATCGTTTGGGAAGATTTAGTTCTCATTACCGAAACATGATAGTATATACGTAAACAATTAGATTTCTTTCTTCTAAAAATTTTTGAAATGACGCACTCTTATGTTAGAAGACCAAATATCCGGATTAAAAAGTCGTTATAAAATTCTGAAGAAATCCCTAATTTAAAATTAACTTCTCTAACATCATTGTAATATGAACTCGTGAGAGGTGAATAATATAAACGAAATAAACAAATTCTCAATACTACAGATTCATTCATCTAGAACAGGTAAAAAATTATCAAAAAAAAATGGTATACATCAACATTTATTTTCTAATATGCTCTCGTGAGAGGAGAATAATATAATCGAAGGAAACTCTCCCTACTACAGTTTTCTTGTGAATATACCAAAATGAGAACAAGTGCAAAATATCAAGTAGAGAATTTTGTAGAAAAATATAGGGGAATATAATGACATTTTAGTATTTATTTTATATTTAAATTTCTTTTTATAAAATTTATTAATATTTTTTTCTAAAAAATATGTATTTACCTATTAGAAAATATTAATTACTTTCGAAAATGTTTGAAATTATTGAAAATATGGCCAATTTTTTTCAGTTTATCTTTAAAATTCTTTCCAAGTTTGTTATTTGAAAGCAAATTAAAAATTATCATACAATATAAGAAAATATATTTTTTTTAAATATGATTTTTGCTATGTTGGAAATAATTTGTATAAAAGAGAAATAATTATTTTCCAAAATTAAAAATCTTCTAGAAGAGATAAATATTGATCAACACAAAATGGTACATTTATTTTTAATGCTCTCGTGAGAAGGGAACAATAAAGACGATTGAAACAAATAACTACAGTTTTCTAGTGAGTTTACCATCATCTAGAACAGGTAAAAAATTATCATCACAAAATAGTATACTTCAAAATTTACTACTATTATATTTTAATATGCTCTCGTGAGAGGAGAATAATAAAGACGAAAGAAACAAACTCTCACTACTGCAGTTTTCTTGTGAGTGTACGAAATGACATCAGTTGCAAAATATCAAAGAGAGTTTTTTTGCCAAATAATAGCAAAATGGGAGTATATAAGGATATAAACTAACAAACCACTAATAGAAAGAAATAGTCTTGCAGTTGAATCAGTTGCGAACAGAGATCCAAAATAACTATTATATTTCTAAAAAAGTCACCATCCAAATTTATTTAATTATAATATTTCAATACGTAATGCACTATATTTTATAAATCATATTGCACAAAAAAATTACAAAGTTTGGCAAAGATTTAAAATTTTTATATTTTACTCTATAAATTTCTGTTGTTTTTTGATTTTTATTTTAAAACTTTTTATAAAAGTTACAGAATGTTTTTTTTTTGAAAAATTAAGCACTAACTTTTTTATTTGATAATAAATTAAAAATTGACCTAAATTGAATGCCGGAAGTTGCTGGAATATACATATTTACTCACTTTAAATCACTGTTAAATTTTTTATTAACACTAGTTGACATCATCAGGATATTATATATATATATATATATATATATATATATCTATCTATCTACCTATCTTTTTTTCTTTTTTTTTTTTTTTTTTTTTTTTGACGTAGTGATAGCGCGCTATCATCTTGTGGCCCCACGATAACTCCACCAATCTATCTATCTATCTATATTATAATTGTTGAAGTCAGGCTTTTGATTTATATTCTTAATTGTTATTTTTTGATAAAGAAAAAAATCACAAAATAACTTTTATTATTTTTGAAAAAATAAAAATCGTGTCTGGATTGTTTTTGTTTGAATTAAAAATAAAAATCAAACAGAGCAAATAAACAGAAAATTAAAAATATTCAAACAAGAAATAATTGTAAAACAATCAGTTTTTTGAATAAAAGTTATAACTGTTACGTCCCTGGTTGCGAACGACATAAATTACAAAAGAAATTTTAGTAACAATGTCAGATTACAAAAAATGGCTAGCGGAGTTTATTGAAATATTCCGATCAAATGAATGTTTGTGGCGACATGGAGAAAGCTCTTTGGGAACAAAACCTCAGAAGCAAGAAGGCTACAATAAACTCCTTTCAAAAATGAAGGAAATAAATCCGGAAGCCACTATTGAAAATGTAAAGGCTAAATTGAAAACTATACGAAAAAGTTTTCTTCGGGAATTAAAAAAGACAAAAAGAAATCCCGATCATATAATATTATTGTGGTATTATCCATTACTAAAATTTTTGGAGCCTACAATAAGATCTATGAAGACTAAAAATTCTGATGTTAATAACATAGAGAATGAAACGTCGGAAAAAAGTTATGATGAAAAGAAGTCTGAGAGCACATCCTTGGCATCGATAGACAGAAGTTTTTCAGAATTGTTGGACTTACCTAACGAGGTGGCAATTCCAAAACAAAACAATATAGAAAACGCAATAATAATTAGTGCGCAAAACTCGGCTACCCTTAAAATAAATTTCAAACCTCCATGCACTTTTAAGAAAGACATTATTGATATCTCACTTGAGATTTTACCGAAAAAGGGCACACCCCCTTCACAATTCAGAAAAATGTTTTACGACATTAAACTGAAATTTAGAGACCACATATTTATTTATACAGATGGGTCAAAAAAAAACGAACAAGTCGGATTTAGTATAGTAAGTGAAAAGAAAATAATTAAAGCTTCGATTTTACCACACTATTCCTCGGTATATTCTGCCGAATTAATAGCAATTCTAGAAGCCATCAAACATGTAGAAGACATTGAGGGCAAATTTATAATTTGTACCGACTCTCTTTTTTCTCTAAAATCAATTTTAAATATAAACAATCAGAACTTCTATACTCCGATTATCAGGAATATTTTAATGGAGAAATACCCCAAAATTTCTTTAATGTGGATACCAGGACACTCTGGTATTAGGGGTAACGAGTTTGCTGATTCAGTAGCAAAATTCGCTCTAAATAGGCCTTTAATAGCAACACCAAATTATAATTCCAACGATATTAATAAATTCATAAATAAAAATATACTTTCATAATATTACAAAAAATTTTCATAATATTTCTATTTTTGGTTATGCTGTACAGTGGACTTCGAAAACATATTTTATTGTTTGATCCATTCTCATTTCGTTGATGTAGCAGACTACATTTAATATGAGATTTTGATGCTTCAATTTGCATTGCACTATGCCACCACATTCTAAAGAAAATTGATGAAGGGGACCTGCAAATCCTCGAAACGATAGTATTTTCATTCCTGAAAGTGTAAAGGTTTTTTGAAAGCAAAAACTCTGTGAAGTATTTGTCAGGAGAGTATCCTGATGAAGAAAAATTGCAGTTTTTGAAAAAAGTACTTATTATGTTAACTCATAAAAAGGAAATTGGCCTCGAACTGAATTAATAAATTTCTAAAAAATAATGCGATTGTATCATTATCCGACTGCTACAGATCAGTAAGCAATAATCTTATAGTACTTGATTACCATCACATTTATCACATGGTCATTTAATGAATCTTCCCATGTCACGTTCCTGCCCCATGTTGAACGCCAAATGACTCCGTACCCACGTTGGGCTGTCAAATAAATCTGTCGTGCCCCACAGATCCAAAATCATGGTAATCCTCCGGCAGTTATGATTACCCCTAACTTAAACATTCACGACGAAATACCTACCTTGCCTTTCCCTCACTCATTCATATTTCCAATCAATAAACTCATGCCACTAATAAAATTCAAAATAAATGTACATGTTTATTACACAGTACAACAAAATAAGAAAATTTTTTCCGACACATCATTTCTAATAGGGTTTAGTAAATTATCTATAAAAAATAACCAATATTAAATTATTAAATTCATTGTCCAGTTTTCGCGTAAATAATGTCAAAGATTGATTGTTTTGATCATTGTTGAAAATCACACTGATGTTCCAACATTGAATAAGGAATCCGAAAGTACATAAAACCACGTCAGAACCAGCTCCAGATCTCTATGGTTTTAAGCATTAGATAAGTCCAAAACTATGAATGTTAAATATATGCCAAATAAGCTGTAACTCCGCCTAGTTATATCTATATACCTAGCCGGTCCCAAGCCCGGATAAAGGAGGAGGGGAAGCAGATGACCGCCAAATGGCTACAGCATTACTGAGCGTCTTGTGAAGTAGGAATTGTACGGAGACCTGACCTCTGAAACATCGGCCTCACCATGGTCCCTCGCCATCACCCAAGCAGGTTGAGCTTAGAAAACGAAACGAAAGAAACGACACAAAAAAATTGTATCTCCTTAAGATCTCTTCCAAAGAAACGGTACATTTTTTTTACTATTTCTTTCAAAGAAGAGGTTCGTCGTTTAGAACATTTTCTTCATTTTCTCTTATTAATTTTTCTTTGAAAGAAATGGTACTAAAATTAGTATTTTATGTTTCAAATGAACGGTACTTTTTTAGCACCTAACTATACTATAAGTACTTTAGAACTCTATCTTGCGAAGGGTACTTCTTCTGGTAGTTTTTTTTTTTTTTTTAAGAAAGATTCATATTTTTAGCACCCTTTCTTACAAAGAAGTGGTGCTTATATTAGTACTCTTTCCTTTAAAGAAAATGTACTGCACTTAGTAATTTTCCTTTATTCAGTACCCTTTTTTTAACGAAAGTTTAATTTTTAAGTACACTTTCTTTCAAAGAACGCGTACCCAGTTAAGTGCGCTTTCTTTCAAAGAAAGTGTACTCAAGTATCAATTGTTTCCAAGTTAGGTTACTTCCTTAAGTACTCTTCCATTAAAAAAAAAAATGTTTCTTTCACGAAAAGGGTACTTCTTTAAGTACTCTTTCTTTCAAGGAAAGGGTGACTAGATGAGCAACTATTCTCCTTTTATAATTTACCATATGTTATTGACGAAAGATACGACACGGTGAGGCAGAGATCTGTGTGTTACCAATGCAATCAACCCACTTTAGCTATCGTCTTGACTGATGGTGGAAAACATGAAGATACAGATGCAGGATTTGTGCCGGGACCAAAAGGTTGTAGGCGGCACTGTTATGGCGTTACTCTCGCGGCTTTTGTATTATTGGAAGGTGTTATTAAACCAATTGTATTTGTAGATATTAAATTAACTTGACTTTTCCTCCTTCCTTTTTTTCCCCCATTATTCAGCGAATTATTTTGCAATATTTATACAAATTATTAATGGAAGTATTTATCCTTGTAATTTATTGAATGTAATAGAAGTTATTACGTTGTAGTAGCAGCAGCTATGCCAACGTGTTTTTTCCCCAATTTGGTCTTACAAAAGACCTGTTGGTGTGATGAGCATACGAAAGGTGGCTTTAAATTGGATATTGCCCAACTCTACAATTATTGACAAATCAAATGAACTCTTTGATAAACTTTTCACAAGGCTTGACCACGTTGCTGCAATTACCCTTGGGTACGAAAGTCACTAGGATTTTACCACTTTTTGCAAATAGATTTTCATTAGCCCATTCACGTTCTGCTGGTGTTCCTTAAATTTTCTTGCTCCAATTTGCAATGTTTAATGCAAAATGTTCACTTTTATGCTCTCCTGAACAAAACCGGTTTTTACCCTTAGGTCCCTTTCTATTTTGCGCGTCACATATACATATGTATGTTGCTAACATTCTATAAATTACCCAGACTTGCAGCAATCTTTTAAACTTAAATACCATATGGTGCATACCCAGGAAAACTTTGGTAATGGGTGTGATAAACTCATGCATTACCTTGTAATGTGTACTCCTTACAATTGTAATTATTGTTCAACATAAAGTAATTATTTACCGACAATTGGATACATAATGCATTACTTTGTAATGAATAATCCTTATCTTGAGTATTATTTAGAACCACAGCATAATGAGTTGCCGTTAGTTGATTACAACGGCACCTCTTCGGTGTTCCCATAGCACTGAACCCCACCGAAGTCAAATAATATAACAGGGCTATGAACTAAAAAAGCTTCAACAAAGTTCGCCAACGCTTCATCAGATGGCCCGCAAAAACTGTTCTAGGATTCAACATCTCGCGCAAGTACAGTGTTGCCGTATTTGAAGCCCTTCATCTTTCACCACCTTTCACTTCTTCTCTATCCCCTTTCCGAAGGAAGCAACACGTTAATTAATAGGAAGAATTTCCTAAGTGTTGCCTCTCTTAAAAAAAAAAAAAAAACATCCTCTATAAATGCATCAGCCTTGCTATAGCAGAGAGTACTAACTTAATCGGGAGATTACTCTGTCTACGCTTTGTTTTTGTTTTTTGAGTGGCACGGGAAAGTAAAAGAAAATATTTTTTATAGATACATCAAATTTCTTTGCAACATGTTAACTAAAAATTGTTGCTACCAACGCGAAATTTTATTTTTTTGTTATTTTCTATTAAAATTTAATACTTTTTTATTTTATTTTTAAAAAACATGAACAAATTAATTAAATAAATAGTAAATTAGATAATTGACACAGTACAACACTAAAAATGCATCGGGCATGCGACATATCAATTCTGATAGATTTTAGGACGAACATCACGATTGTGAACACCAAATTTCAAAATTAGCTCTAGTTTTTGAAAAATTTGCCAATTTAACTTTTATCAAAAAGACAGTTTTTTTGTTCAAATTTCTTATTTATTCATACACCTGACTGAACCATGGATAATTTTTAATATGGTTTAAAAATATAGACCTTGGGCTTTTATAAACATATCAACTTAAAAAAAACTTCACTTATTTTTCTATTTTGCAAATCTGGTAAAATCCCTTAATCGGATTTGCAAAATTTTTACATATGACGTAAATTTATATTCCACTAATTTCTTTTATCAAAAGAATCACAACTTCTGCATCAACATTTGCAGAAAATTCAATCTGAAATACACAGTTTACATCTTTTTTATTTCAAATAAATTTTATATGAATTTACTATGGCAAAAGGAAATAAAATACATTTTTGAACATGCATATTTTAAAATCGTTATTTTTTCAAAATTTGAACTTCAATTATCCAAAACTTTGTTGAAATTGATTGGAAAACATATGTTTAATATTTCTGAATGGTTTTATCTGGGTTTTATATTTTAAGATTTGTTACAGACTCCTTAAATTTTAGGTATTAAAAAAGTCAGTCTTTTTCGGGTTTAGTCAATATTAACTATAAATTGAAACAGAAAATGCGAAATTTTTTTGATAAATTAGGTAACATGAGATGTTTACTAAAGGTACAAATTCAAATATTAGACATTTCTTTCATCGCTGATTATTTATTAACAAAATCGTGAAAAAAGAGAAATTTCAATTTTAAATGCATATATAGGGAATATTATCGCAGCTGTCAAAACGTGCAATATATCAAATTAAAGGGCAGATTGCATCATTTTAAAATGTTGCAAAAAAATAGCGTTATTACTTTCAATTTTATATTTTTTTGCTAAAAGTTTCTTAAAAAATTTAATTTTCCTACAAAAACTTTTTTGCAAATATTTCTTAAACTATAGCTATAACTTTAAAATTCTAGTGCCATATTCGTGATCTACGTCCCAAAGTGTATTAGAAATGATATGTCGCAATCCCGATGCATCAAATTTTTCTTATTTTGTTTTACTGTGTAATTAATAAAAAATACTAAATTTTAATAGAAAATAACACAACAAAAACAAAATAAAAGTTCGTGTTGATAGCAACAATTTTTTAACATGTTGCAAGAAATTTTTCGTATGTTAAGAATGTTTATATTTACTTTGCCAAGCAACACACACAACAACAAAAAACAGTGAACATTGTAGTCTTTCTAGTAAGATTCCAACTCTCTGGTTTCAGCAACATGTTTTGTTTTGCAACATTTAAATTAATGTTGCTTTTTGAACACCAAATTACTTTTCAAAATTTTTAGTACATTTGAACTTCGGGTTAAATGCTATAATGTTTGCAACATGTTACAATTTAAAAAAAATCTTTCTGTGGATATGTGAGTACCGTGTTTGAATTGAAGAAAATATAAGCGATTTTCTAAAATTATACAGATTCTGAATAGCTTTATTAATTTGAAATATCTTCTACATGTTGCGAAAAATTTTTCTTAAACATTATCGATCTGCTGTAATTATGGTGTTTCAAAATGGTTTGTGTAACTTTGCTTTGTAGCTGCTACATGTTGCAAGTTAAAAACTGGCTAAGAAAGTATGTGATTTCAAATATTTTTTTTTAAGTAAATACTTGGAACCCTTTAAGCTATTTTCTAGACTTAGTTTTTTTTTAATTTTGCATTTGTGCCACATGTTGCAATTTATTTTTTTTTTTTGCATTTTATGCATTCTTTCTAATTTCTTTTATTAATATTTTCTATTTGACCAGCAAATATTCATAAATACTTTTAGTAATATTATACTAGTTCTCTAAATTAATTTCAATTAGCATTTGACGTCAGCAGATCATTAATTTTTTTCATTCAACTAATATAGTATTGTACAGAATGTACTTTTCTCTCTTTTTTTTTGTATATTTTTTTTTATTATTAATATACATAAATAAACATATTAAATGATCACAAATTTATATTTACTACTACCATGACAGTTTTCTAAGTATAAAATAAAATGAAAACAATTAAGCGAAAAAAAAACACATTAAACAACATTTGAACATTGAGGACTGGCCAACAACAACAACAAATGTTTGAAAAAAATAACGAAAAATCAGCACATTACAAATAGAAAACAATCAAAATCAATGAAATGATAAATGTACAACACAATACTTATTACTTCATAATAATAATAATCAAACTTACACACTTCTACACGCAAATGTATATGAACATTTTTAACCCTTCTAAGGCAAACACGTTTCTTTTTTAATGATGATCATTTCAGCAAACTCTGGTAGTTTTTGAGCCATTTAAAAACGATTTGGGAACTATAGCAAATTTCCAGAAACAGCAAAAAAGAATTTTTGTATTAAAAAAATTTTTAAATCTAGAATAATTTGCATCAGTTGTGTGAAAAATTGTATTGTAGCAACAATGATTTATTGATATCAGACTCAATGAATTTTTAGTTAAATGTTGGTAACCGTCGCATAGAACAATCGTAATTAATATTAGAATAAATTAATTAAGAAATTTTTCCTAATTTATTTCAAAACTGATTTTTTTTAAATATTGTTTTTTAAAAAACTTCTTTTTTTTAGAGAGGGTTAAAAGAAATTTTATCATAAACACGCTACCAATATGCCAACAATTTACTACGTATGTATACTACATTAAGTTTGTTTTTTGTTACAATGTTGTATCTTACAATATTTTTAAAAAAAGGCGAGAAATGTCAGCGGAATTTTAATTGTACTTAATTACCCTTAAAAAAACACTAACAATAAGTGAATACTTGCTAAGTGTGTGAGTGTTTATAAACATCTAGTACTTCATACAAATGTATTCATTATAATGTATTTTGATGTTGTTGCTGTTGTTGTTTTGTAGTTAATTGATGATGAGGAGGTTAATAATGAGTGAAATGAATTAAAGATCATAATGATGTAGTTTATAACAAATACACACTCACAAGAAGTTTATGTGAGTTACATGTACATAAGTATGAAATTAAATGAAAAAAAAATTGAAAAACGCAAGTTTTCAATTGTGCTTAATTACCTAAATAATAAGTAATAAAAATACTTATTCAGTGAAAGAAAAAAAAATTTCTCTAACCATTTTATTAAAAATATAAATATAATTAATTTTGAACATTAAATGTATTTAATTGTTAACTAAAATGTCATTTATAAATTTTGTGGCTTTTTAGTTGAAAAACATTTTCATATTAGGCGGAGGTGTTTTGTTGTCGCACGTACATATTTCTTTGTCAACATGTTTTAAAATGAAATGATATTTTTATCGTGTTGAAAATTATAAAAATTCATTTATATTATAAAATTCAGTTGACATTATTAAATGAGTTTAAGTTTAATTTTAATAATATTGTATTGTAGATGTATGAAAACACAAGTAAAAGTGCGTGTTGTTTTTAATAAATTTCTTTTGTTTCAAGTGTATTGTTGTTGCCTGCTTGGTCTAGTGTGTTGTACCGAGTGTGTGTGTGGGTTTGGTATGTGTTGATGGATTTTTGTATGAAAAATGTTTAAACATGCAATTATAATTAAAAGAAATCTTGCATAATTTTTTTTTTGTACATCTACAAAATTAAGCAATGGCATACATAGTTTTTAATCTAAAGTATATGACATTCTATGAATTTTTATACCTTGCTGCAAGTTAAAATATTGTTATTGAAAAGAGTAATATTTACATAATTTTAGCTTTAAATGTTTTTGATTATGAAATGCCAGTGCGCTAGGGAATCGGGGCGATTATTATTCTTCGACAGGGGGAACTTAAGATCCTTAACGGGATACTTTACTGGACACTAGACTGTACCTCCAAAAAAAGTTCGCCGTTAACCGTCCAATCTAAATTATTTTTGCAAGGAGATTTAAAAAAAAAAATAATAAAGTATGATACATCGATGTTTTTCTCTCGAGGGGACCAATGTTTTGCTCTAAGGACCATTGACCTCAAGTATCCGATTCTAGTATTTACCCACCAGATATCAGTTGCTACCACCCTATTGTACAACCTAATGTCAGAAAATTAAAGCTCGGAAAAAATCATTAAACTTTTGCTAAGGAAGTTTTTCGATAAACCCATCAGAAATTTTTTTTTAAATTTTTGGTTGCCGAACGTAGGGGTCGCCTTTTTAAATTTTATTTCATTGGACTTTTCCTTTATAGCAAAACACTGGTCCCCTCGAGGCAAAAAAATCGATATGTCACACTTTAAAATCCGACTTTAAATGCCGAAGCTATAACGAAAAATTATAAAAGGCGACTCCTACTTTCGGCAAAAAAAAATAAAATTGTTTTTTTGGGAATTGCCTTGCAAAAATACTTTTTATTTGAGGGTGTACCACGCACTCTTTTTTTGCCTTCAAGGTGGTGGTACGGTCAACTGGTAGCAGCTTCAGAAACAGGGTCAGTCGGACACTGATGTTTGTAGGTTTTGTGATCTGGAGATTGAGATATCGGAGCATGTTCTCCGCGAATGTCTGAGGCTATGTGATAGGGCACTTAGGTTTCTGCATGACCGTAACTTCTCGCCTTCTAAAATTGGGTATAATTCACCTAATAGGTATCACAAAGGACCTATCCTGGTCGCGGTGTTTAGTGCCTCTTGATAGAAATATGAAGCACAAGCATTTCGGCAGCTAACTCTTTAAATTATAAAACGTAGGTAAAACTATTAACTTCTTCCTAATTGGCCGCTCCCCACGAATATATAAATAATTTCATCTAAGAGTATATCCATGCGCACGTTCTATGGTGGAATGATGGTCTGGATAAGCTAAAAAAATGGATGACTCGGTTACCTACACTTAAAATAATACGTCAGTAGAAAAATCTATAAAACCGGTTTCAAATCGATTTGACTAGTTTTTAACAAATTTTTAGTTGAAACACTGATTTAAGCAAAGATTTTAGTTTTCTTAATTTAACAGTTTACTAAAAATCCTCAGTGCTTTAACTAATTTTGAGTGTTAATTTTCAATATTATTTAAAACTAATTTTTAAGAACCCATTCGTTAAATTTTACAAAATTTATTTTTAAAATATAATAAGGTTGTTCACAAGGGGTGTGCTATTTGTTGTATCGTTGTATCGTCCTAACAAAAAACAGCAAAAATAATTTAGATTCGACGGTGTACGGCGAACTTTTTTTTTGTGGTACGGTCTAGTGGACATATAAAAAAAAATAAAAATGAGAATTAAAAGTTGGCCAGAAATCGGTTTTTGGAGTTCTAGAGAAGTTTAAGGACGACTTGAAGTTCACTCGAAAGGCAGGTCCTGCCAGAAAAAAGGGCATCTGCGACCAGAATAAGGCGAACAAAATCAGTGTCATGTTGAAGAAGTAACCCAACATTTCAGGGAGAAAAGTCGCCCAAAAAGTGAATTTTTCGGAGTTTTTACGCAAAGTCAAAAAGGACTTAGGCCTCAAAACTTTTAAAGTACAAAAAAATCCAGTTAACAGAACAATCCAGAACAGGAAAGCAAAACAGCGTACCAAAAAATTAAAAAAAAGTTTTTTTTTAATTCAATTGCTGCATCATCGACGACGAGATGTATATTTTAGCCGACTTCTCACAGCTTCCAGGCCAGTAATTCTACATTACCGACTCACGGGGGAATGTGGACAACAAATTTAAGACAAAAATTCAATCGAAATTTCTTCGATAATTCCTGGTAGGGCTTTATCTGCACTTATGGTGAGAGGAGCAAGTCTTTCGTGACCACGGGTAGAATAAACTCGGAAAATTATATCAAAGAGTGCTTGGAGAAGCGAATAAAGCCTTTTGTTAGACACTATGTAGAGTCTACTTTCTTTTGGTCCGACCTAGCCTCTTGCTATCACAGCAAAGCTGCCTTGGCTGGGTACTTAAATAATAATGTGCTTTTGGTGTTTCGAGAAGCAAATTCACCAAACTTCCCAGAACTTAGGTCAATTGAAAAGTACTGGGCTTTGGTCAAAAGGAAAATTAAGGCAACAAAAAAAGTCATCAAAGATGCCAAAGATTTCCCACGAAAGTGGTATTTAGTAGCTCGAAAGTAAGTATCTAATAATAATAATAATAATAATGGAAGGGGTACCAGAAAAATTAAAAATTGTTGTAAAATAAAAATGAAAAAAAAATTGTGTATAGTTCTTGATTAATCTTATTATTTTTAAAATTGAATGACTGGTTCAGCAGATTTTTTGAATTATGCGATGGACAATTTTTTCGAAAGCAGTTTTGAGAAAACATATGATCTCATTGCTAGATCTTTCAAAACATGTTGAAAGATCTAGCAACATGTATGCTGGAAAATGACACAGAAAATTGTGGTAAATTTTTGTTATTATTTTTATTTTTTTTTTTAAATTTTAAATGTTGAATGGACGAGAACAAGAAATTCTCCTTGAGTTTGTAATTTAACCTAACAAATATTTCCAGAAATTCTTAAAACATTGTCATCTAATGATTTCCTTAGGCAAGATTGGGATTTGGGATGCCTTCAACAGAATATTTTGTTGGATTAGTTTGGGAATTTTAGCATTTCCTTTAACGCAAAAAAAAAATTTATATATATAATCACTTTTGGAAAAAAAAATTTTTACTCGTTTAAAAGTTAATGAAAAAATATTTAAGTGCCCTTCTCTAACAACCCCAATGTTAAAATAATTAGTGTTTCTGTTAAAAAAAGAAGTACATCTATTGTATATCATTAATTCTAATGCATTTTCCGTTGCTTTTGCATCTATTTTTTGCTAAGCTATTTAAATATTTTTTTTTAATTATCATCCCTGAACTTTTAATATTTAGTTATTTTTATTTAAATTATAATGAAATTAACAAAACATTAATAAAACACTAATTATAAATAATAACTATTAATAAACATTTATTTAATATTAGATGAACTTGCTTTAATAAAATAACATTAAACAGACACTCATAGAAAAGGGTCTGTAAAAATGTACTACTAAAAATTAGTTAGTCTGCAGAAACCTGCAGATTCTGTTTGCTAAATTAAAGAATCTGGCAAATTATAAAAATTAAAGCTTTTCTTAGATAATTAAATATGATCACTATGGTGAAATAAGCAAAAAACACTTTTTGAATATTAGTAGACTAAAAATAGCAAAAAAAAAATTTAATATGCAGAACTTTGTTTAGATAATTTTTTTAATGAGAATAACAAATTAATTATAAATTTATTAATTCTAGTTCGAGGGCAATTTCCTTATCATAAATTAACATAATAAGTACTTTTTTCCAAAAACTGCTATTTTTCTTATTATGTTAATTCATAATAAGGAAATTGGCCTCGAACTAGAATTAATAAATTCCTAATTAATCAATTAAAAAGGTCGAAAAAAACAATTTTTATTTATAAATAAAAATTAAAAACCAACATTTTGAGAATAACAAATTTTAATATTCAAAAACAATTTGCACAGAATGAATTTTTAATTGCATTCAACTAAATTAAAATTAAATATAAATAAAACTTCGTTCATACATATGACACTTTTTATTGCTATTTTTGTATACTAATATTCAGGAGATTTTTTTTCAAATTTCAGCAGGGTAATATGTGATTTGCAATTACCCAAGAAAGTTTTGTAGTTTTACTTTTGCATAATGTTTTCGTTCTATTATTTAGCAAATACATTCAGCTGATTTTAATAGTTTTTTCTGATTTCAACAATTTTTTATTAGCTTTTTCTGCAATTTGTATATATTTATTTCTATGAGTGTAGAGATATAGTGTAATATTGAAATCAGTTTTATAAAAACACACTTATTATAATACAACAGTACAAACAACAATGAATTTAAAATTTGCATAGAAAAATATACCCAAGAGATCATAACAACAACAAAAAAATATATATATACTTACACACATTAGTTATAAACTAAACGAGTAAACAAAAATGATCATCTAATCAAATAATCTCAGTAACATTATAGTAACTATAACTAATGCACATATTTCTATGCATAAACTTCATGTAAAAAAAAAACAATACTTAGCAACATCAATGACAATAATAACAAACAATTGTCACACTTTTTTGTGCAATTTTCTTTCTGTTGGTGTTGTTATTGTTGTTGCTGTTGTCTGTATTATTATGATGAGGTGTAATAACAAGCAGTGATAATGTAACTACATATTTAAATACAAAAAAAAAATATTTAAATATAAATAAAACTATATGAACAAGTTTTTTTTCTAACCCAATGGGGGGATATTAAAATAATTTGTGATAAAAATATCTGTAGTTACTATATTAAAAGAGTGTATGGCACAAATATGGCAAGACTAAAATGAAGCTCCGGTTTTAAAAACACCGTGTTTTTAAAATATAAAATTGTTCAGTAAGGTGGGTCGAAAAAAAGTTGAGCCCGTCACCACCCGTACACCGCCCTTTCGCGCTTTTATGAACTACCTTAATATTTTATTTCTTTAAATTGTAATATGATAAACAATTTTAACGCCACACAAATTGACAGAATCACAGGAAAAAGGGATGCCAAAGCAGTAGAAAAAGCACTACAATTAGTGATCTAAATGTACTTATTTTTTAGCAGAAACACTAATAAATCCAACATTGGGTTGTCATAGGAAAGGCGTTGGTTGGTTGATTTAAGTGGCAGCTCCCGCCCTCGTGAGTATAAAATAGAGTCAACAGCGACTCCGTTTTGAAAAGACACCACGCATAAGGAGCTATTAGCCGGAAAACTAGACTCAACCCGTAAGATTTATATAACGGATGGGATCACTTAATCCTTCTCAACTTTTATGCCGCAGCCAAGGCGCCCGTCCGACTCTGTTATCGTGTCTGCCCAACAACCAGTGTCCGGTTAGCCCGGCCGCCTGCCTCAAGATGTCCCTCCTACTCCTGCTGAGGGGGAGTTAGTTCGCCCCAGATCATAGTCGATCAAAGTAAGTCTCGCGGTCCTACAAGTGCCCAGTCCATATGTTCCTCGCCTTTTGGAGAAGAGGCGTACTCAAACTTCAACATTTTCCCTTTTTCATCAATTAAAAGTTAAAAAAAAATATTTTTTTTACTTAAACATTTGTAACCATCGCATAAATACTAAAGAATTTTTCTAAAGTTAATTTACAGGAAAAGAAGACGAAGAAGAAAACATTTTTATTGAAAAATTTAACAGACACAATGGTTAGTTTGTATGTCAATTAATCAAAGTAATTTTAATTGTTAATTTTTCTCAATATGAAAAACTTTTTGTGTATGCTATGACCGGGAATCGAACCGACAACCAGGCTATGACTCGTAGCATCACCTCTTAACGAGATGCACCACGGTCGGCACAGCGATGCATGCGGGTAATTAAAGTTTTTTCAATCACAGCCTTTTTTTATTTTTAAAAAATTACGGACTTATTTTCTTAATTTTATCACTTAAATGCTGCAGAAAGTTCGAATAAAACGCGCCATTGATTGTTTTTCCTTTTTGAAGATAATCAATAAAAATTAAGCCATGCGCATCCCAAAAAACAGACGCTATAACCTTGCCTGCAGATGGAACAGTCTTCGCCTTCTTTAGACATGATTCTTCCATTTAAGTCCACTGATTTCACTGTTCCTTCATCTCAGGTGTGAAGTGGTGGACCCACGTTTCATCCATGGTTACGAATCAACTCAAAAACTCGGCTTTGTTGTGCTGAAACTTCGCTACGCTATTGAAACATCCTCACGATACTGTTTTTGTTCTGTTCTGAGCAAACGCGGCACCCATCTTTCTTAACTTCAAATATACGGTGAAGATGTTATGCTAATCACTTTTTGAAATGCCTATCATTTCAGCTAGCTCACGCATCTTCAGTCGACGATCATCCAATACCACTTTGTGGATTCTCTTAACGTTTATAGTGTGGCCTCCTCAATTGCCACTATGGTGTTCGCCTTGGCAGCTCATACGGCCTCATTAAAACTCTGCTACCTAATTTTTTTTTAGTCGTCAACGATGGAGAAGACTCCCACAGAGGAGAATCTAGCTCGGCTTTAATATTGGTTGGACTGAGACTATTCAAATGAAATTATTGAATTACATAATGGCGCGGCGTCCAATTTTTCCCTGTTTACAAATTCGTCGAGATCATTTCCTATTGATGGCTCAAAAAAAAATACTAAACAACATGGCGCCTTCAAACTTAAGACATGTTTATGTCTTATAAGGTTGCCACTTTTCGTTAAAGTAATTTTTTTCAAACTAATGCCGTCTTCTTTATATCTGATCGGGTAGTTCTGGGACCGCCCTAGAGAAATACGGAGAATTTATTTTTATAGTTACAGTTTTTCAGCGTACTATAAAAAATGTTTTGTTGATATCCGTTTTCTTCAAATTTTAGATTTTGAAAAAGTACGTGCTTTATTATGCCAGTCCAAATCGCTAAAATTTTGTCGGGTTTGTTTCGATTAGCAATGCTCTAAGGTTATGTTGAATTCTAACGCAGCTCTGCTTGTTAGATTCACCGATAGTTTTTGTATATTTGGGACAGACTTTGTTAATTAACCCCTTACATTCATTTGTATATTTTAGACAAATGATTGGAAAAAAACATATTTAACAAAATCCCATTTGTATTAGGTATGTTTGTTTAAATAATAAATATTTTAATTCTAAAAATAATCAGCTAATCAATGTACTTAAATTATGTGCTGATTTTTTATGTTGTTTACAAAATGTTTATAACCTTTTTTATTACTGAGAAAGAAGGTTTATCCAGGGACAATGAAGAGTTTTTTAAAAAATTAGATAACAACCCAGTCAGAAATTGCCAGTGGCACAAAAACTCAATCACTGCCATAACAATGGGTGACAGTGGAGTTGAAAATATATTACTGGCAGAACTCTTCTATGGGACGCTTTTCTATACTCAAAATAATATGTCTGTTGGCTGAACAGAAAAATTTGTTTCTTTAACAAATGAACTCCTCTTTTTTGGCTTAAAATAGAATTAGTTGATTTTAACATATTTTTTGTTAAATTTAGGAAACCTAAATTTAAGGTAAGAATTAGAAAACTACAGTTTTATTTGTAATAATACTGAGTCAGAAAATCTGTTTATACTTAGGGTCTCGGGATACTCCCCGAACCTAGTCCATGTTAACTAAGGGCATGTAAGGATACTTCGTAAGTGCAATCACTTGGTCCGTTTTGCTTTATATCCCTTAGTTTTCGAGACATGGGCCATTTTGTGAATTGAATTTTTTTTTTATTATTTCCAAGGTTCCAAGGCCTCACCAAGGTCCTTTTTAGGGTAGAGATAACCTTTTCACACGGGTGTTATATTGTTAGGCGTAGTCAAAATGTTCGTCCGTTTTGCTCTATCTCTCTTAGTTTTCCATTTTAGAAAATCGGGAGAAGAAAAAATGGTGCCATGTTTAAAATTTCGGATACACTGGTAGTGCAATATATCGGGTAATAGCAAAAACAGGAAAATAATATATTTTAACAATAAATTGAGTGAAATTTTACAAATGGGTTGTTAAAAATTAAAATGAACACTCAAAACTAGTTAAGGAACTGAGGATTTTTAGTATAGTGTTAAATATAGATAACTAAAATCTTTTTTTAAATAAATGTTGCAACCAAAACTTTGTTAAAAATTTGTCATACCGATTTGAAATTCATTTCACAGATTCTTCTACTGACGTATTATTTTAAGTGTAGAATTTACAAAAAGCGTTTAGCCGGTATTAATTTTATAAAAATTTCAGTAGTTTAAAAAAAAATTGTGGCAAATAATTTTCTTATAGCGTTATGCCAACTGTACAAAAAAATGACAATGGTACAAAAACCATGCACTAGCAGGTATTGAGGCAATGGTAAATTGAGCCCCTCTGGAATTGAAAAAGATTTTTTTTTTTCTATTAGGCGTTAATAGAACCGGGGCCTCCAGGCCCCAAAAATGAAAGGTAATTTCCTCATGATTTCAAAAATGCAGTTTTTTCCAATCCATAAAACGTGAAAAAAAATGCACTTTGCTTATAAATATATAAATATTGGCTCATATGAATAAAAAATAGATTTACTAATAGGGGGAAATACAGGGTTTTTTAAGCAATTAATTCCCAAATCTAGTCTGCTTGGGAGTAGACTTGAAATTTAATTTTTTAATTTTCGTTTATATTTCATGCTATTTTACCAGTCAATTGGTAAATTTGGAGTTAAAAGCCATTCCTAAGCCCGAAATAATTACTTCGAAGTAATTGCTAAATTTTAATCATATGACCCATTATACGTTAGTGAAAGGATTTCCTCACGAATATTAAACTTCTCATTTTTAAAAGGTTAGCGCGTCGGTCGAACTGTTGCGGGTTCGATCCCCATCCAAGCCTATATCAATTTATGCAAAATTATAATACTTATAAGTAGTTTCTATCTCTCATATATATCGCAGCATCCTCCTTCGGTGTCCCATAGCACTTAACCCCACCGAAGTAAAATAACATAACAGCCCTATGAACTAAAGAGCTTCAAAAAAGTTCGCCAACTCTTCAATCAGATGGCGCGCAACAACTGTTCTAAGATCTCTCGCAATTACAGTTTTGCCATATTTGAAGCCCTTCATATGTCAAAACCTTTCACTTCCTCTTTCCAAAGAAAGCAACACGTTAATTAATAGGAAGAATTTCCTGAGTGTTGCTTCTCTTCTTTAAAAGAAATAACTAACCACTGACGAGTCTTTGGGTAAGACGAAATAGCGGAAGTCTGTCTTTTAAAATTTTTCAATAAAAATGTAAGTAAACTTTAGAAAAAATCTTTATGAATTACAAACATTATTAAAAAAAAAAAATAAGTGAATTCAGAACATAGTAAAAAATTCCAGTGCACAAAAAAGGTACCAGAATACGGCTCTCAAAAATCCCTCTCTGAAAATATCACATTTATATATAGTAGGGTTCATCAAATTGCTTTCGACGTTCGAATTTTCCAGCTCCTCAATGCTCCATTAATGTTTCTACTTGTTAGAAGTTTATAGGGTGAATAAAAATGCCAAATTTTCAAATAAGAAAGATCTAATTTTATACCATAGAGCGCGATACATCGAACCTATTAAATATTTTGACGAAAATTACGAATCTGAAGTCTAAATTTCAAAATTAGTAAGGGTTTTCCTGATAGTATTGGTGGCAAATTTACCAAGGGAAATATTGTTTTTTTCTTTTTTTCATCCAAATCGGAGGATGAAACTTGAATATTTTTCAGCGTAGAAAAAACTATTTAACATAATGCTCAGTGAGTAGAAAAGGCGTGAAGAAAGGGTGGACACACTTTTATTTTAGAGTATTATATTTTTTCTCCAAATAAGCGTTGCAATTGGGTATCAAGTGAAAGGTATTAAGAAGATCTACTTCTGGGCGCACAAAACAGGCGAAGTAGCTATATAAATTTTTACATCTTTAACAAATATCAAAAATTATAACTAAAAAATCTCCCGCACCAAATTAGCAATTAATAAAACAATGTACAATTTTGTTAAATTGAATACATGAATTCTATAACTAATAAAACAAGTAAAAAAATTGAGGTTGGACATGCCGACAATAGGATAGCCTACAGTCGGCATGTCCAACCTCAACTTTCTTGTGATTTCAAATAAGTGCGTATGATTAATTTTTTTTAATTACATATTACTCATACGGCAAACAAAATAATTTTTCAGAGTTGTGACAAATATCTGCAGAAAAATTTCCAAGTACCGAATAGCTGCAGAAAACGAGACTATACCTATTATGCGGTTAGTTTTCGGCAGCTATTGTGAAAACTCACCGCATTTCTAAATTCTTGCCAGCGTTTTGCCAACATTGAAAATTTTGTTTCCCCACAGCTTTTCCGGCGCTTTTTGAACAGCCGGCCTTTTGTCTAATAATGTTATCATTTTGGGAATGGGAAAGTACTTTTTTCCAGTAATTGTACCACCTGTTAAAGTGCCTTGCCATCGCTTTTGCGTTTGTGGTTTTCTGACTGGATACATATTCGCTTTAAGGTTAGTCACCAAATATAAGGCAAAAACGTATTATTTCTCTTTTACGCTTAGATTTATCAAAAACCTATTGTGCTAGAACAATTTTGTAGTCACATTCGGATAAAAAAGTAATTCACAATTATTGACAGATGTCAATTGACAGTTACATGTGTGCGATCGATTTAAAATAAATGCAACCTTGTCATGAAGGACATGTAAATATAATTTAAAATAAATTAAATTTTAAAGTAATTAAAACGGGAAATTAAAGATTCTCTTCGTGTTTTCTAAAACCTATAATATATCACTTGCTTTGGGTTGCTTAGAAAAGTTTTCTAAACGTTTAAGGATTTCTTTCATTCGATTTTAAAATAACTTGATGGTAGTTTTTATTTTGCTAAGCTTTTATTATTTTTTTTTTTTTTTTTTTTTGGCTAAAGCTAAGAAAATTAGGAAGTTTTAGAAAAAACTCCATAATAAAAATTTAACTAGTTAATCGACCTATTTTAACCGATTATTCGGGTCGAATAATTATTTGCGTTTCAAATTATTTGTCTCGACATTAACCGAAATAGCGGCGATTAATGGAGGTACCGGTTATTAACCGAACTGAAAACACTAGTATAAACCGATATTTAACTATCAGTGTAGAACTTTTCTATAATTTTTTGCACCAATCGACCCGAAATTTAATTTGAAGATCTTTTAATTTCAATTGGCACATAACTTTTTTACATTTAAACGTTGATGTAGCTCAATTTTATACAACACTGTATCTATGTTTTCTGGAAGATAGGCCAGGCTTGAATTCTTCAAATTAGTAATAAACACAATTTATAAATGGAGCATTATCAAAAAGTCGTTCACAGCACTCCTGCTGGCTCAAATTAACATTAAAATAGTAAAAAATCATGCAGCGAAAAATTCTCGCGAGCAAATTCGACTTTTGCTTTTGGTGCTTTCTTTAAAATTCTGCAGAAAAATAACAGCCAATTTGAATATAAAATAACAACGCGTGCGAATAAAATTAGTTGTTTTTTAATTTACAAGTGGAAATTGTATTTTGTAAAAACTTACGGGAAGACCCTTGTATAACTTCCGTTCACAAAATATTTAGATTAACTAAATAATAATTATTGATATAATTACCGTTAATTAAGTTAGCGTTGCAAAATTCAATAGTTGATTTTCTGCCAGAATTCCTCTTTTATTTATTTTTGTTTTCTTGTAATTAGTTAGGTCTAATTAATTTAATTTTTTAATTAAACAATTGATTTCTTGTTATATTTTATATTAATTGCATTAAATACCACTTAACAACACTGGTTTGTTATACTTCAACATAACATCTTCGACTCATTCTAACATTAACCGTTATTTTTTGTATATATTTTTTTCTTTTATTGAGTTGAGTTGTGTTTAGTTTTTACATTGGTTGGTAGTTGTATTATTTTGCGAAAAAATACACGCGCATCATTACTGCAATTTGATTGGTTGCTAGTTTCTTTTGATATATTTTAATGTAATAATAATATTTATTTTTGATGTACATTAAGGTTTTTTTTTGTTTTTTTTTTTAATAACTATAATTTTTTATTGTTAGCAATTTATGTTTGTAAAAGATCATAAAGTTTTTTAAATGATTTTTCTTTTTTGAGACATTTTTGCAGTTACAATAAAAAATTAATTATAAAACATGTCACATAAAAGTAATTTATCAATCAAATAAAGACACACTCATACACAGGCAATTATTAATACAAAAAAAAAAAAAAAACTGGGAAAATTAATAATAATGACGATGATAATTTATTTTAATTTAACATGTAAATAATATGACACCAATTTATTTAATTTTATGAAACTTAAATTATTTTTAAAGTTTTTCATTAATTTTTTAAAATATTTTTTAAAGAAATTTTATTTTAAAGTTTTGTTTTAATATCCATTAAATATTTTCTTCAATTTGCATAATTTTACCGTTTATTTTAATATATTATAACGCTTTTTTTATTTTCTTTCAGATTGATTAAATTGTTTAATTATTTGTTTATTATTAATTAGTTTTGTTGTTTTTTTATTAATATATTTTAATACAACGTATGTGTTACATAAACACACTGCTATTAAAGTTACGTACTGACAAAACGTTGTCCACAGACTGAATGAATATGAAAAACCAAACAACATTGCCAGCCAAAGTCTCATATACGCTCATATACAGGCAGAGTAGTTAGTGTGTGTTTGTGACTGGGACCCCCGAAATGCAAAATATGCAAAAACACAACAACGACAGCAACAACAAAAACAAACATTAATACAAACAATCTTTCCAACATGCATATACAAACATTGTTTCATACACATTTGTACTCTAAAACTTGTACTCATTTAGTTATCATAATGATGTTCATTATGATGTTTGTCTTTATATTAATTTAAATGTAAATAACTAAAGAGTATTCCTGTGAGTATAGCTTAAATATGATTTCCATTCTCTTCTCTTGATGATATCTCTCCTTTTTTAGCATTAGTTATAATTTAAAATACAATAACAAAGCTCCAATTAATTTGTTGTGTGTTTGTTGTTATAAGCTCCCCTCTTATAATGCATTATTTAATTATAATTGTCTTAGTATTGGTAAGTAGTGGCGGTGGTGGTTTGAGTCTTTACTTTAAGGCTAGAAAGAGTACCAACTACTTAATAAAAAAAAAAACTAATTGGATAAAAGAGCGAGAGAGAGAAACACATTACGAATTTTTGCAATTAATAAAATGACTGTTATGAAGAAGTTTTTAGACTTTAATGAAGGAATTTAATTTTAGGAAGAGTGATAAAATATTAACCCTCTAATGCCCAAAGCCGCCTTTTGGCGGTCTTCAGATTTTAAATAATTTTTGGTTAAATAACAATATTTTATTAAACAAGTTGTATTATATCCATAGAAGACTTAACTGCCTACCTTTTTTGCCTTCAAACTTTTTTTGTATAAGGAAAGGTGTTCATGTAAAGTGAAAATTTAGAAAATTTGAAAAAATTAAATTTTTAAAACAGAAACAAATATTTGAAAAATTGCCAAAAATAATTTTACGATCTGGCGTACATAGAATATTTTGTTTTTTTTTCGAAATATTAAAGAAACCGGAATTTTTTAAAAGCTGTGAAAATTTTGGTTTTTCATACCAGGAAGTACTAACATTTTGGTAAAGAAAACAAGGCACAAATACTGTATCAAGAAAATCGAAATTGAAAATTATGTTAAATAGAATCTGTGGATTATTTAATTAATTAATTAATTTGAACAAAGCGTATGAGTGTTGCCTTCTCGGACTATAACGAAGCACTCATACGCCTAGTTTACCTCTGATTGAATCCAAATTTTTCCATTCCAGATTTCATATTTGTTTTTATAAATTAAACATATTACTAAATACAGGCACTATCCACGGCTCTCATCTGAAAAACGGAACTGATTTCAAGAGAGTTTCAATGTAAAATAACAAAAAACGTGAAAAAGTGGTATTTTTAATTAATTATTTTTATTGTTTTTAAGCAATTTTAATTAAATTGTAAAGTGCACTTGTGTTGTTTGATATGTTCTCTCCATTAGTTTTGTATAATTAGCACAAAATTTTGCTTATTAATATTAAAAAATACGCGTAAAAAAAACACTAAAAACTGTTTCTCTTAAAACCAGTTTGCATATAAAATTAAAGAGACTTTTTAACAGCAGTTGAGGCCGGTGGTTTGTCTTTAGTCTATATAGTCGTTGCTAAATATAGACCTTTTTCGAAGATTATTAATTTTAATTTCGTACTTACCTAATTAATTTTAACAAGGCGTATGAGTATTGGCTTCTAAGTAGTACTATAACGAAACACTCATACGCCTAGGTTTCTTTTTATTGAATTATCTAGTCTGAAATTTTCCAATTCAGATTTCACGTTAGCTTTTAGTAATCACGAAGTATTGATTTTTTTTCTTATATTCCCATTACAAGTAACTTTGTAAAAACTTTTTCCTTCACCATCTTTAATTTCAAGCAAGCTTAAAAATTAAAATAAAAAAATAATGACGTCATTAATATTAACAGAGTTTCCTTAATAAATATAAAGAAAATGAGCACTAAAGAGTTTATAACAAAATAAATACAAAAACAGAGTATTAAGAAAAAGAGAGTTAAACGAATAGAACTCCCCTTTTTGGCATAAAAATCTCTCATAGCTACTCTTTTCAATAAAGCGCATGCTTAACTTTTTTTGTTGCTTTAATAATAAAATAATCATGCTCCTCTTTATGAAAACATTGGCGCGCATTTGAAAAAATAAAAAAAATAAGCATTAAAAAAATTAAGTATTATTTTTGCTTCTTAATATTTTTTTTTTTTGTTGTTTGTTTTGTTTTTGTGTACCCGTTGAGGGGTAGGGGGTGTCGACAATTGTTAGGATTTTTTAATTGTTGTAGTAGTAGTGGTATTGGTTGGTTGTTGCTGTGTAGGTACATACGTATATGTATACAACAACTCAATATATTGCTACGTTTTTACTTGATTGTATAACATTGCGTGACTTTTGATCAATTATTGTTGTTCAACTTTTAGTAGTTGTCAGTATGTAGTTGTTGTTTTAGTTGTAATTATTATTTTGTATTTATTTATTTTTTAATTGTATGTATGTGGTAGTAAATAGTAGTGTATACGATATATTGATGTTTTGTTGCAATTATAATTAAAATAAATTTAATTGAATGTGTGTTGGTATATTATTTGTAGCATACAGAAAAAAAAACATTTAAAATAAATATTAATAGATTTTTATGTAAATTGCCAAAAAAAAAAACATGTTTATATTATATGTATTAACATTTTTAGATTTTCATATTAAAAATGTTGGAACGAATTACAACCAACAATTAAGAGTTTTTAATTTTTATAACCCTCATTAAAATTGTAATAAACAATGGTAGCATTCGGCAGAGAAACCTTAAACTGATACCGGTGACTTGAAGCGATTTGTGATTTCTTACTCTGCTGAACGATGTTTTCTTTGTTTTGTTTTTAAATACATTTTTTCTATATTTTCCCTTGATTTTTTAATTTTTTTGTTTTTGAATTATATTTGTATGTTTTTATTTGTCATTCATACAAAACAAAATTTTTTTAAAATCAACAACAACAAATGTATCACTATTTGTTCAAAAGTAGCAAACATTTTTTACGCTACCAAAATATGACAGCGCTACCTGAGCGCTCAGACTGAGCGATTAGTGATCAGGTCGTTCAGCAGATAGTTGCACAACTGTTGTAGAACTGTTGACTGTCAAATTGTATCTGCCGAACGCAGCCAATATTTCTTTGATTTTTTGCACTTGCAACATGTGGCAAGTTTTATAATTATTTTGCTAATGGTACACTTTAAATTATTATATTTAAAATTTGTTAATAGGATAATATTTGGTTAATGTTTAAAGTTTTGCAACATGTGGCAAGGTCTCTATATACTCGAATTATAGAAAATATTATGGAATTAAGAAAACTTGCAACATGTTATATTAAATAAACATGACCAGAAATTTGTTAATTCTTTAAGAAAAAAAAATTATTAAAAATCATTTATCTCATATTTTATTAAAAATTCGTTTTATTGCCTCATGTTGCAATATTTGCAATTATTCAGGAAATTTAAAAAGTTTTGTGACAATTAAATACGAAATAAAGAATCTTGCATCATAATACAATGTTAACAAGTAATCAACAGAATTAAAATTTTTTAATCAGGCCTTATACTAAAACTTTTAAAACATGATTCAAATTTGGGATAGAGCAACATGTTGCGGCATACAACATAAATTACCAAAATATTTAATATATCTTTGTCAATATATTTTTTTCAATTGGTTTGGCAATTTTTTTTAATTAAAAACAATTTTTATTCCAATTTAAAAACATGCAACCTGTTGCACTATGGAAAATTAATCAAAACAATGCTTTATTTACTACAAACCTCAGAAGTTTCTTTATTTTTCAATATATTAAATATTATAAGTATTTCAATCTCTTCATTTTTTGTGGCCTGGCAACATGTTGCATTAAATAAAAATTAATATAATATTTCAATGGCACATTTTCATGTTATTTCATATCTTATTTACATTTTGATGTTGGCCCATGTTGCAACATACTCGTATAAAGTTATTCAATAAATTTTAAAATATTATGTTGCTGTTTAAGCTTTCTGGTGTTATAAGCATATCTTATGATTACTTTACAATTTACTACATTGCAACATGTTGCAGTATATAAAATTAAGAAATATAATATTTAATATTATAATCTTAGAAAGAAAATTTATGAATTATTAACAACAACAAAAATTGCTACTGAAACGAAGGATGTTGCAACATGTTGCCCTGTTTACAAGTAATTAATAAAATACCAATTTTTGAAATAAGACCCTTATTTTCGAAATTTTAAAGATTTTTTTTACAATATTAATTACTAGCAGGGTTAATTTTACAATGTTACTTATATTTTTAAAATTAGATTTATTGGTTTTTAATTTCTAGCAACATCTTGCAACCATTTTTTTATTTTTAATTATTTCATAATTAATTAATTAAAAAAATATTAAGTTAAAATAAGCAGTACTTTACACAAAGCTTACGGCTGGCTTATAGTTTCACTTAGCAACATGTTGCTGGAATGTGTATATAACGCAAACAAAGTTTTGTAATTGTTCAGAAGTAAAAAAGCAGCTAATTTTCTTATTACAAAAATGTGTTGCTTTGATATTGTGACATATATTTTTTTTTTTAATTATTCTTACAAAAATTATTTTTTTTGCTCAGCTGTCAGTGCGCTGAGAAGCAAGTGTATTTTATCAGTGTTCTTAAGTATACATATGTATCAACAAAAATATAACCTCTATATGTTATTGCAG
Source organism: Leucophora obtusa (assembly GCA_949987735.1). NCBI lineage: Eukaryota > Metazoa > Arthropoda > Insecta > Diptera > Anthomyiidae > Leucophora > Leucophora obtusa. Next base: position 184,280,392 of record OX465299.1, on the reverse strand, counting down.
TTATTAATTCATTTTGAAAGGTATAAACCATGTTGCTTTATACCTTTTCTTAATTAATTTCCCATAACTTTAACTAGTTTTTAAATTTTCATTAACATTTTTAACCATTTATAGACTTCCAAAACAAAAAAAAAAAAAAAACAACTAACCTCAATTTCTTATTAAAAATACGAGTATCATCGACGTTATCAGTTTCTTCTATAAAACACACAGTCAAATATTTTGCTTTGCGAAAAGAAAAAAGCCAAAAATAGTCATAAACATTAAGTCTTTCTCTTAAAATACAACATGCCACATAAATACCTTTTAGCTTCCATAACAGAAAAAAGTAGTTCATTATATATTCAATAGCATTTGGTTAAAGCTAATATACTTTCTTAGTTATATTTAAAATGCGAAGAAAAAGAAACGAAAAATAGATTAACAACACAAAAAAAAGAAGAAAATTACTAAAGAAAATATGCAACATTAAAAGTATCACTCACTCACTCCCCCACTGTTAAAACTGAAGAAACTTTTTTTTTCTAACTACAAGTGTTAAGTGCGGCAAAGTATTTGTACGTTTATAGTTTTATGGAGTAGTATAGATGCATGTATTGACTATTACTTGTGAGGATAACCTCATTGACCAAAGTAACAAACATTGAACATCAAATGTGAATTAGTGCAACACTCAAGTCCACTTCTTTTCTTCATCTTCTTCGTCTTTTTGCATCATCTAGCTGTTTTTTTTTTTGGATTTTTATTTTCTGTTCTGCATATTTTACTGTATTGACTTCTAGTACAATTTTTGTTTAGATGATATGGTTTAACTAATGCTTTAGTTAAGGTATTGTTGTTGTTATTATTTCGATGATGATGATGGTGATGCTGACGACCACAGACGCTGTTGCATGCATAATTTCTTAGTTTAATTTTTTAGTTTTCCTTCACCAGCAACAACAAAAAAAAAGGAACACAATTATAATTTTAAGTTATTGCTGGCCATATACACATACTTATACACAAAAATTATTTATATTTGGCATAAAACATTGTATGTTGCTAAGTAAATTTTTAGATAAACTTCATATGGCCTGTTAAAGGGGGCTTGAGGTAACGAGAATGATAGAAAAATTTTATTAAATGTTATCTTGTATTTTTTGGGAAATGTTTGTTTAGAAATTGAGTTCTACACAAAATAATTTTTTATGTCACTTTTTTGTCAATAAATGAGTTGAAAAAATTAAATATTAGGGTTCGTCAAAAAAAAAATTTATTTGATTTTCGGATATCATCACTTTTTTAAAAGTTTTTGCATAGAAAAAAAGAATGGCATTTTTTTTTTATTTCAACTCCTTCCACTGGCGCAAGTCGGCCAAAAACGCTGATTTAGAGACCCATTTTCTGCAGAGCAAAAACGGCTGCATTTCTGGGAAATCTGATTTTACCATTCGATTCGACAGCAAAAATTAATATAAAAAACATTTTTTTTGCGTTTTCTGAATACAGCAGATAGTCACTAGAGTTGTCCAAAAATCTACTTTTTTCAAAAATTTCAAAAAAGTTACTTTTTTATTACACACAATGAAAATATATTCCCTGCTGAGAATATTGGTTCAAAAATTTTTGAAATACCGCGACCCGTTAAAAAGTTATTTAGTAATCAAATATGTTTAGTAAAAAAAAATCTTTGTAATAAACATTACAAAACTTACAAATTATTTTGTCATTACTTAAAAATAAATTTATAATGCGGCAGCGAGTATTGGAAGCTGCATTTTAATTAGCTCAAATATTTTTTCATTGAATTAAAAAAAAAAATCCAAATTTGATTAGCTAATAACTTTTTAACGGTTCGCGGTATATCCAAAATAATAATAAAAACCCATGTACTCCGCCGAAAATACATTTTCATTGTGTGTAATAAAAAATTTACTTTTTAGAAGTTTTAAAAAAATCGGATTTTCGAACCACTCTAATGGCTATCTGGTGTATTTTGAAAATTCAAAAAAAAAAGTTTTGTGTATTAAATTTTGTTGTAGAATCGAATGGTAAAATCAGATTTCCTATAAATGCAGCTGTTTTTGCTCTGAAGGAAAAGGGTCTTAAAATTAGCGTTTTTGGCCGACTTGCGCCACTGAAGGAGTTGAAATAAAAAAGAAAAAAAAACGCCATTCTTTTTTTCTATGCAAAAACTTTAAAAAAAAGTGATGATATCCGAAAATCAAATTTTTGTGACGAACTCTAATAAATATGTATACAAATTATTTTAATTTGAATTTTAGAACAATAGTAATAAAAATACCCGGTTACCCATATTTACTAAAAGAAAAAGGAATTTATTTCGACATAATCTTATTTAAAAAAGCCTGAAATATTAACAACATGCTGATACTCATATTTATATTATTAACAACAATGTTTATATACAAAGTCACTACACGCTATATATTTAGGGGTAGCTTTGTATTACTACATACTTAGGGTACCGAGCGAATTATATGTGTTATATTAACGAATTAGTTCATAAAATCTTTAATGTTTCATTAAAATGGTTCTTTTAGAATAAAAAAAAATATTTGTTTCCAAAACTATGTAGATAAATATTAGAAATAAAACATTTGTGCAAATTTTTCTATAATGTTTTCTTTTTCAACAAGATTTACGTTTTTAATGCATATGCTGAAAAAAGTGTGTTAGTTACTATATGACAGTTTTTTGTGTAGTAATTAGTAGTTGTTGTTTTTAACGAATTTTGATTTTGCATAATGAGCTTTCAACAAAATATTGCTAGGTTCATGTGCCTGTTTTATAGTCAGAACTTAGAATATTTGTTGTCTCAAATATTACTTAACTAAAAATTTTCTTTGAGATTTTCTTATTTAAATAAAATAAAATTTGTTTTGTTTAAAAAAAAAAAAAATTGTTCTTAGTTCTGACTAGAAAACTGGCTTTGTGTATTTTTTAAAATCAACATATTCTTGGCAACATGTTGCTAAAGATAATAACATTAATTTACAAGTATTAGGCTTGTAATAAAACCGCTATAAACTTATACAAAATAATGCCATTTTATAGTATTAATAATTTGTCTATTACAACAAATATTGCAGCTTGCTATATTAATAGTTTACTGGTGCTGCAAACGTGTTGTCATTATTTAAATTTGCGTTTTTTTTTTTTAACTTAAACACTAATTTAATTTTCCGTAAATTATCTTCAAACTAGTTTCTTTGTAACAGCTTTGTGGTAATTGCAGTAAATCTAGTTAAGAAATATTCCAGTACAGTTTTAGTTTTTGTATTTGTTGGAAAATTAAAACCGTTAAATATAATATTTTGTCATTTAACCTTAAGCTATATTAACTTAAACTTAAAGTCAATCTTTAGCATATCTAAACTCCTTTGCCAATAACACAAGACATAATTTTGTTCTAATTTCTTTTTTGTTTTTCTTATAAGCAACACTGTGCTTTTTTGCAGACCAGAGTATAGGATAGTAGAGTGTCATTGTACGCAACATGCAACATAAACTGAAACTGATTAAATACAGCACGCGCCCTCCAGGCTTCATAAAAGCTTGATCTTCTTATATTCATATACTGCATACTATAGTTAAAGTTGGTATAAAAAAACCAACAACAATAAAAAAAGTACACAGAGGAAATAGGATTTTAAAATCAAGCAGAAACAATATCAAATTAAAAAGCAGCAAATTTGGAATAGAATCAAGTTCTTATATCTAAATCTATAATGTTGACAATTTGATTTATATGTGAAAAATTTTATTTTAATTACGTTTATATTTAATTTAATAAGATTCATATTTAATTTAAAAATTTTCACAAAAAATAACATATTCATTTAAATATGGTATTATAATTGATTTAACTATGATTTTTTTCTCTGTGCATCTACTTAAGATGCAATAGTTATGTGGCCTAAGCTAAAAAAAACAGCATGCAACTAAATATTAAAAAAATATATCGGTGTATATGCAGCAACATTAATACACTTGAGTTAGTAGTAGCATTGTATAATGTCTAAAGCAATTGCACTAAATTTATACTTTTTTTGTGAAAAAAATTAACGTTCTTTGCAGCAATATTTAGATTTTATTTGTTCTATCTTATTTTTTTTTTTGTTTGTTTCTTGGTAAGTGTCTTATCCCTCTTTACACTCTTTTTGTTACTTTTATATTAAATGTTAGTTCCTGGTATTCATTGTAAGTATGCATTTGTAGACTTTTTAATCATTACTTTTCTACCAATTTGTGCTTTTTTTTTGTTGCTTTCATTATTATTTAGAACACACACGCTGTATATTTAACTAAGTCTGGTTCCCTCAACAATTTGAATGTAATTTTAGAAAAAAAACAAAGTTTTCTTGTGGTCATTTTAAAGCATTTTGTTGCTCCAGTAGTAGTAGTAGTAGTGTTGCTTGTGGTAAGTTGGCAATAGCTTAAACATCTAACAAAATAGCTTTCATGTCATTATGTTGCAATAATAACATGTGTTGGAGCATTTTCTATACACCAACGTATATTAACTACATATAAATATTAGTTAGAGACATCCATATGAAATCATGTTAGTTACATGTACGTAGTCAGTCGTTCTTCTTTACCTCATCATAAACATTATTATAGCAAAGACAATTAGTTTAAAGTTTGTTGCAGTGAATTTAGAATTTCCTTATTGAAAATATCATTATTCCACATTTACAGATCCTCCTTTTTTTTGGTAAGCTTTCTTTCGTCTTTTAACTTGCGGTTGCTTGCACGTAACTAATAGTCTGGTTTTAATGTCAGAATTTTAAATTATCGTTAGTTCGTTTAAATGAAATCCAGTTTGAATAATTTAAAAAAAAGTCCAATGTGACTAACAAATTAATATCCAATTTAGAATTTTAATACTTAATGGGGTGATACTGAAGAAGGTGAGTGGCAGAAAAGTCTTTTATAAGAAGCAGGAAGACTCTGACCTTATAAATTCCTCAAAGCTTATAAATCATATTAACATTTGTAATACTAATTTTTGTAATGGATTAGTCTTTTTTTGAATAAATTTTTTTTTGATTTTTTTTTTTTTTGAGGGAATTTGACTATTCTGATAGAATTTTTTTCCACTGCGCAAACTTTGAACCTAATCTGGTAAAATAATTTCCCAGAAAAAAAAGTGAGCAAAAAGAAGTAGTTAAAGCACTGCAACTGTTGAATAGGGAATTGTTCTTTTTCGGGTTTTTCACCGATGAATTAAACATTGGCTTGTCTTAGGAAGGAAGTTGTTCTTTTTTAAAACAAATAATGTATACTTAAACCAATGATAAGGAAGTTCTTTTTCACTTCTTTTTATTTTATTTTAATTTAAAAAAAAAATCATCATGCAGCGTGTGGGGTTAGAACCCACACTTGTTGGCATTGCAGGCAGACGCTCTACCCCCTGTGCTATCGCTTGTTATGTATGATTGCTGACTTTTAGCAGTCTTGTTTATTAACAAAAATATATAACATATTGGAAAAATATATAAAGTTGTTTTTTTTAAGTATTGTTTTTTATAAAAAATAATACAATCATAGAAACAAATAAAGCTGTAAAAATAGGAGCAGAAGCTACTAAAAATTAATTAAAAATGACCTTGCAAAAAAACTGAAGATTTTTTTTGCTAAATCTAGTAAGATAAGAACAGGAAAAATAAAACTGTTAAATTTTAGTTCGATTTAAGTTAACTTTTAGTTAATTAGAAATAAAAAATTACCTTGATAAAATCCGCAAAAAATTTTGCAGCATATTAGTAGTTAAAAAATAATTTTTTTTAAGGTAATTTTTAACTTATTTTTGGTAGTTCTAACTAAAATATTTACAGGATTTTTTTTCTGTTAGTGTAATAATAAACATATTTTGAAAAATTTTATCAAAATTGACTTTTTAAATTACAATTTTTTAAATACAAACAAAATTATAATATTTGACTTTTTGGTATTTTAACAAAAAATATTTCAAGACCCATGTGAAAATCGAAATATATATGAACATACATGATCATACATTGATTAGTATATGATCATGCATAGGCATACATGATCAAATGTGTCAATGCATAGTTCAATGTATGACCATACATGATCTCATATATTTCCATATATCTTCGGATCCGAAATTTGAGGGTATATGGAGGTATATGGCCATATATGATCATATATATATTATACATGAATCATATGTGAGCATATATGATCATATATGAACATGTACGGCCAAATTTCGGATCCGAAGATATATGGAAATATATGAGATCATGTATGGTCATACATTGAACTATGCATTGACACATTTGATCATGTATGCCTATGCATGATCATATACTAATCAATGTATGATCATGTATGTTCATATATATTTCGATTTTCACATGGGTCTTGAAATATGATCATGTATGCCCATGCATGATCACATACTAGTCCATGTATGATCATGTACGTTCATATATATTACGATTTTTACATGAGGAATTACAGTTTTATTTAGAATTTTTATATTTCCATAAAATTTTATTAGAAATTAATAGAAAATAAAAAAAAAAAATTTTAAATCGTTTCAAAAATTAATTGAGTGTACAAAAATAAAAAAAATAAAAATTTTATAGTGAAAACTACAAAAAAAAATTATTAATTGTGTAAAAAAAATTTCAAAAATTTTTTTTCGACCTGCTAGCACGTTCCTATGCAACCCCCATACAAAATATGAACTTCTTATCACCCATGAAAAAAAACTTCTGACTAGCATATATTTATTGCATCATTAGATGTTGTTTAAAACCCATTCCTAAGGGAGTTATTCTTTGTGATGTAATGAAGGAAGTGATTCATTTAGAAGTCATTCCATTTATTTTTTTATGGGTTGGTTCAATAGTAATGATAAAATATCAATGTTGTTATTACACTTAATGGTATTACTCTAGTGGTTTTATGTTACCCGATTTAGTCAAAATTATTAAAAAATTTAAACTTTTTTTAAATTTCGCCTAATTTAATACCCTCCAAATATTTAAAATTCAATAAACATATACTCGTTCTCTAACGAACAAATATGTACTCAAAACGTATGAGTAATATTAAATAAATAATTAATATAAGAAAATATTAAACATACGTTTTAATTTTTTTCTATTCTAATGAACGATATGGTTTTAAAATTTCAATAAGATTTTTTCATAATTATTACTCCAAATATTGTACTAAGTTATTAAATTTTCTCTGCTACACCACTTTGGCTATTACTAATTTGATTGATTTTATGTCTCATGTTTGTACAAAAAACCAGTCATATTAATTTTATTTAATTAAAGCTAAAAATCATAAAACAACAACAGCAAAAAAAATCAATTTTGTATAACAACAAATTTATACACACTTACTCATTTACAATCACGCATACGAATAGTGGTGCCAGACCATTTTGTTTACTATTAAAATTGTGAATAAATTAGTAAAAGATCGCCAAAGAAACTTAATTAAAAACGCTTATTTTAATTCATGTTTTATTCAAAATTGTTTCATAAAATCTTCAGCAATAATTCATATTAACTGCTTGTCAATAGTTCCACTCTTAAAATCTTTCAGAGCCTGGATAATTTTGAATTTTCTTTATATCTAGTACGATATGGTTGAGAAATATTTGCCAATAATTGTATTGCATTTTATTATATTTTGCCAGTAAAGTAAATTCATAAGAGAGCACTAACGAAAGCAAAAATTTTCAATATATTCGCTAGAAATATGTCATGCATGAACATTTCATCAGTCTCTAAAAACTAGCAAGGAAAGAATGCGCGGCTTCAGCAATTAACATAAGGGAAAAAATCATACGCTATCGTAGACAAAACAAAAACAACAAACACATTGGCTTGGGCACGGTGGAGTATGAATTTTCCCCTTATATTAATTGCTGAAGCCGCGCATGAGGAAAGTATACCGGGGAAATTTTTTCTATTTGTATGAAACAAGGATACACTCGAATGTAAATGCAGCGGATATAATATTTACAGTAGTCTAGTGCCATATTTAGGGATTAAAAAGTCGAATCAAAAACGATCTCATCAAAAATTCTAAAACAAAATAATTTCGAACAAATTTTAAACTAATTTTAACCGCAAAATATTTTTAACATTTTTCTTTTAGAGTTTGCTTTAAATTTTATAAAAAAAATATATATTAAGTAGTTTCCAAAATTGTCGAAACTAGTGGTTTTTTACAAACACAATCGTCAATAGTTAATTAGCAAATTTTCACAAAAAATCGTCAAAATAACATAAAATCGTCACGTCTGGCACGTCTGCAAAAGAAAGAAAACACACACACATGGGAGAGCCATATAACAGTTATATAAAAAAATATATGGAAGCCCAAACTCAAAAACTAAAACTCATTTGTAGCAAGATGAGCTGAGAGACGCCTTGAAGATTTACGAGTAGCATTATACACATATTAAGTACGTACTACAAGTAGAGCTTGAAGTTGTTGGCAACATACATACGATACAACAGCCCCAACAAAAACAATATTTTAGAATGTAATGAAATGAAAGAGGAAATATGGTCGTTGTTGTTGTTGTTGTTGCTGTTACCGTAGTCAAAGTTGTTGTAAACAAAATTAAATGTTCATTCGCAATGGTATGGTAATGATAATGATAATTGCTAATGACCAAAAACGTAATGAAGCAAAAATGAGCGCCAATGTAGGCGCTATAAGGACTTCAAGTTTGCAGTTGTTACCAAAAGAACACTGAAGGGGATAAAGACGAAGAGTTTTATGAATTTTGTCGTCATATGAACATTTTAGATAATTTGTACACAAACACGACATAACAATTTAAAGAAAAGCATATGAAAAACACAAAAAATAAATAAACGGCACAGCACAGAGTACAACTGTGCTAAACATTTCTGTATAAGCAACAACATATTCATATGTTGTTCATAAGTATGTACCTATGCATAAGATATGATGATATTATGAATATAGGTATGAGTATGATTATTATGACCAAGTAGATAAACAAGCAACAAAATAACAGCAACAACAACATTAACAGCATTTATAATTTCAAATAAAGAAGTAGAAGAAGAACAGGCTAAAGATAAATATTTAGTTAGGTCGAATTAAAAGCACTGCAATTTACTATCAGTCGTAGTTCTTTTAATTTATACTTGAACAACGATTTTAATTATATGTAACTTGAACAATGATTAATAGTTAATTTTAACTATAACAATGGTGTAATAAACTATGTTTGCTCGTACCGGTTCCGTGGAACAGTTTCTAGAACTGATTCCTGGAAGTCAAAATGGAAGATTTCACTGTAGCAGTACCAGTTCTATAACTGGTTGTAGAACCGGTTTCAAGGCAACCTCTTCTAGTTTGGAGGAAAAGAACCTGTTGCTTTTGGGACGAACTCAAACAAAAATCACCTATGATAGGACATAAATTAGAACAGGTTGCATGCAAGTACAAGTTGTTCTACAACCGGTTCTCTGTATCCGACAATTTCGCTGGGTAATGTAATGTAAAATGTAGTGCGCTAAAAGCCTGTAAATAAAAATTCTAAATTTATTGTTCCCAACAAAATGAACAACATAAAACACCACCCCTATATTAAAGAAAATTTTTATAAAAAGGAGTTGGTAATGGAGATGATGTCGGTGTCTAGTGAGGAAGAACGCTGAAATATGCCAGAGGTTTAAACGGATCATTATACCCTACACCACTATGTGGTCAGGGTATTATAAGTTTGTGCTGATGTTTGTAGCACCAAAAAATATTGGTCCCAGACCCACCTTATAGTATGCCGATCGACTCAGAATTTTTTTTATTTCGATTTAACGATGTCCGTCCGTCCGTCTGTGTGTGTGTTCATGCATTCTTGTGCGCACTCTACAGGTCGCAAATATTAAGATATTTTGATGAAACTTGGTACACCGACTTATGTCGACCCAAGGACGACGCCTATTGATTTTGGTTAAAATCGGTCCATGTGCCTAGTGCCCATATAATGGTCCCCCCAAAATTATATTGTTTATACGCTGCAAGTCGCAAATATTAAGATATTTTAATGAAATTTGGTACACAGACCTATGTTGGCCCAAGGATGAAGTCTATTGATTTTGGTGAACATTGGTCCATGTTTAGACCTAGTGCCCATATAAGGGTCCCCCCAAAATTATATTGTTTATACACTGCAGGTCGCAAATATTAAGATATTTTGATGAAATTTGGTACACCGACCTATATCAGCCCAAGGACGAAGCCTATTGATTTTGGTTAACAGCGGTCCATGTTTAGACCTAGTGACCATATAAGGGTCCTACCAAAATTATATTGTTTATGCGCTGCAGGTCGCAAATATTAAGATATTTTGATGAAATTTGGTACACCGACCTATGTCAGCCCAAGGCCGAAGCCTATTGATTTTGGTTAACACCGGTCCATGTTTAGACCTAGTGCCCATACAAGGGTCCCCCCAAAATTATATTTTTTATCCGCTGCAGGTCGCAAATATTAAGATATTTTGCTGAAATTTGGTACACCGACCTATATCAGCCCAAGGACGAAGCCTATTGATTTTGGTTAACAGCGGTCCATGTTTAGACCTAGTGACCATATAAGGGTCCTACCAAAATTATATTGTTTATACGCTGCAGGTCGCAAATATTAAGATATTTTGATGAAATTTGGTACACCGACCTATATCAGGCCAAGGACGAAGCCTATTGATTTTGGTTAAAAGCGGTCCATGTTTAGACCTAGTGCCCATATAAGGGTCCCCCCAAAATTGGCTTGGTTACAAACTGCAGGTCGCAAATATTAAGATATTTTAATGAAATTTGGTTCGCTGACTCACATTATAGAAAATTTTGACACAAGTACCATTTTAACCCATTCGAATTTCGGATCCAAACATTAGTTGGCTTTTAACCAGACTGGTGTGGGGTATTGTATAGTCGGCATGCCCGACTTTAACCCTTTTAATCGTTTTTTAATGAATTCAAATAAAAATTTATAGATTTTAGAAACCAGTGAATAATTCACTTATAGAAAAGACGTGATTGTAATATGATGCAAAATGTTGTGAAAAATTTCATTTATTAAAAGTTTCATTCAATCAATGAAAAATTTTTATTGAAAATATATGAAGCCTTTTCATCAAATTTAGAAAATTTTTCAATTAGGTTGTGAAAAGAACTTCATTAGTTTACTGAAAATTTTCATTAAAACTCTATAATATAATATTGTAATTGGGATAATAATATGATAATTTAGGGATTATATTATAATAATATCATAATTTATGGATCATATTATTTTGTTTAATTTAATTTTGATTGAATAAAAAGGAAAATTATTTGTCGAAAATTGTATCAAATTTAAGAAAAGAATTAAGTATTTATATTTTTAAAGGTCTGAGACGTACACACATTTGTATTGCTTAGGTTTTTATTATTACTTTTTTTTTTCTTTGCACTAAAAACTTAAAGCTCATTAATATAAATCGTTATTATGAGCAAAAATATTGTTCGTACAATAAGGAATCATATTAATGCATGTAAAATGCAGCAAATTTTCTACTTTATACTATGAGTATTAAAGATCCTAGTTTTACTTAAATAAACGAGTTCACATGCACACAACTAAATGCAACGTAGGCCAATGTTACCACTTTTAATATAAATGAAATTTACCTATAAGTTTGTGTAGATATTAAATGTTGCATGCAGTTATAAGCAAATGCAAAGTAATAATAATTATTGATGATGTGGTTGTTGTCGTTATTATTGTTGTTGGTTTTGTTGCTGTTATTGCTACAACAGTTGCATATGTACATTTTTGTTCATTTACAGTCAAATTAATGATTATGAGTTAAATTGTAAAGCATGAGGTGTGAGTTAAACATACTCTTAACTATGGTAAATAGTATTTCTTAACAAGAATTGGAATCAAAACCAACCAAGTGGTGAGAGGGGGGGGGGGGAGAGTTACAATAAAGTGAGGGTAATGTGTATTCCTGGTTATATTTTAAAGATTTGTTTAGGTTTTTTTTCCTTTGCTTTTTACTTTATTCGAGCGGACTAATGTTGTGTGTGTTCAAGTTGTAAATGTTTAGCATTGATTGTCATTTTCTTGTTGTAAGAAGAGTTGCAGTGGTTTTAAATGAGATTTATGTTTTTATTTAAATTTTTCAGTGGGTTATAATGATGATTTTTTGAACAGAAATATAAGTGAAATTATGAGTTTTAATAGAGGATTTAATATTTTATTTATAAGACATGTAAAACTCGAAAAACATATGCATAAATGGTATTGTATATGATAATACATGGGCACACATAATCATATATGTCTATTAGGGTTCCTCAAAATCGTATAGGGAAATAGGACGTAGTCGGATTTTTGCTCCTCAAGGAGGGATCGTGTTGAATAGAATACGGCAACATCTGGACCAGATTTTGGCAAAATTAGATCACATTTATATGTCCCTAAAATTTGAAAATTTTTCCAATCTATTGTATGGAGATTTACATATTCTCGGCTTGCCTTCAAGTAGTGCTATGTGTTTTTTAACAGGTTTTCAGGAGAGCGACAAAACTGATTTATATTATTCTTTTAAGATATTTTATTGACATCATTAGCCTTAGTATTTCACGGCTTCATTTACTAAAATCATCATAAAGGCATATGGTGTCAATAAAATATCTTAAAATTATAATATAAATCAGTTTTTTGGCTCTCCTGGAAATCTGTTTAAAACACATAGCACTGCTTGCAGGCAAGCCGACGATATAAATTAAAAAAATTTAAATTCTATTTTGTTATCTCTTAAGATTATGTACTTCAAAGTTTCTCCATAATACTTATATACTTTAGGAATATGAAATAAATAAATAAAATATATTATGATATATTATTAACTGCTTTCGAGGTATTCGCGTTTTTATGATTTCAAGAAAAATAAAATAAAACGAGTAAAAAGGTTAAAGTCGGGCATGCCGACTATAGAATACCCTACACCAGTCTGGGTAAAAGCCAACTAATGTCACCAAAATCAATAGGCTGCGTTATTGGGCCAATATAGGTCTGTGTACCAAATTTCATCAAAATATCTTAATATTTGCGACCTGCAGCGTATAAACAGTATAATTTTGGTAGGACCCTTATATGGGCACTAGGTCTAAACATGGACCGATGTTCATCAAAATCAATAGGCTTCGTCCGTGGGCCAAAATAGGTCTGTGTACCAAATTTCGTCAAAATATCTTAATATTTACGACGTGCATCGTATAAACAATATAATTTTGGGGGGACCCTTATATGGGCACTAGGTCTAAACATAGACCGATGTTCACCAAAATCAATAGGCTTCGTCCTTCGGCTGCCATAAGTCGGTGTACCAAATTTCATCAAAATATCTTAATATTTGCGTCCTGCAGCGTATAAACAATATAATTTTGGTAGGACCCTTATATGGGCACTAGGTCTAAACATGGACCGATGTTCACCAAAATCAATAGGCTTTGTCCTTGGGCCAACGTAGGTCTGTGTACCAAATTTTATCAAAATATCTTAATATTTGCGACCTGCAGCGTATAAACCATATAATTTTAGTAGGACCCTTATATGGGCACTAGGTCTAAACATGGACCGATGTTCACCAAAATCAATAGGCTGCGTTACTGGGCCAATGTAGGTCTGTATACCAAATTTTATCAAAATATCTTAATATTTACGACCTGCAGCGTATAAACAGTATAATTTTGGTAGGACCCTTATATGGGCACTAGGTCTAAACATGGACCGATGTTCACCAAAATCAATAGGCTGCGTTATTGGGCCAATATAGGTCTGTGTACCAAATTTCCTCAAAATATCTTAATATTTACGACCTGCAGCGTATAAACAGTATAATTTTGGTAGGACCCTTATATGGGCACTAGGTCTAAACATGGACCGATGTTCACCAAAATCAATAGGCTGCGTTATTGGGCCAATATAGGTCTGTGTACCAAATTTCATCAAAATATCTTAATATTTACGACCTGCAGCGTATAAACAATATAATTTTGGTAGGACCCTTATATGGGCACTAGGTCTAAACATGGACCGATGTTCAAAAAAATCAAACTTGTTCGTCCTTGGGCCAACATAGGTCTATGTACCAAATTTCATCGAAATATCTTAATAGGTGCGACCTGTAGAGTGCGTACAAGATTGCATGGACAGACAGACAGACGGACGGACGGACGGACAGACGGACATCGTTAAATCGAAATAAAAAAAAATTCTGAACCGATCGGTATACTATAAGGTGGGTCTACGACCAATATTTTTTGGTGTTACAAACATCAGCACAAACTTATAATACCCTGACCACATAGTGGTGTAGGGTATAAAAATATTATAATTTTTAAAATTATTGGGCCAGTCTGCACATAAAAAAAAATATTTTTATAATTAAATTTAATTGTCTTTCTTAAGGCTATACTTCAGTATTAATTAGAATTTAAAATTTAACTAAATGAAAATACGGATATTTCGTAACAGTCAAATTTTTTAGTCAATTTTTATTGTTTTAAAGTAAAACTAAAAAAATGAATCAAAAAAGGTATTTTGTAGTAAAAGTTGTTTGAAATAAAAAAAACACCAATACAATTATTTGAATTGTTTTTATTTTAAATTTTTTAGTAAAATCAAATATAAATTTAGTTCTTCGCACCGTTTTGTTTGTTATTTTTATAGTAAAAATAAATAAACTTTAAGTTGATTTTACGGTTTCTTTTAGTCAATTATTGATAGTCAAAAACAAATAAAGAAATTGTTAAATTAAATGAAAATGTGAGTAGACCGGTTTTTAACTGAAATTTTATTCGTTATAAATAGTATTTTAGTTAATTTTACCTTCATAATTTTTTGTGTGTAAGTATGTCTTTTTTTTTAATAACTTTTAACATTTAAGATATCGACAAAGATGTCACCCCAACAATTGGAGATTATGACGATGATGCGATAGCCCGGCTTGTACCAAGATAAATTTTTGTTAGGAAATAATGGGTCTCGAACAAGAAAAAATAATTGTGTCATTCAGAATTAATTTTTTCATTTTTTTAATGAAAAATTTACAAATTTAAAACATACAACATATTATTTTTTGGCTCGATGACTGGCTCTTCAGTTTTCATTTTGCACATCCTCTACTATGTAGTGTTCTTGGTCGTACATTCTTTTACATATTGTTGAAATATAATGAATTATGTTTTTTTGAAATTAGTTTGCCATCTCAACATTTACCACACATTGCCAACCAACACTAGCTAGCAATTTAAATACAATCTATGAGCAAAACACAGTTATATTACGTTAAGAAGAAGCCACCTTAATCAAGACTATTACTACTTCAACAACAACAACCACAACTACTGCTACACTACTGCAATTGGCAAAGCAAAGTGTCTGATTTTCATGTTAAGAAAGCGTTTTTAAGATTTCCTACCTCTTATGTTCCACAACTAAAATGAAGCTCTATAACAACGACCAAAGGAGTCATACCAAAATACTAGTCAATTGCCCGCTGGTGGTGAATTCAGTTTAATTTTAATTTCTTTTATGCTTAACTATCATCACTGTATACATGTTAAAATGGGTGACAGCACTGCATGAACCGCATCACCATCATCGCATAATATGAAATTAAGCAACATACAACAAACTAATGTTGATTAAATGGAAAAAACAGAAAATAGAGCAAAACCAAATATAGAATAGAATATTTTTAATTTAATAGTAACAAAATCATAAAAATAAATGTTCATGAACTCGTAGCTGTTGTATGTAGTTGTTTATTCATAATTAATAGTTTGCTTTTGCTTCACCCAGGAAATAATAACAAAACGAGTAAAAAAGTTAAAGTCGGGCATGCCGACTATATAATACCCTATACCAGTCTGATTTAAAGCCAACTAATGTTTGGATCCGAAATTTGAATGAGTTAAAATAGACTTGTGTCAAAAGTTTATATAAAATAAAAAAGGTCTAAATATGGACCGATTTTAACCAAAATCAACAGGCTTCGTCCTTGGGCCGTCCTAGGTCTCTGTACCAAATTTCATTGAAATATCTTCGTATTTGCGACCTGCATTATGTAAACAAGCCAATTTTGGGGGGTACCCTTATATGGGGTACCCTTATACCAAAATCAACAGGCGTCGTCCTTGGGCCGACGTAAGTCGGTGTATAAAATTTCATCAAAATATCTTAATATTTGCGACCTGTAGAGTGCGCACAAGAATGCATGGACAGACAGACGGACATCGTTAAATCGAATTAAAAAGTGATTCTGAGCCGATCGGTATACTATAAGGTGGGTCTAGGACCAATATTTTTTGCTGTTACAAACATCAGCATAAGCTTATAATACCCTCCACGTATTGGTGTAGGGTATAAATATATTGCAACAATGTTGCTAATATAATGTTGTTGGTTTTTAATAATTATGGTTCAATATAAAAATTTAAATTATTATTTCTTGCAAAATATTGCAGACATTTCGTTATCATTTAAATATCTTATTAATTATCTATATTAATTATGTAAAATAGTATTTTTTGCATTTAATCAAATAATTGTAATTTTTTTGATTTTGTTCAATATTTTATATTAAAAGTGTTTAACTTGTGCATAAATTAGAAATGTTTAATGACTATTGAAGTAAACTAGTTTTGAATTTTTGTTTTGTGATTTTTATGTTTAAAGTAGTCGAAAAATGTTGTATTAGTGTCACATTTTAATAGTTTTTATCTAGCAACGACTGGCTAAAATTGTCACATGCTGGCAACAACTATTCGAATTAGAAATGTTGCTCTATGTATAACATTTATGTTTAATTTTTAATTGATTTTATATTGGTTAAGATAAGAAATTAATTTAGTTAAGATAACAATTTTGATGAAATTTTATGATTTAATGGAGTTATATTTTTCTAAGCATGCAACATGTGGTATGTCAGTGAAATTTAAATACATTTCATAGAACATTTTATTGATTTTAGGATATAAAAGATTAAGTATTAAGCTCTAAAAAATATAGGTCACTAAATAATACCAAATTAATGGTAGCAGCATGTTGCTAAAGTCATCAAGTATTAGCAACATTTCATATTATATACATATATTCAAATATTTTAGTTAATTTTTTTTTAAAACTAGTAATTTTCAGATCACCTGTTACCAGCAATATCAGAGAGTACATATCTTAATAGAGAAATTACAGCGTTCACGATTTTTTGTCGTGTGAGTGGCTCGGGAATGCAAATGAAAACATTTTTTTGCATAGAAAGAATTTTATTACAACATGATATAAATTATAAAAATTATTACTATCAACACGAATGTTTATTTGGCTTTTACGTGTTATTTTTTATTAAAATTTTTCATTTTTTATTTTATTTATTTGTTCGTCAAAATAAAAAATGTTTGCAAAATTATTAAAAAATATGAGAAAATGTAAATTGAAAGTCTTATATTTTAACAACATGTTTTCATTTGCTTTACCCGACTTCAGGAACAAATAAAAAAAGCTCAACATTATTTAGGTTTGATTGCTAAATGTCTTGTTGAAAATTACAAACAGTTAAATTTTAATTTTATATAAGACAACAAAAAGGTAACAGCAAATAAAATCTAATATGAAAATATCGTATTAGAATTTGGACTTGAGGTAGAACAATATTCTAATTAAATATATGAAAATATAGAAAGTCTGAAAACAAATTTTTTTAACATGGCTAATCCCATGGAAAATATTTTTTTTGTTTTTTTTTTTTGGATAATCTCGTTATTGGCAACGAACACACAAACATAAAATATAGTAGTAGCCAAAGGGTACTTTTATGTAAAATGTTGCTTTTCAAAAAGTGTTGATTTATGCCTGTTTTCATATACAAAACAGACAGTTCATATTTCAAAATTCTCGTCCCGTTGAATTTTTGTACGTTAGGTAATGTCTCGGTTTGTGTGTTATAATCATTATTTTTTTTAGTGGAGACTAATGAAGATTTGGGTGATGGAAATGGTCAACCTTTTTGAAATAACAAATAAAATCTAATATGGCAATATCATATTAGAATTTGGACTTGAGATAGAACAATATTCTGACTAAATATATGAAAATATAGAAAGTCCGAAAAACCCATTTCTAGTATTTTTAATGCAAAAATTAAAATAATTGTTAAATAAACTTCTTTAGCAACATGTTGCCGGTACACAATTAATTTTAATAAATTTATTATTTCGCAAAAAAAATTTATTTAAATACTCCTCTCATTTAAAATGTCTAATCAAATATTTCACTTTACTAAATATGCAAATTATTACAAAATTTGCATTTACGCTTAACACGCAAATACAAGTAACATTTTCTATCTTCTCCTCAAAGTGAAATTTTTAGAGATCCAAACTATTCTAGGCTAAAATTAAGAACCCACGAC